>BSYQ01000013.1:2400000-3137694 GCA_030272585.1 Bryopsis sp. KO-2023 | reverse complement strand
AGGCTGAATTGAGCTTAATTGAACGTTCTTGAAAACACTCCCACACGCTTGCAAACTCGGTGTGGTTGGAGGGAGCAGGGCTAGGAGAGGGAACCCCAGTCAGCACCAAAAAAAGTAGCACCCAACCCAAGAGGAATTCTGGGTGTTTTTTTTTTGGGGGGGGGATGGAGCCCAAGAACTGGGACTGCATGTGTTGTGGCCTGAGCCACCAACTGACACAAAAAAAAGTGGGGCAAGGAAAAAAGAGTGGGACAAGAAAATTCATAGGTGGCAGCTGGGGGTTGAACCCCCATCTGGAAACTCGGGTTTAAGCACTAGGTGCAACACGCCCATCTTGTCAAAGATCACGCGTCTGTTCCAATTTCAATGGGGTATACTACCGCCACGAGCTTTTGGTGCCCTCAACGATCAGGTACCCACAAACCGGTCACGTGATCGCGCCGCCATCCCCAGGTGACGTCAAATGGAGGCTGAATTGAGCTTAATTGAACGTTCTTGAAAACACTCCCACACGTTTGCAAACTCGGTGTGGTTGGAGGGAGCAGGGCTAGGAGAGGGAACCCCAGTCAGCACCAAAAAAAGTAGCACCCAACCCAAGAGGAACTCTGGGTGTTTTTTTTTGGGGGGGTGGTGGAGCCCAAGAACTGGGACTGCATGTGTTGTGGCCTGAGCCACCAACTGACACAAAAAAAAGTGGGGCAAGGAAAAAAGAGTGGGACAAGAAAATTCATAGGTGGCAGCTGGGGGTTGAACCCCCATCTGGAAACTCGGGTTTAAGCACTAGGTGCAACACGCCCATCTTGTCAAAGATCACGCGTCTGTTCCAATTTCAATGGGGTATACTACCGCCACGAGCTTTTGGTGCCCTCAACGATCAGGTACCCACAAACCGGTCACGTGATCGCGCCGCCATCCCCAGGTGACGTCAAATGGAGGCTGAATTGAGCTTAATTGAACGTTCTTGAAAACACTCCCACACGTTTGCAAACTCGGTGTGGTTGGAGGGAGCAGGGCTAGGAGAGGGAACCCCAGTCAGCACCAAAAAAAGTAGCACCCAACCCAAGAGGAACTCTGGGTGTTTTTTTTTGGGGGGGTGGTGGAGCCCAAGAACTGGGACTGCATGTGTTGTGGCCTGAGCCACCAACTGACACAAAAAAAAGTGGGTCAAGGAAAAAAGAGTGGGCAAGGAAAATCATAGGTGGCAGCTGGGGGTTGAACCCCCATCTGGAAACTCGGGTTTAAGCACTAGGTGCAACACGCCCATCTTGTCAAAGATCACGCGTCTGTTCCAATTTCAATGGGGTATACTACCGCCACGAGCTTTTGGTGCCCTCAACGATCAGGTACCCACAAACCGGTCACGTGATCGCGCCGCCATCCCCAGGTGACGTCAAATGGAGGCTGAATTGAGCTTAATTGAACGTTCTTGAAAACACTCCCACACGTTTGCAAACTCGGTGTGGTTGGAGGGAGCAGGGCTAGGAGAGGGAACCACAGTCAGCACCAAAAAAAGTAGCACCCAACCCAAGAGGAATTCTGGGTGTTTTTTTTGGGGGGGGGGGTGGAGCCCAAGAACTGGGATTGCATGTGTTGTGGCCTGAGCCACCAACTGACACAAAAAAAAGCGGGGCAAGGAAAAAAGAGTGGGACAAGAAAATTCATAGGTGGCAGCTGGGGGTTGAACCCCCATCTGGAAACTCGGGTTCAAGCACTAGGTGCAACACGCCCATCTTGTCAAAGATCACGCGTCTGTTCCAATTTCAATGGGGTATACTACCGCCACGAGCTTTTGGTGCCCTCAACGATCAGGTACCCACAAACCGGTCACGTGATCGCGCCGTCACCCCCAGGTGACGTCAAATGGAGGCTGAATTGAGCTTAATTGAACGTTCTTGAAAACACTCCCACACGTTTGCAAACTCGGTGTGGTTGGAGGGAGCAGGGCTAGGAGAGGGAACCCCAGTCAGCACCAAAAAAAGGAGCACCCAACCCAAGAGGAATTCTGGGTGTTTTTTTTTGGGGGGGGGGTGGAGCCCAAGAACTGGGATTGCATGTGTTGTGGCCTGAGCCACCAACTGACACAAAAAAAAGCGGGGCAAGGAAAAAAGAGTGGGACAAGAAAATTCATAGGTGGCAGCTGGGGGTTGAACCCCCATCTGGAAACTCGGGTTCAAGCACTAGGTGCAACACGCCCATCTTGTCAAAGATCACGCGTCTGTTCCAATTTCAATGGGGTATACTACCGCCACGAGCTTTTGGTGCCCTCAACGATCAGGTACCCACAAACCGGTCACGTGATCGCGCCGTCACCCCCAGGTGACGTCAAATGGAGGCTGAATTGAGCTTAATTGAACGTTCTTGAAAACACTCCCACACGTTTGCAAACTCGGTGTGGTTGGAGGGAGCAGGGCTAGGAGAGGGAACCCCAGTCAGCACCAAAAAAAGGAGCACCCAACCCAAGAGGAACTCTGGGTGTTTTTTTTTGGGGGGGGGGGTGGAGCCCAAGAACTGGGACTGCATGTGTTGTGGCTTGAGCCACCAACTGACACAAAAAAAAGTGGGTCAAGGAAAAAAGAGTGGGCAAGGAAAATCATAGGTGGCAGCTGGGGGTTGAACCCCCATCTGGAAACTCGGGTTTAAGCACTAGGTGCAACACGCCCATCTTGTCAAAGATCACGCGTCTGTTCCAATTTCAATGGGGTATACTACCGCCACGAGCTTTTGGTGCCCTCAACGATCAGGTACCCACAAACCGGTCACGTGATCGCGCCGCCACCCCCAGGTGACGTCAAATGGAGGCTGAATTGAGCTTAATTGAACGTTCTTGAAAACACTCCCACACGCTTGCAAACTCGGTGTGGTTGGAGGGAGCAGGGCTAGGAGAGGGAACCCCAGTCAGCACCAAAAAAAGTAGCACCCAACCCAAGAGGAACTCTGGGTGTTTTTTTTTGGGGGGGTGGTGGAGCCCAAGAACTGGGACTGCATGTGTTGTGACCTGAGCCACCAACTGACACAAAAAAAAGTGGGTCAAGGAAAAAAGAGTGGGACAAGAAAATTCATAGGTGGCAGCTGGGGGTTGAACCCCCATCTGGAAACTCGGGTTTAAGCACTAGGTGCAACACGCCCATCTTGTTAAAGATCACGCGTCTGTTCCAATTTCAATGGGGTATACTACCGCCACGAGCTTTTGGTGCCCTCAACGATCAGGTACCCACAAACCGGTCACGTGATCGCGCCGCCATCCCCAGGTGACGTCAAATGGAGGCTGAATTGAGCTTAATTGAACGTTCTTGAAAACACTCCCACACGTTTGCAAACTCGGTGTGGTTGGAGGGAGCAGGGCTAGGAGAGGGAACCCCAGTCAGCACCAAAAAAAGTAGCACCCAACCCAAGAGGAATTCTGGGTGTTTTTTTTTTGGGGGGGGATGGAGCCCAAGAACTGGGACTGCATGTGTTGTGGCCTGAGCCACCAACTGACACAAAAAAAAGTGGGGCAAGGAAAAAAGAGTGGGACAAGAAAATTCATAGGTGGCAGCTGGGGGTTGAACCCCCATCTGGAAACTCGGGTTTAAGCACTAGGTGCAACACGCCCATCTTGTCAAAGATCACGCGTCTGTTCCAATTTCAATGGGGTATACTACCGCCACGAGCTTTTGGTGCCCTCAACGATCAGGTACCCACAAACCGGTCACGTGATCGCGCCGCCATCCCCAGGTGACGTCAAATGGAGGCTGAATTGAGCTTAATTGAACGTTCTTGAAAACACTCCCACACGTTTGCAAACTCGGTGTGGTTGGAGGGAGCAGGGCTAGGAGAGGGAACCCCAGTCAGCACCAAAAAAAGTAGCACCCAACCCAAGAGGAACTCTGGGTGTTTTTTTTTGGGGGGGTGGTGGAGCCCAAGAACTGGGACTGCATGTGTTGTGCCCTAAGCCACCAACTGACACAAAAAAAAGTGGGGCAAGGAAAAAAGAGTGGGACAAGAAAATTCATAGGTGGCAGCTGGGGGTTGAACCCCCATCTGGAAACTCGGGTTTAAGCACTAGGTGCAACACGCCCATCTTGTCAAAGATCACGCGTCTGTTCCAATTTCAATGGGGTATACTACCGCCACGAGCTTTTGGTGCCCTCAACGATCAGGTACCCACAAACCGGTCACGTGATCGCGCCGTCACCCCCAGGTGACGTCAAATGGAGGCTGAATTGAGCTTAATTGAACGTTCTTGAAAACACTCCCACACGTTTGCAAACTCGGTGTGGTTGGAGGGAGCAGGGCTAGGAGAGGGAACCCCAGTCAGCACCAAAAAAAGTAGCACCCAACCCAAGAGGAACTCTGGGTGTTTTTTTTTGGGGGGGTGGTGGAGCCCAAGAACTGGGACTGCATGTGTTGTGCCCTAAGCCACCAACTGACACAAAAAAAAGTGGGGCAAGGAAAAAAGAGTGGGACAAGAAAATTCATAGGTGGCAGCTGGGGGTTGAACCCCCATCTGGAAACTCGGGTTTAAGCACTAGGTGCAACACGCCCATCTTGTCAAAGATCACGCGTCTGTTCCAATTTCAATGGGGTATACTACCGCCACGAGCTTTTGGTGCCCTCAACGTTCAAGTACCCACAAACCGGTCACGTGATCGCGCCGCCATCCCCAGGTGACGTCAAATGGAGGCTGAATTGAGCTCAATTGAACGTTCTTGAAAACACTCCCACACGTTTGCAAACTCGGTGTGGTTGGAGGGAGCAGGGCTAGGAGAGGGAACCACAGTCAGCACCAAAAAAAGTAGCACCCAACCCAAGAGGAATTCTGGGTATTTTTTTTTGGGGGGGGGTGGAGCCCAAGAACTGGGACTGCATGTGTTGTGGCCTGAGCCACCAACTGACTCAAAAAAACAGTGGGGCAAGGAAAAAAGAGTGGGCAAGGAAAGTCATAGGTGGCAGCTGGGGGTTGAACCCCCATCTGGAAACTCGGGTTTAAGCACTAGGTGCAACACGCCCATCTTGTCAAAGATCACGCGTCTGTTCCAATTTCAATGGGGTATACTACCGCCACGAGCTTTTGGTGCCCTCAACGATCAGGTACCCACAAACCGGTCACGTGATCGCGCCGTCACCCCCAGGTGACGTCAAATGGAGGCTGAATTGAGCTTAATTGAACGTTCTTGAAAACACTCCCACACGTTTGCAAACTCGGTTTGATTGGAGGGAGCAGGGCTAGTCGAGGGAGCCTCAGTTAGCACCAAAAAAAGGAGCACCCAACCCAAGAGGAATTCTGGGTGTGTGTGTTTTTTTTTGGGGGGGGGGGTGGAGCCCAAGAACTGGGACTGCATGTGTTGTGGCCTGAGCCACCAACTGACACAAAAAAAAGTGGGGCAAGGAAAAAAGAGTGGGACAAGAAAATTCATAGGTGGCAGCTGGGGGTTGAACCCCCATCTGGAAACTCGGGTTTAAGCACTAGGTGCAACACGCCCATCTTGTCAAAGATCACGCGTCTGTTCCAATTTCAATGGGGTATACTACCGCCACGAGCTTTTGGTGCCCTCAACGATCAGGTACCCGCAAACCGGTCACGTGATCGCGCCGTCACCCCCAGGTGACGTCAAATGGAGGCTGAATTGAGCTTAATTGAACGTTCTTGAAAACACTCCCACACGTTTGCAAACTCGGTGTGATTGGAGGGAGCAGGGCTAGTCGAGGGAGCCCCAGTTAGCACCAAAAAAAGGAGCACCCAACCCAAGAGGAATTCTGGGTGTGTTTTTTTTTTTGGGGGGGGGGGGTGGAGCCCAAGAACTGGGACTGCATGTGTTGTGGCCTGAGCCACCAACTGACACAAAAAAAAGTGGGGCAAGGAAAAAAGAGTGGGACAAGAAAATTCATAGGTGGCAGCTGGGGGTTGAACCCCCATCTGGAAACTCGGGTTTAAGCACTAGGTGCAACACGCCCATCTTGTCAAAGATCACGCGTCTGTTCCAATTTCAATGGGGTATACTACCGCCACGAGCTTTTGGTGCCCTCAACGATCAGGTACCCGCAAACCGGTCACGTGATCGCGCCGTCACCCCCAGGTGACGTCAAATGGAGGCTGAATTGAGCTTAATTGAACGTTCTTGAAAACACTCCCACACGTTTGCAAACTCGGTGTGATTGGAGGGAGCAGGGCTAGTCGAGGGAGCCCCAGTTAGCACCAAAAAAAGGAGCACCCAACCCAAGAGGAATTCTGGGTGTGTTTTTTTTTGGGGGGGGGGGGGTGGAGCCCAAGAACTGGGACTGCATGTGTTGTGGCCTGAGCCACCAACTGACACAAAAAAGAGTGGGTCAAGGAAAAAAGAGTGGGACAAGAAAATTCATAGGTGGCAGCTGGGGGTTGAACCCCCATCTGGAAACTCGGGTTTAAGCACTAGGTGCAACACGCCCATCTTGTTAAAGATCACGCGTCTGTTCCAATTTCAATGGGGTATACTACCGCCACGAGCTTTTGGTGCCCTCAACGATCAGGTACCCACAAACCGGTCACGTGATCGCGCCGTCACCCCCAGGTGACGTCAAATGGAGGCTGAATTGAGCTTAATTGAACGTTCTTGAAAACACTCCCACACGTTTGCGAACTCGGTGTGGTTGGAGGGAGCAGGGCTAGTCGAGGGAACCCCAGTCTGCACCAAAAAAAGGAGCACCCAACCCAAGAGGAACTCTGGGTGTTTTTTTTTTGGGGGGGGGGTGGAGCCCAAGAACTGGGATTGCATGTGTTGTGGCCTGAGCCACCAATTCAAGGAAAAAAGAGTAGGCAAGGAAAATCATAGGTAGCAGCTGGGGGTTGAACCCCCATCTGGAAACTCGGGTTTAAGCACTAGGTGCAACACGCCCATCTTGTCAAAGATCACGCGTCTGTTCCAATTTCAATGGGGTATACTACCGCCACGAGCTTTTGGTGCCCTCAACGATCAGGTACCCACAAACCGGTCACGTGATCGCGCCGCCATCCCCAGGTGACGTCAAATGGAGGCTGAATTGAGCTTAATTCAACGTTCTTGAAAACACTCCCACACGTTTGCAAACTCGGTGTGGTTGGAGGGAGCAGGGCTAGGAGAGGGAACCCCAGTCAGCACCAAAAAAAGTAGCACCCAACCCAAGAGGAACTCTGGGTGTTTTTTTTTGGGGGGGTGGTGGAGCCCAAGAACTGGGACTGCATGTGTTGTGGCCTGAGCCACCAACTGACACAAAAAAAAGTGGGGCAAGGAAAAAAGAGTGGGACAAGAAAATTCATAGGTGGCAGCTGGGGGTTGAACCCCCATCTGGAAACTCGGGTTTAAGCACTAGGTGCAACACGCCCATCTTGTTAAAGATCACGCGTCTGTTCCAATTTCAATGGGGTATACTACCGCCACGAGCTTTTGGTGCCCTCAACGATCAAGTACCCACAAACCGGTCACGTGATCGCGCCGTCACCCCCAGGTGACGTCAAATGGAGGCTGAATTGAGCTTAATTGAACGTTCTTGAAAACACTCCCACACGTTTGCAAACTCGGTGTGGTTGGAGGGAGCAGGGCTAGGAGAGGGAACCCCAGTCAGCACCAAAAAAAGTAGCACCCAACCCAAGAGGAACTCTGGGTGTTTTTTTTTGGGGGGGTGGTGGAGCCCAAGAACTGGGACTGCATGTGTTGTGCCCTAAGCCACCAACTGACACAAAAAAAAGTGGGGCAAGGAAAAAAGAGTGGGACAAGAAAATTCATAGGTGGCAGCTGGGGGTTGAACCCCCATCTGGAAACTCGGGTTTAAGCACTAGGTGCAACACGCCCATCTTGTCAAAGATCACGCGTCTGTTCCAATTTCAATGGGGTATACTACCGCCACGAGCTTTTGGTGCCCTCAACGTTCAAGTACCCACAAACCGGTCACGTGATCGCGCCGCCATCCCCAGGTGACGTCAAATGGAGGCTGAATTGAGCTCAATTGAACGTTCTTGAAAACACTCCCACACGTTTGCAAACTCGGTGTGGTTGGAGGGAGCAGGGCTAGGAGAGGGAACCACAGTCAGCACCAAAAAAAGTAGCACCCAACCCAAGAGGAATTCTGGGTATTTTTTTTTGGGGGGGGGTGGAGCCCAAGAACTGGGACTGCATGTGTTGTGGCCTGAGCCACCAACTGACTCAAAAAAACAGTGGGGCAAGGAAAAAAGAGTGGGCAAGGAAAGTCATAGGTGGCAGCTGGGGGTTGAACCCCCATCTGGAAACTCGGGTTTAAGCACTAGGTGCAACACGCCCATCTTGTCAAAGATCACGCGTCTGTTCCAATTTCAATGGGGTATACTACCGCCACGAGCTTTTGGTGCCCTCAACGATCAGGTACCCACAAACCGGTCACGTGATCGCGCCGTCACCCCCAGGTGACGTCAAATGGAGGCTGAATTGAGCTTAATTGAACGTTCTTGAAAACACTCCCACACGTTTGCAAACTCGGTGTGATTGGAGGGAGCAGGGCTAGTCGAGGGAGCCTCAGTTAGCACCAAAAAAAGGAGCACCCAACCCAAGAGGAATTCTGGGTGTGTGTTTTTTTTTTGGGGGGGGGGGTGGAGCCCAAGAACTGGGACTGCATGTGTTGTGGCCTGAGCCACCAACTGACACAAAAAAAAGTGGGGCAAGGAAAAAAGAGTGGGACAAGAAAATTCATAGGTGGCAGCTGGGGGTTGAACCCCCATCTGGAAACTCGGGTTTAAGCACTAGGTGCAACACGCCCATCTTGTCAAAGATCACGCGTCTGTTCCAATTTCAATGGGGTATACTACCGCCACGAGCTTTTGGTGCCCTCAACGATCAGGTACCCGCAAACCGGTCACGTGATCGCGCCGTCACCCCCAGGTGACGTCAAATGGAGGCTGAATTGAGCTTAATTGAACGTTCTTGAAAACACTCCCACACGTTTGCAAACTCGGTGTGATTGGAGGGAGCAGGGCTAGTCGAGGGAGCCCCAGTTAGCACCAAAAAAAGGAGCACCCAACCCAAGAGGAATTCTGGGTGTGTTTTTTTTTTGGGGGGGGGGGGTGGAGCCCAAGAACTGGGACTGCATGTGTTGTGGCTTGAGCCACCAACTGACACAAAAAAGAGTGGGTCAAGGAAAAAAGAGTGGGACAAGAAAATTCATAGGTGGCAGCTGGGGGTTGAACCCCCATCTGGAAACTCGGGTTTAAGCACTAGGTGCAACACGCCCATCTTGTTAAAGATCACGCGTCTGTTCCAATTTCAATGGGGTATACTACCGCCACGAGCTTTTGGTGCCCTCAACGATCAGGTACCCACAAACCGGTCACGTGATCGCGCCGTCACCCCCAGGTGACGTCAAATGGAGGCTGAATTGAGCTTAATTGAACGTTCTTGAAAACACTCCCACACGTTTGCGAACTCGGTGTGGTTGGAGGGAGCAGGGCTAGTCGAGGGAACCCCAGTCTGCACCAAAAAAAGGAGCACCCAACCCAAGAGGAACTCTGGGTGTTTTTTTTTGGGGGGGGGGGTGGAGCCCAAGAACTGGGATTGCATGTGTTGTGGCCTGAGCCACCAATTCAAGGAAAAAAGAGTAGGCAAGGAAAATCATAGGTAGCAGCTGGGGGTTGAACCCCCATCTGGAAACTCGGGTTTAAGCACTAGGTGCAACACGCCCATCTTGTCAAAGATCACGCGTCTGTTCCAATTTCAATGGGGTATACTACCGCCACGAGCTTTTGGTGCCCTCAACGATCAGGTACCCACAAACCGGTCACGTGATCGCGCCGCCATCCCCAGGTGACGTCAAATGGAGGCTGAATTGAGCTTAATTCAACGTTCTTGAAAACACTCCCACACGTTTGCAAACTCGGTGTGGTTGGAGGGAGCAGGGCTAGGAGAGGGAACCCCAGTCAGCACCAAAAAAAGTAGCACCCAACCCAAGAGGAACTCTGGGTGTTTTTTTTTGGGGGGGTGGTGGAGCCCAAGAACTGGGACTGCATGTGTTGTGGCCTGAGCCACCAACTGACACAAAAAAAAGTGGGGCAAGGAAAAAAGAGTGGGACAAGAAAATTCATAGGTGGCAGCTGGGGGTTGAACCCCCATCTGGAAACTCGGGTTTAAGCACTAGGTGCAACACGTCCATCTTGTTAAAGATCACACGTCTGTTCCAATTTCAATGGGGTATACTACCGCCACGAGCTTTTGGTGCCCTCAACGATCAGGTACCCACAAACCGGTCACGTGATCGCGCCGCCACCCCCAGGTGACGTCAAATGGAGGCTAAATTGAGCTTAATTGAACGTTCTTGAAAACACTCCCACACGCTTGCAAACTCGGTGTGGTTGGAGGGAGCAGGGCTAGTCGAGGGAACCCCAGTCAGCACCAAAAAAAGGAGCACCCAACCCAAGAGGAACTCTGGGTGTTTTTTTTTTGGGGGGGGGGTGGAGCCCAAGAACTGGGATTGCATGTGTTGTGGCCTGAGCCACCAATTCAAGGAAAAAAGAGTAGGCAAGGAAAATCATAGGTGGCAGCTGGGGGTTGAACCCCCATCTGGAAACTCGGGTTTAAGCACTAGGTGCAACACGCCCATCTTGTCAAAGATCACGCGTCTGTTCCAATTTCAATGGGGTATACTACCGCCACGAGCTTTTGGTGCCCTCAACGATCAGGTACCCACAAACCGGTCACGTGATCGCGCCGTCACCCCCAGGTGACGTCAAATGGAGGCTGAATTGAGCTTAATTGAACGTTCTTGAAAACACTCCCACACGTTTGCAAACTCGGTGTGGTTGGAGGGAGCAGGGCTAGGAGAGGGAACCCCAGTCATCACCAAAAAAAGGAGCACCCAACCCAAGAGGAATTTTGGGTATTTTTTTTTGGGGGGGGGGTGGAGCCCAAGAACTGGGATTGCATGTGTTGTGGCCTGAGCCACCAACTGACACAACAAAAAGTGGGGCAAGGAAAAAAGAGTGGGCAAGGAAAATCATAGGTAGCATCTAGATGGGTTGAACCCCCATCTAGAAACTCGGGTTTAAGCACTAGGTGCAACACGCCCATCTTGTCAAAGATCACGCGTCTGTTCCAATTTCAATGGGGTATACTGCCGCCACGAGCTTTTGGTGCCCTCAACGATCAGGTACCCACAAACCGGTCACGTGATCGCGCCGTCACCCCCAGGTGACGTCAAATGGAGGCTGAATTGAGCTTAATTGAACGTTCTTGAAAACACTCCCACACGTTTGCAAACTCGGTGTGGTTGGAGGGAGCAGGGCTAGTCGAGGGAACCCCAGTCAGCACCAAAAAAAGGAGCACCCAACCCAAGAGGAATTCTGGGTGTTTTTTTTTGGGGGGGGGGTGGAGCCCAAGAACTGGGATTGCATGTGTTGTGGCCTGAGCCACCAACTGACACAGAAAAAAGCGGGGCAAGGAAAAAAGAGTGGGACAAGAAAATTCATAGGTGGCAGCTGGGGGTTGAACCCCCATCTGGAAACTCGGGTTCAAGCACTAGGTGCAACACGCCCATCTTGTCAAAGATCACGCGTCTGTTCCAATTTCAATGGGGTATACTACCGCCACGAGCTTTTGGTGCCCTCAACGATCAGGTACCCACAAACCGGTCACGTGATCGCGCCGCCATCCCCAGGTGACGTCAAATGGAGGCTGAATTGAGCTTAATTGAACGTTCTTGAAAACACTCCCACACGTTTGCAAACTCGGTGTGGTTGGAGGGAGCAGGGCTAGGAGAGGGAACCCCAGTCAGCACCAAAAAAAGGAGCACCCAACCCAAGAGGAACTCTGGGTGTTTTTTTTTGGGGGGGGGGTGGAGCCCAAGAACTGGGACTGCATGTGTTGTGGCCTGAGCCACCGACACAAAAAAACAGTGGGGCAAGGAAAAAAGAGTGGGCAAGGAAAATCAAAGGTGGCAGCTGGGGGTTGAACCCCCATCTGGAAACTCGGGTTTAAGCACTAGGTGCAACACGCCCATCTTGTCAAAGATCACGCGTCTGTTCCAATTTCAATGGGGTATACTACCGCCACGAGCTTTTGGTGCCCTCAACGATCAGGTACCCACAAACCGGTCACGTGATCGCGCCGTCACCCCCAGGTGACGTCAAATGGAGGCTGAATTGAGCTTAATTGAACGTTCTTGAAAACACTCCCACACGTTTGCAAACTCGGTGTGGTTGGAGGGAGCAGGGCTAGAAGAGGGAACCCCAGTCAGCACCAAAAAAAGGAGCACCCAACCCAAGAGGAACTCTGGGTGTTTTTTTTTGGGGGGGGGGGTGGAGCCCAAGAACTGGGACTGCATGTGTTGTGGCTTGAGCCACCAACTGACACAAAAAAAAGTGGGTCAAGGAAAAAAGAGTGGGCAAGGAAAATCATAGGTGGCAGCTGGGGGTTGAACCCCCATCTGGAAACTCGGGTTTAAGCACTAGGTGCAACACGCCCATCTTGTCAAAGATCACGCGTCTGTTCCAATTTCAATGGGGTATACTACCGCCACGAGCTTTTGGTGCCCTCAACGATCAGGTACCCACATACCGGTCACGTGATCGCGCCGCCACCCCCAGGTGACGTCAAATGAAGGCTGAATTGAGCTTAATGGAACGTTCTTGAAAACACTCCCACACGTTTGCAAACTCGGTGTGGTTGGAGGGAGCAGGGCTAGTCGAGGGAACCCCAGTCAGCACCAAAAAAAGGAGCACCCAACCCAAGAGGAATTCTGGGTGTGTTTTTTTTGGGGGGGGGTGGAGCCCAAGAACTGGGATTGCATGTGTTGTGGCCTGAGCCACCAACTGCCACAAAAAAAAGTGGGGCAAGGAAAAAAGAGTGGGACAAGAAAATTCATAGGTGGCAGCTGGGGGTTGAACCCCCATCTGGAAACTCGGGTTTAAGCACTAGGTGCAACACGCCCATCTTGTCAAAGATCACGCGTCTGTTCCAACTTCAATGGGGTATACTACCGCCACGAGCTTTTGATGCCCTCAACGATCAGGTACCCACAAACCGGTCACGTGATCGCGCCGTCACCCCCAGGTGACGTCAAATGGAGGCTGAATTGAGCTTAATTGAACGTTCTTGAAAACACTCCCACACGTTTGCAAACTCGGTGTGATTAGAGGGAGCAGGGCTAGTCGAGGGAGCCCCAGTTAGCACCAAAAAAAGGAGCACCCAACCCAAGAGGAATTCTGGGTGTGTTTTTTTTTTTGGGGGGGGGGGTGGAGCCCAAGAACTGGGACTGCATGTGTTGTGGCCTGAGCCACCAACTGACACAAAAAAGAGTGGGTCAAGGAAAAAAGAGTGGGACAAGAAAATTCATAGGTGGCAGCTGGGGGTTGAACCCCCGTCTGGAAACTCGGGTTTAAGCACTAGGTGCAACACGCCCATCTTGTCAAAGATCACGCGTCTATTCCAATTTCAATGGGGTATACTACCGCCACGAGCTTTTGGTGCCCTCAACGATCAAGTACCCACAAACCGGTCACGTGATCGCGCCGTCACCCCCAGGTGACGTCAAATGGAGGCTGAATTGAGCTTAATTGAACGTTCTTGAAAACACTCCCACACGTTTGCAAACTCGGTGTGGTTGGAGGGAGCAGGGCTAGTCGAGGGAACCCCAGTCAGCACCAAAAAAAGGAGCACCCAACCCAAGAGGAACTCTGGGTGTTTTTTTTTGGGGGGGGGGGTGGAGCCCAAGAACTGGGATTGCATGTGTTGTGGCCTGAGCCACCAACTGACACAAAAAAAAGTGGGGCAAGGAAAAAAGAGTGGGACAAGAAAATTCATAGGTGGCAGCTGGGGGTTGAACCCCCATCTGGAAACTCGGGTTTAAGCACTAGGTGCAACACGTCCATCTTGTTAAAGATCACACGTCTGTTCCAATTTCAATGGGGTATACTACCGCCACGAGCTTTTGGTGCCCTCAACGATCAGGTACCCACAAACCGGTCACGTGATCGCGCCGCCACCCCCAGGTGACGTCAAATGGAGGCTGAATTGAGCTTAATTGAACGTTCTTGAAAACACTCCCACACGCTTGCAAACTCGGTGTGGTTGGAGGGAGCAGGGCTAGGAGAGGGAACCCCAGTCAGCACCAGAAAAAGTAGCACCCAACCCAAGAGGAATTCTGGGTATTTTTTTTTTGGGGGGGGGTGGAGCCCAAGAACTGGGACTGCATGTGTTGTGGCCTGAGCCACCAACTGACACAAAAAAAAGTGGGTCAAGGAAAAAAGAGTGGGCAAGGAAAATCATAGGTGGCAGCTGGGGGTTGAACCCCCCATCTAGAAACTCGGGTTTAAGCACTAGGTGCAACACGCCCATCTTGTTGAAGATCACGCGTCTGTTCCAATTTCAATGGGGTATACTACCGCCACGAGCTTTTGGTGCCCTCAACGATCAGGTACCCACAAACCGGTCACGTGATCGCGCCGCCACCCCCAGGTGACGTCAAATGGAGGCTGAATTGAGCTTAATTGAACGTTCTTGAAAACACTCCCACACGTTTGCAAACTCGGTGTGGTTGGAGGGAGCAGGGCTAGGAGAGGGAACCCCAGTCAGCACCAAAAAAAGTAGCACCCAACCCAAGAGGAATTCTGGGTATTTTTTTTTTTGGGGGGGGGGTTGAACTGGGACTGCATGTGTTGTGGCCTGAGCCACCAACTGACACAAAAAAAAGTGGGTCAAGGAAAAAAGAGTGGGACAAGAAAATTCATAGGTGGCAGCTGGGGGTTGAACCCCCATCTGGAAACTCGGGTTTAAGCACTAGGTGCAACACGCCCATCTTGTTAAAGATCACGCGTCTGTTCCAATTTCAATGGGGTATACTACCGCCACGAGCTTTTGGTGCCCTCAACGATCAGGTACCCACAAACCGGTCACGTGATCGCGCCGCCACCCCCAGGTGACGTCAAATGGAGGCTGAATTGAGCTTAATTGAACGTTCTTGAAAACACTCCCACACGCTTGCAAACTCGGTGTGGTTGGAGGGAGCAGGGCTAGGAGAGGGAACCCCAGTCAGCACCAAAAAAAGTAGCACCCAACCCAAGAGGAATTCTGGGTGTTTTTTTTGGGGGGGGGGATGGAGCCCAAGAACTGGGATTGCATGTGTTGTGGCCTGAGCCACCAACTGACACAAAAAAAAGTGGGGCAAGGAAAAAAGAGTGGGACAAGAAAATTCATAGGTGGCAACTGGGGGTTGAACCCCCATCTGGAAACTCGGGTTTAAGCACTAGGTGCAACACGCCCATCTTGTCAAAGATCACGCGTCTGTTCCAATTTCAATGGGGTATACTACCGCCACGAGCTTTTGGTGCCCTCAACGATCAGGTACCCACAAACCGGTCACGTGATCGCGCCGCCATCCCCAGGTGATACGGGATAAAGCGGCACAGCCCGCAAAGGGGGCGGGCCGGTCCACCAACGTCCCGTATCGTGTATCATTTGGTTTCGGAGCCGAACTTGCGATCCGAAGGTCACAAGTTCGAGTCCTAGCGAGGCCATGGAAGTTGAGAGTGAGTTGGCACCTTTGACCCGAGAGTGGTAGTAACGAGAGGTGAAAGAGCATGAGGATCACTGCGAAGGAGGGGAGGGGGCTGAGATCATCACAGTGATCGCCGCCGCAGAGCAAGGCAAAAGACCATAAGCTCAAGAGACTAGACGGATCAAAGGGATAAGAACAAAGGATCAGAGGATCACAAGAAAGATCCTGGAGAACCCCCAAATAGACCCGCGAGAGAACGGTAACCCGGTAATCGCAGAGAGGGTCAAGGAGAATGGAGTAACGGGCACGAGGAGAAGGTGGTCGAGGGCGACCACTGGCCCGGGGGGGGACGAGATGATACGGGATAAAGCGGCACAGCCCGCAAAGGGGGCGGGCCGGTCCACCAACGTCCCGTATCGTGTATCACCAGGTGACGTCAAATGGAGGCTGAATTGAGCTTAATTGAACGTTCTTGAAAACACTCCCACACGTTTGCAAACTCGGTGTGGTTGGAGGGAGCAGGGCTAGGAGAGGGAACCCCAGTCAGCACCAAAAAAAGTAGCACCCAACCCAAGAGGAACTCTGGGTGTTTTTTTTTGGGGGGGTGGTGGAGCCCAAGAACTGGGACTGCATGTGTTGTGCCCTAAGCCACCAACTGACACAAAAAAAAGTGGGGCAAGGAAAAAAGAGTGGGACAAGAAAATTCATAGGTGGCAGCTGGGGGTTGAACCCCCATCTGGAAACTCGGGTTTAAGCACTAGGTGCAACACGCCCATCTTATCAAAGATCACGCGTCTGTTCCAATTTCAATGGGGTATACTACCGCCACGAGCTTTTGGTGCCCTCAACGATCAGGTACCCACAAACCGGTCACGTGATCGCGCCGCCATCCCCAGGTGACGTCAAATGGAGGCTGAATTGAGCTTAATTGAACGTTCTTGAAAACACTCCCACACGTTTCCAAACTCGGTGTGGTTGGAGGGAGCAGGGCTAGTCGAGGGAACCCCAGTCAGCACCAAAAAATGATACCAGCTGCTGACGTCCAGGGACGTCAGACGTCAAAAGCGTCATGCATCTGACGTCTGTGAAGCGTCAGATGCATCCCCGGTGAATGACAGCATCCTCCCAAGGAGGTACTACTGAACTACAGCGAGGAAACCACCGCAAGAGCACAGAGTCAAGACAGTGGTTCGATCAGCCAGATTAGGACTTGCGAGACTGAGGTCTTGTGTTCGAGTCTGAGTGGGAACGTGCTTTGGTCTGGGCCTGTGTGTGAGAGTGTGAGTGAGTCAGGAGTAGAACTGGCGGCTGTGAGTCAGGGTAGTGGGAGTGTTACGGGTGGTTAGTCACCCTCGGGAAAGTCGAACTGGGAGTTGAAATGATGGGACGCTTGATGTAACCTTGCTTTTCAGTGATCTGTTGGTGTGACCCCGAGTCTGTGACCCGTGCGATTTTGTGTGACTGTTCCGCCGCCGCCTCACTCTTTTCCGAGATAGGAGACGTCGCTCGCGGACGTCAGTCCTCCCGAGCGATAACATTTTTGGTTTCGGAGCCCGAAGGAACCGACTGGACTGGAGCTCTCCGCTGGTTTGACCAGCAGGTTTGTTCGAGGCGCTTAACGCCAGTCGTAAGGTCGTGGGAAAACGGAAAAAAAAGGCAAACGCAGTGAACGGGAAAAAAGGAAAACGTGTGGTAGCAACGTTGGAAAAGAATCACACCCATAAAAAGAGAGAAAAGAGGGTGCCAACGTTCAGTCGTGTGACAGGACGTTTGGGAAAAAGGTTACCCTGTAACCTGCGTCGCTGTCAGCGAACTGTAGTACTCAGGTTCGAAGGGTTAGAGTCAGACGTGAAGGGGCAGAGTAGTATTACGTATAGCAACTCTCACGGCAAGGGCACGTGGGTTATCCGTTCACAGTTCGGCAAGGACAGGTCGTGGCGCGAAAGTCAACGGTCTACAGTTGACAGTAACCGTTGCCTGGAAAGTCAACTGAAAGTCAAGCGACCAGAATGGCTCTGGTTCCGGTCGTTACGAAAAGCGACATGGTCGCGATAAGCGACGAAGTTATGGAAGGGTCAGAAGTGCAACCAATGGTGCACCAGCAAATTCAGAATATACAGATCAATGGTTCTGATCACACTGAAATGCAAAGACAGATTGAGGTCTGGGGTGGAACAGTAACCAACCACCTCCAGCAATCATTGACCTCCATGCAGAGCCAGGTTCAACAAGTCCAGGTTGAACTCTATACACACAGAGAGCAAGCAGAGCTATATCAGTCAACTCTAAAGGAAGAGTTGCAGTCAGCCTTAGTGCACAGTTTGGAAGAACAGAGTCGAAAACTACAGCAGACTCAAGAGCTACATGCAAAGGACTTTTATCAAAGCCTCACTGCAAATACAAACACTCAACTGAAGGACCTTGGTGAACAGTTGAGAAGTACAGGAAAAGATCATGCTGTGGGCATGGCTCAGTGGAAAAATAAGAACCAAACAGAGCTGGAACTATTCCAGAAGAAGCAGTTAGCTCTACAGGAGCAACTGATGTTGGTTCAAAAGAAACAACAGGAAGATATTAATGCCCAACTATATGAAGTGTCTCAGCACATGCAAAGAATGCAAAAACAGCTGATGGAAGAGAGGGAGAGTATGACAAACACAATGACTAGTATACTACAAGGAGAATTGGACTCCTATCCTGCAGTCATTCAGAAAATGGTAGCTACAGCAGTGGATGAAACCACCACAGCTATTGAGGACAAGTATAACAATGCTGAAGGACAGAAAGCAGATCTAGAAGAGACTAGATGGGCTTTAACTGATCCAGAATATCAGAAAGCAGTTGATGGCTGGATGAAGGATGGAATCCTGAGAACACCTATTCCTCCACAAGTGATGCAAGTGCATATGATGCAAGCAACACAAACAGTACAGAATACAGAGGAAGGAGAAACTGAGGGACAAACTCAGGATATCCCAACATCTGGTCAGCCACCAGTACAGCAAGTTATACCTGCCACAAGTACTGGAGCAGTACCTCCAGGACCCTCTTCTTTAGGTCTGATAGACCTCACTTCAGGACAACAACTGTCCATGGGTTTACCACCCCCTATACTGCAACCACCAGCAGTAACTGATAAGGGGGTCTAGGACCCCGAGACACAAGCACACACACACACACACACAGAGATAGAGAGAGAGAGAGTCACTGGGAAGATTAATTTTTACAGGAGGGCCCCCTGCCCTATAAACCCTGTCGTACTCCCAATTGTACTACATAACACCCCAAACCCGAGTTACTACTATCAATTTGTCCCCCCCCCCACGAGAGGGTGTCCACACCCGTCACAACCCTGGAAAGAAAGAAAGAAAAAGGGCGAACTAGAAGAAAAAGAAACCCCAAACAAACCCACAACAAAAACCCCAACTAAACGTCAAACTAAACCCCAAACAAACCGATGAAAAATCCCAAACCAAACCCATGCTCAACCCCACAGAAAAACCCCGTTCTGTCTTGAGGCTTGGTCTCTGGCTTGGACGGTAGCTTGGTCTCCGGCTTGGTCTGCTTTTCGTTGTCACTCCAGAACCCATCTCAGCCGCCAGCTGGTTGTTCAGCTGGTTCATCGACTGGCTCTGCCACCAAGTCGATCGGAGGCTCGTCCTCATCCACATCCAAAGGAGGGAAATCCTCATCCAAAGGTGGAGGAAGAGGTCCCAAAGACGAGGGCTCCGAGGATGGACTCCTGCTGGACACGGAAGGACTTTTTCCTTCGTCCTGTTCTGGGTCCTGTTCTCCTTTTGTTTCTGGTTCGGGTGTTCTCTCTTTTTCCTGCTTCTCATACTCCTCCGCCCACTTTTTCACCAACGGACCCAAGCGCTTCAGGGCAAGGCCTTTCGGAAAGCCCATGTCCCTTCTCAAGCACTGATAGCACTCAGTGAGAGTCTGGGTCGTGGGTGGAGCCTGAAGGAGTGGCTGGAAGTCTGGCTCCCGCATGTCCAAATGTAGGTCCTTCAGCTGAACCTGTGGCGGGTCGATTCGCTGTTCCTGCCACACCCCGTATAAGCGCACGAGGATAATCATGAGGTTCCAGTGGGTTCGGCACACCGTGTGGCTCGTGCATGTGGTGATCACGTAGCTATCCGCCAGCGCCGGCGGCGAATAGCACCACAAGCAGATCGGTGGCTTTTCCCCACGCCTGTCCTTGAACCTCTTGGACATGTCGGCGAGCGCTTCCTCTTCCTCTCTCTCCTTCCTTTTCTTGGGCGCCGACTTTTCGTCGGTCTTTCCCCCGGTCTGTCCCCCGGTCAGGTCGCGGATTCTCCTGGGTTGTGGCTCTGAGAGCATATCGTCTGCAACGTCGGGAACCTCGAAGTGCCCCGGTGCACGATTTCTGATTCTCTCGAGTGTTTTGTGCACCTGCGTATAGTCATACCCGGCTAGCCGGTGGTTAACCGGAACGTTCCCTTTGCCGTAGTAGACAGGCTCCTCTCCGTCTCTGATCGCAGCAGCAGCTCCAGCACCCTGTTCGATGATGTCGTCCATCGTCGCCCGACAAAGGTTTTCCACGTAGTCCCCAAGACGTGCGGGAACACTGTGTAGCAACCGGCTCATTAACCCGGACTGTGCCTCAGATGAGTACACAGCCGTTTGCCAGGCCGACCTTTCGTCTGTGGACGTCAGGTGCGGCTGCTGTTTCGTCAACTGCGATTGCAGCTTTTTCTGCGTCTGGTTCGCAGTGTCGAGTTCCTTTTGAAGCTGCCTCAGCTCTTGTTCGGCTGTTCCCCTCGCTTGTTGAGCGATTTTTAGATCGTGTTCAAGTTGGTTAACTTGATTGCAGAGGCGGTGAGCTGCACCCTCGAACTTTTTCAAGTGCTTCTCTGCCTGATCCGCCCGCGCGCGTTGTGCGTCGCGTTCTGCACGGAGTTCCAACACATCGTCTTGTAACCGTTGACACCTAGCTTGGAGAGTAGCTGGGTCGGCGTCCCGGTCGAGTGTTTTTCCTGTTCTGGAACTAGGTTTTTCCGGCAGTTTTTCCGGCAACTCTGTCGGTGGGCGGATCACGATCTTTGAGGTGCCTTTCAGCAACGATGTTTCGAAGTTCCGAAGTTTCGAAAGCACCGAAGGAGCTGGGAGAGTTTTCATGATTTTCGCCTTAGGAGGTGGTGTGATAAGTGGTTTGGGTTCCCCTCTGGGTGGGCAAGCGTCGGCGAGAGTTCCACTTTTTCCTTTTCCGCCTTTCTCGCCGCCACTGCCTTTCGTTTTTCCGCTGCCACCCAGTTGTTTTCCACTTGACTCCTTTCCCTCAACCGCCTTATCACCACTGCGCCACATGATCGGGCTGTGCTTTGGCATTCTCTTTTTTTTTTGTGTTGGCTGCGCTTTGTTCTCCGACTAGTCTCCGACTTTTCTGTATGCGCGCCGAGAATAACCAGGACAAAATGATCGCAAGTCCGCTTTAAGATACGCTAGGCGTATTAGCTAACGTACCTCGGTAACGTGACACTCTATGGAGGTCGCCGTCACCACACGGGTTCGTGCCTATTTGATTTTACCCTAACTTGCTTATGTCAACTCAGTTCCACCTGCGGCGCAATCACGTGACCTCCAGGTCGGACATTAACCCATCACTTGATCCAATGTCCCCATCACCTGTTGTCAGTCGCTATGAGCGTGTGAGTTGTGCGTTAGGTAAACCTCCCCGGAAAGAAAACTGACCCCTAGCCCGTCCTGCGAACCGTCTACAGTTCTGTCACGGGAAAAGATAGCAACCCGTTCGCCGGAAAAGATGGAAACTTTCCCTAGGAAAAGATGGAAACTTTCCCTCGGCTTTTCCGGGAGTTCTACTTGGTGCTCTTTTCCTAAGTCTTTTTGGTATCCCATCTGGATAGCATTCCAAATCGACTTTCTCGGCTTAATATTTTTCCCCCAGCTGGAAGGATAGTATTAAGTCGAGCGTGAACAGAGTGGTAATGATCCCTGTTTAGGTTCGAGTTCTGCGTTGGGCCCTAGTCTTTTTCTTAGACTGGGTCACTTGTTTATTCTCCGGTTTGTTGGCTAAGTACTCCTTAAGCAAGTCCTGGGCATTGGCCAGGTGGCTTTCTGGCTCCCAGGTGGATTCCATCAAATCGTAGCCCTTCCAAAGGATCAGGTACTCCTTGCGAGTAGTGCCCCGATCTCTGAGGATGCGCTCGACCTCGAATTCGATGGTTCCATCCACTAGCTCCCCCTCTGGAGCGTCTATCTCTCGCTGATCGTCATCAAGCCGAGAGTAAGCCTTCAGTTTCGACACATGGAAAGTTGGGTGGATTTTCCAGTGGTCGGGAAGGTCAAGACGGTAGGCGACAGCCCCAATTCGGCTAGCCACCCGGAAAGGTCCAACAAATCGTCGGCGGATTTTCGGTGGGATTTTCTGAAGTGAAGCAAGGGGAATATACTTGCTTTGTACCAGCACTTCATCGCCAACCTGAAACTCCACTTTCCTTCGACGTTTGTTTGCTGAGGTGCACATGCGGTTCTGTGCCTCTGCGTATTTCGCCTTAGCGTTTCGCATTTGGTCGTCCATTCGACGTACCATCTCAGCCGCCATTTCCGATTCATCGCCCGTCCGAACTCCCTTCCTGGCAACAACTATCTGCCCCATGTTCTGGCCATACAGAAGATGGGCTGGCGCGTAGCCTGTGGAGACATTTCGTGAATTATTTGCGGCAAATTCCGCGGTCGGCAAATAATCCACCCAACGGTCTGGGTACCGTTCCACATACGGACGCAGGAAATCCTCCAGCACCCGGATGGTGACTTCCGACTGCCCATCCGTTTGAGGATGGTATGCAGTGCTCATCCGGAGCTGAGTACCTAAAAGTTTGAAAAGGGAGGTCCAGAACAAACTTGTGAACCTTGGATCCCGATCCGAAACTATGATTTTAGGCAGCCCGTAGTGTTTGTATATGTTCTCCACGAACAGCTTTGCGTATTCTGGCGCCGTGATAGTTTTGTTACAGGGTACGAACCTCGCATACTTCGTCAATCGGTCTACAAAGACAGCGATTGCTGTGAAGCCATGGGAAGACGGTAGGTCGGTAACCAAGTCCGTCGTGATCTGTTCCCATTTCTGGTCTGGGATAGGCAACGGCTGCAAAAGACCTTTCTGTCTTTGCAAGTCCGATTTGTTTAGTTGACAAGTTGGGCACGTTTTCACGTATGCCTTTACGGCTAACCCAACGCCTTTCCACCAGTAACTGCGGGTAAGTACTTCGGTCATGCGGTCTGCTCCAACATGACCGGCACTGGGAACGTCGTGATGCTCTTCCAGAATCCGTTTCTGAAAAGAAGCAGGGACCACAAGCAAACTAGGACCTGGGTCTGTCTTGGTATAATACAAGAACCCGTCGTCCAGCTTGTATTGCGGAGAAACCCCTCGTTCCATCCTTTCAAAGATAGGCTTGAGTTGTTCATCACTTCTCAAAGCCTCTTTCCATGCCTCCTTCTCTGCCACTTCCCAAGTGGAGAGGTTATTGAGCTGGTCTGGCGGACCAGGAAGGCTCCGGGATAACGCATCAGCCAAGACATTGGCTTTCCCCTGGATATAGACGATTTTTGGACCTATGGATTGGAAAAACCCTGAGTTTAACCACCGGGTTTGGGTCCGCGACAACGTGCTCTGGTTCATGAAGTGGGTGATCGGTTTGTGGTCCGTCAACACCTTCACACCCCCATCGCATCCCTCAAGGTAGTGTCGCCACTGGGCTAAAGCATATGCTATTGCCCCCAGCTCCCGCTCATATGCGGAGTATCGCGTTTCAGCTGGTTTTAATCGTCTGGAAAGGTATGCAATTGGTTGCAAACCTTTCCCATGATCCTGGGTAAGAACCGCTCCATATGCAGTTCCAGATGCATCCGTTATTACGGTGTACTCCTTAGCCGGATCAGGAAGGAGTAAGATCGGTGCGCGGCTAATCCGATCCTTAAGTTCGTTGTAGGCATTGCGTTGGTTCAGCCCCCATTCCCAGACAGTATCCTTCTTGGTTAGATCTGTCAAGGGACTCGCAATCCTAGCGAACTCAGGAATGAACTTACGATAGTAAGATACCATTCCCAGGAAACTTCGCACATCAGTGACCGAAGTTAACTCCTTCCATTGTTGAATAGCCTTAACCTTATCCTGCATCGGTTGAAGGCCTTTTTCCGACAAATGATACCCCAGGTAGTCCGTCTCTGCTACCCCTACTTCGCACTTACTGGCTTTTGCGTACAACTTATGTTTCCGCAACCGTTCAAAGACCAGTTTTAGGTGCTCGACGTGCTCTTCCACCGAGTTGGAAAAGACCAGGATGTCGTCGATAAACACCACTACAAACTCGTCAAGGAACTCCCCCAGCAAATCCTGAACCATGGTCTGGAACTGGGCTGGGCAGTTGGTCATTCCGAACGGACACACGAGAAATTCGAAATGTCCGTATCTCGTCCGGAATGCCGTCTTGGGAGTATCCTTGGGTCGAACGGGGAACTGCCAGTAGCCTGAGCGGAGGTCGATCTTCGTATAGATCTTCGCTCTGGCGAGACGGTCCATTAACTCCTCAGGAAGAGGGAGTGGATACCTATTCTTTACCGTGAATTTGTTTATCCAACGGTAATCCACACACATTCTCAACCCTCCGTCTTTCTTGGGAACAAAGAGTATGGGTGCGCCCCAGGGACTCTCGGAGGGTCGGATCTTCCTTTGGTCGAGGAGGTAATCCACCTGTGTCCTAACTTCGTCCAGCTCGGCTGGAGAGAGTTTGTACAAGGGACGGTGGATTGGGGTCATTTGTTCGTCCTCCAGGTCCACCTTAAATTCGTGGCCTTTTCTGACTGGAGGAACGCCGGGTGGTAAGTCTTTCGGGAACACATCCTTGAAACTTGTGAGGACAGCCTTGATCCTTGGGTCGAGACCCGAATGCATTACCTTTTCCACATCCGGCTGGAGATAAGCTGGTGTGGTTTCAGTAGCGTTCAAACGCTCTTCTGGAATTCCCGGATATGGATACTGCATGAGATGTGCCATATCTTCCGGGGTGGTTGGTCGCACAACCACAAGGTATGCCTGATCAACTTCTGGACTGTTCTTCACGAGCGAGAATAACTTCTTCGCTGAGACTGTATCAATAGCCGGTGCTAGGTGCTGTAAGTAATCTGATGGTCGTTCCTTCATAGGAACAGTTGTCCATCCAGCACCCACTGGAACTTTGAGCGTGCCTGTTGCAAAGTCCAGTTTGGGATTGGTCTGCATCAACCAAGGAAGCCCTAGTATCATGTCATATGAAAGGTTTGGGAAGACGTCTGCGGAAAGGGTTGTGGTATAAGTACCCATCCTGAGCTGCAAGTCTTCGCATCGCCGATCAAGTGAACATAGGGTTCCGTCCGCCAAAGTGACTCCCTTTTTGCACTCGGTTGTTTCGAGTTTCAGTCTCGTGACTAGTTTCTTGGTAATGTAGTTCTCCGTTGCACCACAATCAACATAGGCGGAGATCGGTACTCCTCCTAATCTGGCTCGGATCTCATATCCCATAAATTTCAAATGGTTAGGACCTCCTAGTGGTAACATACGCTCAGAAGGTGAATACTGACCTTCATCCACTTTTTGTCCTCTACCTGTTCCCTGAACAGGGGCTGCTGACTCGTCAGTTGGTGGTGAACGAGTGGCAGGCTTATTTGATTCCCTTGCGGGTTCCCTTCCTTCCGGACTTCGTTTCGTTCCTTGAGGTGGGAACGATACCGAATTCTCAGTTCCTTCAGGACTACCAAGGTCTCCATGAACAGAGTCGACAGGTTCCGAACTTGATTCTGAACTTGTCCTAGTAAGCGTGCTGCACTTACTGGATCGCGTTTCCAACTTAGCACTCATAATCGATCCCTCTGCACCTTGGGTAGCATTCTTTTCTATTTCCCCTTGTGCTCTTTTATTCACTTCTGCATTTCGAGCTAACCTTTCTTTTCTAAGAAGTTTCTGGCGCTGCTTATATCTGTGACGGCGTGCCCTTCTGCGTTTCGCCGAACGAGTCTGGGCTCTGTTCATCCGGCTTTTTCGTTTAACCATTTCTTGAACTTTTCGCCCTCTGGACACTTACTTTGAATATGTCCAGTTTTTCCACACATATAGCATTTAGGATTTACGCCTCCACCTCCACGTCCTTGATTCCTGCCACCACCTCGTCCGCGACCTCGGCCACCACCCCTTCCCCGACCTCGACCTTGGCCAATGTTTTGTGCCTGGTCTGGCTGAGGTTGCTGTTGGCCACCCATCTGGTTTGCCTTATCAGTTTGGGGTTGGTTTTGCTTTTTATTTTGGCCTCGGCCTTTACCTCCGCGCCACCGTCCGCGGCCACGAAAGTTTCCTCCTCCGGATGAGGCAATAGCATCAAGACGAGCCGCCGTCTGGATCGCCAACTCAATGCCGTGCGGCACTTGAGCCACAGTTTGTTGTTTGATATGGAACTTTAATCCGTCCACGAAGAAGAAGTATTGTTCTTCATCTGTCATGTTGGGAATCCTCAGCACTTGTTCTCGGAAAGCAACAATGTACTGATGCACTGACCCAGTCTGTTTCAGGTTCCGTAAGGAGCGCCTGGCTACATCAGACATTCTGGTGGGTTCAAATGCTTGGACCAGTTCCTCAACAAACTCAATCCAATTTGTGATTGGATGTCTTTTTCCTTCCCTTGTACGCAGATCCTGGACGTTTCGCCACTGAGCAGCAGCTCCAGTCAGGTTACTGCGGAAGAGCCTGAACCATACGCTCTCATCGATGTCCAAAGTCTGGCAATAGACCGTCATTTCTAGTTGCCAATCTCTGATCCATCGCTGACCATCACCTGAGAAGGCCTTTGGGAAAGGAATACGAACGGATGACGGAATCCGTCCGTGGCGATCTTGCGGAGCAGCAAAGCCTTGGTTAGGGTCTGGAGGACCCCCACCTCCACCTCCGCCACCTCCACCTCCACCTGGGTGGTACGGCCATCCACCACCCCCACCTCCACCTGGTCCGGAAAGGAAAGATCCCCCTCCACTTCCAGGTGGTCCTCCTCCGCCTCCGCCTCCACCCCCAGGTCCACCTCCGGGTCCCCCTCCACCACCACCAGATCGATTTCCACCCTGTGGCTGGCTTGATGGAGTTGAGGGATAAGAACCCCACCCGTAATACGGGTTACTCGCGGAAGGTGCTCCGTATTGGTTTACGGATTGTCCCAAACTTGGTTGGGTGCCTGGTTGGTTTCCTGGTTGCATACCAGGTTGGGTGTTAAGAGCCGGGATTGGATAGAAGACAGACAGCGGAACTGTCGTCAGTGGTTGTGTTAACATGGATGTCGTTGGTGGTAACACACTCGTTACAGGGACACTAAGTATGGGTCTGGCTGTGCCAAGTTGACCCGCTTGGCCGAATGGTGCGCCCATTGCCATAGTTTGTGGCGGCGCAAGACTCCATGCCGTCCGTGTTCTTGGGGATGTAAATAAACCCCAGGAAGATGGAGAACCTCCACCCACGGAGTCTGCGACAGTTGTCGATGGGCTGCGACCACCCAATCCTCCTAACGTGGTTAGACCAGTAAAAGTACTCAGATCCGGAACAGGTGGTACCGGAAATGGGATACTGGTAAGAGGAGTGGATGACACAAAAGGAACGCTTGTGGCTGCAGCTGTCGTGGCCGGCAAAGTGACCGTGCCAGTTCCTGCTCCCATCATACCCACTACAACTGGGTCCTGAGCCGGGACTCGAACTTTCTCCCGTTTTTTCCACGCACTCAGTGTTTCTTTGAACTTCGAGTCAACATACTTGGAGAGATTACTTTCCAAAGTCTGCTGTTTCTCTGTCGCGTCTGATAGAAATTTCTCCATCAGTTGCATCGACCTGTGTCCTCCTGCAGTGTCATCAGAACTCACACTGCCTCGTTCCGCCCTTCTTTGTTTGCGTTGTTCTTCGGCTTGGTGTAGGTCCCGCAACACTTTTAGGCTCTGGCTTACCAAGCTTGAGAGTGTGTCTAGCTGGCCTTGGTGGTCGACTTGCTCGCACCGAGACTCATCAGTAGTCCGAGCTAGGTTATCCAGCGTTGTCTGCTGTAGGCGCATACCTTCAGCAACTTTTGTCAGAGAGGCTTGCAGAGACAGAATTTGTTTCTCCCTGAGCGCATTGGTCTGATCAACAGCTTCAGCTTGGGTACGGGCTGATTCCTGCAGTCGATCGAGTCGCTCTTGCAGAATAGCCTCGTTATCGTATTTACCCAACAGATTCCTGTCGATCCGCTCGGTGGACCTTATATTCTGTTCCAGCAATTTGTGCTGGTGGTCTAACAATTTCTGTTGTCTTTCTATAGACTCAGTATTTTGATTGACCAGCTTCTGGGCCTCCTTCCTGACATAGAGCACGAACTGCTCATATTCCTCTTTCAGGTCGCCTTTTAAGGTCGACTCTGCACGCTGAACCTGCTCGTGAACTTGTCCTTCCAGGTTTTGTGCGACCTCTTGCACATTCGAGGAGACAGCGGCATACACATGCTCAGCTGTGTCCCTAAGTTGTCCCTCGTCCACACCATGAACGTGCACCTCCTGCTGGTGGACGTTTATGTGCTGATGTTCATGGTGAAGGATGTTGGTGACTTCTATTGTCGGGACGTCCTCCATATCCTCATCATACTCCTCGTCCCCGGACTCTTCCGACTCTTGTTCCGAGTCTAAGTCTTCGTCCGGTTCCTCAACCTGGTCGGGTACATGTCTGTCCCACTGCAAATCATGTATTTGCTGCGCTGGTGGGTGCACCACATCTGGATAAACCACGGGAATTAGTTGGTTATCCACCACCTCTTCCTCCTCAGGAGGTGGAATAGGTGGTAGCTGTGGCGGCGTCTGGCCGGACATGTTTTTGTTTGAATTTCCTGGAATTTTGACGTAATAGGAGTGTGTCCGGAAAGTTTCCAAACTTTCTGGTGCCTTGGATGCGAACTTGTTTCAGTTCTGGTTGCAATCCTAGTCGCTATCTTTTCTTGAACCTTACTAGGTCAGAAATAGATAGGAGTTTTACACTTGACAACGTCGGGTGTTACTTTCCCGTTCGCGTTCTGTCAGCCGACTAGGTTAGTACCTTGGCCGGTGATTCAGTCTACGACTAACTGTAGAACCAGTCGTGACTCAGGCGGTGCGGTAACCGATTGCGCGCTGGAAAGAGTGACAATGAGTCACCTGCCAGAACGACTGTTTTTCGTGTTACTGGCAGAAGCGTCAGTCGACGGAAGTTGGTCGTTCCGGACGACGTTCTTTCCTACGCCGGTTCGCACTTTCAGTTGTTCGCCTGCGCGTTTCGGGTTTACGCTGATCGTTGCTCTCCTTGCACTGTTGTCGTGCTTTCGCCTTGTTTTCCTTTAGATCTACAGATCTGTAGGTTTCCAGAAATTCGTTCACTGGACTCCGATTCTTTTGCGACTTCGCCTGACGTTTTCGAACGACGACGCGAGCACGTCGTTCGAAGGATAGCTCTCCTCGCGACCCCTGGAACACAGAGTTCCAGATCTGTGGGATTTAGTAATCCCTAAGGTCAGATCTTTGGGGGGGGTTCGCGAGTTCTCCTGTGGGGTGCGCCTGGCCTCGCCTTGCTCCGAAACCAAATGATAAGGGGGTCTAGGACCCCGAGACACAAGCACACACACACACACACACAGAGATAGAGAGAGAGAGAGTCACTGGGAAGATTAATTTTTACAGGAGGGCCCCCTGCCCTATAAACCCTGTCGTACTCCCAATTGTACTACATAACACCCCAAACCCGAGTTACTACTATCAGTAACTATAGCACCTCCAGCTACCTTTACTTTAGGTACTACCCCAGCACCATCAGGAATGGGAATTAGACCACCAAATCCCTTTGAACAGTTAACAAGTCAAAGAGCACCCAGTGGTGGTGCACCTGGAGGAAATCCAGGGGATCCAAATGGATCAAATGGACCAAATGGCCCAGACAGACCAGGCATGCCTAGAGCATCTGGTTCTGGACATCCAGGGCCAGGGAATGGTGGTGATGGTGGTGGAGGTGATGGAGGAGGTCCCCCAGGAGGAGGACCACCTGATAGAGATCCTAGTGGTACATCAGGAGGTTCAGGACAAGGTCCTGATAGACCTTACAGCAAACAGATTAAGCTCACTCCCCCAGAGAAATTCACAGGAGATGAAAGGATGTCTGCAACAGAATGGATACTAGGAATGAAGAGATGGTTGCAGAATCAACACATCTTAGAGAGAGACTGGTTATCCTGTTTTCAGTCACATCTCCAGGGAGATGCACTTAGCTGGTTAAACCTGATGGATATACAGATCATGAATCAGGAAAAAGCAGAGTATGCTAGCTGGCAAGAGTTCACTCAAGAACTAAGGAATGTTTTTGAGCCAGTCTCCCTAATAGAGACTGCCAGAAAACAATTAAGAACTCTAAGGCAGACTGGAACTGCCTTAGGCTACATCAGACTCTTCAGAAAGCTGATGTTTAGACTCCCCAATCTACCTCAAGAAGAAAGATATGCAGCCTTTGTGGATGGGCTCTCAGATAGAAATATGCAAGCACAGGTTATGACCCTGTGTGATGGAGATCTGGATAAGGCCATCCTCACAGTCCAAAGACTCTCTGCAACTATAGGCAGTAGAGGTGGCACTACTAGCAATTTTAGAGGCAGAGGTAGAGGGAGGGGAAGATTTGGACAGAGAAATACACAGATGTCAGCAATGATGTCTGCTGCAACATCGCAACTGCCTCCTGCAGCAAATTCAGTTAAGGCTGTGCAGCAGAGAGGTCAGATGGGATCTAGGCCCTCAAGGGGAGGATCCTTCAAGTGTTTTCTATGTGGAAGCACAGAGCATGGGGTGAGACAGTGTCCCAAACTGTCCCAAGCTCAGAAAGCCCTGAAGAAGGGAAACTAAAAGAGGAGGCTAGTGTTGGGTCAGCTAAGCCTCCAGATGATATTGAAATGAAAGAACCCACTACAAAAACACCAGCCTCACTAAATGATGGTGTTCAAGAGACACCTGTGGTTGCAGCCCCTATTGCAACAGAACAGGAAGCATACACACTGGATGGGGTCACTCCAGGAGTGTTAATTCAAAAGAAGAAGCAGTCTCAAAAGAGAGTGGATAAACAAACAGAGGCCACTGTGAGTTTACCCACTAGAGTGGAAGGAAATGTTGAGGGAAAGGAACCAGTTCAGACTGCAGTAGCTCAGGCTACAGCAGCATATAGAGGATATGAACTGGCAGGATTTATTGGTGCAAAGAAAGCTACAGCATACATTGATACAGGATCCACTGCTAACTATATTAGCATGGATGCAGTCAAGGAACTGGGACTACAATACAAACCACAAGAAACTCCTGTTAAGTTTCTAGATGGTACAGAAAGGAAATCAGTGGGGAGATGTTTTGGCATCCCATTTGTCTGTGGAAAGATCCAGCTCTCATTTGATGCTGATGTCTTTCCAGACAGTAATCACCCAATCCTACTGGGATTGCCCTGGCTCATACACTATAATCCCAAAGTGGATTTTAAGTCAGGAATAATCACAGTAAACAAGGGCAAAAAGAGTGTAAAATTACCACTCTCAGTGATGCCTGAATATCAGCTCAAACCCACTGGAGCTACAGAACTTTCCTTTTGTTCTAGTGGCAGAATCAAAAGACAGATAGAAAAAGGGGAAATCAAACACATCATCATGGTGGTGATTAGGCCAGAGGATGAATCAAAGACTGGAGTAGAAACAATCCCAGAACAAAGGGAAGGGGATGATCTACAGAAAATCCTGCAGGAGGATATGGATCCCAGGATTAAGGAAGTACTGACTCAGTACAGAAAAGTATTTGCAAAAGATTTGCCTAAGGGTGTACCTCCTACCAGGCTGGGTCATGAATTCAGGATTGATCTGGAGGAGGGTACAGAACCCATGTATAGACCCCTATACAAACTGTCTCCTCTTGAGTTAGATGAGGTTAAAAGACAGTTAGATTACCTGTTGGAGATGGATTTCATAGAACCATCACAGTCACCATTTGGGGCACCAATCCTGTTTGTCCCTAAGAAAGATGGAGGGCTCAGGATGTGCCTGGATTACAGATGGCTCAATAAGAAAACCATCAAAAACAGATACCCTCTGCCCTTACCAGAGGAGATGATTGACAGGGTACATGGGGCTAGATATTTCACTAAGATTGACCTGAGATCAGGCTACTGGCAGATGCCTCTAAGGGAAGAGGATAGGCCTAAGACTGCCTTCAGAAGTAGATTTGGACACTATCAGTTCAAAGTGCTTTCTTTTGGACTTACTAATGCTCCAGCACAATATATGAACATGGTTAATGACATCTTCAAGGATATGCTGGATATCTTTGTGCTGATCTTCATTGATGATCTCTTAATCTATTCTAAGAGCATCTCTGAGCATGTAGAGCATTTAGCAGCAGTCTTAGCCAGGCTACAGAAGTATAGTCTGTTTGCCAAGGCCACCAAAAGTGAAATCTGTGTGAAGGAAACAGATTTCTGTGGATTTTGGTTGAGTGAAAAAGGGATCTCAGCAATGGATGTGAAAGTTAAGGCAATCAGGGATTGGAAGCCCTTAAAAACAGTTACTGATGTCAGAAGTTTTCTGGGGATGGTATCCTTCTATAGAAGATTCATCCCAGACTTTGCAAAGATAGCAGGCCCTCTGCATGACTTAACTAAGAAGGATGTCATGTGGGAGTGGGGCTCTGCTCAGGAACAAGCTTTTCAATCACTTAAAACTGCATTGATGGGGAAACCAGTGCTGATCCATCCTAATCCAGTGAAAGATTACACTGTGATTAGTGATGCATCTGGGGAAGCAACTGGAGGAGTCCTTTGTCAGGATCATGGCTCTGGATTACAGCCCATAGCCTTCTGCAGTAGGAGATTATCAAAGTCAGAACAGAATTACTCAGTATATGAAAGGGAACTCCTGGGAATAGCCTACTGCTTGATGCAGTGGAGGCACTATTTAGAGGGCTGCCCAGGAGAAGTCACAGTCTTTACAGACCACCAGCCACTAACTAATTTCATGGATCAAAAGATGATGTCAAGACCCCAAGCCAGGTGGCTCAGGGCAGGACATTTCCTCAGCATCAAACCAAAAATTCAGTACATCCAAGGGAAACTGAATCTGGTTGCTGATGCACTATCAAGAAGTCTTCCAGCAGAGCAGGAACTCAAAGTAGTGAGTTCATTACAGCCTAGCACAGAAGAGATTACACTCTGGGAACAAGCAACACTGGCAGATGTTGAGATCAAGGACATCTACACTCAAATACTGGATGGGGAGAGAATTCCAGGCTATGGAATTAATGAATCAGGATTATTGATTTATCAAACTCAGGATGGACTTATGAAATTATGGGTTCCTCAGGAACTGAGGATGAAAGTCCTTACAGAAGGACATGATAATCAAATCTCTGGACATTTGGGAATAGAGAGAACTCTGGAGCTGATGTCCAGGAAATACTACTGGAATAATATGAAAAAGGATGTCCAGGAATATGTCAGGACATGTGAGGTTTGCCAGCAAATGAAACCTGAGTTAAGAGCTCAGAAGGGATTGCTGCAACCTATTCCAGTAGCTGATAAGAAATGGGATCAGATCACTACTGATCTAGTGACTGATTTACCCCCTGTGGATGGATTTGATTCAATTGCAGTGTTTGTTGATAGATTGACTAAGATGGTAAAGTTTATACCCTGCAGCAAAACAATAGATGCACCAGGGTATGCAAGGATATTCTTTGATCACATCTTCAGGAATCATGGGATTCCCAGTGTGATAATCAGTGATAGGGACACTAGATTTGCTAGTAAATTCTGGCAGGAATTAATGAGATGTGTGGGGACTAAAGTAAGGATGTCCACAGCCTTCCATCCTCAAACAGATGGACAAAGTGAAGTCAGCATCAGAACATTAGAGAATTTCCTAAGACCCTATGTGGAAGAGCATCCAGAGACATGGATGCAGGGATTAGGGATGGCTGAATTTGCAGCCAACAATGCTGTACACACATCTACAGGATACAGCCCCTTCTACTTGATGTATGGGGTGCATCCTCAGCTGCCAGGAGATCTACTGGCTGGAAAAGCTCAAGCTGAAGCAGAATCAGTGCAAGAGATGATATCTCATATGCAGGAAGTCATCAATGATGCCAAAGACAGATATAAGACAGCTCAAGAGAAGATGAGGCAGCAAGCTAATAAGAAAAGGAGGGATGTACAGTTTCAAGTGGGAGAAAAGGTGTTGCTCTCCACAAAGACATTGAATTTATCAGTCTTGAAACACATCCCAGCAAAAATCAGAAGAAGATATATAGGGCCTTTTGTTATTGCTGCTGCAGTGGGATCTGTGGCATATAGATTGGTGTTACCAGATGGATGGAAATTACATCCTGTATTTCATGTATCAAAGTTGAGAAAACTTCAGGAGAGTTCAAAGTTTCCTAGGGAGGTAATGGCACCTCCAGCAGAATTAGATTCTGAGGGAGAAGAAGAATTTGAAGTTGAGGCTGTAGTAAGACATAAGTTTTCAGGAAGAAAAAGGAGATTTTTAGTAGTCTGGAAGGGGTATCCACTTAGTGAAGCAACATGGGAACCCCAAGACAATTTACTAAATGCATCAGAGATCCTGGCTGATTATAAGAGGAGAGCTGGGATCAGGTAGAAGTTAGATGCACTTTTGATTCTGTGGCTGAAGGATCAGGAATCCCAGAGACTAGGGGATGGGTTGCATAAGGGCAGTGAAGTGTTTTCTGAACTTCTGTGGGTTAAGGATTTTATGGGGATCTAATTATCCTTTCAGAAGTGCAGGGAGCTTGGGATTTGCATCACCCTAGTTCAGAGTTACTTTTACAGAATCAGAAGGATGCATTTGATGGATACTTGGTGAGGGCACCAACTGCCCCCAGGGGGGAGGCAATTGATACCAGCTGCTGACGTCCAGGGACGTCAGACGTCAAAAGCGTCATGCATCTGACGTCTGTGAAGCGTCAGATGCATCCCCGGTGAATGACAGCATCCTCCCAAGGAGGTACTACTGAACTACAGCGAGGAAACCACCGCAAGAGCACAGAGTCAAGACAGTGGTTCGATCAGCCAGATTAGGACTTGCGAGACTGAGGTCTTGTGTTCGAGTCTGAGTGGGAACGTGCTTTGGTCTGGGCCTGTGTGTGAGAGTGTGAGTGAGTCAGGAGTAGAACTGGCGGCTGTGAGTCAGGGTAGTGGGAGTGTTACGGGTGGTTAGTCACCCTCGGGAAAGTCGAACTGGGAGTTGAAATGATGGGACGCTTGATGTAACCTTGCTTTTCAGTGATCTGTTGGTGTGACCCCGAGTCTGTGACCCGTGCGATTTTGTGTGACTGTTCCGCCGCCGCCTCACTCTTTTCCGAGATAGGAGACGTCGCTCGCGGACGTCAGTCCTCCCGAGCGATAACAAAAAAAGTAGCACCCAACCCAAGAGGAATTCTGGGTGTTTTTTTTTGGGGGGGGGGTGGAGCCCAAGAACTGGGACTGCATGTGTTGTGGCCTGAGCCACCAACTGACTCAAAAAAGCAGTGGGGCAAGGAAAAAAGAGTGGGCAAGGAAAATCATAGGTGGCAGCTGGGGGTTGAACCCCCATCTGGAAACTCGGGTTTAAGCACTAGGTGCAACACGCCCATCTTGTCAAAGATCACGCGTCTGTTCCAATTTCAATGGGGTATACTACCGCCACGAGCTTTTGGTGCCCTCAACGTTTAGGTACCCACAAACCGGTCACGTGATCGCGCCGCCATCCCCAGGTGACGTCAAATGGAGGCTGAATTGAGCTCAATTGAACGTTCTTGAAAACACTCCCACACGTTTGCAAACTCGGTGTGGTTGGAGGGAGCAGGGCTAGGAGAGGGAACCACAGTCAGCACCAAAAAAAGTAGCATCCAACCCAAGAGGAATTCTGGGTATTTTTTTTGGGGGGGGGGTGGAGCCCAAGAACTGGGACTGCATGTGTTGTGGCCTGAGCCACCAACTGACTCAAAAAAACAGTGGGGCAAGGAAAAAAGAGTGGGCAAGGAAAGTCATAGGTGGCAGCTGGGGGTTGAACCCCCATCTGGAAACTCGGGTTTAAGCACTAGGTGCAACACGCCCATCTTGTCAAAGATCACGCGTCCGTTCCAATTTCAATGGGGTATACTACCGCCACGAGCTTTTGGTGCCCTCAACGATCAGGTACCCACAAACCGGTCACGTGATCGCGCCGTCACCCCCAGGTGACGTCAAATGGAGGCTGAATTGAGCTTAATTGATACAAACGTTGGAACAAATAGACTAGTCGAGTGGACTTACGTCTAGAGCACGGAATACACTTCAAAACAAGGAACTTTACAATGTGTCCAAGTTACAATGAGGCTGTGGTCCGGGCCGAATAAGTATTCGGCCGGGCCGACAGCCTGTCCAACCCTTTCATCCAACTCAGCGTTCTAATGGCCCCTTGGCCGTGTCCTAATGGACCCTAAGCTGAATGTGAGGCTCCAGGCCGAACTGAGGGTTGCCACCTCAGAGGCGGCCTGGACCTCTCCCTTAATGTGTGACTATGATGATGGTGAGCTGGTTCGGTCCGACTACTGTCAGGCCGAACCACGTGTTGGGTGAGTGGGCCGAACCGCGTGTCATACGACGGACGTTCGTATCAACCACTCCCCCCCCACGCAAGTACGCGCCTCGCGTACCCAAGTAACCGAAATTTGGGGGTTACACTCACACATACGCATAGACACACACAAAACGCTTTCAAGGCATCCAACAAGCCTTTAGCTTTTAAGGGAGTCAAATAATGTTTAACCTTCGCTGAATTAAAAGAGTGTTCAAAAACTCTAAGCGAATTATCAACAAAAATCAACCAAATGATAAGGCTGCCACCTGCAGGCCGAATCATGTACTGTAACCAGCTAACTGTTTGCACAAAGCAATCCATAAGGTCCAAATTCAGATTCCCTTATAAGTATCCAGAAAGCAGGTGATTGACCCAGCCTGGCCAATCCACTGTATAAAAACCATTGTATAAAAAAAACCATTGGGTCAGAACTCAAAACAAAATAACCCAGTTCTGGACCAGACATGGGCCGAGACCCCTGTGCACAGGACAGGACAGACCAGACTGTCTGTTCTGTGCACAGGGTTCGACCTGTGCAGCACAGGCGCACAGACTTGTACAGCACAGGACAGACATGGGTCTGTGCGCTGACTGTGCAGGTCTGTGCGCCTGTCTGTGCAGCACAGGGCGATTATTGCCTGTGCTGCGCACAGGACAGAACAGGTGCGCACAGGCGCTCGGGACCACACGTCTGTGCAGGGCGATTATTGCCTGTGCTGCGCACAGGACAGAACAGGTGCGCACAGGCGCTCGGGACCACACGTCTGTGCAGAGTCTGTCTGGACTGTGCAGCACAGATGAAGTACTGTACTGCACAGTCCGCAGTCTGTGCTGCACAGACTACGGTCTTACACCTAGTACGCCTGTTTTAGACAGGTCGGTGTGATTTAATTAAGCGCACATAAGCGTGCTAATCGAGTATCAACCAACTGGGAAGATACTTAATTAATTAAAGAACTAAGTGATATTATTATATCCATTATCAATGCATGAATGACGTGAGCCAAGCTCACCAGCCTCGAAATAGGGCTGTCAGTCGACAGTAGGATTCGAACTCGGGTTGGCTAAGTCCGAGTCCTACACACCAAACCAATGGCGGACCCCACCACAGGGACGCTCAAGTGGGGGCCGTTACCTTGAAGTACCCATTTTTTTTAATTACGAAAACTAGGTACTTAAGGGTAACAGCCCCCACTTGGGCGTCCCTGTGGTGGGGTCCGCCATTGGTTTGGTGTGTAGGACTCGGACTTAGCCAACCCGAGTTCGAATCCTATTGTCGATCGACAGCCCTATTTCGAGGCTGGTGAGCTTGGCTCACGTCATTCATGCATTGATAATGGATATAATAATATCACTTAGTTCTTTAATTAATTAAGTATCTTCCCAGTTGGTTGATACTCGATTAGCACGCTTATGTGCGCTTAATTAAGTCACACCGACCTGTCTAAAACAGGCGTAAGATTGGTCAGATCAAGGTCTGTGCTGCACAGATCAAGTACTGTGCTGCACAGTACTTGGTCTGTGCAGCACACAGTACACGTGGTCTGTGCAGCACAGTACGCAGTCTGTGCTGCACAGACTGCGCACTGTGCTGTACACAGTCTCACGTGTGCGCACAGGTTGTACAGGGGGTCGAAGTCCGGGGTTACACAGTCATTGTACAGCACAGGACAGACGTGGGTCTGTCCTGTGGATTTTCGCCGCACAGGACAGGACAGCACAGGGTGCACAGAACCCGCACAGAACCCTGTCCTGTGCGATGCACAGGACAGGGGTCTGTCCTGTGCAGCCCATGACTGGTTCCAGGTGCCGACCTGTTCTTTAAGCTTGCCAGGCCAACGACCCTTCAGCGCTGCCTTGGTACAGCTTGGACAGTCCGGGAGTGGGGCGTCGAAGGGGAGGATCGGCTTGACGCCTTGGGTTCCCTCGCCGATGAGGTCCTGTATGCGCGGGAGGTAAGGTCCTCCTGATTCGTCGGCCGAGATGAGGGCTCCCGCCCTGGCCGCGATCCTCAACCCCACATTGTGTTTTTTGCACAAAAGATGCCCTTTTTCGCAGAGCACGCGATCCAATCCTGGACGGGGAGCTTCCCTCGGGTATGCGCAAGCTGCGCAGGCGAAGGTGGTCGGGACGGTCGCTGGAGGTGGTGGTGGAGGTAGGGACGATGCTTTCGGAGGCTCCTCCGAAATGGGGTCATCCTCACTCCCTGAGAGCAGGACGGGACCAGGCTTCGGCCTCGGGGGAAGAGCTTCGTCCAAATCCGCATATGGGTCCTCCGTGTAATCCCACAGCTGCTGCTCGTCCTCCCCCTCGGCCTCAGCCTGGTCCACCTCCATGGCCTCGTCCAGGATGAACCTCCCCACCCCTCGGCCTTTGAGCTTCCTCGACCTTTTTCGTCGCGGGACCACCACCTTCAGTGGGGTTGACGATGGTCCCTCTGGTGGCCTTTCCGCAGCGACTTCTTCTTGTACCGAGTCTTCCACCGTTTCGGTTTCCACGTGCTCTTTTTCTTTTTCTTTTTCCTCGGCCAGAGGTTGGTCCATTTCCATACGCTGCAGTCCACGGTTGAGGGTGTCGATAGCCTCGGTCATGGCTGTTTTCGCCAGCCTTTCCCTTTCCTGCCCCCACACTGCTGCTTGCCGAAACGCATCCAAGCGCTGCGTTTTCAGCTGTTCCTCCAACTGAGCCACTTTCTCCTCAGCGGCTTTTGCCCGCTTCTCCGCCTCGTTGGCCCTATTTTGCCATTCGGCAAGTTCGGCCTCGAGCTTGTTCTTCTGCTCAGTGGACTGTCGCGCGTCCTGCAGAAATCGCTCCAAGTTGGCCGCTGTCAGATCCATGGCTCCTCTTTCCTTTCTTTTCTGTGTTCGGCCGTGTGGGCTCTCTCTCCTTTTTTTCTTTTTGACTGAAATCGACAAAGGCTTTCTGTAGCGCCTTCGTTACTTCTCTTTAAATTCGCCGATGAGGTACCGGTCAGACACGTTGCGCAACTGAAAGGTACACTCTGATGTGACGAGGGATGGGAATTCCCTCCGAACTTCCGAGGTACCGCCTCGTTTGAGGTACCGTCCCATTCCGGCCGAGGTTGACCTCATCAGTTCGTCATCATGACTTCCAACTCCCCCATCACCCTCGTCAGTTGCATCAGAAGCTTCCTCCAGTCATGCTCGGCCCGTTCGTGCAACGAACTCGGCCAGCAGATCTGAACAATGTGTCAGACTCTCCTTCGGCTCCCATGTTGCCTCATGGGGTTGGTATCCTTTCCAGCAAACCAAATAACGTTTTCCTCTTCCCTTTCCTTTCTCCCTGACAATAGCCTCCACTTCGTATTCCTCTTCTCCATCCAGCTCATCGATAAGAGCCGGGCCGGGAGGTGCATCCCGCACGAACTCCTCGGACCGCTTGTATTCCTTGAGCTTGGAGACGTGGAATGTAGGGTGAAGCCTCCAGCCGGGTGGGAGGTCGAGCCTATAGGCCACTGGTGATATTACGGCCTCAACCTTGAACGGCCCGATGAACCTTCGCCTGACCTTGGCCGGAATATGCTTGGTTACGGCCAGAGGGAGGTGGGCACTTCGGAGGCAAACCTCCTGCCCCACTGCGAATTCCACATGTCGCCTCTTTTTGTTGGCGCTCTCACACATGGTCTCCTGGGCCGAAGCGTAGTTTGCTTTGGCCTCTTCTAGGTCTCGGTTCATTCGGCTCACCATGGCCTCGGCCGCCTCCACGTTGGTACTCGGCCGGTCGGCCTCCAGGCCTCTTGGGTGTTGCCCATACATCAGGTAGAAAGGGGTATATTTGGTGCTGGCGTTGACCGAATTGTTTGCGGCAAATTCGGCCGTGCTGAGGTAGTCGCTCCATGTCTCCGGCCTTGCTTCAATGTAGGGCCGAAGGAAGTTCTCCAGTGTTCGGATTGTTACCTCGCTCTGTCCATCAGATTGCGGATGGTGAGCGGTCGACATCCTTAGATCGGTACCCACGAGCCGAAACAACTCCTTGTAGAACTGGCTCGTAAATCTTGGGTCTCGATCGGAGACTATGACTTCTGGTATCCCTGAGGTTGGGAATACCTTGGAGAGAAAGAGTTCGGCGTATCCCTTCGCCGACACCTCCTTGGTGCACGTGTAAGGATTCTACAGTTCAGGGGGAACTGTCAGATCCTCAGTTCAGGGAACTGGCAGACCTGCAGTTCAGGGGAACTGACAGGCCTGCAGTTCTAGGGAACCAGCAATGCTGCAGCCGGTTTGCTGCAGCAGGGCGGAACCCTTAGATCTGTGAATGGGGGCTGACAGCCCAGCAGACGCTTTTCTGCAGGGCTGGCAGCTCAGAAGGTTTCAGACAGGGGACCTGACACTGAGGCAGACTGTCAGGTCATGTTGATGGATAGGACCTCGAACGATCAGTTTGGATCAGAGGTGCAGCCTAGGGTATTTGGGCAGCACCTCAGGGTATTCTTGTAACTCGATTTTGGGGTTGAACACTCTCTCTCTCCCGCTCTCTCGTGTCAGAACTTGTTGCAGCCTTCTAGGCTGTTGTTTCAGGCTGGCAGACTGCTTCAGAGTCGCAGTCTACAGCGCAGTCTTTACATTGGTTTCGGAGCTCAGGGCTGGCGACAAGATCGCAGCGTTCCTGAAAGGCTTCAAGAGGAAGCAAAGGAGAGAACGAAGTTCTGGTGAAAGGTAGCGCAGGCAGGCGCAGCTTTCAAAGGAGAGGTCGCAGAAAGGTTCAGCGCAGATAGGCGCAGCTTTCAGAGAGATCCCAGAAAGGTTTGGCGCAGGCAGGCGCAGCTTTCTAAAAGGTCGAAATCGCAGTACTGCCTGAGTGCAGGTTTGAGTAGGCGCAGCGGCGCAGGGTCTAGAAGACGCAGGTTTGCGCAAGTTTTCTAGGTTAATCAGAGTAGGCGCGGCGGCGCAGATCTAGAAGACGCAGGTTTCGCGCAAGGCTTCTTGGTTAGTCGGAATTAGCCGGTGTTGTAGTGGCTTTCTGCAGAAGTGTGCTGCATGAGTTTTGGGAAACCTGTGACAGTGGAGAGTAGTGGAAGTGAAGCAGAATCAGACGTAGAGACTGTTATCCAGTGTGAGGCAGAGTTTCAGGGAAACCTGCCACCTGATCTGTTTACTTTCTCAGGGGACTGGGTTTCAGCCCCTTACAGGTTACCCAGACCAGTGCAGGTTTTGGGTCCGGTGAGACACCCATTGGCAGTGGTACCTCCACCTCCTCTCAGAGCGCCTCCTCACGGCCACAGGAAGGCAGAACGCAGTGGTAATATTATCAGATACTACGACTGTTCTGACCCTCAGTGTCCGATCTACAGATCGCAGAGGGCAACGCAGGAAAGGCGTGAGCGGAACAGGAGGAATGTCAGGCACAGACGAGCACCCCCAGATGGGAACGCCAGCCCCAGATCCGTTCGATCTTCAGGGTCTGAGGCGGGGCATGGCAGAGATGCAGGAAGAGATCCTGCACCTGAGGCAGGTCGCCGCTAATGTCAACGCGCAGATGGACGATGCAGTCCGGCACGCAGTACGGACTAGGTTGGCCGAGCAGCATCCGCCGGCAGCTCTGGGTAAAGCAAGGGCAAAAGGCCCTGACTCCTGGTATGGTGATCCACAGGATGTTCCTCTGAACGAGTGGCAGGTTCAGTTGCAGACATATTATGATCTGACTGCAACCAGAGACAGGGAACAGCAGGTTTTGGTGGCTGCAGGCTGTTTAAGAGGTGCTGCAGGTACATGGTGGAGAAGTCGTTACGAAGAGGCAATGGCAGGCCAGAGGGCTTTGCCTACAGATCTGACCGCACTAGTCGCAGATCTCAGACGGCAGTTCGGCAAGACCAACGAGAACAAGGACTTCAGACGTGAATGGTCACGCCTGAAGCAGGGTCGAATGACTGTCGCAGAATATGTGCACGATTTTCGCAGGCTCATGTTGCAGATCAACGACAGCAATGCTGGGGAGCAGCTGTTTCGTTTCATAGAAGGTCTGAATGATCGTTTGCGCACTAAGGTTGAAATGGAAGATCCTGCAGATTTGGAGCGTGCAATAGCACTTGCCGCTACATGGGAAGGACCTCTGGAGATATACCGCAGAGAAGGGCGCAGAGGCCGCAGTCCCAGAGCCAGGCGTGAAAGTTCACGCAGGGACAGGTCCCAAAGCAGGGGACGATCCCAGAGCAGAGGACGCTCACAGAGCAGAGGACGCTCGCAGAGCAGAGGCAGGTCTCAGAGTTTCAACCGTGGCAGATTTGACGATCGGCAGACACCGCGTTATATTCCCCAATCAGGTGACCGCATGGAGGTTGATGGCCTCCAGCGAAACCGTGTGGGTTTTGACGACGGCAAACGCCGTGACGCAAGTCGCAGCAAGAGCAGGGGACGCAGTGGCAGTCCTCGCAGACAGAGGCGAAAGTCTGGAGAAAGTTTGTCAGCAGGCAGAAGCAGAATGGACGCAGGTCGCGCTGCAGCAAATGTGCGGTGCTACAACTGCGACAAGTTGGGCCATTTTGCTGTTGATTGTCAGGAAAACTGAGCAGGCTGGAGTCTGGAGAGACTGCCAGCCGTGGAGAAGAGAAGCAGGAGGACAGAAGTGGAGTGTGGGAAGGTCGGCGTAGCCACCCACACAAGGTGTTACCTCAGGGGAGGGTAGCCTATGGGCGTGGAGTCCATTCTAAGGTTGATGAGCCGTGTGTAGCCGTAACCGAGGAGAAGTGTGTAAGATTCATGGATGGAATTTCTGCAGGTGGTGGTCCAGGCAGGGACACCGGTGCAGGGAATTCTGGAGGCCTTAGGGAGAAGGTGAGCAATACTGCAAGTGGTCTGCCGAAGTTGGGGAGGCTTGCAGTTTGTTTGAAGAGTGCAATGGTAGATGCTGGGCGCGGAGTCGCAGCATCTGCAGATGTTTCAGAGAAGGATTCTGAAGGTGTAGTGCAGGAGGCACTGACACCTGCAGGGTCATGGAGTGAGATTGAGGGGGTTGATGTGCCTACGGTAGCCACAACTACTCAATTCTCAGAGGCAGTAGGTGCAGGGCCAGGCGGGGCCACACCTGACCTGCATGATTTTTCAGTGCATGTTGGTGCTGCTGGTGATCTGAGGGCAGACACCGCAGACCTGTTTTCAGTGAGAGAGGAATCTGGGCTGGGCAGACCTAATGAAGTTTGCTTTAAAGGATATAGCTTGGATGAACCCCCACTTTTGAAGTTGAGAGGAGTCCATGGGGGGACTCAGGGAATGTTGAAGACCACAGGGTTTGTGGCAGATTGTTTTGCTAGAATTTTGATAGATAGTGGTGCAACCGACAATTTTGTTTCGAAAGATTGGTTGCAGGAAAACAGCATACAGACACAACACTCTGAGGCAGTTTCTGAAGTTCAGTTGGCAGATGGCAGGACTTCGGAAAAGGTAGAAAAAGAACTGCAGGCCAGTGTCAAGATGGGGAGGTTTGTGTCTGAAGAAAAGATGTATGCAGTAACACTGGGCAGATATGACCTGGTGCTGGGTATGTCTTGGTTGATCAAACATAACCCCACCATAGATTGGCAGGAAAAGATAGTGGCTTTGCAGGGGCCTCAGGGTAGAGTCGTTAAACTTAGAATGCAAACAGGCAGATTGGAAGATTGCAGTACAGCAGATTTGGACCTCATGTCTGCACATGAGGTAGCTCGGGCAGCTCGCAAGGGCCTGCCGATGTACCTATTGAATTTACGGGAAGTAAATAATGGATGTTCAATAAATGGTTTGGAAAGTACTGATGCAGTGAGAGGCAGTGAACCAGAAACCTTGTCAGAGGAACAGAAAGAGGCAGTTGAGCTAGAAAAACAGATCAGAAAGGAGTTTCAGGATTTGTTTAAAGAGGAACTGCCGCAGGAATTGCCTCCTGACAGGGGTGTGAACCACAAGATTGAATTGATAGAAGGGGCAGAACCAGTGAAAAAGGGGCTTTATAGAGCCAGTTTTGCAGAAAGAGAAGAATTGAAGAAGCAGTTGGCAGAGTTACTGAAGCAGGGTTTTATCAGACCTAGCAAGTCACCCTGGGGTTCACCAATTTTGTTTGTTCCTAAGAAGAACGGAAAGCTTAGGATGTGCGTAGACTTTCGGGCACTTAACAAACTAACGGTGAAGAACAGGTACCCTATCCCAAGGATAGAGGAATTGCTGGATCAGATTCAGGGAGCTCGCTGCTTCAGCAAAATTGATCTCTGCGCAGGCTACCATCAGGTGCGGTTGGACCCTGCAGACTGTGAGAAAACGGCCTTCCGCACCAGGTATGGCCTCTACGAGTACACTGTTCTTCCTTTTGGGCTGACAAATGCTCCTGCCACCTTCATGAACACAATGAATCACGTGTTACATGATTTTCTGGATGCCTTCTGCATCGTTTACTTAGATGACATCTTGATTTTTAGCAAGAGTTGGGCAGAACACAAGGTTCACTTGAAAAAGGTGATGCAGAGATTGAGGGAGCAAAAATTATATGCTTCAGCTTCCAAATGTGAAATCTGCAAGGAGCAAGTTGAGTTTCTGGGGCATGAGTTGAGTGCTGCAGGAGTACAGGTGTTGCAGAGTAAGGTGCAGGTCATCAGGGACTGGCCACCTTTGACTTCAGTGAAGGATCTCAGGTCATTTCTGGGATTGGCAAACTATTACAGAAGATTCATCAAGGATTTTTCTGCAAGAGCCAAACCACTCACTGCTCTATTGAAAAAGGAGGCAGTGTGGAAATGGACTGAGGCAGAAGCTGCAGCAATGCAGGATGTCAAGGAGGCGTTAATGTCTGCACCAGTGCTTTTGGTGCCTTACCCAAGTCTGAGATTCGAGGTGATCACAGATGCCTCAGACTATGCTATTGGAGCAGTCCTAACACAGGACCAGGGGCAGGGTCAGCAACCAGTGGCATATGAAAGCAGGAAACTGCAACCGGCAGAGCTCAACTATGCGACTCATGAAAAGGAGCTGTTGGCTGTGGTGCATGCTCTGAAAGTGTGGAGGCACTACTTGGATGCTCAGGAGTTCACCGTGCACACCGATCATGCACCTCTAAAATTTTTGCACACCCAGCCTCACCTGTCACAGAGGCAGGCACGATGGATGGAGACTCTGCAATCCTTCAAGTTCGAGATCAAGTACCGGCCAGGCAGAGACAATGTGGTGGCAGATGCGTTGAGCAGGGCCACACATCAGGCAGAGGAACATGGTCCTCAGCTGAATGCAAGGATAAGGTTGACAGCAGATCGGGAATTTCAGCAGGCAGTGCTGGCAGCTTACAAGAAGGACCCATTGTGTTGGCAGCTGATTGGAGCACCTTCCAGACCTCCACATGTGAAATGGGATGGTCTGAAACTTTGGAGGCATGTTGGTCATTCCTGGAAATGGTGGATACCTGAAGCAGATGGGCTCAGGGAAAAGATACTGCATGCTTGCCATGAGTCTGCATTGGCAGGACATCTGGGCAGGAGGAAGACCCTGCACAGGGTTCAGCAGTATTACTTCTGGCCCCTTATTTCAGGATCTGTGCAGAAGTATGTAAGGAATTGCATTCCCTGCCAACGAAACAAGGCCTCTACTCAGAAGCCCTTGGGTAAGCTGCAGCCCTTGCCAATTCCAGATGGCAGGTGGACTAGTGTTTCATTGGACTTTGTTGGACCTTTGCCAAGGACTCAGAAAGGGTCAGATTATTTGCTGGTGGTTGTGGATCGATTCACAAAAATGATCAGACTCATTCCAACAAAGCAGACAGTTACTGCTGCAGGGGTAGCAGATTTGTTTTTCCAACATGTGGTTCGTTTCTTTGGATTGCCTCAAGAAATTGTTTCTGATCGGGATAGTCGTTTCACTAGCAATTTTTGGAGGGCTCTTTGGAAGAAGGCAGGCACTCGGTTAGCAATGTCTAGCAGTTATCATCCTGAGACAGATGGTCAGACTGAGCGAGCTAACAGAACAGTGCAGGAAATTCTGCGCAGTTATGTGGAACCTGCAGGCACAGATTGGGATATGCATTTGGATGCTGCAGAATTTGCATACAATTCCAGCATAAATGCTACAACTGGGTTTTCTCCCTTCTATTTGATGAATGGACAACAACCCAGAACTCCTGCAAGTGCTGTAGCTGCTACAGCTTGCCCCGCAGTGGATGATTGGTGGTCTACTTGGCAGACTGCATTGCAAACCTGCAGAAGGAACATTGCTTCTGCTCAGGCACGTCAACGCCAGGGGGCGGACGAAAACAGAAGGGGAGGGGGCTTTCAGCCGGGCGACAAAGTTTTTCTCGCCACAAAGGACTTACCCCTACCACAGGTGTTGAGCAGGAAATTGACTGCAAAATACTGTGGACCTTTTGTAGTTCTGAAGAGGTTATCTGAAGTTGCAGTCAGGCTGAGGCTGCCAGGTCATTGGAAAATTCATAACACCTTCCATGTGTCCAAGCTGAAACCTGCTTTCGAAGATCAGGAGGGCAGCTTTCCTGACAGGGAGGCACCCAGGTGGCAACCTGAGCCTGAGATGGTGGCAGGCCAAGAGGAGTATCTGGTTGACAGGATTCTGGCAGATAGGACTGTCAGGGGCAAGAAGCAGTACCTTGTCAGGTGGCAGGGTTATGATCAATCGGAGGACACCTGGGAACCTGCCAGAAACTTGCGAAACGCACCGGACAAGTTACGTGAGTTTGAGATAAGAAGCTGAAAGGACTAGATCAAGCAGAGGTGACAGGTTGATGTCTCTGACAGACTGAAGCAACCCCTGACAGAAACAGAAATAGGTGTGCAGTATACTGGAGTCGGAAACTGTCTAGCAAGTTACGTGCGCAGAGCAAGAAGAGAGAAAGAGGAGCCTATCGTTCGGAAAGGAAAAAAAAAAAGGAATCAACATGGATCAGCAACCAGCAAACCAGGCCGCCCTTATCGTCTCAACCCCCGCCAGCAGCAGTGAGCCAGCAGAGGCTGCCCCTGTGGTTATCCCTGCGGCAGCGGTGGAGAAAGCCGACGTGATCAAGGGGGCAGATGAGGTTGTGGCGTTTGAGGAGGCTGTGCAGGTCCTGCGGAAGAGGGCAGTCGACGTTGCGGAGTTGGAAAGGCTGAGGAGCAAGTGTCAAAAGGTGGAGCAGGAAAAGTGGAAGCTGCAAGGGTCTCTGAGTGCTGCCGAGAGTGAGCTGAGAGCGTGGCGAGAGTGGGCGAAGAAAATGCCGGTAACGCGGTTGGATTCCGAAGAGGAGTTGTCCTTCGGCTTCCTGGACACAGGGCTCCCTGAACCAGAAAAACCTGCAGCAGACCAAAAGAGTGAGATGGAGACGGCGCTGAAAGAAACGGGACGTGGCTGTTCGCTTTGCTTCAAGACGGCGAGGTCTCTTGGGGCACCAGTTCGGGAGCTTCCATGTGGGAAGCACAGGGTATGCTGCAGGGACCTCTGTGTCCAGAGACTCTGGTACGCGCCAGACGTAACGGTGGAGAGAACGAACCCAGACGGGAGCTTGGAGGTGGTTGGACGACTCAGCGAAACGCGAAAGGGGGTCTCGGTGGATGCGACGAAAGAGTGCGGGCTGTGCCAGCTGCGGGAGCACACGGTCATGGCGCCGAGGGTGCTGACGTCCTTGCGGATTGCGGTCATCAGTCCACCCCTGCCAACGCAGCCAGCCTCCCCGGGACGAACCAATCGTGACTGCGTGCCACTTCGAGAGATCCGCTGGAGTGTGCCCGCGCTTGCGCCAAAGAGGGGCTTGAAACGTCCGGCGACCTGAGGCAGGAATCGACAGGAGGTGTGACCATGGGAGTGGATGATTGAATGTGGTTTGCTCAGGGGGTGCAGTGAAAGAATTGGTGATTTGGGGCTGTCCAGTTTCTGGTGATCAGTGTGTTGGAAGTGGAATTTTTCAAGGGCTGTCCAGTTTCTGGTGATCAGTGTGTTGGAAGTGGAATTTTTCAGGCAGGGTTAAACCCTTAGGGCTGTCCAGTTTCTGGTGATCAGTGTGTTGGAGGTGGACAAGGATCTTTTTGCAGTTTCTGATCAGGTTGAGATGAAAACTCTGAAGTTTGCAACCTGTTTTGGTTATGAAAATGGTTCACCTGTTGATACATTGCAAGTCCAGCAGGGGTAAGATGTTATTGCTAGAGAATTCCATATTTGCAATCTGAAATAAGAGTTACTGAATTAGCCAAAGGGAGAGTAAGGAATTGCATGGTGACCTTTGAGGGAAGTCCAGTCAAATGGGTTTTTATTATACAGAGTTGCAATGGATTGGGTAATCAGGTGACTCAGGTATTCTGCAGGAAAAGGGGGTTTTTGTTTGCCAAGAAGTTTTGGTGTCTCAGCTGACCTTGTGGGCTGTAGGAAAATCTTCTAGGGAAGGCAGAATTAAACTGACTATGATTTCCTTGTTGCTTTGAACTTTTTATAAGGTAGTTTTTCTGGATTTCCTGGGTAGTGCAAGATGGTGGCAGAAACAAACACTTCAGGTTGTAATTTTCCAGCAAGGGTGTTACCAATTGATTTTTCAGGGTATTTTGGGTTTCTGTTGCATTAGGACAATTTCCTGAATACAGTGTTCTTGCAGAACTGCTTTGACTTCCTTATATAACATAACCCCTTTCGAAACCCAGTTTCTGTGGAAGAGAAGTTAAAAAAAAAAGTTGACATCCAAAAAGGGGCAAAGGTTGTTATTATAATCTTTTGGGGCAGTAAGGGACTACTGCCAACTAGATGGGGAGGAATGTAAGGATTCTACAGTTCAGGGGGAACTGTCAGATCCTCAGTTCAGGGAACTGGCAGACCTGCAGTTCAGGGGAACTGACAGGCCTGCAGTTCTAGGGAACCAGCAATGCTGCAGCCGGTTTGCTGCAGCAGGGCGGAACCCTTAGATCTGTGAATGGGGGCTGACAGCTCAGCAGACGCTTTTCTGCAGGGCTGGCAGCTCAGAAGGTTTCAGACAGGGGACCTGACACTGAGGCAGACTGTCAGGTCATGTTGATGGATAGGACCTCGAACGATCAGTTTGGATCAGAGGTGCAGCCTAGGGTATTTGGGCAGCACCTCAGGGTATTCTTGTAACTCGATTTTGGGGTTGAACACTCTCTCTCTCCCGCTCTCTCGTGTCAGAACTTGTTGCAGCCTTCTAGGCTGTTGTTTCAGGCTGGCAGACTGCTTCAGAGTCGCAGTCTACAGCGCAGTCTTTACAGCACGGAACGAACTTGCACATCTTCGTGAGCCGATCCACAAAGACAGCCACGGCCGTGTACCCGTTAGACTTCGGTAAGTCAGTAACGAGGTCGGTCGTCAGCTGCTCCCACTTGTAGGCCGGAACTGGCAGAGGGTGTAGCAACCCTTTCTGCTTGGAATTCTCGGTCTTCATCATCTGGCAAGTGGGGCACGATTCGACATAGTGGTTCACGGCTCGGCGCCAGCCTCTCCACCAATGTCTTCGGCTCACAAGCTCGGCTGTCCGAGCTTTCCCTGGATGTCCCGCCATCGGCACATCGTGGTGGTCGTGCAATACCACCTGGCGTTTAGAAACCGGCACAACGAGTTTCGGCTCGGCTCCAACGTCCTTGGCTTGATACATGAGCAGTCCATCTGGGGTCAGGGTGTACCCCTGCACTGCTCGTCCCTCTTCAAGTTGGGTCACGATTGGTCGAAGAATAGGGTCCTCCTTTATGGCGGCTTGCCAGTCTTGTGCCTCCCCGGGCGAGATTTTGGCCCCCAAAATCGCATTGAGCCGGAGTTGTGGCTTGCGAGAAAGCGCATCGGCCACAAAATTGGCTCGGCCCGGAAGATATAAAATCTTCGGCTTGATAGACTGGAACGATCCAGACTTCAACCAACGCGTTTGAGTCCGTGAAAGGACGCGTTGCTGTAGAAAATGGGTAGCTGGGAGGTGATCCGTATACACCGTAGTCCCACCAGGAGCTCCTTCCAGGTAGTGACGCCATTGGGCGAGAGCATAGGAGATGCCCAATAGTTCCCTTTCGTAGGCCGAATACTTCTGCTCGGCGGAGTTCAGGGAACGGCTCAAAAATGCAATGGGCTGATAACCTTCCTCCTTGCTGCCCTGCATTAAGGTAGCTCCTAATGCGAAGTCCGATGCATCCGTGGCAACAACATACGGCTTGGCCGGGTCCGGGATCAAGAGTACTGGGGCCGAAGTGAGTCGGTCCTTGAGCTCTTGAAACGCTGAGGTCTGGGCCGGACCCCATTCCCAGGCTTGGTCCTTCTTGACGAGCTTCTGTATGGGAGCAGCAATCCGTGAAAACTCCCTGATGAAGCGTCGGTAGTAGGACACCATGCCCAGAAAACTCCGCACTTCCGGCACAGACTGTAGGGGCTTCCAATCTTGAATGGCTTGGGTCTTGCTGCGATGAGGGGAGATGCCGTCGGCCGAAATCCAATGCCCCACGAAATCCAGTTCTTTGACGGCGATGGAACACTTTGACGCCTTCGCATAGAGCTGATGCTCGGCCAGCTTGTCCAGCACGAGCCGAAGGTGCTCCGCGTGTTCCTCCTCCGTTTTACTGTAGACGATGATGTCGTCCAGGAAGACCACCAGAAACTTATCGTGGAAATCCCGGAAGAGGTCGTTCACCATCGCCATGAACTGCGGGGGTGCGTTCGTTAGGCCGAAGGGCACTACTTTGTATTCGTAGTGCCCATAACGGGTCCGTAAAGCGGTCTTCTCCTGATCTTCGGCCCGGATGGGCATCTGCCAATACCCCGAGCGCAAGTCCAGCCGAGTGAAGATTTTGGCTCCCTGGAGGCGGTCCAATAATTCTTCAGGGAGAGGGAGTGGGTAGCGGTTCTTGACCGTCCGCTGGTTGATCCACCGGTAGTCAATGCAAAAGCGAAGCCCTCCATCCTTCTTGTTGGCGAAAAGGATGGGGGCGCCCCACGGGCTCTTTGAGGGCCGAATCAGCTCTCGGTCCAACATGTAGTCGAGCTGCTTCCGGACCTCCGCGAGTTCGGCTGGAGAGAGTTTGTACATAGGCCGAAAGATCGGCTTCGTTCCTTCCTCCAGTTCGATCTCGAATTCATGACCGTTCCTGACCGGTGGTGGTCCTTTAGGAAGGTCAGATGCGAATACTCGCTTGTAGTCCGTTAAGAGCTGCGTGATCGCTTTTGATAGCTCGGGCCGAACTAACTTGCTGATATCATCCTTGGTATGTTCATCGTTTTGTTCGGCCTCGGCTTCGGTAACCACTACCATCACAACGTCTCCCTGTCCAGCACGCGCATCCTTTAAAAGCTTGGCCGCGGATGTCTGTTCCATGTCGCCCACGCTCATAGTCTCGGTGGGTCGAGGCTTGCCCGAGATAGCTAGAGGGAGAGAAATCCTTGTCTTCCCCCGCTGAACCGAGATTGTCCGTGTCCGAAAGCAGAGATCGGGGTTTTCGGCCACAAGCCACGGGATGCCCAAAATCATCTCGTATGCCATGTCGGGAAAGATATGAAAATCCGCGACAAAAGTGGCTCGGCCCGATCGAAATCGAACATGTCCGGCTCGGCCCCGGGTTGAGCCCTTGGAACCATCCGCCATGACCAAGGTGCGGTGCTCTCCGGTTGCCTCCAATTCCAGTCGTGCTTGAGTTGCCGTTGAGATGTAGTTTTCCCAACTTCCGCTATCCACATATGCCTTCACCGGTCGGTCTCCAACTTGAATGGCTATCTCGAAGCCAGTAAACCGCCCTTTGGAACAGGTGTTTCCTGTCCTGGCGATGTAAGAAAAATTGTCGGCCACTGCAGAGTCGGCGCGACTGAGTGCCCCCGGCACTTGAGAAAAATTTGAACCGTCCATCCCTCGGTTGCCTTGCGGGCCGAGCTGTACAGTGGATGGTGGTTCCCCTGATGATACCCCAGGCCGTGCGTGGCCAGTATCATCCGCTCCTTCATTGAGTCCTGTTCCATGGGACTCGGCTCGCGCTGCAGTATTGGAACTATGCGAGCTGGAGCTAGTGTCTATCCGTTTTTCATGCTCTTCCGCCTTGTTCGGCCAAGTAACTCTCTTGGTCATTTTTCTATCATCTATTCCTTCTGCTTGCTCCTCCCCAAAATCTTCCGGAACCTCGGCCCCGATACCACCCGCATTTGTGTCCAGGGTAGGTGGCCTCGCGCCCCGGACCTTCAGTTTATCGAACGCTTTGCGGCCGAGAGCTTGGGACAATTCCTGATCCCATGATCTCCTCCGCATAAGTAGCATGATATTCCACCCCGGCCTCCTCTTCCACTTGGTGTGGTAGATCGGCCTCCACCTCCTCGTCCTCCAAATCTTCCCCCACTGCGGCCACGGCCTCGGCCTCGGCCTCGGCTTGAACCTCCCCGGCCGCGGTTTCCACCAATGTAGTTGAGACGATCATCTCCGGCTTTGTCGCCAATACTGTTAACTCTTGATCTTCGATTCCAACGCTGATGACCTCCTCCACCCCGGCCTTCACTCGAGTTATGAAGTCCACGGATACCATCGAGCCGTTCGGCCATTTCGATAGCGGCTTGCACGTCGTCACGAATGAAGCCAACAACTTGACTTCGGATCGGTTCACGCAAGCCTGCGGTGAATGCGCTATATGCCTCCGCTTCACTCATATCCGGGATCCTGAAACAAACGCTGTTGTAGCGCTTGATGTAGTCCTTTACTGAGGTCGTCTGCCTCAGGGTTCGTAACTCGACTCGGGCGTGTTCAGAGGTTGTCGTCGGCTGGAACAGTTTTCGAGCCTCCTCGGCCCACGAGCGCCAGTCGGCAAATGGCTGTCTTCGGCCCTCCATTACTTTGAGCTCGGTCAAATTCATCCATTCGGCTGCAGGGCCCTCCGTGTTGGCACAGATGACCTGAAGCCATAGCTCTTCTGGAATGGCCTGGGCGCGAAACCATCGGCCCATACGCATCAGCCAGTCCGTGACATTCGCGGTGCCGTTGAAAGCTCGTGGCATTGGTATCTTGACTTGTCTCAATCCATTGCCTCCGGCTGCTGGTGGCCCTCCGGGTAATTGTGGTCCAAATGGTCCTCCCGGTCCGCCAGGTCCTCCGGGACCTCCAGGTCCGTTCGGCCCGCCGCCAGGTCCATTTGGTCCTCCTCCCGGTCCATTCGGCCCACCAGGTCCATTCGGCCCGCCAGATCCTCCTGGTCCATTCGGCCCACCACCTCCATCACCATCGTCCCCGCCTCCTCCTCCTGGCCGCCGTCTTCTTGGAGCGTCTCGGAATCCGGAGTTGGGGTCCTGCTGTCCAACTGAGGCATAGGAACCCAGGCCCGCAAACGGGTCCGTTCCCGAATTGAATCCGACAGCTCCAACTCCCTGTGGCTGACTGGGTCCAGGGGGTGGTTCTTGACGTGGTGCTATGGGAGGTCCTTGGCCGGATGGCGGTGTAGGATTGGTGGCTTGGTTCTGGCCGCTGGGTGGCCTTGCGGCGGCCGCTGGGTCTCTTCGGCTCGGCCTCGGCCCGCCCGTTGGTGCAGAACCGGGCTCTCGAATGACAGGTCCTGGTGGTGGTCCGGCTCGCCGTTGGTTGGGCGCTCCACTGGGTGGCGCGAGAATAGGTACCGCGGGTGCATTGCTGATGATGGGAGAAACAAGGGGCGCGTCTTGAAAACTGGAAGACGGGGGTGGTCCGGGTGGCGCTTGTGTAGTTTGGGTCACAGTTTGGGTTCCGGCTCCGGCCATGTACACAGGAATGACTTGGGGCTGCGCTGGAACTTGCTTGGACCATAACTTCACGAGCTCGTCCACGGATGGGTAGTCTTCCCGTAGACACTTTGTTTCGACCCCGAGCGTCTCGACAGCGGCCCGCTGGTCTGCCACTTGCAACGTGAGCCTTTCGGTCCGGGCTCCAAGGTCTTGGAAATCTTGAGCTGCCTTGGCGGCCGCACGTTCTTGGGCCAGGTACATACGTTCTTCCATTTCGGCCACGAGATGCCCGTTCTCGGCTTTGAGGTGCTCGAGCCGTCGGATGAACTCCTCTTCCAACCGAACGCGGTCCTCCCAGTGATGGTCCTCCAATTCGGCTCTCTGGTTCTCGAGGGCCGTGTTCATGGCTTCGGCCTGCTCGTTGGCCACTTGCCATTGTCGAGCTTCGGCTTCTTCGCGGGTATGATGGAGTTCTCCTCGCACTTCGTTGAGTGCTTGGTACAGCTCGGCCTGAGTACGTCCCGCCCATTCTTCGGTGTTGGCCGCCAGCTGGGCCACAGTGATAGATGTTTCGTCCTGGTTCACCTCCACGTGGTGCACGTTCTGCACATTGTGCTGGATGTTGTTCTGCACAAATACGCCTTGCACCGGAGGGGGATCTTCTTCGGTCCCCAGGCTCATACTGTCCCCAGCGCTCATCTCCTCCACTCCGTCGGGATAGGCGATGGCTTCGGCTGGCTCGTACGGTATGAGGTCCATGGTTGGACTCCGTGTGCGAGCCGTGGGTCCCGATTGCGAAGGGGTTCCTCGGCCGAGTTTGCCCGCCGGTTGCGTAGGTGCTCCTGGACTTCAGCGTAGAAACGCAGAAACTCCGGGTCGTTTCTTTCCTCCTCTGTGAAGCAGGAGTCACAGCTTACGACACTTTCTGTGTCGTCGTTGTCGTTCGGCCCGGTAGGTGGTGGTACGGGGCTCGGCCTTCGAATAGGTGGTCCCTCAAGTCCGGGAGGTACGCCCTCGATAACGCTTGGGCCGCCGTAGCAAAAGGCCAGTTGGTCGATGTAAAACCTTCTCCAATGTGGTGCGACCAGCTCCTCTGGCACCGTGAGATAACGGGAAGTCGGGTGTTCGTGTGTGCCGGCGGAGGACTGGGGCGAGGTAGGGTGGCTGTTCGACATACGGGTGGTATGGGTCTTGGTTCCGGCTTCGGCTCCGAAACCAGTTGATACAAACGTTGGAACAAATAGACTAGTCGAGTGGACTTACGTCTAGAGCACGGAATACACTTCAAAACAAGGAACTTTACAATGTGTCCAAGTTACAATGAGGCTGTGGTCCGGGCCGAATAAGTATTCGGCCGGGCCGACAGCCTGTCCAACCCTTTCATCCAACTCAGCGTTCTAATGGCCCCTTGGCCGTGTCCTAATGGACCCTAAGCTGAATGTGAGGCTCCAGGCCGAACTGAGGGTTGCCACCTCAGAGGCGGCCTGGACCTCTCCCTTAATGTGTGACTATGATGATGGTGAGCTGGTTCGGTCCGACTACTGTCAGGCCGAACCACGTGTTGGGTGAGTGGGCCGAACCGCGTGTCATACGACGGACGTTCGTATCATTAATTGAACGTTCTTGAAAACACTCCCACACGTTTGCAAACTCGGTGTGGTTGGAGGGAGCAGGGCTAGTCGAGGGAACCCCAGTTAGCACCAAAAAAAGGAGCACCCAACCCAAGAGGAATTCTGGGTGTGTTTTTTTTTTGGGGGGGGGGGTGGAGCCCAAGAACTAGGACTGCATGTGTTGTGGCCTGAGCCACCAGCTGACACAAAAAAAAGTGGGGCAAGGAAAAAAGAGTGGGCAAGGAAAATCATAGGTGGCAGCTGGGGGTTGAACCCCCATCTGGAAACTCGGGTTGAAGCACTAGGTGCAACACGCCCATCTTGTCAAAGATCACGCGTCTGTTCCAATTTCAATGGGGTATACTACCGCCACGAGATTTTGGTGCCCTCAACGATCAGGTACTCACAAACCGGTCACGTGATCGCGCCGCCACCCCCAGGTGACGTCAAATGGAGGCTGAATTGAGCTTAATTGAACGTTCTTGAAAACACTCCCACACGCTTGCAAACTCGGTGTGGTTGGAGGGAGCAGGGCTAGTCGAGGGAACCCCAGTCAGCACCAAAAAAAGGAGCACCCAACCCAAGAGGAATTTTGGGTATTTTTTTTTGGGGGGGGGGTGGAGCCCAAGAACTGGGATTGCATGTGTTGTGGCCTGAGCCACCAACTGACACAACAAAAAGTGGGGCAAGGAAAAAAGAGTGGGCAAGGAAAATCATAGGTAGCATCTAGATGGGTTGAACCCCCATCTGGAAACTCGGGTTTAAGCACTAGGTGCAACACGCCCATCTTGTCAAAGATCACGCGTCTGTTCCAATTTCAATGGGGTATACTACCGCCACGAGCTTTTGGTGCCCTCAACGATCAGGTACCCACAAACCGGTCACGTGATCGCGCCGTCACCCCCAGGTGACGTCAAATGGAGGCTGAATTGAGCTTAATTGAACGTTCTTGAAAACACTCCCACACGTTTGCAAACTCGGTGTGGTTGGAGGGAGCAGGGCTAGTCGAGGGAACCCCAGTCAGCACCAAAAAAAGTAGCACCCAACCCAAGAGGAATTCTGGGTGTGTTTTTTTTGGGGGGGGGTTGAGCCCAAGAACTGGGATTGCATGTGTTGTGGCCTGAGCCACCAACTGACACAAAAAACAGTGGGGCAAGGAAAAAAGAGTGGGCAAGGAAAATCATAGGTGGCAGCTGGGGGTTGAACCCCCATCTGGAAACTCGGGTTTAAGCACTAGGTGCAACACGCCCATCTTGTCAAAGATCACGCGTCTGTTCCAATTTCAATGGGGTATACTACCGCCACGAGCTTTTGGTGCCCTCAACGATCAGGTACCCACAAACCGGTCACGTGATCGCGCCGTCACCCCCAGGTGACGTCAAATGGAGGCTGAATTGAGCTTAATTGAACGTTCTTGAAAACACTCCCACACGTTTGCAAACTCGGTGTGGTTGGAGGGAGCAGGGCTAGTCGAGGGAACCCCAGGTAGCACCAAAAAAAGGAGCACCCAACCCAAGAGGAATTCTGGGTGTGTTTTTTTTTTTGGGGGGGGGGGGGTGGAGCCCAAGAACTGGGACTGCATGTGTTGTGGCCTGAGCCACCAACTGACTCAAAAAAACAGTGGGTCAAGGAAAAAAGAGTGTGCAAGGAAAATCATAGGTGGCAGCTGGGGGTTGAACCCCCATCTGGAAACTCGGGTTTAAGCACTAGGTGCAACACGCCCATCTTGTCAAAGATCACGCGTCTGTTCCAATTTCAATGGGGTATACTACCGCCACGAGCTTTTGGTGCCCTCAACGATCAGGTACCCACAAACCGGTCACGTGATCGCGCCGTCACCCCCAGGTGACGTCAAATGGAGGCTGAATTGAGCTTAATTGAACGTTCTTGAAAACACTCCCACACGTTTGCAAACTCGGTGTGGTTGGAGGGAGCAGGGCTAGTCGAGGGAACCCCAGGTAGCACCAAAAAAAGGAGCACCCAACCCAAGAGGAATTCTGGGTGTGTTTCTTTTGGAGTGGGGTGGAGCCCAAGAACTGGGACTGCATGTGTTGTGGCCTGAGCCACCAACTGACACAAAAAAAAGTGGGTCAAGGAAAAAAGAGTGGGCAAGGAAATTCATAGGTGGCAGCTGGGGGTTGAACCCCCCATCTGGAAACTCGGGTTTAAGCACTAGGTGCAACACGCCCATCTCGTCAAAGATCACGCGTCTGTTCCAATTTCAATGGGGTATACTACCGCCACGAGCTTTCGGTGCCCTCAACGATCAGGTACCCACAAACCGGTCACGTGATCGCGCCGCCACCCCCAGGTGACGTCAAATGCAGGCTGAATTGAGCTTAATTGAACGTTTTTGAAAACACTCCCACACGTTTGCAAACTCGGTGGGGTTGGAGGGACAGATGAGGTCACCTGGTTGTGGCGGCGCGATCACGTGACCGGTTTGTGGGTGATGGCGCTGTTTTTGTGGGTTGTAATCATTGATTTATCGACTGTTGGGGGGGGGAGGGGAGGAACGATTTCAACGAAACAAGAAGACTTGGCTGCTGGGTGCGGAGGAGAACAACCATGACCCCTCCTGTTTTTATTGAATGAATCATCCATGGTTCTGTGATATAGAGCATGCATCAATGTATAGACACCCTGGAAACCGCAGAGCAATGACCAATTAACCTGGCTCAAACTCCCCTTCGTTCACTCCTTCATTCTTGTAATTCTAGGTTTGTTTCCCCCAAATTAAAAAAAAAAAAAATTTGGGGTTCCAAATCAGGTGGGTTGTTTTCCTATCTGCCTGTTTTTGATTTGTCGAAGTGATACCCAAACATGTATCACTGAACCTTGAATTCTGCTGTGGAAAACGGACAGAATTTCCAAATCAGGTAAAACCAGATTTCGACACACTGCATGTGCATGCCGAGATGCTACAGAATACGATGCATGCGAAAACCCACCAAACATCAAAAAACAAACATCACATCCACAAGAAATACCAAAATGCTTTCAATTTTTCAACCTGCCAAATACATGAATCACATGGAAAAGCCCTTTCACTGCCACTCTTGCGAGTTCAATTCAAAACCTCTCCCCAAAACAACGCTTCCCTTTCTTCTTCTTCTTTTTCCCTCGTATTTTACTACTCTTCTTTTCGATCATCTTTTTTTTTTTTTTGGCTCTTTTCACCAAAACAAGTCAAAACACACCCAAGTAAAAACCATGCCATTTTTCCACCAAGTTCTTTTCTTCTCTTTTACTTTCTTTCTTGCTTGTTTTTTTTTTGCTTTTTTTTCCCTCTCTTATTAACTTTTCGATCCCTTTTGAAAATAACGTGACGAGAAAAAAAAGGAAAATATATCGTACTGAGAAAATAAAGTGAAGAAAACAGTTTGATAATGAAAAGAAAAGGGAAATGGAAAAGAAAAACCTTTGGTAGTTCTTTTTTTTCCCCTGAAAACACACAAAACACATCGAACAGAAATAATACATACAGAACGTGAAATATTGACAATTTTTTTTTATAATCTTTTCAATATCTTAAAAAAGATAAAAGCCAAATGCATATCATCAAATTTTTCCTCCCCCTCCCCCCCCCCCTTGCAATGCTGATTCTCTTTCCCAACTACTTGATGTAAATAAAAACGCAAATATGATTTTTTTTTCTTTTTTCCTGTTTTTTTTTTCCTTTTTTTTGGGGGGGGGGTTAATCCAACCGTTTTTTTCCTGGGCTTTAATCCTCCTTTCTTGAATGAATAGTTTTCCCATCAAAGAAAAAAGAAAAAGAAAAAAGATTTTTGCTCCTTGAAATATCACAATCCGTTGGTCCCATGTAGAAATTTTTGATTTTTTTGATTCCCCTTTCAACACCCCCATCGTATATATATATTTTTTTCACGAATCCACCCCTTTTTTTTCAACTATGACATACATTCAATAAAACCCTTTTTGAAATTTCTCCCAAAGACGCAATACCTCTCGCAATGATAAACTTTGGAAAAAAAAAGCAGCAATTACTGTAAATGACATGAAAATATTTTTTAAACCCATTTTTGATTTTTTTCTTTTTTGTGTTCTTTTTGAACCATTTTCACTGAAACCCTGCCCGCCCCTCTTGACTCTTTTTTGTTTTAAGGAGTCCATCTTTGAATTGAGTGGTGACATATGATTGAATTTTTTTTTTCTTTAATAACTCTCCCATGAACAGTATAAAAAGAGAAATTAAAACTAATTTCACTTGAAAAAGAAAAAAAAAAAAAAGGAAAAAAAGCACTGTACTTTCATTTTCAAAAACAATGACAACCCCAAACCTAAGCGTAGTAAAAAAAACAAAAAAACGAAAAAGAAAAGAAAAGATAAGCCTCTTTATGTTTTCGAAACACTCACATACATATGTAAAAATTCCCTTGTTTTTTTTTATAGGGTTTTCGATTTTTCTGGTTTCTTTTATAGGGTTTTCGATTTTTCTTTCCCCCAAAAAACAACCCCCCACAAACCCTGAAAGAAACAGGTGTCTTTTTTAATTGGTTTTCCCTCCCCCCGCTCTCTCCAATTCAAATCCAATTCACAATAATAACTCTTCCCAACCCCCATGGTGAAATTAGAAAAAAAAGAAAAACAGGGGGCAAAGCAACCAAGCATTAACAAGGGAAGAAAAAAAAACCAACTGAACTCCACGTTTTTTTCCTCTCCTCTTTTTCAAATTTCAAAAACGCTGGTTTACCTCTCCTCTTCCTCTTTTCAAAATTTCACCCTTCTCCCTCTTTTGACCACTCTACTTATGTTGCTTTTCCTGACTAAACCCACGAAAATGATCTATGCATTTTTTCATCCAAATAATTTTTTTTTAAGTGCCAATGCGACTTTGAGGAAATAAGTGGAGGCCACTTTTGACTTGTTTTTTTTTGTTTTTTGGTCTTCCCACCCCAAAGACATGGTGGGGCATTTTTCCTTTTTTTTTTTTTTTTCCGAATCCCGGACCCACTCACCACATCCCTCAGAGAAAAAAAAAATCAACGAGAAAAAAAACAAAAACAAGGGCTACAAGAAAACCACACACATAGAAGAGGCAAGAAAAAAAAACAAAAAAACCCAAAGAGATCAGCAAAATCCAGATTTCAAATCTCCCTCAGATTTTTTTTCGAAACTTCTTTTTTTCGAATTCCGTCCCTCTTGACGGTGTTTTTTCGAATTTCCCCTCCCTTTCTTTCGTGTAGTTTTCTTTCACTTTTCGCAAGTTACAAATCGAGCCCAACGAAAACCCACAAAATCCCCCCCCCCCTCCCTCTTTCGCTCTTCTAAAAGAAAAAAAAGAAAACACGAAATCAATTACTTCATTCAAATTCGTTTTTCTTCTGCCCTTTTTTCTTTCAAAATCTTACTTTCCCTCCTTTCAATCTATTTCTTTTCTCTTCCTCCCCTTCCCCCTTTTTTTTCCTCAAGTCGGGAATTTATTGGGCATCACATGAGTTTGCACATATGTCTGCCATGCAGGTCTTCGCGTTCTCCAGACAGAATCCCTCTTCAATAATTCAAGCAAGAACGAGAAGAAAAAAAACTTCTTTTCCTTTTTGGTTGATCAAAATGCATTTTTTTTTCCTCCCTCTTTTCTTTGAGAGAAAAAAAAATAAAAAACAACCCTCATATCTGTGTTTTTCCCAGAAAAGCCCCTCACCCCCCTCCACCCCCCCAAAAAAAAATCCGCTTCCCCTCGGTGCATCTTCTTTCCTAGAAAACTTCCCCAAAAAACGAATCACAAGGGAAACAAATATAATCAGGGTAAAAAGAAAGAAAAAAAAAGACTAAATTTATCACAGACAGATACTTCGAAAAAAGAGAAAAAAAAAACACTACGACAAAATACGATCGGCAAAAACAGCTGCCCATATCAATTCCCTCCTCAACAAATTCCAATCTCTTTTTTTTTTTCCTTCTTGCCCTTTATCTGTCTCCGTTTCGGGTTTTTCTTTCCCCCTTGAAAGGAAAAAAAAATTCCCCTTTTTCTAGTTGCTTTTGTCTTTTTTTTTTTCGAATTCTTCGGGTAACCCAAAAGGGAAAGAAAGGGAAAAAAAAAGAGAAAAAAACAGGGTTTAAAATGCCATCCTCATTTTTTTTTCTCTCTTTTTCACCTGTTTTTGAAATTACAACCACAAATTCTCGATTTGCCTCCTGTTGTTTTTTTTTTCTCTTTCCTTTTTTTTCTATTTTTTCTTTTTTCGAATAACTTCTATTTCACCCATTGGGAGGGGGAAGAGAGGGAAAAGCTATATACTCGTTGATTCACAAAACCAACAAAAAATGAAACCGGAAATAGCCATGAAAATTAAAATTAAGAAAAAGAAAAAAACTCGGGCGAGAAACCCGAGACCTAATGACTTGCTGTTGTTGCTCCGTTGTTGGTCTCCTTCTCACACTTTTTTCTCACATTTTTTTTCTCTTTTTTTTATTCTTTGCAAAAATCTTCCAGATGTACTTCCTTTTCTGCTTTTTCTCTCTCACTCTTTTTTTTCTTGTTTTTCTTGGATAATGAGAAATCCAACCATTTTCAATGCACATCACACAAAACTGAGTGCAGTAAAAAGGCCCGCCATTATTTTATCGACTGTATGCGTTCTCTTTTTCTTCTCCTCTTCTCGCTTTTTTTTCTTGTGTTTTTTCGCCCCAATTTACACATGCAAAAATGCATATATCTATTAACTCCAGTGGTGTATTCCCCCCCCTATACTCTGCTTGACATGCATGCATACATGCATTTTTTGATGTCCAGGTAAAATACCACCACTCACACAAAAAAAAAGAGGCCACAAAGAGAAAAAAAAGAAAAAAAAAAGAATATAAGGTAGGAAGGATTTGTCTTCCCCTCCTATTCTTTTTTTCTTTTTTCCAAAAACCCATACGCTAACTAGACTCCCTCTCTTTTTCTTTTTTTTCCTTCCTCTTCGCCAGTCAGTGATCGCTGCTCTCCTTTTTTTGTGGCTTTTTTTTTCACATCGATCACAATTTCCTTTTCTTTTCTTTTTTTTCTTTTTTTTCCAACCCTTTTTCTTCCCCGTCCCTCTTTTTTTGTTCTGCACCCACTTCTAAAATTCTTCTTTTGAGGGACTCTATCGACAGCTCGCTACTTTCTCTTTTCGAAAATACATGCTAATTTACCACAAAATCCCCACAAAAAGAATGCAACCAACCAACCAACCAACCAACCGACAATATCGATAATGCGTTAAAAAAAAGAGGGCAAAAAAAAAAAGTGGGAAAAAGAAAAAACAAATCTTTAAAAAAAAAGAAAAAAAAAGGAAAACGAAGCAAAAAAACGTCACCTACCCTATCTCAAATCAAAACCACCTGCAGTCCTTCCCACATCAAATTTACTTTCTAAAAAAGTGACGCCTTTTTTTTTTTTTTTTACCTTTCGTTTTTTTCTCCTTTTTCTTTCGACCGACCAACTTCATCGTTAGCATCCCATCCCTCAACTAACATACATATTTTTCTTTTCTCTTTTTTTTTTCCTCGAAAAAAAAAGAGCAATTGTGCAAATCTTTGGGTTTTTTTTCTTTTTTTTTTTCCAGTTGATACCATTGTCTCTCACTCTTTTCTCTCTTTTTTTTTTAAGTTTTTGTTTCCAGTTGATGTTACCCTTTTTTCTCTCTTGGAAAAAAAAGGGGGTTTTCTCCCAACACTAAATCCCATTAAAATCAACCTCCTCCTCCTCCCACTTCCATACGCCCACACAATTAAAATATATTTTTATATATATTTTTCATTTACCAAAAAGAAAACACACACATACGCACATTCACCATTTTCCTTTCTCCTTTTTCTTTTTTTTTTCTTCCGTAGAAATACATCCCCTTTTCCCCCCCACCCCACCCCCCGTCCCTTTTTTTTCTTCTTTCCTTCAAAAACCTCCCTCTTTGAAATTTCACTGTTTCGCCCCCCCCCCTTTCAACACTGCTACAATATTTTCTGGATTTCATATACACAGCAACTTTTTTTTCCCACAATGTTTCCCCCCTCCCCCTTCTCCCTCCCCCCCTCTTTCTTGAGGGAGGTTGAGAAGTTCAAAAACAAAAAACGAAAGCAATATCGGACATGTATTCAAAGGAAGAAGCATCACTTATGGGCTGGGGCGCACGAATCCAGGATGGATTTCCCTTTCAAAAGGTTGGGGAAAAGATTCCAGGCCGAGGGGCATCGGCCGGACTCTCTGGTTTGGAAAGTGCAATCCCTGGTGTCGATTTCGCAGCTTTTGACATCCACTTGCAAATCCAAACCGGGTTTGTCCCCACTGAACATGCTGGAACAGCCGACGAAAGCTGCGCCACGTTGAATGTATGCTCCGCACCATTGATTTCTAGCAAAGGTGCACTTCGTGATGGATACCTGGGGGAAAAGAAAAGGAAATAAAAAAAAGAGGGAATTAGGCCAGCTCATGCCAAAAAAGTATATTTCATTAAGAAACAAAAAAAAGAGGGAATTAGGCCAGCTCATGCCAAAAAATATATTTCATTAAGAAACTATACTTCATTGTAGGTTATCCCCCTTCTCACTTGCTGGGACACACTTTTTCCCTTTCTCCTTTTTCCCGGGTCACACTTTTCCCCTTTTTCACTTTTTCCTGGGTCACATTTTTTTTCCTTCTCACTTCCCCCCCCCTTACTAAGGCCTTTCAGCCCCCTTTTTCACTTTCGGTTACCTGTGTTCCCTTATCCCTGACTTCAATGCCATGCATCGTTTTGGACGACACGCTGGTGCACCCCTTCAAGCTGGCGATGGCCCCCCTCTGAATGAACACCCCGTTCTGCTGATTGTCAGAAAACTTGCAGTGCGCGATCGAGGCCCGCGTCCCCGGCTCGCACACCTCCACCCCATGCAGCTTCTCAGCCCCTCGGCTGATGCACCCATCCATCGTCAGAGTCGCACCCCCATGGGCGAAAGCCCCCGATTGGTGATTGTCAGTAAACAAGGAATTCCCCACCGACACGTCCGTCCCTTTCCCCAAGGTTTCCAAACCATGGCCGGTTCTGGAACCCCCCAGGGTGCATCTGGCAAACATTGCGATGGCTCCTCCGTAAACACAAACCCCGTCGTTGTAATTGTCCAGGAAATCGCAGTCGGTTGCAGTCACATCGGTGCCAGAATCGGACACCCTCAACCCGTTCATGCTTTTTGCCCCTTTGAACGTGCAAGTTTCGAAGATCGCACTCGCACCCAGATGCACCACCGCGTTGGTGTTATAATTCCCCACGAAATCGCACTTGACGACCCGCGCTTCGGTGCCTTTCCCCCGGACGTCCAGACCGTGAATCTCCTGGGACCCCCTGGTCAAGCAATCCTCCATCGTCAGCTGGGCTCCGTCTTTCACCAGCACCCCACTCTTATGGTTTGACGTGAATTCAGACCCCGTGACGGTGGCTCTTGTCCCCACCCCGCGGATGACTAATCCATGGAACTCCCTCGACCCTACAAACCTACAGTTATCGATGTTCGCGATGGAACCCCCCCCGTAAACGTATATCCCGTTTTCATGGTTGTTGATGAATTGCCCCCCGTACACCGAGACGTTCGTGCTGGGTCCGCACACCAACCCACTCCTGCGCTGCGAATTCTGAAACACGCATTTCGTGAATTTCCCGATGGCGCTCCCGATCACCACGGCCCCAAACTCCTCGTTGTCTTTGAATCGGCAGTTCACGGCGGTCAATCGCCCCGGCTGGAATTCGGTGTCCCTCTTGTAGGTCTGCTCGTACAGCACCCGCTTCTCGCCTTGAAACATCGCACTCACGAACAGCCCCGATTGCCTGTTTTCCAAGAAGTCGCAGTTCACCACTGTGAGCTGGCTGCCCTCCCCGCTGTGCAGAACCACCCCATGAGCCATCGAGTGCGAAACCACGCAATCGGACATTTCGATTTTGCTTTTGCCACAGATCACGACGGGGCCGGAGCGAACCATGCACCCATGCATTTGAATGTCGCAATCCACGAAGGCGACCTCCCCATGGTCGGGCGCCACGATTTCCACGTTTCTCAACACCATGTTGGCGACCCCCCCCAGGACATCCACCACGATGGTACCGTTGGAGATTACGATGCGTCCGGCCTGGCTCAATCGGCCGTCGAAGCAGCTCCCCATCATGGTAGCCCCGCCCAAATCGAGGTTGAATCCCTCAGAGTTGGAATACTGCTGCAGCTGCTTCTCGAGGAGATCGAAGGGCACCGTGGGGCCCGTGGGTTTCCCCAAAATCACCTGTAATCATTTTGAAAAAATCAAACATCTGGTGGGATTCCCTCCAACCCACACGAAGCCGCCAACCAGCAAATGGGGTGTCTTTCAAGGAAGGGCCCAGACAGAAAATGCTTTTTTTTTGGGGGGGGGGGGGGGGGTAGGGAGGCAATTACCATGTGCATTGAATTCTTATGGATATGATGGCTACAAACGTACTGCAAAAAATGAATATGGATTTCTTCTCCGAGGGGAAAAAAAAGCATAACTAAAAATAAAAACAAAAAAACCAGCCAAAAATTCTGAAATCGGGTACTCACGTCAACTCTGCTCAGCTCCATTGGGAATGGGGGACTTTTTGATTGGTTTTTTTTGGTCAATTTTTTTTTGTTTTTTCTTCGATTTTTTCCAAAGCTTATCTACCCTGACACAAGACCCAACAAAACAAAACAAAAAAACACTTCAATAATGATGCGATTCCAGCCATGCTCAACGAAAAGGAGGACTACTGCCATTTTTTAAGCTGGGAAAGGAAGCACAAATTCTAAACAGCCCAGAAGAACCCCCCCAAAAAAGCCAACATCTTTTTCTTTCCAGACAGACACGAGCCTGGCTCCTTCAATGCTTATATTTTAGGTAGACATACGGGGCCAGTTTGGAAAAAGGTCATACTTGCTCAACCAATATCTATTTGCTAGCAGTTTCTTTTGGGGGGTAGGGGCACCCTAAAAACACATTGCCAATCCAAGGTTCAAGGCGTTTTTAGATTCGTCCGCGGGGAAACGGTTACTAAGGACCCCCAGTGCTGTTCGAATTCTCGAGAATAGACCCCTTCCACTACGAAAGGAAAATTCCAGAGTGCGTTACCATGCACGAGCGTCTACTCGTATCGAACAGCACCAAGCGACGAGAATTTTCAAAACATGGGGTTGGGGTTGAAAACGCATTCGTGGGACGCGCGCGCGTCCCTCCGTTACGTGCTAAGCTCGTTTTTTTTTTCTTTTTTGTTTACCCTCAGTTATGCGAATTACTCGATCTATTCCCCAGCTGTTTGCGGGATTTTTTTTTCTTGAACTACCCAGAAACCCCCAAAAATTCTCTAACGTCGAATTGTCGATGCGCTCCGCGAAAGAAATACGTTCCCACGTCTGCTCGCAGCGCCAATTTCGTGCACGTGATTTCGGAGGCCATCGCAGAGGCGGGGTACCGGAGCGAGGTTGACCGCGCGATCGCGGAAAATTGTGGCGCGAAAATCGGCGAGCAGCGCTTGGAGGAGCATCGTCTTGAAAGAGAATTGCGGGGCGATCGGGCCACCACGACCTATCAATCATTCGTTTACTCTTTTTTTTCGTTCGCACTTAACTGGACCGCATGCGCGAAGGACGCTTTGTCTGGCCGAGAACAAGACTCGCGAAAACAAAAAGAGGGAAACGCACCGAACACTCCGTTCCAACCCACCTGCGCTTCGCAAACCGATTGATCTTTCTGCTTTTTATTTTTCGCGTCGCAAGTTCGGAAACGAGGAAACGATGCAACGGTTTCGCAGCACCCCGAAAAAAGCGAGAAACCGATCAGGGCACGCTTGACCTCGGCGTCTACGATCGAGAGTTTCATGGAGCAGTTCGGAAAGAAAACAAACCAAAACGCCGGTCTACAGCCTCTCTCCCCCATAAAAGAGACGGGGAGCGATCGCTTACCAAGTGAATACACTGCGCCGACGGTTTTCCCGGTCCGCGAAAGCCAGCGATGTCTCGCTTCAGTTTTCGAAGCAACGGAGCATAAATGTCGGGAGAGCGTTTTTGCGAGATCAAAATCCCCCCCTTGAAAAAAGGACTTCGTGAACTTTGTTTTTTTTCCCAAACACCCTGTTGTGCTTTTGCGATCCCCGAGACGCCGCGGTAAAGAAAAAAACCACCAACGACCTAGCAGAAAAGACTTCTACATGCAAGGGGAAAAGTAGCGGAAGCACAGGAGCATCACGGAACCCTGAGAAAGACGGACACCTCTGCGAAACGGTCCACGTAATAAAACCGACAGGAATTCTCGTCCACACATTTCCCGGCTCCGTCTGCCAGAAACAGAAACGTGGTGGGCGACGGGGTGGGGTTCTTTCCCTCTTCGCACGAATCTAGGAAACGTCAGCCGCCTTGCTGTCGCTTTCACGGAATCAAGTACTGCCGCATCACAGCGGTACAGCGTTTCCGTCAGACTTTTCCTCATACCTCGGCGAATTGCAGGCGTTTTCTTGCATGGTTGTGGATCCCTGCGCGCGCGCACTCGGCACAATTGACAAACTCCCCATCAGTTCGGTCGTTGTGTTGCTTTGAGCCAGGCTCCTTTCTTCAAGAGGGGGACTGAGACGGACCTTGCTCAGTCGACCCTTGGTAGTCCCCACTTGAATGAGGTCCCAAGCTCAAAAGATGCCCCAGCGAGCAAAGCGCTGGTGTTTCGTTGTTTCTTTCCCATCTCGCGGCACCCCTGGTTTGCTTTGCCTGGGTTTGTCGAGTGCATGTGACGGGTCGATCACGTTTGACGGCGTTTCGAACTGGCAGAAACTAGGAAAGGGTTTATCGAATGTGTGAATGTGTGGGAACTCAGGGGCGACGCTATTCTGGGCATTCTTCAATTCGATGCTGCGTGGCCAGCCTTGTTTCAAAAATAACCAACACCCCAATCGGTAAAACTTCGTGTCCGTCTCGGCAGCCTGTGCGACGCCAAAAACGTTCGCGGCTGGCATATCCTTCCTCCGATCTGTTATTACAATCGCCAGTCGATGAACGCAACGAAACGAAACTCGGAGGAGATTTTCACGCAGACGAAACATTTCCGGGCCGCCCCTCTCTTGTCTGAGAGATCGTTTGAACGATAGCTCAATCGAATGATCATTTTTTTCCCCCGAGGCCCTTTGCTTTTTGGTGTTTGGCTGTGCTTTCTGGCGGCGGTGGTGAAGCCACCAGGAAATTGCATCGGTGCAAGAACTGGTAGGAAAAAGGGAATGAAACTGTTGTGGAAAAAGATCTGCAGGTTTTAAATTCAGGAACTGAATGAAATTCTCATCCTAGTTGGCTCCCACAGCAGAAACCAAAAAAAACAACAAAAGAAAGCAGGATTGAATTTCCTGCTTTTCTTAAATTTAGTCTTTTCCCATTAGTTTTATTCATAAGTTTATTATTTTTGATTTTTCTCCTGCATGTGAAGGTGGTTTCGAACGGGGCCAAATTCCAGATTACCCTGCACCCAGTGAAGAGGTGGTCGATCCAGAAGCACCACCAGCAGCACAGCTCAACCAAGGAAAAGAGAATGAAGAAAAAATCAAGGAAGTTGCAAAACTGGTAGAATCCTATGTGGATGAAAAGGTGGGGATGTTTGCAAAACCGCATGTCAAAAAAACTGCATGGAGATTCGATAGGCTGCTGAGATTCGATGTTTTGAGTGTCGCTTGCCATCGCACTGACAATCCTCCCCCTCCTCCTTTTGGTTAATTGACAGAAAAAAAGGTTCTTGGAAGAGTGGTCGAAACTGGTTCCTTTGATGGTGGTGCTGATGGGTGCATCCGGAGTCCTGAGCTTCCTGTTTGCATTTTTCCTGCTGCTTTCATGCATGATGCATGCCATCGAAAAATGGAAACTGGACCCTGTCATCCTCTCAACTTTCGCCTGCGTGATCTCATTGTGGCTAGTCGTTGTAACACTGAACGGTCGATATTCTCGGCCAGAAGCCGAGAGGAACCTGTCAGCCGCAGAATCCATGCACCGCAGCATAAAAGCCATCGGACCTCTTGCTGCGGTGGTGGATGCTGCAGTGGTGCTGATCGCTGTCGGTATTTTGATGGATGCTTGCAAAGAGAGGTGTCAGTTTCTGGGAGCCGGTAGCCTCATCGGGATATTTTCAGCCATTATTCAGGTGGCCTCCCTGTTTGTTTTGGAAGTGAAATTGAAGGTGCTGGTTGAAATGGGCGTCGAGTAGTCGAATCTGTATACCCTGTACGTAAGTGGAACTGACTGACACTCAGGGGGCCGTTTTTCACGTAAGAGTCAAAAATGAATCTTTTTTTAGTCATATCATGTACATTCAAATTGAGTCTTGATCGTGTTTGTTCAAGAGCTTTTCTGGCTGACTATCAGTTGTTTTGAAAATTGAAAATCAGGAGCCAAGTATCCAACCACAAAAAATATATATTTTTTTTACACGCAAGTGTTCAAGTGGGGTGGCGATTTTCTTTGGGTAATTTTTTTTGGGGGGTGAGTTATTGTGAAAATCAAAATGAACCGAGCAAAACGAAATAGAAAGAAAAAATAGGTGCAGGACCTTTTTCGAAAGCATATGTGGAACAGTTCACTTTCTTTCAGTTTATATTTGTGGGTGCCGAAGGTTGCCCACGACAAATCCTAAAAACGATTTTCTCTGGATCAGTTGTTTAGCTAATTTTTTTGATGGATTTCATTTCCAGCTGAGAATGACAGGCTGGTCAAACAGTGATGTGCTTCGGCTTGATCCAGAATACCAATCTGTTGCTGCTGGAATACCTCCACCTGGGAAAATAGTCTCTTTCACCTAACTTTTTTTAATGATTTCCTCAAAAATATTTCCCATCTCACTCTTTTAAGATATTTTCTGAATAATATTTTACGTCTTTCTGTTTTGACAATCGAAGTATTCTTTTTCTCATCCTTCACACTTTTTCCCACATGGATGTCACATCACTTCATGGATGCATTCACTGCCATTCATTCTAGCCTTCACATATATTAAACCAATTCATGATATCTTGAATTTCCTTATGATGCGTTTGCTGGTTATCGATCAGGTGCACAACCCTACCACAGCCTGCGGTTTAATCCATGGGGTTTCCCCCGATTTTACAATGATTTTACACCATATCGTACAAGTAATTCACCCCCCCCCCCCCCAAATTCTTTCAATAAGTTTTCCTTTCATGTTGTTCTTCTTTAACAGAATTTGAATGAATCAATGAATGTCAAAATATTTTTCCCAAACGCAGGCCTAGTGTCGGAGGCCCGTCGCCCCATCTGTGCTTCACACACTTCGCGATCGTCAAAAGACCTCCAATCGCGATAAAAGCGCTGAACACCAATAGCGCGCATACTAATTGTCGCTGTTCATTATCAAAGTTTGCAAGGTGTGCGCAGGTAGACTCGTGTGTTCGTTGGTTTGCAGGCGAGTTCGCCTGCGCGTTGACATCTCGATATTTTGCTTGCTGCAGCACTACAGCAATTAGTAAATCGCTGGTAATTGGGTTTTGGCATTAGTAGATTCTGGCAGTCAGACACTTCACGTCGTCGCTCTTCCCCTGTGTACATGAGGCCAGAAAGGTTGCTTTCGGGCCACCCTGCCAAAGCGCAGACACGCGTTCGTGCAATTTGTTGACACTGTTTGCTGCGAGACAGCGCATCCAAAATCTCTGTTCTCTCCGAACGCCGTCCTTTGCCGAAGGGCGACGCTTTCGACGATGGAGAGGCGAGGGCCCAAGCTTGGGGATGCGAAATCCCTGTGAGTATCCGTTTCAAGCGCTGTGTTCTCTTCGACGCTATGTTTTTTCGAACTCGCTATGGAGCAAGAGAGGATTTCGGCCGGCCGCAGGTGGAATTTCACATCGTCGCCGGGGTGGGCCAAGGAGGAATGCCACATCTTGAAGCTGTGTTTGATGAAGTTTAGCGTGGGCCAGTGGGCCAAGATTCAGAAGAGCGGGTTGCTCCCCGGGAAAACCATTCAGCAACTAAACGGGCAAACGCAACGCCTCTTAGGCCAGCAGTCGCTAGCAGGTACGCAAAAGTGTGAAGAAAAAAACTACTGAAACAAAGACGATTGATAATTCGTAAAGTGGATGTGAAAGACATCCTTCTGGACTTCCCTCACTAAAAACAGTTTTTTCTTTTTTTCTTTTTGGGGGGGGGAGGCCCTTGATACCAAAAGAAAATCCCTGTTCCTGCCAAGATATATATATTTTTGGTCAGCAAAATCTCCTCAGGGTTTTTCCAATGGCCTGCTTCTTTTCTTTATTTCCCCCATTTTTTGTGCTTACTTTTTCAATTTACTGTTTCTGATTTTTATTTTTTTTTGGCAGGATGCACTGGGCTCCATGTAGACATCGATCGAATTCGAGAACATAACGAAACCAGAATGAATGTTACGCGCAAGTGTGGCCTGATTATATATAGTGGCGGTAAGTGGCGCAAAAAAAACAAAAAAAAACACAAACGAACAAAGGGAGTCAAGGTGGAATTTTTAACTTCATGCAAAATTTTGGCCGGCGTTAAGAATGCTTTTTTTATTAGACTTCGCCATCAAGCTTTTCTGATGCTATCGAAGTAAAAAAAACCCTCCATACATAACTAAAAGAATTATTTATAAAAAAAAAATGGTGGAAAAGCTCTGTTGAAATATCGTCTTGCACGAACAACCCACCATATGAAGAGGGTGCCCTGTACATGCCAAAATTCAGATTTTTTTGTTTTGTTGTCTTTTTATCATTGGATACCATTTTGACAAATGTTTTTGGGGTGCTTTTCTTTGTTTCTTTTGTTTTCTGTTGACTTTTTTTTTTTTTTAATCGCTATAGCCCCTCCCACGAAGAAAATGAAACAGCAATGGAGGACAGACACACAAGCAAAGTGAGTGTTGTTTCTGTGTATTTTTTTCTTCCAGTTTTTTCGTTTACGTTTCTTTGTTTTGTAGTGTTTCCAATGACGGAATCTTTGCTGTATTTGGCAGATGTTTTGTTTTTTTTTGTTCAGGTTGAAAAAAAAATTGTCTCTTTTAATTATAGAAATAGTAAGTATTATGAATATAAATATCAACATCAATATGCTTCTCCTCCCCTTCAAACAATTCAAGAAAAAGAAAGAAAAAAATCCAAGGGATTTTCCTAACCCTTGAATTTCCTCGACTCTTTCGACTAGCACTTCAAAGAAGAACCTGGATGCCCCAGATTTGTGCAGAAAAAATCATTTGTTTAATGGAAATGTCCGTTGCTTGTGAAAGTTCAGATACGGCTTAAAGAAAGAGGAAATCGAGCGTGCATGCGAATTGCTGGAAGAAATTCTGAAGGAGAAGAAGCTGGCACTCCCTGCTGCCCAGCCAGATGCGCCAGACTCTTCCTTGATGGGTGGGGGTCGCTGAACGCACTTATCTCCACACCTCGAATGCACCTTTTTTTTTTTTTTTTCTCCTTGCTGTTGATCCTTTTAAAAAAAACTATGACATTTGTTTTCAAAGTCTGCAATTTTCCTCTTTTTCGCTGCTTCGTTCCCGATCATTTCTTTTTTTGAAATAAAATAAGAGTATTAAATTTAGAGGCTTCCAGAATCATGGAGCCCATCCACTGGGTGATAGACCCACTAACTGGTAGCTTATCTTTTTATTTTCTTTGTTTATTTTTCCCATGGTGGGGGAAAAAAAAACAGAACTGGATGCAAGCTCACTGGATAGAGAAGGTCGGCTTGGACTTCTGATTCACCTCAGAAGCCATCTCGTCAAATTAGTGGATCTCTATGGAAAGCAAAAACAGAAGCAAGGTGAAAATCCCCCTCAAGAAACCCCCGTTAAGCAGGGAATGAACGCCGGAAAGGAAAGAAAGACGGAGGAAGAGTCCAAGCTGGTCGCTACCGAAATTTCAGAAGTTTTTAAGAAACCTCAGCCGAAACAAGCTGCAGGAAAGCAAGCGCCTGCGAAAAAAGCGACAGCCCCACCGAGGGATGCTAGAGTATTGGGGTGAGTTCTCGAACAAAACTGTTTTGCCATTTTTATTTTTTATTACCTTTCTGCTTCTTTGTTTCTCTTTATTTGATTCATGGAATTCACCAAAAGGCGCCCCCCTCCCCCCAGAAAAAAAACGAAAAAAAAAAACGAAAACAACAAAAAAAAAACCCGATGAAATCTTAACTTTTTTTGTTTGTGTGTGTGAAAAGAGATACTCAATTGCAGCATCAAGAGGGGAACGGTCTTGCACCCACCGTAGCTTCTCCAATCCCTTCACGCAAGCGATCGATTGCCGAAGTGCTGGGTAAAAAACCCAGAGACAAGGCTTTCGATCAGGAGCTGGGTAGTCTGTCACCATCAGAAAAAGCATCAAAACCAACGCCTGCAAAGAAGAGGTCGAATCGACCAAACAAGAAGAGGATGGCTGTAGCAGCATGCGGAGCTCCAGCCGCCAAAAAACGGGGGATAAGAAGCGTCGATGCCGATTTGATGGAGGAAGACAGCCGCAGTGCTGCTGAGGTGAGAAAAAACAAAATTGAGAAAAAAAAATTGATAAAGAAAAAAAGTAATTTTCCCCCTCCTTGTACCCAAAAGACATAAAAAAAATTCGAAAAGATGAAAATGGAGCGGAGGAGGGCGTATTTTTTTTATTTTTTTTTTGAAGGCGCTGTGTTTGACTGTGTTAATTTTTTTTTGCTGCTCGTTTCTGATGCAATCAATATCTGTGATAACTAATCCCTCCTGGAGTGTGACCCCCGAAGCGTTGGGAACCATTATCCTTTTTTTTTCTTCTTCTTTTTCCCCCTCCTCTCGACTGTTTTGGTTTTTTTTCCATTGCTGATTTTTTTTTTCCCAAATAACAATACGTATGCATTTTTACATGTGCATTTTTATTTGTTGCTTTTATTTTCCCTTGAGGGGTGACTGGCCTTATCTGGCGTAGGTTGCTTTCGAAACAGACATCCAAAGCATCGTTTCGATGGGATTTTCTGTTCGATTGGCAAAAGAAGCGCTGCAAGAATCGAACCTCAACGTTGACCGTGCAGTTGAATATCTGCTGCAGAACTGCACGTAAGAAAAAAATTCGGAACGTTTCTCCTCCCTCTTCCAACCCCCGTCTGTCAAGGCATTCCCCCCATCAAACACAAAAAAAAACATAAAAAAAAAAAAAAAAAAAACAATAGAGAAAAAACAAAGGGACGAAATGAATTCCAATAAAAGTGTTTTTGTTTTTTTTGTTTTTTTTCCTTTTTCTATGCCGATATTTTGCAGGCGGAATTTCTCGTTGGTGAGGTACGTTATGCAGGGACTGTAGATTGCCGAGGAGAGGGGGTGGGGGATAGCTTTGGGAAAAAAACAAAAAACAAAAAAAACAATGGAGGGGAAAAGAAAGTTTATCATAGTTGCAGAAGCAATGCAGGGAAAAAAAAAGCTTTTCCATATTTTTTTTTTTTGGTGAAACGAGATCCCTGGAATAGAATCTTATTTTGGCTTATCTTCTGATGATCCTTGATTGTGCGTACGTAGTGGAAAAAAAAATAGGCAAAAAAGTTAACTCAGGGCAGCTTCTTAATTCTGGACATCGATCTGTGTAATATCCTCGGAAGCTGCAAAAAGATTGCTGAGATTTTTGTTCCCAGTCACCATCAAATGAACCCTAAACCGGAATAAATCAAAAAGAAACCGAGCCACTCGAATTGGATTAACCCCAATGGCGATTTGTTGGCACCAACAAAAATGGTAACAAAAAAAAATCCACCAAGCAAATCTTCTGCCTCAGTCCGTACCAGAGCTCTTTAAAGCTGGACGTCAAGGAGCAAGTTTTGCAGTGGTGTGGTTTGCTGCTCAGGGAAAAAAAAAGGCTTCCAGATCTCACCAGAGGAACATAGAAAGGAGAATTGTCTCACCTTTCCCCAATCTCAACAACATCTGTACGACCTCATGATGCTTTTTCAAAAATTCACAATGCAGCGGAGTCCAGTTCCACCTGTTGCGGTTCATCGATTCCACTCAGGAGGTTGAATCTAACCTCCTTTTTTTTGCACCAAAACACTCGCCACCGTCAGTTGTGCCCTCCAAAGGGGTTGGATGAAAAGCTTAGCGGCCTTCATGGTTAACCAACATTTTGGTGTTTCTAATATTGCAGCCCCGATCCATCAGATGCCAGACCAATTCAACGTCCCTAACGGTTATTATGGGATGCCTGAACTTTGAACTGTTGCTTTACCCGGTGAACAGATTCATGACTGTCCAGAAGAAGGGACAGGGGTGCATGGTTTCACCCTGTCTCACTGAGCACTGAGCTGGATGCATCGATGGTTCTTTTGGGACCAAAGAACTTTGAGTCTGACCAAACGAACAAGAATCAAAAGAGACGCAATCAAGACAGAAGAGGTCAAGAACCTTGGATGTCGTAGTCCCAACGTTGGTTAAACAAGACTCGGAGAGTTCCAATGGCCGAGGACCGGTGAGGACCGGTGAGGACCGGTGAGGACCGGTGAGGACCGGCCAGGGTGAAAGCACAGAGTGGCGAACGTCGTGATGGAGAGGAGGAGGTCGATCAAGCCAAGGATGGGGGGGCGATGGAACGCTGGTGCTACGAGGAAGAGGAAGAGTGCGCTCAAATACGAGCTCCGGGGGCTTTCCAAACCGCGAATCCCGACGCAACACAATGAACGCTATGTGGTTGTTGCTCTCCGTCGTCGGTGCCTTGGCCACGTGTCACTCTGCTCACCCCACTGGTGCGCTCAGGAACATTGCTCTGGCTGTTCAGCATTGCGGACCCGGTTGGCGGCTCATCGTTTGACGCTTTCTTCTGCAGACACCTCGACGGTGCTGCAACTTGGTCCCCAGAGATCGTTGCTGCAGACACAAAAGCCTTGTAAGTTTGGTATATGGTCCTTGCCATGAAGTTGGATTTGCTTTTCTGCTGTGCTGTTCCGGCGGTGACGAACCACTCCTCATCTGTGTCTTTTGTTTTGCAGGCGTTGAGCGGGTGCTCAAAAAGGAACAGTGCATGGGCAGATGCGTAAACAAGGGTGGAGAGGTGAGTCCTGTCGCAGAGAGCAACGTTTGGAAAGGGCAGCTGGCGTTGTTATCTGACGAGTGTCTGTGTTGATCATCCCCAGTGTAAAGAAATGCAAGATTGCACCCCCCGCGTCATTCAGTGCATTGGCAGGAAAGCCAACGGCTCTGGTAAATGCGTCGATCCTGACACTAGGAAAGAGTCTTGCTGTACTGGAAGAGCGGTTTGCGATTCCGGAATGAGACGTCTCTTGGGAAGAAAGAAAGGCAGAGGAAACAAGGGGAGGAAAAGGAGAGGCAAAGGCAGAAAGAACAAAGGGAAGGGTAGCGGCGAAGATGAAGATGAACCGGAAAGCGGCGAAGACGAAGATGAACCAGAAAGCCGCATTGGAGGCGGCGGAGGAGGAGGCGGAGGCGGAGGCGGTGGAGGAGGTGGTGGTGGAGGCGGCGGTGGAGGTGGCGGTGGAGGCGGAGGTGGTGGTGGAGGCGGAGGAGGCGGAGGCGGCGGCGGTCGTTCTCGTTTCAATAGAGGTGGCGACCCCGACGATGGAGATGACAACCCTGGCAATGGAGGCGACAACCCCGATGATGGAGATGACGACCCTGGCAATGGAGACGGGGACGGTGAGTCCCTCGTTTTGATGCATACGACTGATTTCGACGGTGTGGCCAGCTTTGTCTGAAGTGTTTCTTTTCTGTCCTGCAGACGACTGCGATCTCAAAAAAGAATGCAAGACCTGCACTCTCGAGGGGGACCAAGTGTGTGTGGTAAGCAGCTGGTAGTTCGACAGCACCAAATTGATTCAGCGCTATATAGTGGAACGCTCAAATTGAAATGTGTTCTTCTTTGGTTGCAGCCAACGGGCAAATACGAATGCGAGTGTCCCCCCAAACCTTAAAATTGAATCGTCAATCGTGATTTTTTTGGGTTGGTTCTGAGACGTGGCCTGTAGAGCTGCCATTGCGTTCCAGACACCATACAGGCAGCAAGTCGTTTCGCTGGACGCTTCATGACAGACTCAGCGTCCAGTCCTGTTTCGACTTGTTGGTGGTCAGTTTTGTTCATGGATTGTTGGAGCGTTTTTTTTATTTTTCGATCTATTTGATCACCTCAGTTTGTTTTTTTTAATTTCTTTTCAGTGTGTTCAGAGTTTTTCGAGTTTCAATTCGTTGCAGGAGCAAAATTTCATTACAGACCCGATTCTCATTGTGTTGCTTCGGGATGTAAAAAATAATTGAAGGGATTCAAACTTATTACGTTTTGTTGTTGATAACTATACATCTCTCCATTTGATTTTTATTTCCATCCAGTCAAACTTCACAGCCCGTTGATGGAAATGAAACTAACTTTGGAGACTGTTCTGAAAGGGAGTGCAAGAATTCTTGTCAAATTAGGAACACAAATAACTCACCTAATCTGACACAGTGAACTTCTCAACACTCCCACCCATAATAAGAGTCGACTGCTATCAGAATAAAAACACCAATCTATTTCACTTAATATGATGAGCTAACTTTACGGACATCGACTTGACTCGACATGCAGTGAAACTTCTCAACATATATGTAATTTTTGTTTGTTTGTGAAACTTCTCGACAACTCAACTGACTCAATTTGATTCCTCTTTCTGAATCTGCTCATGTTGAGATAGACAAACAAACAAACATCAAATTACATGTTGAGATAGACAGCGCATCATACTGTTGTTGGTTGCACTCACCAATTGTCTATCGATTCCTCTCCTCGAAAGGTGAGGGAAAACTGACAAAAGAGTCTAAAAGTTGGAAGTCCTTGGTGGGCGGAGGAGAAAAGATGTGTTGTTTGGGTGGGTTTTTTTTTAATGAATCTACTGCTGGTTCTTCGGTTTGAAAAAATATACCATTAAAACCTCGAAAAACTTTCATACTGAGAAAACCAATCCCTGAAACCATGATGGGAATGGTTGCATTTGCAGCATTGCTCAGAGCATACCACCACCACCACAATCAAACATACAGAATTACAATATACCACCGCAAGTACTCGATCAACAGCCACCTTGGAACAATTGCCGAATCGGCAATGCCGATAGAATTGCCAACAGGCTCCATATCTTCGGCGATATCCCTTGAATCTCCAAAGATGGGGGGAAAGCCATGTGTTGCACTGAGGGTTTTCCTGTAGGAAAACCTCAGCAGCAGTCACGGGGAGTGACCGTGAAAGGAATGGAGAGGATGGAGTCTTTCGCTAAAAGAACTATGTTCTGTAAAAAGATGATTCAGTTGGGTGGTCGCTGTGCAGTTTGTACAGTTAGGACTCTGGCTTGTGTTATTCGAAGGGACTTTGGTTGGAACAGGGGTCGGTACTTTTTGCTGTAAAAATGTGAATTCAACAATATCTAAATGAAACACAGCACATGATACGAATTTAAGAGCGATGAGCAGCGCACAATCTTCTCTTATAGAAATCAAGATAAGGTAGTTTTCAATTCTACCTTTTGATTCGTCAGCTAAAATAACAGGAATTTAGGCTTTAGTCATAATAATGGAGGGCTGAGTGGGTATCCATGCAAATTTGGGTGGAGTGGGGCGATTCTGCACGATTCATTGAAAAAGAAAAACGATATTGAGTGTGATGGGTTTCTTTCCTTTTGTTTCCTTACAATATTTTTTCTTCAAACAAATATTTCCACACCAACTCTTTCTAGACAGCTCCACACAAGCCACGATCGTGCAAGAATTCTACCGGCATTCTTTTTCCCGATCCAAATGAACGCCAAATTCATTTTTTTAAAATTGGGTTTCCTCCCTGGAAAACCTGTCAGCACATCTTTGGTAACTCTCCTCTCCTCCCCCCCCCCCCAAAAAAAAAATATAAAGCCAAAAAAACCAAAAGACAAACAATACCACTTCATTTCAAACCACAAAAATCAATCTAATCGGATATAAAGTTTGCTTTTTTCTTCCCCTTTTTTTGGGGGGTGGGGGACCGGAGCAACCCACCAACCCACGGTTGGTGTCATTGGGAAAAGGAAGGGGGGGGAAAGCACCCACCACCACCAAACCATTAAAAACCAAAAAACACGAACCAAAAATGGAGCGCTCAGCCTGCTGCTTCCTTAGGAGTTTTCGTGGTCATTGCATCTACAGCGTGCACAGCATCTTGCAGCTCCAGCCAAATAGCTCTGTAAACCATTCTTTGCCTTTGGACGCTGCTTTGGCCTTCGAAAGTCGACGAAACCACATCGATGCTGACATGGCGGCCATCCCCATATATATCGGCAATGTCTACTTTCTCAGCTTCCAGCGCTTCGCTGATTTTGGTCTACACATAACAAAATATATGCGTTATATATAATTATATGCCCAATGAGTGGATCCCCCCTACAACTCATTTGCGATAGAAAAAAAAACCAGACCCCAACTGTGCATCGATTCAACAAAAAACAAAAAAACACGTACATACATGCACGTTCATGCGATGTGCAAGTGTTGTGAAGAAAAAATGTAACAATGATGGTCGTCTTTTCATCTTTCTTTTTTCCCTTTCACCGGTCAACATGCAGGGGAAGTTTCAGTGGGTTTTTTTCTGTTTGTTTGTGTGGAGGAAAGGGGGGGGGGCCTTCCAGGCTTTCGTATCTATTGTTTTTCGTTTGTGTCTGTGTGTAGGGGGCTGGTGAGAAGCTATAATGTTCAGTCAGTGAAGAATATGTGTACATGGTTGGCACACCACCAGAAATCAAGAAAAGATTTAGAAGAGAAAAAAAAGTGCTTCTGGTTTTCCCCATTCCAGCATGACACATCCCTAGAAACCAAAAATACACCGATCCCAACCTTCATTCCATTGATCAATTCTTCAGTCATTTTTCCTTGTTCAGGGTCAGGTGGATTGCCGCCACCACCGCCAGGCCCTGACACTTGAATGGCCCGTATTACACATTTCGAGCGCTTGCTGATAGAGATCCGCGGACGGGCTCGACCCACTCGAAAAGCTGATGTGAGCGATCGCTTCTCGACACCCGATCGACTGACGGCGACGCAGGCCAGAGGTCGAACACACACGGTAGATACCATCGCGAAAACTGAATGGAGGGAGGAATTCATGGAGTTCTGAACCTGGACTGCATCAACTCCGAAGTCAGACATGGGAATGTGGTCAGACTGGGAAAGAAGTTTGGTCAGTTCTTCTGCAGAGAGGATGTACTTTTTTGTATGGAAAAGGACAGGTAGGCTCAAAGGCAGTTGTTTTCATGTAATATTTTGCATCCAAACATTGGATTCTGTGGGGAAGAGTTAGACACCATTGTGGAAGGGGGTAATTCGGTTGAGTGGTTCCTAGCAGTTTGTACAGTTAAATACTCTTGGTTGTTGTATTTGGAGGGACTTTGGTGGTGCTTTTCATAGTGTAAGAATGTGAATCTACACCATTATCAATTTCGGTTCCCCACAATGGAGTCGGTCAAACATCGCATTCTGGTGCAAAGATTCAGGCTCCCAGAAACAAAAACTAAGTTTGGTCAACCCTCGGCAAGAAGCCGGGGCGAAACACCTTCCCCGTTTTCCCAGTTCTTAAATGCTATATAATCAGTTACACTCACATCGACCCCCCCCCCCCAAAAAAAAAATGCACACACACCCTAAGCACTTTCACTTTTTTTTTTTTTTTTGCATGATAAAAACCAGCAAGGAAGCCCTTGGGTATTTCTCTCAACCATGTTGAAAAAAACAACCCCTTTCAATTACAGATGCACTCATCCCGTCGGAGCAGGGTTCATCACGAGGATAACCTACACCCAATAATCTAACCCCCTCTACCCCCGTTCAGTTCGAAATTTTTTCAGTTGTACTTTTCTTCCCTTTCTTCGGTGCTTCTTATCTCTTGCTTTCTAAACCAACCTCAATGCCACTTCTTACCCCTTGCTTTTTTTTTCTTTTCAGTCGAAACCAACCAACCAACCAATGCCACGGTGCCATCCCCATGAAACCTATTGCTTTTTCTGTCACCTTTGTTACAATGAATCCAGTGTTTCACGCACCACACTTTCCCCCCCAAAAAAAGCTTTGCTTGAATGATCGGTGAAACAAAAAAAACGCACCCCACCCCCTCTTCCACAAGTCGAATTTCAATGAAACATCCTTACAACTTTTCAATTTCTTTTTTCTTTTAATGAGGGAGGGGGTGATTTTTTTTCAAAAAAACATCACTGGAAGAGAAAGGAAAAAAATACGAGCGCATCTCCTGTATCCTCCTTTCTTTCTTTCTGTCTTTCTTTCTGTCTTTCTTTCTTTCTGTTTTTTTTGGGGGGGGGATGGCAAAATCCCCACCCTCCCCCCCCCCCCCCCTTCCTTTCTTTTGTCAAATTTCAGAATGAGAAAAAAAAAAAAAAAAGAAATTGAACGTGAAAACATGAATGTCAGTCTGTTGATTCCCCATGAATTTTCTCGTCCATTTGATGTCGTTTTTCCACCACTTTCAGCATGGCGTCTTCGATGGTTTGTTTAGCATCCGAACCCCCGTTACCCCGGCCGCTCTCCCTCGGATTTCCACCCACTTCGCAGAAAATTTTGCCCATTTCCCGCAATCCTTCCGCCCTCGCCCTCACCATTTCTTTCGGAATCCCGGTCAGCACTCGTTTACACACCTTGGTTTAAATCGAAACAAAACACACACACACACACACACACACACACACACACATAAATTTCGGGAAAATAAACTAAAAAAAACAAACAAACAAAACTTGCCGATCGTGATGGTGGTGTTCCATCGTTTTCTTGCAAAACCTCCTTTTCTTTGCTTGGTTTTTGGAATTTGAAAAATTGCTAGTGATTCGGTTTAGGGCTATATCCGTGCCAAAACTGGTGGTTCCAGGGGACAAAACAGAAAAGAAAAAAAAACACAAAAGTAAACAAAATGAATATCAATGAGCAGATCCGGAAAAAACACACCGGACTCTCCACACCCCTTATTCAAACCACGGGGAATCATCGTAAAAACAATCAAATTCAATTTTTGCACACTTTCCTGGGAAGAACATACTACCCCCAAAAAGAGAGAAAAAAAGAAGAAAAAAAAACTCCATTAAAAATAAATAAATAGATAAATAATTTTCCCCCCCCCCCCCCCCCCTCCTCTAACCTTCTTTAGAGTTCCTTGAATATCGATCACATTGGCTGCCCACATGGCCTCCAGCACCAAAGGCAGAGCATCCTCCTCCATTTTATGCCGGTTCATCATTTGTTCATAGGCGTCCGATGGAGAGGGTGCCTCAGGAGACCCAGGTTCATCCCCAGGGACGCTCTGACTGTTCGAAGCTTCATTTCCGGAAGCTTCCACAGGGCCTTCGTTCAGCTTCCCAGAAGCTTCCTCAGGATCAGCCGATGAGGATGAGGGAGGATCCTGGGTTTCCTCATTGTTCTTGGAGCGTCCGTCCAATTTTTCGAGTTTTCGCTGGACTTGGTAAGCTTTGACAGCGAGGTGAGCTGCCTGTATGTGAGACCTGGAGGAGGGGGGTAGGGGAAGGGTGTTACTCAACTTGCAACAATGGATGAACATGCAATTCTTGGACTTGGAGGGAAAAAAAACAAAAGAAATAAACAGGATGAGTGGAATCTTCTCGCCATGGCCTCGAGAAAAAAAAATTCTGGAAATGAATGTGTGCGCAAAACTTTGAGATTCTTTTCTTTTCTTGTTTTTGCAACTCTATCTTTCTATTAATATAATTTTCCAACAAAACAAAAGAACTATCACTCTGTTCGATTCCCTCACTCTTTCTTCTCCCTCACTCTCCTTTTTTTTTCAATGGGCGCATTGTAACTTATTTTCTTTTTCGTTTCTCTCCTAGTGCAGGGCTTTTGACATTAAAAAACAAACAAACACAAGACCCCCCCCCCTTGTATTTTTCAAATTAAGCAAAAAATATTCAATTTCACCTGATGCTGTCGCCTTTTTGTTTGAACATGGCAACGGTGCTCTGGATGATATCCCCTTGGTAAATCGTCCCTTGACGCTCGTACATCCGGCCAATGGCGAACAGCATGGTATTTCCGAAGGACAGCCCCGACAGCCTTTCGGCTTCCTGCCGTTGCGCCAATAGGAAACCGTCCTTGTCGCCGTGAACCCATCTTTCCAGCAGCGATTTCAGATTCACCGCCAGCTTTTCCACCCGTTCGTGTTGAATTTTCTTGATCGCCTGAGGGAAATCAACACATCCATCAGCCATTCTTTCGTTTTTTTTTTAATTCTTAATTCTTTTGGCTTTTTAAATTCTCCCCCCCCCCCCTCCCCTTTTCCAGTAACTGTATCCCCAACTTATTTACTAAGAATTTATTTATCATTATTATTTACTTATTTTTCCACAACAATTTAAAATATTATTTTAATAAATTAGTTCCAAACAAACAAGATTGAACTTCATTCTTTTGTTTGTTTTTTCAAATTATTCGCCATGAAGAATTTGCGAAAACAAACAGATTCTCAATTTTCCATTTTCGTCCGGCATAAAAAGAGAATGCACTCACTGGGTCGAACATATCTCCTGATAACCGAGCGGTTGTTGCCAAAAATAACTCTCCGACCAAATACTCAAACTGCTCGCAGCCGAACAGCATCCCGAAAAACTCCACCCCATCCATGAAGTTCATGTTATCCAGACCGTCCGTTCCGCTTTGGTCGTATCTGAATTTTCAAGCAGGGGAAAGCGACAGAAAAGACATCAGCCCTCCTAACATGTGCCCATTCTTAAAACCTTCTAGAAAAAAATACGCAATCTCCCCCTTCTTTCCCCCTCCAAAGAAAAAAAAAAAAAAAAAAAAAAAAAACGTTTTGAAAAAAAAAACTGGTCCCTGTCCCCCCCTCCCCCCCCCCCCAAAAAAAAAAAAAAACATATCATATATATATAGAGATGTATATATAAAGATATTTTTTCGATATCACTCATTTGCATAGTGCACAGACTTCATGAGGCTCTCATCCCTGACTAATAAATTTGAGTAAATAAACAAGAAAATAATAATAAAATAATAAACCACTCTTACAATTGTCTGAGTTTAGGGTCTGCCAGCACTTGGTAAGCTTCTCCCAGTTTCTGGAACCGATCCTTGGCATCCGGATCGTCCGGGTTTTTATCAGGATGATATTTCCGGGCCAACAAGTAATATTGCCGTTTTATCACTTCTGCAGGGGCATCCATGGGGACGTCCAAAATCTCATAATAGCCAGCAGGATCCCCTGCAGCCCCTGCAATAATTATTATTAAAAAAAACACCAGAAAAAAAAGACTTCAGAAAAAAAAAAAGTTGAAAAAAAAAATCAGATTCCATTCATTCCCGGGTTTCTTTCCTTCATCTCCCATTTCCATTTCTTAAACCAAAAATAGGTATACATATATAGATTAGAAACATTTTTGTTCAGAAAAAAAGAATTTACTTTCTTTTTTAAAATAGAAGCGGTTTCTGTGTTTGGTCAGCTACCTTGCCCGAGCATCGCTTGTGCAGGCGTCGTCCGGCCAAAAATCTGCTCCTCGGTGGCCAGGTGCATCGGCGGGTCGTCGACCCATTCCCTTTTCAAGTTATCCCAATACTTCCCGCGCGTCACTTCGACCAATGCCTCCGGCGTGTTGTACACTCCCCTGACAATCTGCGTCGCCCCAACCGCCACACCCACCACCGGCAAAACAGCAGCCCCAGCCACGCCCACCGCCAGACCCTTCCCGAAACCCCTCCACCCATCCTGGCTGGCGTAAACAGCGGGTGCCGCGACCAAACTGGCGGTCCCTCCCACTACACCCTTGGCAATCGACTTAATCCCTGACGCTAAACCCGCCCGAGCGTCCCGAGGTCGTCTCAGCGAGAAGAAATCCGAGAAGTCGAAATTCTCTTCGGTAGGGGCGCCAGGCTCGTTGGGTGCCCCCGCCGAGGATGGCCCCGGTGTGTCGGGAGGATTTTCGTTCGGTAGTTGCGACGAAGACTCCGCCATTCGGATGTGCTGTCTATTTTTTTAAATCTTTCGCACTGTTTTTCTCCGTGCGCCTCCCGCTCAGTTTCTGTTCACCCGCCGTCGGAATCCCTCCAACTTCCCCGAAAAAAAAATCGGAAAGAGATGCGAAACAAACTGAACCAAGACGACGGAAGCTACCGATGCCGAGAAGCGTTGCGCTTGGCTTTCTTTCTCCCGAAGCTTTTTCTTTTCTTTTCTTCGAAACGCAGCAAATATCAAAGCTGCAAACAGCCCCTGTAGAGGTCGTCCAGCCTTGCACCAAAAAAAACAATCCAAAACCCCTCGTGCGGAATAAAACGTCGCGTAAAACTTCGCTTCTCCAGACGTTCGCCTGTTCTATCGGGACAGTAATAACGAAAACAGTCACCCCAAAATAAGCTCCACCACCCAAAAAAAAACATTGCTGCATCACGCCAATCCAGATTCTTAAATTAAAAAAAAGAACATGACTAATCGTTGACTATTTTTTCTGTAAAATCGCAAACATATTTCTTTCACCTTATCCTTCCCTCCTCTTTCCCTTTTTTTTTTTTTTCTTTTTTTTTTTTTTTGGGGGGGGGGGGGGTTGCACCCCTTCCCCCCTAAAGAAAACAAAATCAAAATTGTCTTTTTCCACAGAGAAGGAATGGATTTTGTTAGGTTTTTTTCTGACCCTGTGGAAAAATTGAAAAAGAGAAAAAAAAATCTCTCAAGAAGGAATCAACTGAAAAATCCTGAACTCACCACAGACGACTTGACGTGATCGGAATGATGGTGTTTCGAACGGGAAAAAAAACCCCGAAATGGGACCGGTTGAAGCTTCGTTCTGAATTCTTTTCTTTCGTGTTTTTGCGCCTCTGTGTGGGGGTGGGGGAAAGAAAGCTCAGCTCAGCGCTTTAAGAGAAATCGCGCGCGCGCGAACGAAAAGCGAGATGGAACACCCCAACAACACACCGACATATGACAAGTGGTTTGCTTACGCGGACTCAGGCGAGTGCGTCGCCATCCCTCCTTCGTTTCTTCCAACGTCTATAGACGCGAAAATCGCGCATCACGTCACCAGTGGCTTTTAAAAACCGGGGATCGTTGAGTCGTGTGGGGCGCGTTTCACAAGTTGCTTGGCAGCGTCGTTTCGTCGGCTGGTAGGGAAAACTGGAAGAAACGTCCCTGACGGTTTTTGTGGGATTCTTTGTTTCTTGAGCAGATGAGGATGGGCGATTGAGTGGTCCCGATGCTGTGAAGTTTTTCGAGCGCTCGGGCCTGCCCCGAGATATTCTGGCGAAGGTGGGGTGGTCGGTTGGTCGGTTAATCAGCACTGTTTTTGAGCTGAGAGGATTTTACATGAAGTGCAGCTGCAGAAAACTGATGAAAATAGTATCTAAGAAAAATTAATCGATCAATCTTGTTCCAATGCAAACATTAAAAAGCAAAATTTTCTTAAAATCCTTCAGTGAAATAAATATTGCCTCATAAAAGATACATTTCAATTTATTTCCCATGGAATTTTTGTCTTAAATTTTATCTGCTGCTATTTTTTCTCTTGTGTTGATGAAAAAATATTGAAAACTGGAAATTCGAGGGTAAGAAAAATGGATTGCTGAGTGGATGAAAAATAAAAAAATAAAAAAAAAGAAATAAGTTGATTGGATTTGATATGACATTATCAATAGGACCCATATCGCCTATTTGCATAGAGTAAAGCCCTGATCAGCACATTTGAACAAAACAAAGAAATAGTAATATATATGCATAGACACACACACACACACATATATAAATATTTTGTAGATTATGTTTACTATTTTTTACCTTTTTTCCAGCAGTTCAATGTGAAACAAAATTTATTCGGGAAAGACTGCAATGCTGTTGCTGCAGGTATGGGGGTTGGCTGACAGCAAGAGAGAAGGCTTCTTGGGAAGATTCTCGTTCCACAAGGTAATGTCTTAAAATATATTCATTTGATTTAAATATTTTGGATAATCTGCTGTTGTGTCAAAATATTTTTCCCTTTTCGATGGCATCAGCAGCATCCACTGCAGACTTTGAAAAACAACACAGAAAAAAAGGCCAAGGTTATTATTTTTTTCCCAATTAAAAGTTTTGCCAATTGTCACCACATCTCGAGCATTACAATAGAATTCGCAATTAAATAGGCTGTAAGATTACTCTGTGAGAAAGTCTATGATATCTTAAAAAGGAGAACCCCAATTGCTAATTCTAGCTCGAATTAGAGTTTCGTTTTGTGAAATCAAAACAACAAAATCCCTTCGTGACTTCCATGTGATGTGCATTCTATATGGTCCATTACACATTATGATATTATGTTATTATTTAGGCAATGGAGCTGATATCGATGGCCCAGCATGGAAAAGAGCTGGATCCTGACGCACACATGGAGGCTTTGAGGGAAGGCATCGCAGCACCCCGGATGGATGGCATGGAGGCCATCACCGCTGGAATGTCTGCCACGCAAATCCCTGCGAACAAAACTAGCTATGATCCAGGTTCGATCTCTGCCCGATTATGAGGGGGGGAAATAGATACAGGTGTTTAATTTTATTTTAAAAGGCTTGCCTTCGGAGGGGGAAAAAAATAATCCTTGATATGGGGACGGCTTTCTTTGGGAATTTCTCATTTTGAATAAAGAGGGAGAGTGAGAAAGATGGATATTCTCACTTTTTTTGGAAGTAAGGGTCACTCTTTTGGTTTTAGCAGATTCTGACCGATTTTGGCTTCATGTAAAGCATATCATGTTGATTATCATGCATCTTTTTTTCTTAGCTTAGTTGATTTTTTTTCTGCTGATCATTGAGATCTCTTGGATGTTCCAACCTTTTTGAATTCTTTTTTGTGCATACGCTGATTGCAATTTTTTTTTTTTCAAACATTGAGCAGCATGGATGAAAATAATTGGTGCCACACGGTCAAATTTTCTGAAACTGGTCCTAGGATTTTTTTTTTTTTTGAAATTGAAATTGATTTTTTGAATTTTTTTCTCTCCCCTGCTAGAACAACATGCACCAGCTATTGGGGGCAAAAAAAAAAAGCCTCTGCCTGCGAGTGTGTGTACGTCCGTCGTCGATGGGTTGAAAAAAATATATTTCGAAAAAGTGAGTGTCTCATTTTTTTAAAAGAGAAAAAATGTATATTTATATATGTACATATATAACGCAAGACATATAAATACAAATTTGATGGAAAAAAAAGGGATGAAAACTGTCTCTTAAAAATTGAATTCTTATCTTTTAGTGATTTTTCATTCATTATTTTATTATTTTTCTGTTTCTTGTATTGCCCCAGTTTTTTGTTCCAGTTCAAAAAAAACAGGGGTTTCCAGCCTCGAAGTTCTGCATGCAAACGAATCTAAAAAAATGAAAACAAGTGCAGCAATCGAGAAAATCGTGGAATTGTGAAAATATTCGTCTCAGATATGCCGTTCCATGTCCCCTCGCAAAAAAAACAACAACAACGACGAAGATTTCTCCAACAAATCGACCAAAACTTCTTTTCACAAATCCGAGTGTTTCCACAGATTTCTGTGCTTTTTTTTTTATTTTTTTTAAGACTTTTTCCCAACCCCTCCCCCCACTCTTTTTCTTTTTTGATATATTTTTTTATTTTTTTGGATAAACAGGAAAGACGACTTTCATAAAGCATCTATTGGGGAGGGATTACCCCGGAGCTCACATCGGCCCGGAACCTACTACGGATCGATTCGTGGTTTGCATGCAAGGCTTCGAGGAAAGACGAACCCCTGGAAACACCCTTGCAGTCCAGCCAGACATGCCCTATCAAGTGAGTGCGTTCATTTTTGACCATACTCAATCACATTTTTCAGTTTTGTTTTTTTTCCTGCAAGTTTCTTTCTTTCTTTCTTTCTTTCTTCCTTTCTTTTCTTTTTGTTTCTTTAGGGGGGGAGGGTTCTCTGGCGCTTTTTTTTTCTTTTTCTTCTTCAGTGTGAAATGTGTCTTGGTTTTTTCCTGATGAATTTTCTATCCTTTCTTCCTCCGTTGAATAAAAAAACAGGGTTTGCAAATGTTTGGAACTGGATTCTTGAGTCGATTCGAGTGTGCGCAATGCCCTTCGAAATTGCTGGATGAAATCACCTTGGTCGATACTCCTGGAGTTTTGTCTGGGGAAAAGCAACGCGTCGAAAGGCAATACGACTTCATCGGGGTAAGTTTTGTGCCCTGGCTGCATGACAGACATACACACAGGGCAACAAAATATATGGTTTCCAGTTATTTTTTTCCTTTCCTTTCCTTTTTTTAAATACAGCAATCCAATCACTTTGGTGGAAGGACTGTGTGACTGTGGTGGGTTTTTTTTTCATGTCCAAATTTTTTGCTGTGGAATATTTTCTGGAACTAGTCTTTTTTAATGGGTTCTCTTGAATGGAATCAGGTTTGCGAATGGTTTGCGTCACGGTGCGATTTGATTCTTCTGCTGTTCGACCCTTACAAGCTGGACATCAGTGACGAATTCAAAAAGGTATAGGTCCATATATATATATATATTAAATCAAAAGAGCTGTTGAAAAATATTACGACTCCTCAATCGAAGGCGGTGAAACCAATCATTGTTTGCATTTATATGTCTTTGTATTAGGTAGAACAGAAAAACTGAAAAAAAAACAGCTGAAAACTGAAACCTGTATTAATATTTGTTTTTTTATGATCCAGGTTATCAATGCACTGAAAGGACACGACGACAAAATCAGAGTTGTGCTGAACAAGGGCGATCAGGTGAGTTGAGTTTCCAAGCAATTATTCTTATAAATTTGGTTCATTTGTTACATAATTCAGACGATTTGTAAAAATATTTAGGTGAGTCAGCAGCAATTAATGCGAGTGTACGGAGCGTTGATGTGGTCGCTGGGAAAAGTGTTTCGATCTCCTGAAGTGTGCAGAGTTTATATAGGTAAGCATGAAAGGAAAACTCTAAATAAATAAATAGATTATGTATTTTGTTTCAGTGATTATTTAGTTTAATGATTTATTAAATAGTTTTTTATTTTTAGTTTTAAGATTTTCAAAAAAGGGAATTCGACAAAGGATTTGGTAAAGAAAAAAAAACAAGCAATACCAAGCAAACAAAAAAGCAGGGGAAGCTTCTGTGCATGTCCCCTCCCCCCTTTTTTCCTAATTTATCTTTTAAAAAAATACATCAAACAAATAATTTATCTTTTTTTTTTCTGTTGAGACTTCAGTGGTGTGTTCGTGTTGCAGGATCATTCAATGCAGGCAAGGAAATTGAGACGGACAAAAACCCATACGCAAAGGAATTATTCGAAGCCGAACAAGCTAACCTTTTGCACGATCTGTTCGAAATTCCACAACGAAGCTGCGATCGAAAGGTACCCGAAATCACCCCCTTTTTTCATATATTTTTTCTTCAATTTTCTTTCATATGTAAGAATATGTCTGAATTTCATGTTCAGTGTTCATAAAAGAAAAGGCAATTGAGAAGAAGTTGAAAATGGTCATTTTTTTCTCAATCTACTTTTCTTTTTCTTTTTTTTTTTTGGGGGGGGGTGGGAATGAGAATTGGACTCATTTTTTTTGTGTGTTTTTTTGCTGTAGGTCAACGAATTTGTGAAGCGAGTGCGGGCTGCTAAGATTCACATCCTCTTGATAGGTCATCTCAGAAAGCAGCTGCCTTCGATGTTCGGGAAGAAATCGGCCTCCAACAAAGTGCTCGATAATCTCCACGAACATTTTGATCATGTGAGTGCTCCAGCAATTTTTTTTTTCTTCACAGTTTTGCTTTCCATTGGACCAACACATCATAACATTTGCATCAGAAAAAAAAAAAAAAAAAGATGCACATTGTATTGATGATAAAGAATATGGAATCAAAGGGCTTGACTGTGTTTTACTTTAGTCATCCTCTTTCAATTTGTCAAAACAATATATTAACAAAAAACAGATGCCTATTCGAATCGTACCCGCTTCCTTTTTTGGTCAAGGCTTTTTTTTAGTCGGCAATGTTTGTAAAAACCAACTTTAACCCCCCCCCCCCCCCCCAAAAAAAAAAAAGGCTTCCCCTTCCTGAATCGTTTTTCCTAACAAGACTAACAAGCTCTTTTTTTTTCTTTTTTTTTCATTTTTTTCTCTATTTTTAATTTTTCTTCATGTCATTTTTTTTCAATGAACTGCAGGTGCGACGAGAACACCAACTGGCCGCCGGTGATTTCCCCGATGTATCGAGATTCAGGCAAATTCTACAATCGTTCGACCTGGCTTCCTTCCCTAAAACTGACAAAAAAATGTTGAAAACCTTAGAAGAAGTGCTTTCAGTGGATCTTCCTGCTCTGGTCAAACAGTTTCACAATCCTTACGAATGAATTATGTCATCACCACCCTCTTCACTGTTTTTTTTGGTTTTTCTTGCCCCATTTCCTGGGTTTTCTTGATTTTCTCAGTTTTCTCAACGAACGGAGGGGGGATGTATAGGAGGGTTCGATATATATATATGTGGGGGAAAATCAAGACTCAGGATTTGACCCGACACTGGCTGTATGAAATATATTTGCAGGACATTTGATGAAATTGGGGGGGGGGGTTGCTCATTTTTCAAGAACTTGCTGCTTCTGGGGGTCGCTTTCAGTTTTTTTTTGTTTTTCTTTTCCTGCTGGTTTTTGCACGATGTCTGACTGAGGGGAATGGAGGGAGGGGGGGGGGGGGCAGTTGTGATACCATGTATCTTCGCTGGGCATCTGGATCTACTTTTTATCATCTGGAAAATTGATGAGGCATGATTTCAATCATGGACCGACTGAATTTCAAAACAAAAAAAAAGCATAAAACAAAAGCACCCCCTGGTGGAAAGCTGTCTCGTCTGAAAGATCCATGTTGTGTGAATCCCATCAATTCGCTCGTTGATCGACACTTGAAACAGACAACGACCTACTAAAGTGAAAGAAGATTCTCCGCTGACTTACAGGCTGTAAGTTACAGCTCCTCTGACAAAAGTGCATAGAATATAATAGCCTATCTAAGCATCTTTCCCGACAATCCTGAGAATCAATTATGCTTTCCACTTTCTTCCCTTCAAAAAAAAAAAAACCTCTTTTCTCCTTTTGCTTCTTGTTTTCCTCTTCCATTCCTTGGATCCTTGTTGGAAATAAAATTACAAAATCCTGAACGTCTAAATGTGGATGGGTGTCTTTTACCTCCCTTCCAGCAAGAGATCGCAATTATCAACATTCGAGGGGAAATGGAAAAAATCAGCCTTCACCATTTGCAATTCCACCTCATTTCTAAAATTCAATTAATTTTCTTTTTTTTTACAGGTCAGACATCTTCGCTGGGTTTTTCCTTCTTGTTTAAATACCACATCTTTCAGTCCCTTTTTTACCGATCTTGCCTATTACACGCATATATCAACACTTCCACCTATTCCTGTCCTTTCTCTTTTGTAACAAAATACTTTTCCCCCAGTTTTTTTTTTCCGGTCAACATTCTTCCATTTTATCCTCTTCTTGCTCAGGAGGAGCCGCCGTGACATTCTTTTGTTTGAATCGAAACCTCGATCTCGCATCCACCACCAGCTTCCACAATTTCAAATACAGCTCCTTCGCCTGCTTGTCAGACATGGTGCCGGCCTTCAAAACTCGGCTCATGAATTCATGCTCCGGGATTTCGACCAGGGTTTTTCCGGAGCCCTCCGGAATCAGGTCATCCACGATGACTAATCCTCCCCCTGCTTTGTTCAGAAATCGAAGGACGGTGTCTCTGTCCCAGTTCATGGGGTCTTTCTTGTCGGCTTCCATCACGATTTGCTTGGGGGCCACACGAATTCCAGCAGCATATCTGACTCGTACAAAAAAAATCGTTAAAAAATCTCTTCTTCCACTGCTGTTCAAGATGGTAATTGTTACAAAAAAAAACAGAAAAAAGAACAGGAAAAGAAATAACTATAATAATCATGCTAGAATATTTTGTTGTTTAAATCAGCCAACTATTTGTGATTTGGGCTTGGTCTCCTAAACGGCACATTTTTTGAATTAAAAAAAAACAAACAAATTCATAATTCCGTCTTGATCGATACAGAAATACACGACTAGGAAGTGCTCCACAAAATGGTTGTTGGAATTCCTTTCTCCACCCCCCCCCACCCCCCCCCAAAAAAAAAGAAAAGAGAATAATACCAAAAATCATAATGGAAGATGGTTTAAAGTCTAAAGAAAAATGATAATAAAAAAATATAAAAAAATAAAAATAAATATAGTTAATATGATTAAGAAAACAAGAAAATATAAAAATGAGAGCCTTGAGCAAATTTCATCGCTCGGAATTTTCCCCACCCTTGTTCACCTCAGAGTATTCACTGAATGCGGCCCATCCATTTCCAAAGGACTGACGCAAGCAATGATGGCGGCTTTGATGGGTCGCCTCACCGCCAATTCAAAACAGTCCCTCATCGCCAGCGTGAGTTTGGAAGCCCTGTAAGGAATGTGGATGCGGCCTTTGGTTTGAAAAACGGCCGATCGATTTCTCATGCAGTCTTTTAAGGTCATCAACGATGTGTTGATCAATTTGGTTTCTTTCAATCGATCCGTCGAGTGATGGGATGTGTCTTTGGCGCTTTCGCTCCCTTAAAAAAAAATTGAAAAAAAAAAGTTTGAAGTAAAAGAAAAAAAAAAGGAAAGAAAGAAAGCAATGCAATGCAAGAGGAAAAACAAGAAAAGTGAGGAGAAAAAGCGATAAAATTGACAAAAAAAACAACAAGAAATGGATGTGAATGTGGAGTAAGAAAATGAAGAAGAAAACACATGCACGAGGGATGTCATGAAAAAGCACCACAGGATCCCCTTCTTAATTTTTTTCAATGAATTAATATGGCATAATTTGATAAGCTCGTTGCAAAAACGCCACTCATTTTCTTGCACTTCTTTTGCCATCATTTTTTTCAAAATTAAGCCAGCACAAATCCTCTCCTATAAAACATACAGAGAAAAAAAAAACAAAAACACACCAAAAAATCCACCAAAAAGCTAGAAAGGAAAAACACAAGGCCGCCAAAAACACCAGACACCGCCAAAATCATGCCCACCTGCCAAATCCACCAGACACAAAAGCCCTTCATCGGCTTCCACCAAATTCACGTTTCGGATCGAGATCCGGATGATCATGTGGGATCGAGACGATGTGTCGTTTTTCTCGGTGGCTTCCGTTCTCCTCAACTCCACAGCTTGCGAAATGCAAGCCTTCAATTCATCCGAATTTCTCGCAACTTGGGAAACACAGCCACGCAGCTGGACTCGTCCAAATCTGTACAGCAATTGAAGAGGTACCACCAAATTATATAATTCAAAACCCAAGAAATGTAAGATCTATTTATGGTTTTTTTTTTGATTCTTTTTTAATGGATCTTGTCATGGCTGAATGCCCACCTCTGGTTTTTAACCATAAAAAAACGGGATTCCTGTGCCAGGTTATTTTAAAATATCGTATTGGTTGGTATGCATAGCTTGCCAACCAAATATTGAATAAATATGTACTATTGTTTTGTTTTCAAATATATACATATTATTTATTCTTCTATATAATAAATTGAAGAAATGCTTTCTTTCTTAAAAAACGAAATGAAAAATGTTTCTAGAGATCGACCGGTTCGCCCATCAGCTGACGCACCCCGCAAGCTTGTAAAAATGCATTTATTTATGTTTTTTGAAAGCAAACAGCAATTGCACAATGAACAAGTTCCCAGGCCTCCATCCAACATAGTTGAACAAAAAAGAACCCACAAAATTAATATTTACTTTTGTTTTCCAGCATTTGGAAGTCAACAGATTCTCACTGGTCTTCCAGAAGCTGGACGGGGGCTCCGACATCTTCCCCCATCAACTCCCTGATATCGCTGCCCAGGATTTCCACAACAGAAACTCCTATTTCCAAGCCTTGGGCATCCACAAACAAATCACCAGCCGCCAACTCGACCAGCCCAGCCACGGTGTAAGTTTTTCCGCTCCCAGTCTGACCGTATGCGAACAGGGTGGCACTGCCTCCCTTCTTGGCAAGGTCAACCAAAGGCCGACAAACCACTTGGTAAATATCGGCATTTTGGGCCGAAGCTCCGAAGGATCTGTCCACCTGACGGCATTAAAAAACAGGAATTGAGGGGGAGGAAATCTTCCTGTTTTTCCCTCAGAATATGTAACCGAATGCTGGCTGCAAAGTCAGACTCTGTGAGGTCAGCTTTCTGCTCTCATCAAAATAAAATAAAAATATCATGGGACTAATCCCAATTCTTTACGCGATCGGCAAATGTTACTTTGAATTCGGATGGAGCCAGTCTGGGGAAGCCCTTCAGGGTCGTTGATAGCATGTGGACTTTCATTTCGCCATCGTGCCCAGCGAACACGGTTTTGAAGTGGCGTCCCGCTGTCTCGTGGGGTAGCACCGGTCTGACTCGAGCGAAAACATGAGCGCTGGCGTTGGGGTGCAACTCGCGAGATTGCGAGCCGCTGCTGGTGCTGTTTTCCTCGACTTGGGACAGCAAGGATTGAAATTCATCCCTATGCTCCTCGATTTGTGCCGCAGTCGCCAGTCGCACCATTATATCGTCAGATCAGTGCTGTTTTGGGGGTGTCAGAGGTTTTCAAAGAAAACTGCGAAAGGGTGTGCAGCGTGGATGATATTTCCGCCGACGCAGAAGCGTTTTGGCAGGTTTTCCTGGTTAAATGTTGAGTGAGCATGGATTCGGCAGGAAACGCCCGCGTGGGGGGGGAGGTTTGATCGCATTCAATTCCAATTTGAATGATTAAGAAATTCATGGATGATTGACACCTACTAGCCCCTTTGGTTCGTTTTCCTTGGTTGGCGCGATGGTGCGGCGTGACAGGCACCCCTCGGGGTCTGCGTTCGTGGGAAGGATCGAGATCAGCAGTCGAGTCGAGGTAAGAGACATCCGCGCTAGGGAAATTGAAAACGCAGCCGCCATGGGTGGGGTGGACTTCCCAATCACTTCAGTCGCGAGACATGTCCCAACAGTCTCCTGCTTCGACCACTCCGATTGCTATATTGGCAAGTTAGCGTGTCGCTGCAAACACAGCCATATTGTTTTCTTGCCATTGCTTGGTTGCGCTTCGAGCGGATACGGATCAGGGAATCGGGACCTGGGCTGCGATCAGTTTCAGTTGCGATGACTTCCTTGCGAGTGAACTGTGCATCTCAACCGAGCTTCTCGTCAGCGAAGTCGGGTTCATCGGGATATTTCACGCCAGTGTGCGGGCTCGTAGTGAAGGAGTCATTCACAGGGAGAGATGAGAGGCATGACGCACCCTGGCGGCTGGAGGCCGATGGACACCAAAACCGTAAAACGAAGAAGAAAAAGTCGGGCTTACTGAAGAAATTGAGAAAAAAGGGTTCTCGTTTGTGTGGTGGAAAAATGCCAGTCGACGCGCCCCCACGAATTCAAGCGGCACAGAGCATCTCGCAGAAGGAAGGTGACGGCAGAAGCAAGGGTTGTAAGACTGCTGCGATCATGGTTACTTCGACACCGGTCGCTCAGCCTCTCGCCGAACGGGGGAATACCCAAGTGGAGAGTGCACCTGTCGAAACGGTCCCAGAGGTCACTGTGCGCAAGAGAACTTTTGGTCTGGGGGCGTCGTTGAACTTGAACGAAGGGAACGACAATGACGACACCGCAGTCTCGAAGCAAAGCTTGGGTCGACGGGAGACAGAGCCGGAAACGATATCCGTTGAAAGGCTGAAGCAAATGAGTGGATCGTGGCTGCAAGACCACTCAAGGAGCGACGGCATCGAGGAAATGTGCGAGGTGCTTGAACTGGGATGGGTGTTCAGAAAAGCTCTGCAGAAGTCTGACATGCTTGAGGTGGGTGGAAGCGCAACGAGGTCTTTCTGCTGGTGGGCATGGGACATACAAACGGCAATGTGCATGTGTTTTGTGATTTTGTGTGCAGCTCGACATCGACGATGTCAGGATCGCGCAGATTGCGAAAATATTTCGACTGGTGGACCTGGTGGAGAACTTTCCCTTGTCCGGCGAAGAGCAAACGTTCCGCCGACGAGATTTGAGAAGAGGGGCCCTCCACGCACAAACCAGCTTGACCCAAACGGGCTATTCAACCAGGTGGGAAAAGAGTGAGGTAGACTGACGTTTTTTTTGCTGGCCCCAAAGACGACATGTTTTAAAGTTTCGTTTTGAAACTGTGCAGGCTGTGGTGGAACGATCCGTGTAAAGGAGGGATGACCGAGACGTTTCATTTTACACCTGACGGGAAGGAAATGGAAATTGATGTGTACATATGGAGAGAAACAGGACGGGAGTGCAGGCTGAGGTATGCCGCAACAAAGATATGGCTGCAAACATTGTGCTGAAACTTTGCAGCGACATCGTTTCTGTTCATGGGTGGTGGCAGAATTCACATATTTCATGGACTGATGAGGTTGTTTTTTTTACCAGGACGGTTTGGAAGAGGGTTTAATTATGATTGCGACGAAAGGATTCGAAGCCTCGCCACAGTCGCAGTCAAGGATCAACTGTATCTTGTAAAGTCTACTGTAATTCATTGATTGTTTTCAACAATTAATTCCGGCTCATTCCAGTCTGACGATAAACACTCTTGATTACAAGCTCTCCCGTAGAGTCATGGCATTGTATCCATGCTCCCAACAAGACTTTCACCAACACAGGAAAAACTTAACCAATCTCCTGCTCATGCCCTTGCATTTATACATCTCGCTTTATGTGGCTGACACAGCCTCACTTTCCATATATCAATCGGTGTGTCCGCAATTCAACCTCACGCGAGAATTCCAACCTAGTTATATTTTCCGGCGAATCCAGCAAGGGACACTCACATTATTTCTGATCGGTGAGAACATAATAGTAGCACCAAGGATGATCAAGGCAATCCTAAAAACCAAAAAATAGCGTCTGCCACACTGCCCTCAGCAAAAATGGTCTGCCGGGTACTTGCAGAAACTGAGAGACTGGTGGCAGCACACCAACTTGACCATCCATTATTCTTTTTACCCTAAAGACATGTACATAGTTCTGTAATTTCTTAACCCAACTCGTTGATCCTCCAATGATTCCCCTAATTAGACACACGAGGTGCCTCCATTGTATCTGCTTGTGCCGTTTCCGCACAAAGCACATCGCACTGGCTGTGTGTCAAACACACCGTCGACACACTGCAAGCAGTTTTCGATGGGGCAAGACACACAAGAGAAAGGCCAGAATGGGTCGTGTCGGCTTCGGTAGGTTTTTGTCTCCGGCTTGCACGCAGTGCAACCCATAGCATCAGCGCAGCTGGTACAGTTATCATCGCACTTCATGCAGGTTTGCTGTTTCATCTCCCTGAAGTAGCCCTCTGGGCAGGCACCCTCACTAGGGGTGGGTTCGGGGGTCTCAACCTGCTGCACCTCAACTGGGACAGCCTCTGGCTCTTCTGGAGTGGCAACAGGTTCTTCTGGAACTGGGACTGGCTCCTCTGGGGTGGCCACTGGCTCCTCTGGAGTGGGTGCAGGTTGCACAGGAACACAGGTGGACCTGTCCTGGACTTCATATCCCTCCACACACTTGGTGCAGAACTTGGGCCAGGCATCAAAGACGGCGTCCTCGCACACTTCGCAGTTCTCGATGGTGCACTCCTTGCACTCAAAAGGCCAGAAGGGATCGACTGCGGATCGGAAGAATCCTGGCTGGCACTGGTTGCATCCAATGCCGTCCGTGCAACCTCCTTCCACGCAGTTTGCGTCACAGTCCATGCAAGAGTTATCCTTGGTCTTGACAAATGTTCCTTCGGGGCAAGTCACGGTTTCCACCTCTGGAGTGGGCTCCTCCACAACCGGCTCAGGGGTAGGCTCCACAACTGGCTCAGGAGTAGGTTCCACAACCGGCTCAGGGGTGGGTTCCACAATTGGTTCAGGGGTAGGCTCCACAATTGGTTCAGGGGTAGGCTCCACAATTGGTTCAGGGGTGGGCTCCACAACTGGTTCAGGTACTGCAATGGGGGTGCATGTGGTCCTGTCCTGGACTTCGAATCCCTCCACACACTTGGTGCAGAACTTGGGCCAGGCATCGAAGACAGCATCCTCACACACTTCACAGTTCTCGATGGTGCACTCCTTGCACTCGAATGGCCAGAAGGGATCGACTGCAGACCTGTAGAATCCTGCCTTGCACTGGTTGCATCCAATGCCATCAGTGCAGCCACCTTCCACGCAGTTCGCATCACAGTCCATGCAAGTGTTGTCCTTGGTTTTGACAAATGTTCCTTCGGGGCAAGTCACAGTCTCCTCCTCTGGTGTGCTGGGAGACTCTTCAGGGCTGGGAGATTCACCAGACCCAATACCAACACCAGCTTGAATCTCGATGCTGACTCCACCAACTTCAGTTGAGGTAGCTTCTGCCACATTAATGGTAACCTCCTTCACAGCCTCTACGCCACCTACTGAGCCATCTGGGACGCATGATTTGCGATTCTTGCCCTGGACGTAGCCTGGGGCGCATTCAACACATTGCTGATCCCAGGCGTCATAGATCTCGTTTCGGCATTGGACGCAGTTCTCAATGGCGCATTCCTTGCACAAGAAGGGCCAGGAATTGTCGTTCCTGCTGGTGTAGAATCCGGAAACGCATTCAGTACATCCATCCTCGTCCACGCATCCGATGGCACACTTCTCGTCGCAAACCATGCATGACTGGTCGTGCTTCTTCAGGAAAGAACCCTCCGGGCACGCTGCACGAAGCGACAAGCCAAGTTAGCAGCCGGAACTGGAGACACGATAAACACACGCGGGCGCGGCCAAAGGTACGTTACTTACGTGATTGAAGCAGTTGGCGAGTCTCCCGAATAGTGGCTCCATTCACTGCCTACATAGGTTGCAACAATACATTTCACGAGCAGAAAGAGCAATACTGGACATGAAAGGCACGGAGCCTCTGTGGAAACAAGTTCTTTCGAAGAGGGGAGGTAAGTATGACAGTCTTCATGACTAGCAGTGATAGGTCCGCATGTACAGTTCCAACTGATCGGATGATCTGGTGCAACGCTCAGGTGCAAGAGCTCACCAACGCAAAGAAGACAAGGGCAACGGCTGTGTATACTCCCGACATCTTTCCTCCTCCTGCTATGAAGCCAACAGTCTGCAGGTAACACACACGCTTATCGTATTAAGCTTGCATCGTGTAAGTCGAGGGAGAAGTTCACAACAGCGACGTGTTTATGATATTGGACATCAAGCACGCCGTGGATCGGATAAGTTTCCAGCGCTGACGACCACATCTCGACAGGGGTCGTCGATGCGGTCGATAGAAACGCCAGTCTCGCGAAACGCGAACTACCAGCGCAGTTTCCTCGTCGCTCACCTCTCTTTTGTCTCCTCGACTTGTTTTCCACCAATGAACCACCGGTTCCTTTCCAACTCCACCACAACTCAAACCTCACTCCCCCTTTCTCTTTGGCAAACTAACCACAGCATCGTTGCTTATGTATGTGGCGCATGGGATCATTCTTACTAAAACTCGCAAGAATGTTGAGTGGAACTGAAGATGTACATCATCGCGAACCCTGGGAGCAAGGTCAGGATGGCAACGAGGGGAATCCAAATGCACCGCGACCAAACCCACATTCACTCACAGCCTTTTGATATCGACCTGCATATTCGGCCACGTGGGGAGTACTGTGGATGGCGGTTGGACAGACATAAGCTACAACATATCACAACTCCGTCGTGGGAACTCAACTACGAAAACCATTCTGGTCCCGCGTGCGCGCGTTTTGTAGTGCAGGTTACGGAGGGTGAAGTTGTTTCACGCCACAAGGGCACACAGCCGACCATAGAATGGGGAGCGGGCCTGGCTCGCTGAGCGGTGTCGTTTTTTCGTATCGCCTGTCGGTTTCAGAAAGAGAAGCGGAGGTGCAAGCGCAACGTTTCATCCTCTTGAACTTCAACAGGAGGGAGGATTTTCTTCCCCTCAAGAACGCCATCACAAGTTGATCGCCTGGACATCGTCTGTCAAGCAAGTTTCATTTCGGCGGCGGTGGATTGATTGTTTGTTTTGTTTTTCTTGATTGATCGACTGCTTCCTGATCGACCAAAGGCCATGATGTCGCTATTAGTCATACGTACCACCACCACCAGCCAGCAACGACACGAAAAGAAAACGACCAGAATTTGCAATTCTCCTGTGCGACGCTGCGAACATGGGTTTAGCAGGATTCTTGAAAAAGAAAAAAGGAGGTCAACCCTTGCCACATCCAGCGTCACATTCCACCGATTTTGGCCCCAGCCGCCAGCAGAGCGTCGAGCGACCCAACAAGCGGAGAAGAGAACCGAACAGCGATGACGATGAGGCAGACTTGGGACTGGAGGATGGATCTGGCGGTGTTCTCAGCGTGGAACCTGAGGCCTTCGATAGCTTCATACGGAATCTACACAAGAGAAGGAGCAGCTTAGTAAAACGGAAAAAAGCCCCCAGAGTGAGTGTGTTGATACTCCCAGTTTTTTTTTCTCACACTTTTTTTTCGGTTGCTGATGCAATCTTACAAATTTATTTTTTGAAATAAAAAAGATATATATATATTTTTCCCCTAAATTTTTGGTGGATCGAGTAATCTTCTGGGTGAACACCTTGACAAGATTTTGGTTGAGAGTTTCTGCTTGTAATGTTTTTTTTTTTTTTTTCGTTTTTCTTCAAGAAAAACCCCACTAAGTACATTTTTTCTTCTTAGAGAAAAATTTAAGAAAATCCACCTTTTTCTTTTTTTTTTTAAACAAGAAATCAACAGCGGAGGTGGATGGGATGATCGCAGAAGCTCCAAAAGACAAGAAGGGTGATGTAGAAAAGGATGAAGTTATGGATGCTGAAAAAAAGTCCCTCGAAATTAAAATGAAAAAAAAAGAAAGGGTTGGGGTTGGGGAGGAGCTGAACGAACATGGAGACAGGGAAGAGGATCATGACGAAGAGGAGGGAGGTAAATATATAAATATGTTACCAAAAAAAAAAAAAAGATGCATTGATTCGACTTTCAAAACTTCACTAGATATTGTGAATAATCTTTTCAAAGCATCGATATGGTATGGATAATATTGCTGGAAAGAATTATTTTTTAAACAAGAAAGTTAGGCGAAGCTTTTGATGCTGGATTTTGTTCGGGTAATCTTTTCCCTCAAACATTTGTCCTTTGGTAAGCCGAGCATTTTAGCTTACTAAACCGTAACTTTTTTTTTTTTTTTTTGGGGGGGGGGGGGGGTGGGGAATAAAGGATTGATGCGGAAAAAAATGCGAAATTCCTTTTTGGAGGTGTGGGATCGCATGGAATTCAATTCTGCTTTTCTATTTTGATCAGAGTTTCTGCAAGAAAACGATGACCCAGAGGCAAAAGGGGTGGAGGATTTTTTCAAAGTTCAACTCTCAGATCTGGAGGCCGCCGATTTGGGACGTGGAGAAATTTATTTTCAAAAATCGGACCACCCCGATTATCAGGTAGGCATTAATATCCACCCCACCCACCCCCGAATTAAAAACAAAAAATGGAAAAAGAATTCAGTGAATTTCGAGTGATGGTCCAAGCGGTGAACATCTTTCCCTCGAAAATGACAAAACATTAAAGCATTGGAGTACGAATTTTCACAATTTTTTTTTCTGTCATTTTTTTTTCATATATTTTATGTAGAAGGAAGTTTCAGTTGAAAATTTTGGACAGACTCCGCTAGGGGTTTCCCCCAACCGCCGTTTTTTTTCCAACCGTCATATTCATAGGATATGCTGATCTTTTTCCTGTACAGGAAAATATGACGAAGTGATATAAACGAAACGAAACGAGTTTTTCTGTTTCTCTTTTTGATTAAAGGCCAGTTTTTGGTGCATTTTTTTATTTGAGTGTTGTGTTTTTTTATTAATTTCGGTCAAGAGTTTATGGCCGAATGGAGAATTTGAATGCTCCAATTCCACCCTACCAGATCTGAAAGCCGAACTGAAAGGTTATGGAGTGTGCCCGCAAGTCCGTGAAGCTTGGCAAAAAGTAAAAACCTCTCCTTCAAAAAAAAGGGGAAAAAAAATCATTTTAAAGTCGACTCTTTTCAGTTTTGTGAAATGAACTGAACTAAAAAGAAATTTTCTTGAAACATGCTCAAATGCCACCGGTGGCTGCTCGAAATTTGCATGTTGGCGGTAGTGCTGCACTACATCGAATCCAAAGCAGATTTTTTTTCCACACAGAAACCTGTTTAAAGTAATGAATCCACCGGACAAACTCATGTAAAAGGCATGTCGACATCCTTCAATTCTTCTTTTTGGAAATATATTCCGAGTGTCTGGTGGCAGAATCGAATGTTAAAAGAGATCGTGTTTTAAAATAACAGAATTAATTTTGCAATTCTGTCTATTTTTTTTAACAGTTTGCAAACGTAGACTGGGTTTCTGAGACTGCCAGAGTTTCTGTGTATCGCCTAGGCCAATAAAGGAAAAATCGATGGGGATTTCGTGAATCCTCAACAGAATGCGCTCTTTGCCATGCTGTCCAAATATCTGGATGTTTTCGTCTCCGATGTGCCGTACCCATCAAGGTGAATTGTGCAAAAAAAAAAAAAGATTTTCTTCCCATGTTGGAGGTTTCGTAGATTGGGTGGAAACAGCCTCAAATTTGATGTGTGTATGTGTGTGTAGGGGGGGATGAGGAAATGAAAAAGATTGCCTTGTGAAAATCATTTAGGTTCATTTTGTACGGCTTCCTGGGCTGATCGATGGGTTTCCTGGATATTACGTAATATATACCATGTATGTGCATCTCAGGGGAAAGATTGTACCCATCAGGGTTCGATCTTGGGTCAGCAGGGGATGATCAATTTTCCTCAACTCTGAATCAATACCTGTCCCAGCGACACTGCAATATCTTCAGAATTTTATTTTTATATTGTGATTTTTTATTTTTTTTTAAGTTTTAGTATTGTTACTGTTATTTATTTATATTTATTTATTTCAGTATTTTATCGTTTATTTATTTACTTTTATTTTTTTTGGGGGGGGGGAAGTTGCATGAGCAAGCGATCCTGACTGTTTTAGTTTTCATGTTGAATCGAAGTTACAAGGATGAGGAGCCGATGATGGACGCGTGCGTCGCCCATTGCGTGAACCACATTTTTCGATCCCTCGAAAATTTGAGGAAAACGAAAGCTAAAATTTTCGAGGCAAAAAAAACGAAAGGCAAGGAGCTGTCTGACAGAGAAACCAGGGATCGAGGGTTTACTTCCCCAAAGGTGTGTTGTTTTCCCAACCTTACGGTGGTCTATTTTTCTAGCAAGTATTTCCCCCCCCCCCCCTTTTTTTCGTTCAAGCAAAAATTTCGATGAAGTTAAACTTTTTTTTTGACGATGCTCCACTCTAACCCCATAAAAAAAAAAGAAAAAAAGATCCTGGCTGGTTTGTCAGTGGGTGACTGATAATTGAAACGATCGGCCATAAAAAATTCCCATTATGTAATCAGGTGCTTTTCTTGGTTCCGATGAGGAGCATGGCTTTTCGAATAATGGAAAAGATTTTCAAATACGGAGCCCATCACAAGGAGAAAAATGAATTGGAGGTGAGGCTATTCTTGGTTGCGACTGTCATGCTGAATCCTGTCTTTTCTTTTCTGTTTTTGTTTTTGCTTCTTGTTCCTTTTTTTTTTTTTGAAGCAGTCGTTTCGATATTGCAGTGTGTTTTGATCAAGGAAAATGTGGAAATCAATATATTTTCCTGATGAAATGTGGACTAAATTAATTAATTAATTATTTATTTAATTTAAGCACAGGTTTGTGCAGAAGTCAGGATTTTTTAGTGGGAAATGTCTGACCCTCTCCCCCGGAAGAAGAGAAAGATTGATATACAGAAATAATATAAAAAAGTGAAAAGGAAAGAAGAAAAAACCTTGCTTGAATCAAATCTAGCTCCTAGTAGTGCAAATGACTAATAATTAAGAAAACGAAAGCAGGGTGATTTTTGTTTTCGATTGGAACATAGAATTACGAAAACCTGCTGGAAGAATATGGACCGGACGAGAAATTGGAGGCTGCTATGACAGACGAAAGCAAACCAGCCGATTTCAACGGAATATTTGGAGGAAATGTTTCGGATGCATTCAAAATTGGGCTTCAGTTTTCGAGGTGAGTTAATCATTCACAGGTCGATGCTTCTGAAAACCTTTTTTTTTTTTCGACACGTACGGAATTTTGACCAGGATGTCTTTTCCACTCTGTGATGCATTTTTTTTATTTGCATGCTCCGGCTCTTTTTATTATTATTAGTATTTTTTTTGGGGGGGGGTGGGGTGGGGTTCGAAGAAATAAATTAATAAACTAGAGTTTTTTTCTATTTATTCATTTTATTTGTTTATTATTGTATTCATTTATTTTCAGCCACAATCAAAGTTCAAGTCTTCAAACATAATAGTACTAGTAGGATTTATTTATTTATTATTTATTTGGTGGGGATAGTCGAAGTAATAAATTAATTAATCGAATTTATATTCTGTTTTTTCCATGTCAGGACGGGGATTCTATCTTATGCAAATTTTTATCGAAGCGACATCGTGATTGCTTCCCCTTTGTCGCTGTCCATCATGTTGTCGAAGGGCAATCTAGATTTTCTTTCCTCCATTGAAATCGCAGTCATCGACCGAGCTGATGTCAGCACAATGCAAAATTGGCAGCACGTGATCTCAGGTGAAAAAGCAAAAAAAAGCAAAAAAAAAAAGCATGGTCAAATCCAAAAATAGGGCCGACAACAGAAATGTCTTCATCAGCAATCACACACATCATCAGAAAAAGTGGTAGCAATTTTACATCCAAGTTTGCATTCCCCTCCCGCCTGTTTGTTTCTCATTTTGCATTTTTTCCCCCTTTTTTTTCCGGCGCTGACTTTCGGATATGCACATGGAATTTCTGTACAAAAGATTTTTTTTTTTAATTTCCAAATGAAAAGGGAAATAAATGCTGATTCTTTTTGTGGTGTTGTTCGTATGTCCCTTTTTCCTCAAAAAAAAATAAACAGTTGTACGGCAGATCAACTCGATGCCGAAATCCCAGCATGACGTTAACATCATGCGCGTCCGAGAATTGTTTCTCAAATCGCACGGCAGGCATTATCGCCAAACCATAATGCTGTCTTCTTTTGCGACGGCCGAAATGAACTCCCTTTTCAACGGACCGGCATGCACCAATCATCGAGGGAAAGTCCGATTGAAGAAAAAATATCGAGGGGTCGTGGGAGGTGGTGCAACCATGAAAATCGCCAAGCAAATTTTCGAAAGACATGGAGCCAAGGATTTGGTTGACAGTGCAGATGATAGGTTGGAATTCTTCCGTGAGAAAATCATTCCAAAAGTGAGTTTTTGTTTCTGTTTTTGTTTTTGTTTTTGCTTGTATTTTTTTTTGGGGGGGGATGTGTTGTGGAAAATATTCCAGTGTCGAAATATAGATGCATTTTTGGATAAATTAAGACATTATGGTTATAACTGGATTAGGCTGCAATTCACGATTTGTTGAATTTGGTTACGATTGCTTGACCCCATTTTTTTTTTTTTTTTTAATCTGTACAGTTGAGGTCCTCCATGGGCAAAGGGGTGTTGATTTTCATCCCCCATTATTTCGACTACGTCAGACTGAGAACTCTGTTGCAAACGGAAGAAGTGGATTTTTGCTGGGTGACTGAGTACAGCGAAGAAAAGCATTCCAGAAAATGCAGGGCAGAATTCGTCCGAGGGGAAATTCGAGTGATGCTTTTCACCGAAAGAGCGTTTTTCTACACCAGGCCGAGGTTGCATGGGATCAGAGTGAGAAAAAAAAAAAAAAAAAAACGAATGTTTTCTCTTCTGTATGTTTGTTTTTTGGGGAAAAAAAAGGTTGAGAAAACACGCTGTTAAGTTTGCTTTTTTATGTTCGTGCGTAATTTTTGAAACACAAACCGATAATTTTTTTTTACAAAATTTTGAAGATTTTAAGATTGGGGAAAAGATTCCCGTTGAAAAAATCTAAAACTATTTTTTTTATCGGAATTGGAAAAAAAAATTGCTTGTCTGCAGGATGTAATATTCTACAGTCTGCCGGAGCATGCCCATTACTATTCCGAAATCGTGAATATGTTGGAAGAGCCCATGGCTGGAATGCAACCCAGCGTGATTTCGCTGTTCTCCAAATTCACCGGCCTCCAACTGGAAAGAATTGTGGGCAGGAAAAAAGCTAAGAAAATGCTCAAAGACCGATCCCCAACTTTCCTGCTATGCTGAGAGAGAGAGAGTCAGATGAATTCTGGTCAGCAAAAATTCACCTGTTTTTTTTTGGGGGGGGGGTTCTCAACCCCAAACTGTGGTGCGCAATGTCCGTCATCGTTTTTTTTCAATTAGTTTTGGGTCGTAGGTGGGTGCGTTTGTAAGATTTTGACCATCAAAATCTATAATCAGTCGGATGTTCCAATATTTTACCCATGTCCGTTTTCTGGGTTTTCTTTGAGAAAAGTTTTTCGTTTCGGGTAGGTCCCCGTATCGAATCCACTTCTGCCCTGTCTGACCGATATTTATAAATTTGGTCGTATCAATCATGAAAACGACACAAAAAATGTATGCATAAATAGTAACACTTGATATTGAAAATAATAATAAAAAAAAATAGATTGATTAATGGGCCCCTAGTGAACATCAAACATCCAGTAGCCTTGGCTCAATGAACAAAAAACAAACAGCAATTTTTTCTTCCAAGAGGTGCGCGCGCCCACGTGGGCGCTTTCTTTTTATTTGTCTTCATTTTCCCCAACAAAACGAAAATGGAACTCTCAGTCGGACATAGGGACGGATCTTCGCGGGAAAAAAATGCGATTATCACGTAATCCAGCAAATCGACCCCGCCACGCTTCCCACGAAAATCCATTCTGAGGGCAGGGTGAAAAATCCGTACGCCCTTCTCCCCCCCCCCAAAAAAAAACAAACGAGCAAAAAAGGACACGCGAAATTAATTGACGTCAAGTTTACTCTGATCCACTAGAGAGAGGGGCCAAAAAAAAAACGAGCCACGAACTACAAGGGGATAGAACACGGACTTGGATTTCTACTAAAGGAAAGGATCGAATGAGCGGTCCACCTGAGTTTCCGTTGCAGCACGCTCCTCCTGGAGCTCTGCCTCCATTTGGGTTTCCTCCGGGGCGCCCCCTCGTAAATCCACCTCCGATGCTATATCCTGGACCGCCTGGGGCGCCCGCGATTCCCGTTGGTGAGTACGCGCAGATTTTACTCGTTTCGTTGGAAGGCGCGAACGACCGATTGTCATCCCATTTATATGTTGGGATGGCTTTTCTGGCACGAAGCAGGGACGTCGTGGGGAGGGCTGTTGATTAGTCACACGCGCGCTGGATTCCTTATTGTGTTTTTCATACATTCCTTTGTATTTTTTTATTTTTCCTTGTTTTTCTATCGTGGCTCAAGGGGAGAGTTTGTTTCTTATTCCAACCACAAAGAACAATAATGGAAGCAGGTCATAAAATTTACAAACATATGAATACACATTTTATCCTCCTTTGTTGATTTATGATTTGTTTTTTTAAATGTGGCTCCCCATCCTGGAAAATAAAGAACAAAACCGCTCATTCAATTTGCAGATTAGTTTTAAAATGATGCCAGATGCTTCATTTCAACCGTTTATTTTTTATTTATTTTTCAATTCAACGATGCATATCGTCTAAGCAGCGCACTAACCCACAAAACGGAAACCGATAAATGTCTTCCTTTTCCTTTTCTTTTTTTGTTTTTTTTTCTTTATTCCTATCGTTTTTAGCTGCTTAATATCTGGTGGGATTTATTTTTTCCTCAGTTCTTCCGCCTGGAGTTCCGCCGCCTGGACCGATGTTTCCTCCAACTGTGCCTCGACCCGGAATGATGCCTCGACCTGGCCAGCCTCGACCTGTCACCCTCCCAAGACCAGGTAGGCCTCGGTCTCCCAAAAGGAAAAAATAAAATAAAATAAAACAGTGCTTCGCACCATGTACCATATCGCACTCTTTTGAACTCATGCATCACCCAACCCAAAAGTCAGAATATATGTATATGCTTTCCCTCCCTGTCTCCCCCCCCCCCCTTCCAAAAAAAAAAAAGAAAAAGGAAAAAAAAAGGAAGGAAGAAAATAGAGAATGCACGATCCCCATTATGCAATAAAAAATGAAGAAAGAAAAAAAGGGAAAGACCCTTTTTTTTATGAAAAAAAAAAAATTGCAAGGGAAGAAGAAATAAGCACAGACAAAGCGCATGAAATGTGATGTACAATCAAGGGTGAGGTGGACATGACTTGTTATCATCATAATTTTTATTATTATTATGCTGGCTGGATGTTTTTTTCTTTTTTTTCTATTTTTTCCTCCCTTTTGCTGGCTTTAGCCCACCCCTTCTCGGATTTTTTTCCACCGGCAAGTGTGTGGTGGCGACCAGCAATTGGTGTCGAACCTTCTGTTTTTCTTTTTTCAATTGGTGGTGCGAGGTACGTACACAAATTATGGTTTTCCACACTTGAAATTTAAATGTCCTTTATTTATAATATCCTTCTAATATAAATATGAATATAAACACATCACCACATAAAATATAGCCGTATTCTCATTCTGAAAAAAAAATAAAAGAAAAAAAGGCACATGACACCACTTGGATTTGAAGTGTTGACCTGCATTGAAACTGTGATTTATGTGCTGTTGTTATTGAACCTTGAATATAACTGTATAAATTCAAACCTGTGGAGGTGACTTGGCCAAAAAAAAAAAAAGACATTGGCAGTGTGACCGCTGGATTTTTCCGTACTCAATTTGGAGGGGAGTTAGGATCCTCGATCAATCAATGTGTTAATACCTGTGTGTAATTCGGGGTGCTGGTAATTGGTGCGTTTCTGGTAGGCAGGGATAACATGAAAAACAGCTTGCATAGATAAAACAATAGAGGGTTGAGGAATATCTGAAAGTTTTACAAAACATAAGGGATGTAAAGTTGGGGGAAAAAAAAGAGTGCATCGTATGATGGCTTAGTCATGGTGATTTTGAAGGAAAAAAATCTAGCTGTGGTGGCATGGGACGTCTCATGATGTTTTGGTTTTTGTGTTGGTGTATTTTTGGGGAGTTGTGTAACGATATTGAACAATGTACTGACATGAGCAAGGAAAGACAGGCGGCACCGGTGTTTGGTTCTGCAATTTGTTAGTGGTGATGGCCAGGGAATTCGGTGTTTCGACGAGTCTTTCTTTTTCTGGAAGCCTCTTGCAAGAACAGAGGGGGGGGGGAATGAGAGATATGTTGAGGTTCCGGTTTCAGCTGGTGGGGGCTTGAATGAACGTGGTGGGGAAAAAAAAGCATCTTCGAGATGTGGGGTGGTGCTCTGCCGGGGTGGGGGGAAGGGGGAGGGAGGGTGTGCATGTGGAGTTCGCCTTTGGCGAACTCCCAGTTGCACCCCTCCTCCCTCCCTCCCTCTCAAGATCCACAGCCTTCTTCAGTGAAAAGTTCGATCGAAATTGACGGGGCGGCATGTTGTGTGTATGGTTTCGTTCTCAGGTGCCGGAGCTCCGATCGTGATGCCCCCTCCCAACATGTCGGTTCTCCACAAATCCACCAGCGTCTATGTGGGCAAGATCGCAAACACCGTGAACGACGAAGTGATGCTGTCGTTGCTGGTGGCTTGCGGGGAGGTTCGGTCGTGGAAACGTCAGGAAGATCCCGAGACGAAACAGCCCAAGGGGTTTGGGTTTTGCGAGTTTGCCGATGCCGAAGGGGTGGTGAGAGCGTTGAGACTGCTGTCCAATTTGATGGTCGATGGGCAGGAGCTGCTGGTGAAATCAAACAGTGCTACTCAACGCTATGTGGAGGCTTACGAGCGGGAAAAGGAACAGAAAGACCGAGAAGACAAGGAGGAAGGAGAACATCAGGTGGGTTGGCCAGGTTCATCAGTCTGTTAGGGAGTTGTTCTTTTCCGTTTTTTTTAATTAATATTGTTTTTTTTTTGTTTTCTTTTGGGGGGGTAGCTTCTGGATAGAAAGTTTAAAAAAACTAGGCTTTCTTCCCCATATTAGTGTCTCAAAATCATGGTGAAATGCGCAAATGAATCACCCATTGTTCGGGGAGAGAGAGAAAGAGTGACAAAATAATAAGAAAGAGTGAGAGAAAGTGTGAGAAAAAGAGTGAAATGTTCAGGATTCGGATGAGGCAAGAGATAATGAAGTTTTGGAAAAGATTATGACGATCATCAGCGACCGGGAGGACCACATCAAGAAAGCCAAGGCGGAGCAGGAAAACCTGATGGAACAACATGGCGGGGGGAAAGATCGATCGGACTCCGATTCCACCAAAGATCGTGGAAGACATGGGGACAGGAGAGAGAGGGACAAGGACCTGGAGTTCGACAAGAAGAGGGAAAAAGAGAGGAGAGAGGTGGAGGCCAAAAAGAAAGAGGAAACTCGAGCGTACGAGAGGAAATTACACGATTGGGAGCGTGTCGAAAGGTAACGAGGAAGAGGGGAGTTCTTATTATCATTCTCAAACGAAAATCGTTTAGGACTTCGCTTAGGAATCTAAATGAGTTGGGGAGGTGGTGATTCTGAACTTCTGATGAGTGTTGGGTAAAATCGAATCAGGCCTCTGGAAAGGGAAAAAAACCCAGCAACAGAAGTACGTGGGCATTCTTTTTATCCCCCATCCGTGATCGTCCTGCATTAGTTGCAAGGGGGTTACTGAAGTTTTCCCCTTGAATGAGGAAGCATACAGTGAAATCACTCGATGGAAATATCGCCTTGATGGGCTTTCCAATTTTGAAAACTGACCTCTCTCTTTCCTTGCAGTAAATCAAAATCAAAGAATAAATGAAGCATTTATCCTTGCAGTGTCAATCAGTTGATCCAATTGTTCATATGGTTTTAACAGTTTTCTGTCGGGCTGTTTTTTTTTTTTTTGAATAGAAAGAGGCAAAAAGAGCGGGACCGTGAAAAGGAAAGGCAGAGGGACGTCGACCGTGAAAGGCATCGACACGTTAAAGCCGATTTGGAATTCAGCGATTCCGACGACGACAGATATCCTTGGGAAAGGCGAACCTCGAATAGAAACAAGTGCGTTTTTTTATTCCTTTTGTGTTTTTTTTGCTCTTTTTTTGCATTCTTCCTGTTTGCAGCATTTTGATTTACAGAGGGTTTGACTCATCCAGAGATGAAGTTTCTTGTGGGAGGGGTACCCTGCATATTTTTTTTCACTGTTTCGTTTTTTTTGTTTTTTTTTTCAGCCGCCATAAAGAGGAGCGACGAAACAAAAGAAAGGAAGAGGAGCTGTGGGATACAGAAGATGCCGAAAGGGAGGCTGAAGAATTGGAAACCAAAAAGCGAAAACATGCGGAGTCGACCATGGAGGTGGAAGAAGGTGACGCAAAATTTCAAAAAGGGGGGGGGGAAACACTTTTTACCTTATAATAAAAATCTCTTTTTTTTTTTTGGGGGGGGGGGGGGGATTTAAACTAAACTTTAGTGAATATTAGCATGTCGTTTTGGGGTGAGGAACAGCTGTCGACATGTGTGGAAAAATATCAGACTAGGAAAAAAGTCGGGCCAAATTCCAAGGTGTGGGCTGCTTGAGAACCATTTCGAGCAGGGATTGAATTGGCGCAAATTTCCGTTGCGATAATTCTCTTCACGATTTTCGATTTCGCAGATGTGTTCGATTATCGACACTGGGGTTTCTATCGTGGACTGAGATTGTGCGAAGGAATGAAGTGTCTGTGTGTTTGTTCAGCCCTACCGGATGGAATCGAACAAAACGGCCATGCTGGGGGTGCCGATCAGGGCGAAACTGCCACCGATGCCATGCACGAGGTCTGTCTAACAAAACATTTTTCATTTTCTGTCAGCAGCCTACTCAAAACCCCTTCAAGCCACAATGAATCATGACCAGCACCTCCCCAATATGCGACATCAAACGTTTTTGGAATCGAATATATATGTATCTTTATATCTGGGTAGAGAGAGAAATATTGTAATGATACGGTGGTTTCTTTCCGAGAGTCAGCCAATAACACATTTTCCATGAACGGACTGCACTCGGCCTTTTGGCCGTGCGTGAAATACTTTCAGTTTCAATTCAATATGTATTCGTATATGAAGTCATCAGTAAACCTACCCATTAATCCTCCAGTGAATCCTCCTCTTGAATGAAATGCATGCATCTATGTCTGTCAACCCCCCCCCCAGGATATGATGGCTTCCAAGTCAGGCGCTGAAGTGGACCCTAACGATCCCATCATGAAAGCGATGATGGCCGAGATGGCAGCACCCAATGTGGGGGCACCTCCCGCCGTGGTGTCGATGGGGACACCCCCCACGAGGCCACCCACCGAAATAGCAGCCCAAAATGCCACCACCACCATCACCTCGAACGCAGCTCCCAGACCAAACTCAGCTTTGGCAGATATGTTCGGAGATGATGAGGACGACCAGCCACAACGTCAATTGGTATGTGTCTCTCTCTGTCTGTGTCTGTCTGTGTCTGTGTGTGTGTGTCTGTCTGTGTCTGTCTGTGTCTGCCTGTGTCTGCTCCAGGACTATCTGTGAAAAGTGTATCTTTAAATCTCACGCCGAATCAATCTGACAATGTGTGGGAGGGGGGGCTCAGCAGGTTTAAAACTTTTTTGCACATTAAATTGGAGTGAATACAGTGAATTTTTTCTAACTTTTAAAGGAGGATCAAATGCCACTAATTTGGGATTATGGTGAACGGATATCGCCCTTTGGGGGGTTTTTGCCCATTTTGGGGGGGGGGTTTGCCCAATTTTTGATGTTTTTCTCCCCACAGAGGATGTTGAATTATTCGGAGGACGAACTGGCGGGTTGCTCCGGAGCATCTCCGAGCGACCCCAAGGCAGCCGTCAAGAAACTGATGGACAGCATCCCCACCAGCCGTGCAGGAGTGTTTGCTTATCCCATCAAATGGGACGTCTATGATCCAACCATCCTGGGGCCTAACATCACCAAATGGGTCGATCGGAAAATCACGGAGCTGCTGGGGATGGAGGAGCAGAGTTTGGTCAGTTTCGTCATGGCAAGGCTTTCCGAAAAGACGTCCCCTCAAGACATGCTGTCGCAGCTTTCGGAGGTTTTAGACGAAGAGGCAGAAGTTTTCATAGTGAAACTTTATCGTATGGTCATCTACGAGACGGAAAAATTGACGGCTGGGTTTTAGCTCGTCCTTCGGGAATTTGTGATTTGTGAGGAGGGAGGCCAGGGGGGTTGGGTGGGGGGCTAATTGGGAAAATGGGGGAAAATGGGGTTAGTTAGGGATCCTGGGTGTTGTGTGGATTGTGCAGACAGGAAGGTTGAAAATATATGTTCCAAGAGGCTTTTTAGCCCAGGCAAATTCTTGTTCACTTTTCGTATGTGTTTTTTGAATCTGTCTGCCTCGAGTGGTGGGGATGCTTGGATCGGGATGCGCTAGGCCTGTCATCGCAAGTTTAAACCAATTTGATTTGTTGATAGAGGGTTTTTTTTGAAAAAAAGTGGGTGAAAAACAGCAGTTGTCTAAAGCATGGCAAAACCAGGTGAGCGCTCACCTGAACGAATTGCACAATGCCAAAAATAGAAATGTTGAGGAGGAGTGGGGGGCACCAAAAACGAAGTTGAACCGAAAAACGAACCTTGGAGAACATACGAAACAATCCAGGATGCAAGGGCAGGGAAATTTCCATAATCTTACCATCACATGCTCCACAAAAGATCAGTCCATCAGAAGCACTCATGGGGCAAAGTCCCCATTTCCGTGCACGAATCACTTCGAAGGCAAGCATTATCAACTAAGTTCCATATTCGAAAAGGATTATCCATGGATTCACTTATCAAGAGGCTGCTTGGTTGAGGAAAAACATAGATAAAAAAAAAATATCGTCATCGTGTCCTGGAAATAGAGCTTCCACACCCCTTTTCTCCAAATTTGAACAACGTTTTCTTTATTTTTTTTGTCTCCATGACCTAAAATGGTTTCAACCCTCCGACCACCAGGAAGGGCTTTCTTCTCTTTTCCTTTTTTTTTCTTTTTTTCTTGATGGCCCCAAGATGCGCCACCATTTTTTTCATGCCCTACACATTTTTCAAAAGTCGAGACTTTCTGGAGTGATAAACTTTCAGTTTGCTCCAGATGGACTGAAAATTATCAAAACAACAAACTATTTTGAAGGGGGGAGAGGTTTTCTCTCATACAAGGAGCTACACATGTGTATGGCGTATTAACAATTCTTTTTTTTTTTTTTTTTTCATTCTGGGTGGTTTGGGTATTCTGGATCGTCCGAAAAGACTCAACCTTGAGAGCAGCTCCAATTTTGGCTGTGGTAATGTTGCTACCTGTTCTTAGCCACATACATGCTATTTCAAATAAGGAAAATAATATGGTAATAGTAAGGGTGGGTGGTCCAATTTGGCTTGGAGTGGTCCGTCCCCAGTGGGGACTCCCCACTACATTCGTACGAAATGTAAGCCATCTGGACACCCTCCGGCTATTTGGAGGGTTTGTTCCAGGCGGGGGCGATCCTGGGGATCGAATACTAGATCACGGTGTTCTTCCCGGAATCTCGAGTGTCCATTATGGAGTCTTGTTCGCGGAGGATTCAACTGGCATGGGCATTTCCTCGCCCCTTGGAGCTGGACTTCTGGCTGTGGATTGGTTGCTGAATGTTAGTGGATGGCAGCTGCCACTGCAGTGGCCATTTCTGTTGGAAGAATTGCCTTCGGCCAATGAGGTCTGGCAGCTCCAAACCCCTTTGCTGCGTGCCATTTCTGACAGAGAGGGAAATTGAGATTTCGCAAGAAGACCGAGATAGTTGCAGAGAAATCCCTTGATGGCCTACCCTTTTTTCTCTCTTGTTTTTCCCTGATTCAAAACTCCTTTGAAAATCATTCCAAAGTCTGGAACACTGGGTGCCATTGGGTGTAGAAAATGAGGAAGCAGTCATATAACTGGATATTTCCGAGCAGAGTTGGGAGGTCAAGAGAGCGAGAATGTCGAAGCTGCATTTAAAATTGGTGGGCAGGGAGACCTATTACAGATGCCTCTGACCCTAGGGGTGGCTTTTTTCCAGTAACAACCAACATCAAGATATTCTTAATGCATAACCAGTTCATAACTAAATCCCTTGTGTTTGGCACCACGCAGAGGAGGCCGTAGGCTGATTGGAATGGATTTTCTCATTGATGGAGCCATCTCAAAAAACATCGTGCAGCCCTGTGGAGTTTTGAAAATCTCGAACGGTTGTTTTCCGTAGCTGCAGGAAGTACTGTTTTTTTCAAGGTGGATTTCTTTATTTTAGGTCAGGAAATTTCTTTTACAGATCGGGATATAATGATGTAATGAGAAGCAAGGCCACCTTATTGATCTGGATGGCAGTAGGTCATAGTGCAATCGAAGCATTACAATATTTAAATATGAAAAAAACTTGCATGGGATTTTGGAAGCACAAGTTGTCTGTACATTTCTGTATCTTTCTTTAAAGAGAATGGTAAACTCCTTTCTTCATTGATGTTGGATACTTGAATGCTGAATTTGAAAGACAATGTTTTTACATTCCCAAATTTGAACAAAGCAGAAAAATCTTTCCCCATCCACATTGAGAAAAAAAACCCAAAATATCTCCAGCAGCATTGTATTCTCTTCTTTGAAAAACATTAAAACAAAAATAAAGAACTGAAGAATCGAAAGGAATAAAAAAAATCAAAAATCAAAAATATTGAATAAGAAATTGAAGAATAGGCAGGAAAAAAGAATTGGCAGCAATGAATAAAAAAATGAAAAATTGGCAGCAGCATACTATTCTCTAAAATTTTCCATCATAGAAATTTTTCAATAACAAATGTTGAAATATCCATCCAAGTTCATATGACAGCCCAGGCACAGCGACTGCTTTTTTTTTGACCCCCAGTTTGTAGAGGCCCGATAAATCCTCCAGAAAAATGTTCGAAAATCCATCCAAGTTCATATGACAGTCCAGGCACAGCGACTGCTTTTTTTTTTACCCCCAGTTTGTAGAGGCCCGATAAATCCTCCAGAAAAATGCTCAAATATCCATCCAAGTTCATATGACAGTCCAGGCACAGCGACTGCTTTTTTTTTGACCCCCCCAGTTTGTAGAGGCCCGATAAATCCTCCAGAAAAATGTTCGAAAATCCATCCAAGTTCATATGACAGTGCAGGCACAGCGACTGCTTTTTTTTTTTACTCCCCAGTTTGAAGAGGCCCGAAAAATCCTCCAGAAAAATGTTCGAAAATCCATCCAAGTTCATATGACAGTCCAGGCACAGCGACTGCTTTTTTTTTTACTCCCCAGTTTGTAGAGGCCTGATAAATCCTCCAGAAAAATGTTCAAAAATCCATCCAAGTTCATATGACAGTCTAGGCACAGCGACTGCTTTTTTTTTGACCCCCCCAGTTTGTAGAGGCCTGATAAATCCTCCAGAAAAATGTTCAAAAATCCATCCAAGTTCATATGACAGTCCAGGAACAGCGACTGCTTTTTTTTTACCCCCAGTTTGTAGAGGCCCGATAAATCCTCCAGAAACATGCTCAAATATCCATCCAAGTTCATATGACAGTCCAGGCACGGCGACTGCTTTTTTTTTTACCCCCAGTTTGTAGAGGCCCGATAAATCCTCCAGAAAAATGCTCAAATATCCATCCAAGTTCATATGACAGTCCAGGCACAGCGACTGCTTTTTTTTTGACCCCCCCAGTTTGTAGAGGCCCGATAAATCCTCCAGAAAAATGTTCAAAAATCCATCCAAGTTCATATGACAGTCCAGGCACAGCGACTGCTTTTTTTTTACCCCCAGTTTGTAGAGGCCCGATAAATCCTCCAGAAACATGCTCAAATATCCATCCAAGTTCATATGACAGTCTAGGCACAGCGACTGCTTTTTTTCTGACCCCAGTTTGTAGAGGCCCGATAAATCCTCCAGAAAAATGTTCGAAAATCCATCCAAGTTCATATGACAGTCCAGGCACGGCGACTGCTTTTTTTTTTACCCCCAGTTTGTAGAGGCCCGATAAATCCTCCAGAAAAATGCTCAAATATCCATCCAAGTTCATATGACAGTCCAGGCACAGCGACTGCTTTTTTTTTGACCCCCCCAGTTTGTAGAGGCCCGATAAATCCTCCAGAAAAATGTTCAAAAATCCATCCAAGTTCATATGACAGTGCAGGCACAGCGACTGCTTTTTTTTTGACCCCCCCAGTTTGTAGAGGCCCGATAAATCCTCCAGAAAAATGTTCGAAAATCCATCCAAGTTCATATGACAGTCTAGGCACAGCGACTGCTTTTTTTCTGACCCCAGTTTGTAGAGGCCCGATAAATCCTCCAGAAAAATGTTCGAAAATCCATCCAAGTTCATATGACAGTCCAGGCACAGCGACTGCTTTTTTTTTTACTCCCCAGTTTGTAGAGGCCTGATAAATCCTCCAGAAAAATGTTCAAAAATCCATCCAAGTTCATATGACAGTCCAGGCACAGCGACTGCTTTTTTTTTGACCCCCCCAGTTTGTAGAGGCCCGATAAATCCTCCAGAAAAATGTTCAAAAATCCATCCAAGTTCATATGACAGTCTAGGCACAGCGACTGCTTTTTTTTTGACCCCCCCAGTTTGTAGAGGCCTGATTAATCCTCCAGAAAAATGTTCAAAAATCCATCCAAGTTCATATGACAGTCCAGGCACAGCGACTGCTTTTTTTTTACCCCCAGTTTGTAGAGGCCCGATAAATCCTCCAGAAACATGCTCAAATATCCATCCAAGTTCATATGACAGTCTAGGCACAGCGACTGCTTTTTTTCTGACCCCAGTTTGTAGAGGCCCGATAAATCCTCCAGAAAAATGTTCAAAAATCCAACCAAGTTCATATGACAGTCCAGGCACAGCGACTGCTTTTTTTTTTACTCCCCAGTTTGTAGAGGCCTGATAAATCCTCCAGAAAAATGTTCAAAAATCCAACCAAGTTCATATGACAGTCTAGGCACAGCGACTGCTTTTTTTTTGACCCCCCCAGTTTGTAGAGGCCTGATTAATCCTCCAGAAAAATGTTCAAAAATCCATCCAAGTTCATATGACAGTCCAGGCACAGCGACTGCTTTTTGTTTTACTCCCCAGTTTGTAGAGGCCTGATAAATCCTCCAGAAAAATGTTCAAAAATCCAACCAAGTTCATATGACAGTCCAGGCACAGCGACTGCTTTTTTTTTTACTCCCCAGTTTGTAGAGGCCTGATAAATCCTCCAGAAAAATGTTCAAAAATCCAACCAAGTTCATATGACAGTCTAGGCACAGCGACTGCTTTTTTTTTGACCCCCCCAGTTTGTAGAGGCCTGATTAATCCTCCAGAAAAATGTTCAAAAATCCATCCAAGTTCATATGACAGTCCAGGCACAGCGACTGCTTTTTTTTTACCCCCAGTTTGTAGAGGCCCGATAAATCCTCCAGAAAAATGCTCAAATATCCATCCAAGTTCATATGACAGTCCAGGCACAGCGACTGCTTTTTTTTTTACCCCCAGTTTGTAGAGGCCCGATAAATCCTCCAGAAAAATGCTCAAATATCCATCCAAGTTCATATGACAGTCCAGGCACAGCGACTGCTTTTTTTTTGACCCCCCCAGTTTGTAGAGGCCCGATAAATCCTCCAGAAAAATGTTCAAATATCCATCCAAGTTCATATGACAGTCCAGGCACAGCGACTGCTTTTTTTTTTACCCCCCAGTTTGTAGAGGCCTGATAAATCCTCCAGAAAAATGTTCAAAAATCCATCCAAGTTCATATGACAGTCCAGGCACAACGACTGCTTTTTTTTTTACCCCAGTTTGTAGAGGGCTCCATAAGATCTCCCGTGATCCGCTTTGAACCATGATCCATTTCATGATCCAAATTTACTTTCAAGGCATTCGCTGCACTCCAGTCGCGGGCTCAAGATTCAACTTGGATTTCTGAATGTTGCTGAATGGTTTTTTGTTTCGCTGGAACACAAAGAAAAACTCAAAGCAGCTGAGTTTACTTTTGGCGTCGAGGTGCGCGTAGCGCAGCATCAGCCTGCCAAAGGTTGTACCGTGGGAGCACCCTGATGGGGTCCCTCCTCGAACCACGTCACTGGTGCCAGAAACGCAGATCGAAGACGCCTATCCCCTAAATGATCGAGAAAAGGCACCGGTCAGGTAAGTATGTTGATCCGTATAAACTGCGTCGGAAAGATCGTGCAAATAGTTGCTGTCCTGCGTTGCTTGTCAAAACGTTGGAACTCTTGCACTCCCAGCAGAAATGCTGAAAAAAGTGTACCTTCTCAGTCATTTCAACTAGAAGAATCACAGGTTTACACCCTCAAAACATTTTAAACCAGAATCTCCAGTTTCTGGCGGCGCAACACAATTGGTAAGTATCGTTTTTGGCGTCGATCATGCCTGTGCCCTCGGAACTCCGAACTTTGTTCGACAAGATCGCAGTTGGTGTGCTGTTGTATTGACCACGTATCTTATGCATATGCAACTGTCGAGACTTGTGTCTCATAACAAGAATTGAACGTGGTGGAATTAGACTGGTGGGAAAACGTAGTGCGCCCATAGGCGCAACCAGGATTTCGGGGGAGGGGGGGCCGAAATATTTTTTGGGGGGCCACTTCTATTTTTGTACCATGCAGTAGAAAATCTGCTGAATAGGATTTTTTTTTCTTGCTAAATTTTCTAGGGGGGCCAGGCCCCCCCAGGCCCCTCCCTTGTTGCGCTGAGGTTGACGCCTACCCCATGTCAGAACTGGAGCAGTCGCAGAGTCTTGGATTCCAGGAGGTTGCTGTGTGAATGTGTAGCTTGGGAGCTACCCTAAATATATATTAATAATTGCCGCCTTGCAGGTGAAGACATAAAGTACAATTTGTATTGTACTGAGGAAAAATATGAAAACAGCTGGTGAGATCCAGCACCTTTTTTTTTCTGTTGATGGTTTTTGTGGGTCCAGATTTGAGTCAATTCTGGACCCGTTGATGAGGCTGCATCTTGTTAACCATTCCCAATTGGCACAAAAAAAAGCAGGGCTGGAGGGGGCCACCATCGTGTGCCAGCTCATCTGAGTCCGGGCGGGGACTGAAGAGCGCCACTTTTTTTTTTCGCTGCAACGTTCACTTTTTCTCTACAATTTCATATTGTAGTTGGTAAAAGTAGGTGCATCTTTCTGAGTTCATGGCATGCCACAGTTGTGGTTGAAACCAAAAAGGAATATCCTTTTGCTTTTCTTTCCCTTGGGACTTCAGTTGGAGCTTGAAAGGGAAAATTCCAACCTTATCAGGTGGGTGTGATCATTATTGAATCGACTCACAGAACCAGCCAATTGAAGTCCATCGTGTTTTTTAATATGCAGTGGAATATCAGCAAACTATCTAGACATTTGCCTTTTTTCCTGAAAGGTTTCCATGGATGAGTGATGCGGGGTCTGCAACAGGTATAGATTAATGGAGAGCAAGGAAGGGGTTCAACCCCCAGCTGCCACCTATAGGTATGAATTTCCTTGCCCCCACATTTTTGAGCCAGTTTCTGGCTGCTGGCCACAACACATGCAGTTTCTGGCCTCCCCTCCCACCACAGAACACCCAGAATTCCCCTTGGGTTGGGTGTTCTTCCTTTTTGTGCTGGCTGGGGTTCCATCTCCTTGCCCTGCTCCCTCGAACCACACCCAGTTTGCAAACGGGCGGGGGTGTTCTCGGGACGTTCCCACTTGATTTGGAACCCTCCTTTTTTGGGGGGAAACAAACGTAGCTTTTTAAGAATAAAGGAGTGAATGAAGGGGAGTTTGAGCCAGTTATTCGGTAATTGCTTTGCGGTTTCTAGGGTGTTGATACATTGATGCAAACTCTATATCACAGAACTATGGATGATTCATTCAATAAATACGGGGGGGTCATGGTTGTTCTCCTCCGTACCCAGCAGCCAATTCTTCTTGTTTCTTCGAAATCGTTCCTCCCCCTCCCCCCCCAGCCCACCCCAACAGTTAATGAATCAAGAATTACAACCTACAGCAAGAGAGCGCCACCACCCTCCATGATGCTGGAATAGACACAAGAACTAACCCCCCCCCCCCAATGGAAATGTAAACCGCAGTTGTTTAGCTGTTCTTTTGATGGATTCCATTTCCGATTGCATTGTCAATTGAGAATGATAGGGCTGATCACACAGTGATGCGCTTCGACTTCATCCAGAATACTAATCTGTTGCTGCTGGAACCCCTCCACCTGAGAAAATAGTCTGTTCCATCGCACATTTCCTTTAGATGATTTCCTCAATAGAGTTTTCCATCTCACTCTTTTCATATTACTTCCTGTGGGGAGTTTTCTCTTTCTGTTTTGACAATCGATGTATTCTTTTTCTCATCCTTCATCTCACACTTTTTCCCACATGGATGTCACATCACTTCATGGATTCATTCACTGCCATTCATCCTAGCCTTCACATAGATTAAACCAATTCATGATATCTTGAATTTCCTTATGATGCGTTTGCTGGTTTATTGATCAAATGCACAACCCTACCACAGCCTGCAGTTTAATCCATGGGGTTTCTTCCGATTTTACAATGATTTTACACCATATAGTACAAAGACTTCACAAAACCCCCAAATTCTTTCATTAAGTTTTCCTCTCATGTTATCCTTCTCTAGCAGAATTTGAATGAATCAATGAATGTCCCAAGTATTTTTCCCAAACGCAGGCCTAGTGTTCAGAAGTCCGCCCCCTAAGAAACAACTTCTTTCAGACGTTTCCTTTCTAGAATGCACACCTGTCTTTGCAGGCTGCAAAATTTTCCAGCCAATCAAAAATTAGCCTCCCATTAATCAGAAGGGGGGAAAACAGATGTCTTCAAGAATCCCCTTGTAAACCCCTGAACATATCGCAAGCCACCGATTGCCCAACAGGGCAGTACCCCAAATTTCCCACTCATATTTTCGGGAAATGTTTTCTTCTTTTGTCAGTCAGAGAAACGATTCTGCTATCCCTTCCTTCCCTTTTTTTTAAACCAGATTCGATGCGTCCAAAAAAGCCCACAGCAAAAGAACCTGTTTTTCCAAATTTTGTTTGGCCCCTCTTTCTCCCCCCTCATTTCTTGTTTTCTTGATTTTCATCCTTTCACGAAAAAAAAATTGTTTTCTTCTCCACCACCAGTACATGCAGACATTCACATGAAACTGTCTAATTCCAAGCTGTTCCGTCAAATACCTTTTTTTTCATTTTCCTCCCATCAAAACCGACTGATCTGAAAATAGTCCAAGTGAATTCAGCGAATTTTCGCCTTAGTTTTCCAAACCCAGTATGTCATGTTAGCCCCCATGGCAAAATAAGCAAGTTTTAGCTACCAATAGATGAAATCCTGGACATTCGCAGAGTGCCATTCCCAAATCCTTTTTTGTGAGCCCAGTCTGCTTTTCCATCGTGCCGATTACAGAACCCCAAATCCCAAATCATCAAACCATGCCAGATAAAACTAGCTTTCCAGTTCACCTGCAAGACAAATGTAAAAAACACCACACGTCAGAATTTTCTTCCTTTCGACATTCTGTCAATAAACTCGAATACAAAAGCAAAATCAGGATCTTACCTTCCGTTCAAGAGATCCCAACCACCAATAAAGAAGAAAAGAAAGAGGGGGGGGGGGGGGGTTGCACCCCGCTCCAGCCAGCGCGGGGTGCTGTGAAGGCCCCCGAACCTAACTGCCTCCCCCATCCTGGGCCAGCAGACGGAAAAAAAAAGGAAAACCCTCTTCCGGCCCTTTATTCCCCCCCCCCCCCCCCCCCCCCCGATTCCCCTCACTCAATGCAGTGCTTACCCAGAAGCGGACTTTCAACAGTCCTCTGGGCAAGCCCGTACCAGTCGACCCCCCGGAAAAATGGGTGCTGCTTCAGGTCGGCGATGGTGGCCCTGTCCTCCTTCTTCACCTACACACCAATCCATTGTTTCTTAGCTCCTTCCTCAGAGTTGGTCGTCGCAATCCATGTTTCCATTAATACAATTGAAGCCACTCAAAGTTTTTGCAGATCAGTTCAGTTTGAATGGATTGACCGGTTGTCTGACCTGGAAGATGGAGGCGAAGAAGCTGGTCAGCTCAGGCCTCCCGTCGAAAACGCTGCCGCTCCTCCACAGCGAGTTCACGAAGGCCTGCTCCCGACCACGGTCATCAAGATGGAAGTTGGGGAAGGGGAATTGGCCTACCAGGATTCGATAGACCAAGACACCCAACGCCCAAATGTCTGCCTCCAGTCCCTCACCCCATCCATAAGCGTTTTCAGGCGCCTGCTCATGCCAAAGAATTCACTGGGTGGCTTCAATCCTGTGAACCCTTTCTTTTCATCAATTGAATCAGTGGCTCCAGCATATTGTTATTGTTATTCAGCAACAAGATGATGCAACTCTGATTGACAAATCTGGAAGCAACAAAGACAGTAGGTGATTCGTTCGTACCATGAAGTGGGGGTTGGGTGGAGAGGCTCGGGGGGTGTTGCGGGTGCTGGTGGCATGCCTGAGGTTCCCGAAAGACAGGAACCCCAGGCCAGAGACATCAACATGGACAGAGTCCATGCTGATGTCCCTGTGCATCACCCCACGGTGATGCAATGCCTCCAGCAGCTGCAACAAGTTGGCGGCGATGAACCTGGGCAAACCACATTTTGACTTGTGTTATTGTCCCGCACCAAACACACTTCTTCCCAAAATACATCTTATCCGACGTCTCCTGTTCTAACAAACAACATCTTCCTAGGTGACGTCTATTTCGACGTCCTGTGTCGTAAGCATGCACTTTCAAACGCAGGTGCTTTTGCGTACCGGACCATGGCGAGGGATTGCGAATGCCCGGCGGCGAAGTGTCTCCCCAGCTGCACTCTAGACACGCAATCCTGCTGAAAGAGTCATAGCTCGTGAATTCAAAGAACGTCGCCCGTGTCTATTTTGAGAGACTCGCTTGAATAATACTCTTTGGTGGGGAAAGAAAAGGGAGGAAAGATTCGACAAGGCGCTCTTCTTACCTCGGCGAATGGTAGGACGGAACATGGCGGCAACGCAGCCCTGATGGTTGGACTCCGGGGTTGAGCGGAGCCAGTGTGGTGTGACTCCACTTTGTCAGCTCTGGGCGAACTGCTCTTGGGTCCGTGCGGACGAATTCCGCTGCTTTCACCCTCAGACGCTTCAGAACTTGGTGGGCTGTCTGAAGGTCGTCGCCCCCATCTATGCTTGACGCATTTCACAATCGTAAACAGTCCTCCGATTGTGAGGAAAGCGCTGAACACAAGGGCGCGCATACTGGTTCTCTCTGTGCAGTTATCGAAAAGTCTTTTGCAAGGTGTGCTTGTTGGCTTCTGTTCGCTGGTCGCAGGTGAGTTTGCTTGCGCGGAGGGCTGGATATTATAAAATTTGCTTGCTGCAGCACTCTTAGTCATGTCTTAGCTGACTGATTTCTGACGACGTTTCTCAACTTCTTCTCGGCTTCGACTTCAGTGGGCGAGAATCACAAGAACCAGTTTGACGTTAAACAGTGGAAAATCGAAATGATGTGGGCGTTTTTCTTATGTTTTACGCCCAAAGCTGTCCTATCAAGCCTGCAGCTCATAAAGGAAAAGAATGGAGGGCACCCAGATTCATTCCCCCTCATCCACACAGGGGCAGCTAAACTTCTTTCCTGGACAGCAATCTGGAGAAGAATGTTTCGGAGGGAGGGAGGAGTGTGTCCCACACACTCCCAATCGCATTTCCAACAAGATGTTATTCCAGAGAGGGAGAGCACTGGCTGGAATTACAGTCAGAAGGACTTTCTGGAGTTTTGAAAGACACAGAGATGCTGCTGGGAGCAATTTCATTTACCTCCATGACAGGCAAATGATCTTGAAACCCTACACCTGGAATGCTTTCCCCGACTCCTCCCCCCAAAAAAACATCTTTCAAGAAGATAAATTCGATTGTTGCATCATCTTGTTAAGCGCCTTCATTTGTTCACAATGAATTCTGCTTTTTGGAAATAAGAAAAAAAAAAAGAAGCAAAGAAGCAATCCTCCAGAACCCTCAACTCCTTTCCCACCCCTCGCTCCCGAAAAACAACACCCAAAAAACCGAAAGATTTTTTTTTGACTAAATCCCTATAATGTCCTGACGTTTACATCACGAGCTCTCGATGGTTTTGTTTCCGGACAATTCCTTTGGCTTCTTTTTTCGGCCGAAGCCTTTGTTCCTTCGCTGCGAAGGTTCAGGGAACATGTCAGCAAACGCTAGACCCACATCCTCCGAATCTTGCTGGAAAGGAACGAAATCCCCTTCTTCTTCTTCTTCCTCCTCCTCCTCTTCCTTTGAGTCAGACACCGGTTCTGAGTCAGACACAGGGGTCTTTGAAGATGCCACAGGTTTTTCCAGGGTTTCGATGTCGGGTTCGGTTTGTGCGTCTGACATGACATCGCCTTCTCGTTCGCCCCTTAATCGAAGAGCTTCAAGTGCCTGTCAAATCTCCAATGTTCAGAATTCTTTTCCAAAAGTATTTTTGCTTTTTTTTTGTGGAAGGATCTGATGGTAGAAGAGCAGGTCATTTTCCAATGCATACTTAAAAGCAATCGAAAGGAAACTATATTTTCATATATATAAATATTATATATGTGCGGATAGACGAATGCACAACCAATAGTGTGTGTGTCTTTACCATAAGGAGGGGGAAAAACAAAAGTGTAGAATCTGCATAATTCATGTCATATGTACGTGTTTAGTTGAAAAAAATGCAAGGAATATCAGACTACAGCGGAAACCTGCCGTTATTTCAAAAGAACAAGAAAAAAAAGAGGATTGACGAGTATTCTCAGCCAATCAACAAAACATCTTGCTTGGCTCATTTTTTTTTCCCAGACACAAACGCTGCACCATGTTTTTATAAATCTGTATGTTCATCGACTTCGAAAAGAAAAAAAAAACACGAAAAAAAAGGGTTGGAAAAGGATTATTTATTTTTTTATTATTTAAAAAATAAAAAATGCACAGAGCACCAGCGGCAAAATCAACCAGAAAGAGACTCACGTTAAACATTTGCTGAAAATCTTCGTTGTAAAAAAATCTGAGCTCAGGGGTCTGTTTCAGATGCATTCTTTGTCCCACCAGTTTCCGAATATACCTGCAGCGAAAACAAACAAACAAATGAATCAACCAATAATCAAAGGGAAAAAATACATAAACTACAATTATATTTGGATGTCTCACATGTCTCACTCTACTCACACTTTTTCACTCCCACACTTTTTCCTCCCCCCTCGCTAGTTCCCCTTCAACAAAAAAAAAACATCTGTCTTTTTCGACCAATTCTTTTTAGCCAAGATGCATTGCACCATCCATACACAGCACCTGTCCCCGAAATTCAATTCTGAGACTTTATATCTATATATATAAGTTTTTTAAAAAATATTATTCTTCCATTGCAGGAGGGTGAACAGCGATTTTGGACCAAAATTATCGGCAAAGGGGGAAAAAAACCTATCCTTACCCAGACAGCGGCTCTAATTTCTCAAACCGCCTCGACAGATCATCTCCGTTGGCATTGTACAAGGAAACTTGAATTTTAGCTACTTGCAAATCGCCGGACACCCACACATCTGTGATGGATGCCATGCAATCTTTCCCCCCCGGAGGACGCAGTGCTTTTGCAACTACCTGGATACAGCAAGTCAAACTGAACTAAATAGCAAGGGTATGTAGTTCTGCAACTTTCCTCCCAGAGGATAAAGCACTTGGAGCCGAGATTGCATGATATTGATGCATTACACAAAAATGGCACATGGATTTACAAATATGTATAATGTATATGTATATGTATACTCAATAAGCAAGCTAGAGCAATTTCCCCAAAAATAAAAGAAAAAAAAGTTTAAACAACTCCTATATTTGGGGACTGGGAAGAAAGCTGTACATTTTTTTTGTATGTGTGAGGAATTAACATCACCTGTGCAACTACTTCGATTGTTGCATCGATTAATTTGTCTTGCTCATTTGACATAAATTCACTGTTTTCTTCTTTTTTTTTCTCATTATATTTTCTTTTTGCACACCTTGTCGCTAACAAGGATTCTACCGAGTTCTCGCTCCAGCTGTTTTGAAACCCTAGCCTGACGAACTTGATTGCCCTGTCAAAATTAAAAAATAACAAATAAAACAAAAAAAACAGAAAGATGAAATATGTCGAGGATGGAGAAGAATGCTCCATCACATGAAGGAAGAAAAAAATCGATGATCGTTGCGTTTTTTTTTTTTTTTTTTTAATAATTAATTCACTGAATGAATCGATGGCTCATGTTCATTCATTTGCACAGCAGCTGGGAAATATGAGGCTTTCTGCCTTGTTTAAAGGAAATATGACTATTGTCTTTAATGCTGAGTGTCCCCATTTTGTATTTTTTTTTAATTTATTAATCGACCCACCATGCAAGTGATTGAAACAGCACCACATCGCTGTTTTTTGGCAGTCCGGCGTCGATATCCTGAAGGAAAATCGAAAAGAAAGAAAGGTTGTTAAATGGAGTCCTTCAACAGCACCTTCAGTCAAACCTGGAAATATTCCAGATAATTTTTCGGCTTTTTTTTTCTTAAAGCTATACAACAAGTCCCAAGGGCAAAAAAATAACACCAGAATCAGTTCGACAAGGTTTGGATTCTACGGGGTAAGCGTTCATTCTTTAAATGCTTTTTTGGATTCGTTTAGGTTCCGACAATAACTAGATGCCATACACGTCCAAATGGCAGGCACACCAGGAATGCCGCCGAAACTCCTGACGGGTCTCGCTCGCGTCGGGCATCTCGAGCCGGCGCTGGTAGGACTCAGCTTCGCCGCACGATACACACCCCGAGTCGAGCCCGCACCGCTGAAGGTGTACGGAGACGCCCTCATGGTTGATTTTTTTTTCTTGCCAGAAACAGAAAAAAAACGCCCAGAGTTCCTGCCCGAAATGAGAAAATAACTGAAACCAAATCGCTTTGATGGAAAACGAACGTTCAGCGCGTATGTCGGACCTGACGGACTCAGCGCACTTCCTCACTCTATCTTTCCAACACGACATTGGTACAGTCATTGCATCCAGTCTCTGGCCGAAAGCTCAGGCGACCTATTTACTCGACCTTCCCTCTGGTGTTTTCAGTTTTTGCGAGCAGACATTATTTTGAGCGTCTTCTGATTTTTATTCTACTTCGTGGCGCGGCGAAAAAGGAAAAAAAGCAACTTATTGTTTGTTTTTTTCATATTTTTTTCGCCAAGCCCTTGGAATTTTTCGAAGTTTTTTTCTCTTCCGGGAAAACACCAAGGAAATCAAAAAATATACACTTATCGAAACGAGAAACCCGCTGTTATTGTCGGGATATTTTGAAAGGGTACTCTCTGACGTCGGCGTTCCAGGGAAAAAAAGCCTGCTTTTGTGGGGTTGTTACGAAAAGAGCGAATTGTGACTATGTCGTTTTCTGGAGTTTTGCCGGGAATGGTGGGGATGGTGTCGAAAAAGCCCGGTTCTGATGCGGAGCGGAGTCCAAGGGTGATGTCCAGGCCCGGTCAGAAGATTTCGACCAGATTTGGTGGGGTCGGGGCCGGTCAAAGGCTAGGACAAGAGAGAAGCGCCGGAATGGTTCCACTTCAAGCCGCAGCTGGCGTCGTTCAGGGCGACGCGTGCACGAAAGCATCGCTGACGTGGAGGCCGGAAATCGCGACGGATTACGAAATTGGCAAGGTTCTGGGAGCCGGCCAACAAGGCGTTGTTTGCGAGGCTCGATGCTTGGCGTCGGACGAGACGTTCGCGGTGAAATTGCTGGCGAAGGACGATATCGTGAAAGCGAATCCCCTGGCTTTGAAACGACTGCACGCCGAGGCGGTGACGATGTCGGAACTCCGAGATTGCGAGAACGTGGCGGAGCTCGTGGCGACCTACGAGGACGACGAGTACGTGTACGTCGTGATGGAGCGCTTGCGGGGGGGCAGCATCGCGGACAAGATTTCGCAAGGCGAGGCGATGGACCAGAGCGACGTCCTGGTGACGATGCGAGGCGTGTTCGCATTTCTGGAAGCTTGCCACGCCAGAGGAATTTGCTACGGCGATGTGAAACCTGCCAACTTCATGCTGACGGAGGACTTTGACGTCAAAGCGATTGATTTCGGTTGCAGCCAAAAAGTCGTCCCCGGACTCCGCTTGAGGCATCGGGTTGGTTCACCCTTGTTCATGGCGCCGGAGGTGCATCTGGGAGGCTACGGCGTGGAAGCGGACATGTGGTCCGCTGGCGTGATGATGTATCAGGTTTTGTCGGGGCGATTGCCTTTCGTGAAGATGGAAGGTGGGGAGGTCGTGGAAGTGGGACTGCACCTCGGGTTTTCGTTCGATGGCGAGGAATGGGCTGACGTCTCGGATGAAGCGAAAGACGTCGTGCAGAGCCTTCTGGTGCGTGACCGAAACAAGAGGATGTCTGCGACGCAGGCCCTGAGCCACGCGTTGTTTAAGAAGATGTCGCGGACGTCGTCGAGTGTCGTCGAGTTCGGCGGGCCGTCCACCGCCGATGCGGAGGTACCTTTGTCGTGATCATGTACGATGTTTTGAAACTGATTTCTGAGGGGGGTCGGGGGTCGGATGGGGTTTTTGATGGAGGGAAGAAAAAAGACAAAACGAGAAAACGAAGGGGTAGAGAATGTAAAAAACAAAAAAGAGAAGAAGAAAAAAAAGAGGGAAAAAGACTAAAGAAATCATGGACAACCAGGAAATAAAGAAAAGGGGTTGGGTGAAAATCTGTTAGAATTTTTGTTCCTTTTTTTTTTTTTTTGGTTTTCCGGGTGTGAAATCTGTCTGTGTTCGTTCATGGACCAGGCATGATTTTTTTCTTTTCCCTTTCTTTCTTTTTTGACCTTCGTTTTTTATTTCAGTTTTGGTTCTTTTTTTTGTTTTCCCTTCTTTCTTTTTCTTTCCCCCTGATCACCTGATCAGATCAGTAATTTGTACAAATGCCTTTTTTTTTTTCCTTCTTTTGTTTTTCCTTTCGGTGGTGTTTTTTCGCTTTGGAGTTTTTGGAAAAAGATGGAAAAAAAAAAATATGTATGGCAATATCATATTCATTGTGGGGTTATATATATGCCTTTTTATTTGAATTTCGATTTGAAGTGGTGGAAAAGAAAAAATAGAAGAATTTAAAAAGGCAATGAAAAAGATTGCAGAAAGCGAGGGGTTGAAAAAAAAAATTGTTGGGAAGATTTTGGAAGAGAATATAGGAAAAGAAGCTGGGGAAAGAAGAATGGTCGCTCTATCTGTAGAGGGGGGGTTTAGGTGGGGGGTGGTGGGGAAATTAAAAACAGAATAGGCAAGGGGGGGTTGATTTTAGGGTATGTTCATTTTGTGCAGCCTTCGCATTCTTTGTTGGCTCCTGCCCAGGCGGGAGGAAAAAGAAACTAAAGGGAAAATATTTCTTTGGTTTTGGTTGATGAAAAAAAAGGTAAAAAAAATCAAGAAAAAAACAACCCACCCAGACAAGATTGGTCCCTTTTGTATGATAATGGGTTTAAGAAGAAGAAAAAAGAAAAGAAGAAGAAGAAAAAAAACGGGGGGCGGGGTTTTTACCTTTGATGATTAAATTGTTCTCCATCACCGTTTTGGCTGAAGCTGGACCTTTTTTCTTTCTATATTATGATTTTTTTCTAGGAAATTTAAAATTGAAATTCAGAAGCAAAAAAAAAAGGAAGAAGAAGAAGATGTGGACCTTTATTAATTGTTCTTGATCTAGCGGTGTTGGGTGTATTTTTCTTTTCTTTTTTGGAAGTTGTAGGGGAAATTTTTGAAAAAGAGGGGGGGGGGAGGGGAATCGAACCAAAGACCGAATAGAAAATTGCCCCCCCCCCCCCCTTCTGTTTCAAAACCCCTTCAAAGAAAAAGGAAAATAGAGTGTGTGTATTTGTGGAGGGAAAGATTTTTTGGATGAAGAGATGTTCAATTGACAAGGGAACAGGAGGGAGGATTTAAAAAAAAAAAGAAAAAAAGGAGGGGTGAGTGTGGATAAAAAGAACAAATAAGTTTTTTTTTCGGAAGGAGAGGCTCTCTGAATCCAAAATTCTGTACATGGTGTCTTGAAGGGGCGAGAAAATTTGTAAAGGTCTATAGAGGCTGGTTTTATTTCTTTTCTTAGTATTTTTTTTCTTTTTTTTTCGAAGGGTTTGCTGTGTTTACACAAGGAGACGATGAATAGAACAAAAAAAAAAAAGAAAAAAAACTTGAAGCTGTTTTTTTTTTTTTCCCTTTCAAGTGGAATGGTGGTTTTATTTTTAGGGGAAGGAGAACAAAGAAAGAAAAGAAAAAATAGGGAAAAGGAAAGAAATTAAAGATTGGCGAGCATTTTTTGTTGATATTGTTGGTTTTGGCTGGTTTTTTTTGAAGTCTGTTTTGCGTCTTGAAAAAACAAACAAAAAAACAAACAAAATCGTGGAGGAAAAAAAAAACATGGTAGTGCATTTTTGTCGATACTATTTTTGACAGTGCATTAGTCATGGATGATTTGCTTCAAACTTTCATTGTTGCAAAATTGGGGGTTCAAAATGGGCGGGAAAAATTTTCCTCCAAGAAGTAAAAAAAGAAAAAAAAAAACCGAAAGGGAGAGAAAGGGAAGCCTTTAGGTCCCAAAATACCTTTAAAAAAGAAAGAAAAAAAAAAGAAAAAGCATTTTTTAGCTGTGTGAAAAATTAGAACAAGCAAAAAAGACGGAAAAGACTTTGAAAAGAAAAATAGAAGGGAGGGGGGGGGAGTTCTTTTAAAAAAAAAAAAAAAAGAGGCTAATGGATTTTTTTCGGAATGTGTTTTTTAAGGGGGAGAATTGTGGGAGAGATTTGAAAAGGGTGGGAAATGTGGTCTTTTTTTTTTTTGCATTATATTAAGAATCTATACATCTATATATATATATATAAAAATAGCACTTTTTTTTCTACATGGAAAAAGGTATAGTAGGGTTTGTGAAAGAGAGAGAGAGGAAAAAAAAATTCCTTTACTGGGAGAAGGCTGCATTGATTGATCGATAGAGCGTCCAAAAAAAAAAAAAAGGGAGGAAAAAGTTTGAAGAAAATACGTAACACATTCCCCTGTTTGTTTTTAATTGGTTTTTTTTTGTTGATAAGGTGTTTTTTTTTGTTTTTTTTGACCTCTCCACATCAGTAAGCTAGCATCGCTTTCTGTTGTGTGAAAGGGGTGTTTTTTTTTGTTGGGGTTTTTTTTAGAACACGATTTATGTGTTTTGTTTTTGAGGAAAGTGAAAAGGGGGGAATTTGGATATAACCACAAGCTTGCTGCACAAAAACTGTTTGTTTTTTTTAAGGGAAAAGAAAAAAAATTGGGAAAAAAAGGGGAGTCTTATCATATAAAAGACGTTTTCGCAAATATTAGTCAAGAAAACAGACAAGCTTTTGACTTTTTGTATTATGTTCCCTATTTCCCAAAAAAGAAAAAAAGAAAAAAAGAAGAGGAGAAAAAAGAGAGGGGGGTCTGTGTGTGTGGAGATATATGTTGAAAATATTTCCCGGAGGAAAAAAGTGTAGCTCGTTTTTTATATACACACATGTGTATTTTTTTTTCTTTTCCCAACCCCACTTTGTTTGATGATCTGTTTTTTTTATGAATATGAGAGATTTCCTACTGATAATACAATTTTTTTTTGGGGGGGGGTATGTACAGCATCAAGGATTTGGTATTGGTTCACTGAAACTCAATTGCTGGATTAATTGAGAAACTCAATTATTGGATTAATTGTGAAACTGAATTTCTGGATTAATTGAGAGGGAAGGGGGGGAAGAGGAGCGCTAGAAAGTGTCAAACAACCCTTTTGTGTTTTGCTCTTTTTTTTGGTGTTTTTTTTTTGTTTCCCCCTTTTTTTTTGGTGTTTTTGAGGGGATTTAGAGTTGCAAAGCCTGGAGGGGGTTTTTCTTGTTGCAACGTATTTGTTGGGGTAAGGTGGATTTTTGTTTTGTATGTGTGTTTGTATTTGGAATCCTTATGAAGACTGTGACAAAAAAAAAAAAAATAGAAGAGGGGGTGAAGAAGTCTATCCATAGGCGGATTTTCCAATTTTTTTTTTTTTCCTTTTTCTTTCACCATGGGGGAAAGGAAGAGAAAAAAAAAAAGCTGAGGAAAAAATATGAATTCCGGGGCGAGGATTATTGTCTAAGAAGTGGTGGTAGTTTTGGTGTTTCGAAAGAGATTTTTTTTGCCCCGTTTGTTTTCCTGTTTTTTTCTTTTTTCGACTGGATTTTGAGTGGAAAAAAAAACAAGAACGGAAAGAGAATTTTGAAGAAGGGGGAAAGCGAGTTTGGGGTAGTGATAAAAAAAAGAGGAACTTTTTCGAGGGATTGGGGGAAACCCGGGTGGATTTTTTTATGGCAAGCAAAAACAAAACGGTGCTGTGAAAACTACAAGACTGAAAGAAAAAAAAAGTTCCAAGCGCTGTGACGGGGGTGAGGTTTTTTTCGGGAGGGGGGAGGTCTGGAAAAGGAAAAAAAAAGACCATAGGAAAGAGATGGGTTAGATTTTGCACCCAAGCTGTCCAGGTTTTGTATGTTCTTTTTCGCTCGTTTCTGAGAGTTACTTTCTTTCTTAGGCAAGATGGGGGGAAAAAATAGGGACTGATCTTTAAAAAAAAGAAACAAAGCACCAGCTTCCATAATTGGGTTTCCTGTCGATTACATCCTGGATTTTTTATTATTTTTTTTTGTCCGGAAAAAAAAAAATAACTGCAGCTTCTGGGTTTTTTTCCCTAAGAAACTCAATGAAGTGCTACCGTTGCTTCAAGGATTTTTTTCCTTGGTCGATTTCTGAAAAGGGGCTGATTGTCAGAAGGAAAAAAGGGAAAAAAAAAGTTGGGAGAATCTGATATCTATGGTGGGTTTTTTTTCCCTCTCAGGTGTGTGTGTGTTTCTGTAACTGTCTTCAACTTTTTAGCGTGGGGATGTGTGGAAAAACAAAAAAGGAATGGGGAAGAAGATTTAAAAAAGCCCTGGAGGAAAATAGTCTTTCCCGTAAAAAAAAATACCTTTTTTGAATTGTTTTGTGGTGGGGTAGAAAGAAAAAAGATGGCAAATGTAGGGTTTGTTGAAATTTTGTGTCGAAATTGAAAAAATCGACTATTTTCGACTCTGCATGCGAATCTCAGTTTTGTGTTGGAAAAAAAAAGGGGAGGAAGGGAAAAGGAAGGAAAAGAAAAAATCTTTTTTTTTTTTTGTGAAGTTAGCTGTTGAAAATAAAAAAAGCTGAAAAAAGGGAAGAAGAAGAAGAAAAAAATATATCCTTTTTTTGTTTTGGTGACAAAAAATGGAAAAGAAAAAAAGAAAAAAAAAATCTATGTACTGTTTGGTCGACAAAATGTAGGGTTATGATAATCCTGTCTTGCAAAAAAAATTGAAAAATTAAATTTGAATTTGAATTTGAAAAGAAAAAAAAAGAGGATTTTCCATTTTTATTTTTTTCAAAAAGAGGCTCGTTGAAAAGAGGCAAGTGAGTTTTTCTGATGCAAAAATAGAGCTGTTTTTTTTTTGTTTTTTTTTGCAAAGGTATGAATGGAGAATTTGTAACCACATTTCCTTATTTTGAATTCGAAGGGTCGACAATTGAGTTGCAGGTCCAAAAACATAAAAAGGGGGGGTCGAAAAAACAAAAGTGTGAAAAACAAATAGTAAAAGGGTTGCTCAACGACGTAAGATCTTCGAATCAAACCAAAGGAAAAGAAAAAAAAACCGGTTACTTTTTTTTTTCTTTTTCGATTTTGGTGGTGAAGTTTGTTTTTCGAAAGATCAATATAGAGGGAGGTAAACAAGGAACCCCCAAAAAAGGGGTGGGAAAAAAATTTAAAAGAAAAAAAAAAAACACCAGAAAGGCAATGGAGAAGTCTTGAATGTGAGTTTGTAGGGGAAAAAAATTCGCAATCATTGAATGTTTAGCATTGCGAATACAAAAAAAAAAAAAAAGTTTGGGGGAAAAAAAAATCTATGGGATTTGGAGGGGAAGTGTCGACAACAATAGATTTTGGAGGTCAGAAATTCTGACTCAGAATTTCCACAATGGGGCTGTAGAGCTTTTCGACGTATCGTTATTTTGAATTGTGAGGGTGCATTTTCCAATTCACCTTTTTTCGATACGGTTTCAAATTCAGCATATCGGAAAGAAAAAGAAAAGAAAAGTGATGGGACTGACATGCACACGCAGGGTTGCAATGTATCAGTATGGATGGGGTGGATGGGTGGGTGTGGGATATTTTCTGATCGTTCAGTTTGATCTTTTGAGAAGAAAAAAAAAAGAGAAGTGTTGCAGATTATAGTCTGCATATACTGATATATTGAGGTTTTTGGCTGAGTGTGGGTTTGACGGGGTGGAACGGTGGTAGGACGGGTGTTGGATATTTGTATATGTAATCTTTCTACTGTTGTTTTGTTTGCCTTCTGTTGCGTATACTTCTCAATGGAAAAAAAAAATTGCGATAAAAATAAAAATTCGATGGTGGATTTCCCTCATTTTTAAATATCTGATGGGGAAATGGAACGAAAAAAATATGGACCGAAGTTCTGCCATATTCTTAAGTGCCCCCCTTCCCTGCATTAATCTCTGGACATACTCCAACATCCCTCAATTTCTGCCATTTTTATTTTCATGATGACCTGCAGCAACTTGACTGGTGTCAGACACCCGACACCCTCCACACAGCACCACGAAACGCTGGTGAAACACTGGGGTTCTCCCCAAGGTATGGGAAGGAAAATTGGCCCACCAACATCCGGTTGACCAGAAGGCAGTAGCTCCATACATCCCCAGCCAGGCCTAAAGCCGCATGATTGTGTGCCACTTAGGGGACATTTTCAGCATATTAAATGCATTCACAGAACTTTCTGGAACTCCAATGTGCAGTTGGAATTGAGGTTGCAAGGGCTGACAATAAAGCTACAGTTGGTTTGGGGCTGACAGCCATCGGTGGCAGCACTAGCTGTTGGATTTCCCCCAACCCCACCCCCACGCAAACAAACTCAAGTCCGACAGGGGACTTGCTCACGTATTTCTCTGCTTCTGCTTGATACGACTTTTCTTCCACGATTTTTCCTCTGTTGAAAAACATTAACAAAAATTAACTTGGAAGTTCGTTACACAACTGGAAATAGAAAAGGGATGCTTGTCGTTGCATCTTTGCCTTTTTCACAACATTTTCCTTCAATATGTTTGTGGACGCAAACCACCTCTTTTCGCTTTTCAAAGGCAGAGGTTTTGAAAACTTTGACTGGCGACTCAGTGGGTGTCTGTGTGGCTGGGGTTGGGACCGCTGAATTCCTTCAACAATGTATAAATAATGATAATGTATGTGTAAAAATTTTCACTTGCAAACCATCTCACAGGTCCATTTTATTAGGATGTAACCGTGGTATCTGCTCAGTGGGTGGGTGTCCGCCTTTACCCTCCAACAGAAAAGGAAAGATTGATCGAAAACATCTCAGATGGAACACCCCCCATTGTGTAGCAATTCCACCACCATCGAATTCAAGAACCCCATACAACAACTTGTAGAAACGAGAAAGAAAAGGGGAGACTCGTAACTGAAGGCAATTAACACCTTCGTATTACACTCATAGTGACGCGTCGAAACGGATATTGTTCATACAGCGACAGACCCTTTTTCAAGTCCTATTCCAGTTTGTCCCACGACTAATGTAATCAATCGAACAATATCGTAGAGTGGGAAAGATGTATCGAGTACAATTGGCTTAGAGATGAATATATATTGGTGTCGGTGAAAGTTTTGAATATCCTTGTTTTGGAAGTCCCTTCGGGGAAAAAACCCAGCTATCTTAAGTGTAATCCACTCAGTTGTTCCAAAAGCCTGTGTTCAGGAAAAAAAAACACACACAAAAAAACCTTGATTGTTGTACAACTGTCCTGAGAAAAAAAAAAAACACTGTCAAGCTTCCAGAAATTATTTTCCAGAAATTACAAGAAATTCAAAAAGGAGCAGCACTTGCATCAGCCCCCCTGTTTCTCGTTACGTCACAAAAATATGCACACTTTTCCGCCCTATTTTTTTTGTTTTTTTGCCTGTTCAGTTTAAAAAAAACCAAAAAAACATGCAGTATTAAAAGTATTAAATACGACACGCCCCCAAATAAATTATCTCCTCGGCGTTCCTCTCAAGTTTATAAAAAAAAAGGAAACTCAAAAGTCTATTGTTGTTTTGTTTTTTTTTAATTAGAAAAAAACAAGTAATGTGTGTGTGTGTTTTTTTCCCCCTCTGAAACTCCCTTCCTGCAACCACAAAATAGTACGTATAGTATATAGCCTTAGAAAAATTGAAAAAAAAAAAAAAAACAGAAGAAAAATAAAACTTTTTTGATCCTCTCAGCCACCCACCCCCATAAAAAAAAACAAAAAACTCCTCTCATCTCCGGACCTCCGCAAAAATTCCTTGGTAAATTCCAACCCCAAGAAATTGGCGGTGAACAGAAAATGGTTGGATATTCCCCTCCCTGAACTACCTCCAGCAAATATTTTTTCCCCCTGCCGGTCCATTCACAACCTTCGGAAGCGGAAAAAAAGTAAATTCTTTTTTCCTCCTTTCTGAAGGATGGAATTAAAGCTGGAAGTTGTGTGTGTATTTGGGGAGAGAGAGTTTAAAAACGCAGCTCAAGACGCCCTCTCTCAATCCCCCGTTTTCATATTTTGTTTCATATTTTGATAGTACATGAAATTAGAGCTCAGATCCGTCCATACGAAAAAATGGTAGAAAATATTCCGATAAAAAAAAGAATGCTACTACTTTTGTGTTGTTTCTGTTATGTTTTTTTTTGTTTCTCTCTTTTTTCTTCTCACCACTCATCCCCCCCTGTTTTTTTGTTTTTTTCTTCCCCCCCCCCCCTTTTCCAATATCCTTTTTGTTTTTTCTCACTCTCATGGAATCTCTCAATCTTCCATTGAAAGTGTTCTGCAACTTACACCAGAAATCCAGAAACACTTATATATGTGTTTGTTTTTCGACTTTTTTCTCCGACTTTTTTGAACAAAAGAGGGGGGGGGGAGGAGGGGCACTCTCTTTCAGTCCCCTCTCCCTCCCTCCCCCTTTTTTTCCCCAATCACCATTGCTTTCCCTTTCCCCCAGTCTCAAATTCCAACCAAGTACCCCCCATAACAGCCAATTTCTTTTTTAATCTTCTCAGGTACAAAAAAACAAAAAACAAAACAAAAGCTCTCACCAACAAAAAATACATGTTGATTGAGCCCAACTCTATGTATCTATATAATTCTCCACATGTCACCGCCCCAACCCCCCCTTTTTTCTTGCTTCCTACTCACATCAGCACCCCTTTTTTCTTTTTTTTCTTTTTTTTTCCTCCTTCGCTAATAATTCTTGCAAAGTTGCGGGCTTATCTAGCCCCAGTCTCTCACCCACATCTTTCGTAATATTTACCTTTTTCTTTTTTCTTTTGCTTACTTTCATTTTCGGTCGAAGGTTCAATCGTAGGGGGCTTCGGTTTTTTTTCCCTTCCTCTTCTCAACTAATTTAAAAAAAAAGACAAAAAAAAACTCACACAATTTTTCACACCTGAACAAGCTCTATTTCTTCCCCCCCCCAAATCCACAGACACCCTGTCAGTCTTTCTTTCGTTTTAATTTTTTTTTCCGACCGTTCGACCCCAAGGAAACCCTATCGTATTTCATCACTCTTTTTTTTGTCTGTCATACTGACATCGCTCTTTTTTTTCTTTTTTCTTTTTCCGATTTTTTTTCTTTTTGTCTTCCCTGCAGGGCTCCACCTGTGCTGAGCTCGAGTCAAGAAAGTCTTTTTAATATACTCACCTGAATTGGCCGTTAATAAAGAAAAAAAAGTACATCTTTTTTTTTCTCCTTTTTTTTTTCTTTTTTTTCCTTCTCTTTTACACGACACAACAAATCCCTTACTACAAAACTTGCTCCATAATTTTCCCAAATCGTAAAATATTCCTCTCTTTTCAATTTTTTTTTTTTCTCGACGTAGAATTCCCAAAGTGAAAAAAAAAAAGCCAAAAAAAAAAATGAACAAAAAATAAAATTAAGAAAAGCTCGAGATATAGCTAACTACCTCTCCGTTTCCAAGAGAAAAAAAAAACAAAAAAACAAAGAAAACCCACAGAATGGCAATTTTTTTTTCTTCCTCTACCCCTTGTTTTTGAAATATTTATATTTTTTCTTTTTCTTTTCTTCTTCTTTCTTTCTTTCTTTCTTTTTTTTTTTTTGGTGTCACTGCAGTAGCTAAAAATTTTCTTTTATCTTCTCTTTCGGCCAAACCCCCTCTGTTTTTTAATTTTTTTTTTAACCCCCTCAACATTTTCAAAATAATCAAAAGCAGTTTTTTTCTTATAATTTTTTTCTTCTCTTTGTTTTGATCAAAACATTTTTTTCTTCCCAGAGACCTCCACTAACAATGAAAATAACGGAAAAAGAAAAGAAAAAAAGAAAAAAAAGAAAGCAAACAAACAAACATTGGGAAATACATAGACACACACACACACATTGGCAGAGATAAATGCTTTCTTTTCTTTTCTTTCTTTTCTGGGTTTTTCCTTCTCATTGCTCCTTGTATATATATATTTTTTTGATTCCTCTATCGATTATCGATATTTTTCTTTGCTGGCAATTTAGCTGTGGAGCTCTCCATCATTCAGCAACTGAGCCTCACTTGGTTTTCGCGGAGCCCTGAATTGATTTGGAAAAAAAACAAACAAAACACTAGTACGTACAAAACGATTAAAAAAAAAAAAGCGAAAAAAAACAAACAGACAAAACAGTTCTCGAAAAAAAAAAAAAAAAAACGAACGGAAACAAATTAAACATGAACAATAAAGTGAATTAATTCCCAGGATGGTACGGGGCTGAAGTACGAAATAATAATTTAAAAAAATGGACATAAAATTGTGGATAGAATGGGAAACAGAAGGTAAATCTGTTCTCTATTATATTATACACTATAGGAGGATACGCTAGTTTTCTTTTTCTTTCTTTTTTTAAGTGAATTCCCCTCCCCAAACAAAACGCAGCCAGACAAAAAAAAAAACGAACGAGACAACAACCCCCCCCCCCCCCCCCTTTTCATATTTCATCCACACCAGACACCAAAACGACCATCCCCCGAAGAAACCACAAAAAGAATTTTCTTTCTTTGTTAAAAAAAAAAAAAAAAAAAAACAGATTGAGGTCAACAATATCGACCAAAAAAGAGCTATCCACCGATCATGGCAAATAAAACCCTCGTATATTGAATAATAAGGAAAAGAAAGAAAAAGAAAAAACCAAATACAACGTGCGTCGCACTGCTTTTATAATCAAATCATTCATTCTCATCTTCACTAATTTGCCACCTATTTCTTTCCCAGCCCCCAACTACCCCCCTGTGGGTTTTTTTTCTTACTTTTTTTTGAACCGTAATCATTGCCCCCCAAAACCCCTATTTTGAACCCCCGCCCCCCTTCTCCCTTTTCAAGGAAAAAAAAAACAGCCCATGTAATTTCCCCAGATATAATTTGAATACAAGAAAACCCTCTGCTTGCCCAAACCCCTAGACCCCATCTCCCTAATATATCCCGAGGTAAAAATTCTATAAAAAAAACAAAACAAAACATATCCCTTTCGACTATCTTTTCTTTTTCTCTCCATTACACCCCCTCCCCCCTCCCTTTTCGTTTTTTTTCTTTTTTTCATTTTTATGAAAAACACAAAAACATTTTCACTCTCTTGCAAGTAAAAAGCACAACAACAAAAAAACAGAGGGGGGAAATTACAGGAGGATCAGGAAAAAAAAAAAAAAGAAAAGAAATGGAGAAGAAAAAAGATTTAACAGATTTACAAGAAACACAGACATTTTCCCCACTGATCTCTCTTTAATTCCCCCCCAATATTTTATGTTTTTTCCCTCCCCCCCCCCCTTTTCCCGGTTTTTTTTTCCAAGTGTTTTTACCCTCTCCTTCCCCCCCCCCGCCAATTTGTTAAAAAAAAAATCTCACTCTTTTTCTTTCTCTCTGTTGAAAATATTTTTTCCAGCGGTTGTTGAAATATCAGAATAAACCCATACATAAATGAGAATACATTTTCCTTGAACCCCCCCCAAAATTCACACTACTTTCGGACAAATACACCAACATCCATATGCGCCACCCTCCGTCAGGGGGTCTTCTTTCACGAGTTGAAATATTTTTTTTCCCTTTCTTTTCTTTTAATACAAAAACCCCTTTTTTTCTTCCCAAACATATATATATATGTCTTTTTTTCTTTTCCATTAATCTTCACAAAATACAAGAAAACCCCACCCACCTCCATGTCCGGATATTTTGACCACCCCTTGAAAAAAAAAAAAACAACAGAATAAAGTTTTTTTTTGAGGGTTTATGAAAGGAAAAAAAAGGGGTGGGAAAAAAAAATCCTCTTCTGATGAAAAACACACACATACACACGAGTATGTCTAAATGAACATTTCCTCCCTGTCTGACTGTTTTCTTTCCTCCACCCCCCCCACTTCCTTTTTTTTTCCCTCCATGTTATCTCCCTTACCCTCCCCTCCCCAAATTTTCTTTTTAAAAAACACCCACAAAATCCAAATTGTTGAAAAAAAAAGGAAAGCATGCGGCTCTCTTTCACCCCCCCCCCTTTTTTTTTCCAACCCCACGCTACGAAAAACAAAGGAAACTTTCTCGACCTCCCTTTTTTTTTTCCAAAACCCCCTTTCTTTCTTCCCCTCCCCCCCCCTTTTTTTTTGTAGCAACTCCACAAATTTATCTGTATACAGTGTCATTTATGTCTCCAATATTTTTTTCTTTTTTTTTAAAAGCTCTTGCCTTGTTCAACCCCCATGACTGACCTGCCCATTTCCCCCATAATCTTCACTCTCGACCATCTCTTGGCTCATCCTCAGTTTTTTCTGATCGGGTGCCTCCGGTATCAGGCCGGCAGCCATGTGAGGGGGGGCCATCCCTGGAGGAAGAAAACCTATTCCCCCGGCATATGGAAACGCTGGAATCAACATCCTTTGCTGGTCCATCGAAGAGAGAGCTGCCATCAGCTGACCCCCAGACGGCCCCTCCATCCAATGCCTAATTCACACAAAAAAAAGCCACCTCAGCCGAAAACGAACAACAAGACATGACTACAAAACAAAACTTTCACACAAACTCCATTTCCCCCCCCCCAAAAAAAAAAAATAAAATTATGTATCGATATATTTCATAACGAAATATCGAAGAACTTGGGCCAGGGCAGATGTAGGTCTTCCTGGATTGGGGCTTGTTTTTTTGGGGGGGTTTTCAAGGGGAGGGGGGAGAAGAGGGTTCGCTTTGATTTGCCTGTGGAATAAAATATATATTCCATAATAATATTTTCGCACTCGGAGCAAAACTCACAACAATTTTATTCACTCCATCAGCGCCACTTTTCCACAACAAGGGCCCCACCCACCGTATCTGTTCAGTTAGGAAATGAGCAGCCATACTGACACTCATACCACCAACTCCAACCATGCACGGCGTCACATCGCCTTGGTAGCCACAGTACGCCCCCGGTCCAAAACCAGCCATCATGGGGACGTTCTCCTCCTTGCAATCCATCCCCTCCATGTCAGGCCCACAACCCAGAGCTCCGTTGGGAGGAAACCCATGGGGGTAGAGAGGTCTAAGCCAAGAGCACCAGGTTTCGGAATCCGATCGTCGGCGTCTGGGGAGCCGTTTTCCTTTCGGGACCAGGGCGAGCGCCAAGGGGTGCCAAATGTCTTCGTCGGAAATGCTGGAGCCTTGGTCAGGGGCGGGCTGGACGACCTGAATGCCGGCGGAGCTCTGGCATTTGTCGCAAAGATAAGTGTCGAAATCGTAATGGGGCTGCTGGGAGTCTTGATCCTATACAAGGGGGAGGTTGAAAACCAACGATCAGTTCAGAACGACGTCACCTCCTCCTTGGCAAAAATTCATTCTCAGCTCATTTTCCACCATCGGCCATTTCACGAACGGAAATCGAGGAAAGAAACAGGGGGTGACAGAACGGAGGTCTGACTGGTGTGCATACCATCTGGGCCTTGAGGCAATCGACATGAGCCCATGTTTTGCAGCACTCGCATTCGATCATCATGTCTCCATCGTCGAAGGTGACCCCGCAAGGGCAATCCACGACGTACAGCTCGTTGTCCGAGGTATCATTAGTAATCGTGGTGGAATCGTTGGTGGAGGTGCGATGCGCCTCGTTTTGAAGAGAATACATGTAGCGACGAACATCGTAAATACCTGGGGGTTTGCAGAAACCAAAAAAACAAACAGAAAGATGATGAGTTCATGCTCCTTTTTTCATTGTGGAGGGGTTGCACACACCCCTCCCCCCCAAAAAAAAACAAAAAGAAGAAGAAAAAGAGGATCATTCACAGGTGTTTTTCAACGGGGAAAAAATGCGTTTCCAGACGGTGCCTAGGACAGACATGCGAACGAAGCTACACGCGCGCGCGCAATCAAGAATCGTACGGCTCCTCGTTGTAAATGGATGCCAAATCGCGATTGCAGGATGAAAACCGCCAGGTCGAATAATTCTATTTTCGTCTCCAGACAGCAAGTTCTACGTACCGTAACGCCTGTCTTCGAGCCTCGCGTTCGACCTCTTGTTGCCCGAACGACGCGCGAAATTCGTGGGGTTATTATTGCCTGCACGACTTTCCGGCTCCTCGAAGTCGGTGAGGTAATCCGTGAATAAAAGGGGGCTTCTGCCGCACGTCCTTCCGCTTCGCCTCTGAACCCACAAAAAAAAAAAAAAAGGTTTCAACACAGGATTCCAGAAATATCCGACTCCCACTTCTTTCTGTTCAAAGAAGATCCGATCGCGAAGGATACGTATCTATATATATTTCATTTTTCCTTTGGTTTCCAGTTTGAGTGTCATGCAATAGCTCAGGTGGGGAAACCCTTTGCCCACCCCTCCCCCCATCCCAAAGCCCCTGGTCCCCTCATTATGGCCAACAATTCGGTGTGTGCTCTGGAGTGAAAAGACTCTCCCAAGACTGTCTCCCAAGGCTGGCACAGTTATGGAAAACCATTCTGGTTTCAATTCTGGTGGGAACACCACTCAAGCCCCTTGTTCATCTTGGCTAATTTCTGGGGGAGAGAATCTTCAAAACGGTAATGGTCCTGCATGGAGTTGTTCGTGGGCTGGAGAGGAAGGGAGGCGGGGGGGGGGGGGGGTGTTTGTTTGCGCTCATGGGGCTTCCAGCAGGTTTCCGTTTCATTTGCTGGGAGTTGCATTCATTGAGCCGGTGCCTTTTCGCCTGACCTGAAATCCAGCATCGCCCTCTTCTTCGTTTTCCTCCTTCACGAACCCGGAATCGTCCGAAGTGCTGCCCTTGTGCAGGACCAACTGTCGATCGCCCGATCCACACATTTCGCCACTCCCATGATCTTCATCCATGTCGTCGTCGGCATCATTGATGGCCATTTCGGCGCTGCCTCCCTTCCTTTGCCTTTTTTTCTTTTTTCCATCGATGAGGTTCAGTTCGTCGGCTTCGTTTTCGAGACCCTCGTTGTGCAATCCTGCCCTTGTGGGTGGGATGTTGATGAGGGCCAGTTGTCTGTTTTGATAACCTTCCTCGTTCTCGTTTTCGTCTTGGTCCTGGCTTCGGCCTCGTTGGCTGTTCAAAAAAACAAGGGAGGGAAAAAAAAATTTGTTGGGAAAAAAAAAAAATTGTTGGGGAAAAAAAAAACCACGAAACGATCACGGGACAACAGGGGAGAAAGATTATCCACCATGTGTCAATGTATATATGAATATGTTTTCTATTCTACTTTTTTTAATGCTGATTTTTTCTATCTTGTTTTGTTTTGATTTGATTATTATTTTTTATTTATTTTTGTTTAGGGGGGGGGGAGGATGAGGGTGATTCCCTGTTGTAGGTTTTGCCATAGAATTTCCTTCGGGCAGCAGCGTGCTGTGTGGCGGGTGGAGCACGTGCCCAAGAGCAAAAAAAAAAAAAGAATCCTGATCCCCCGACAAAATCGTTTCTTTTCACGTGCATAGATTTTAGCCGTTTCAACGCGCGCTTCCCCTGTGATCTTCACGGTGTCCACAGACACCGTCCCGGCCGAAACGAGCGAGCAAAAACCCCCGAGCCATCCCAAACGCCGCAACGCAGACGATTGCATCGTCCTGAACCAATATCGCGCAGCCCTGCACGACGTCGATTGACCGCGTCGTCGATTGGGGTCCTCCCCAGCAAGCCTTGCTACCAGGGTTGTGCAACCAGGCCCAGTTCAAGCTCGATCAGCCAGGTTGCCACAACCCTTCTCGCAGGGTTCCGCGCGACAATGTGTTTTGTTCGTTGGGAGGGTGGGGATAGGGGGAGGGGGGCTAAGGTTACGCATTACGACAACATGAGCACGAACCTACCGTCTGCTCCAAGGACCGCTGGCCCTTGTGGGCAAATTTCTCAGCTCCTCTTCGTCGAGTTTGCGGAACTTGACGAGATTCCGCCACTTGTCTTTCAGCTGGACTCCGCTCCGCTTCCTGCATCACCACGTCGCACAGCAGAATCACCACCACATCATTCCCTACTAGGGCTCGAGCAAAGAAATCCACACGGAGGCGAAAACCCCAGAAACAAAACCCTGTTGCCGACGCAAATTAAAAACTTTCGAGGGAGCGCGTTTGGCAAAGGAAGCCCAAGCGTCCAGGGCCCACATTCAGAGCTTCGATTACGACAAAAAGCGCTGGGGTTTCCGCAATGCGCGACAATTCGACGAGGAGCGTTCGCGTGGTGAAGAGGAGAGCGATGCCACACCGGGCCCCGTTTTTTTTTTATCGATGTTTCGAGAAAAACGGGCCTCGTTTCGCGCGTGAAAACCCCTGCAAAACCCTTGTTTCCCGAGCGTCGCTGCCATGTCGCTGCCGTGTCCATCTCGCTCGGGCTTTTTACTCGCGAACCCCCCCTTTTCTAAATTATCTTCGCTTAACCCTAGTACTTACTTCAACATCGCGAAGTTCTTATCCTGTCGAATCATCTCCCAGGCCCCCACGCCATATCGCTTGACGCCATTCCTTAGCGCTTGTTCCTCCTTCTCCGTCCAAACGTTGTAAGCCCTGCTTCCGGATTTTTTCATCACGCGGCACTGACCCACACCCACTCTGGCGCTTTTTTTTTTGCAGACCGCGTATGTCTCAAAAAAAAAAAAAACCCTCGGCAACCAAAAAAAAAAAGAACGAATCCCCTTCGCTTCTTTTCTTTCTCCGCACTCTTTCGGCGTCCCCCTTCGTCAAACTTTGCGCGCGCGCCTCTCGATCGAAACCCAAATCTTCCTTGGTCGTCCTTTTCTGGTTTTTTGCCCCACCGTGCGCTTATCACTCTTTTTTTCTTTTCAACTCCCAACGGGGTGCCGAATTAAAAAAACCCTCGCCAAAAAAAAACCCTGATAATAGAGCTTTCAGGTGGGGTTTTCACTGTTCGGTTTCTGTGCCGTCGCAGTGGGGGGGAGACTGGGGCGTTCCAGCACGCATTCACAAATGCCAGAATCTGGGGATAAATATCATGGTTTTTCTTCAAAAGATGGCCAGGGTGTGCGACATTCCAGGGTTTCCGACAGCAAAGCCGGTGTAGGCCACGAAGCCGACCTCACGAATTCGATACCGTGGCATAGGACACGCTGGGCACCTGGTTCGCCAGCAACTCGAAACCTCCGTCCCACGCCAGGAACACCTGTCGCCCAGCTGTATGTACAGCCGTACCCCCGTTCCCCACACAAACCCTAGCGCCCTGCTGCAAAAGATCGAAAAAGATACGGGAAAAAAAAAACGCCATGCCTGTTTTCTTCTCGCAGCGGCCATCCATGGAGGAACAAGCGTTGGGTGGAAATCGTTGCTGAGCAGGGGGGGGGGGGGGGGTTGGGGTGCGCGGCCTGTGGTGGGATTGTGGTTTTTTTTCGATGGGGTGCGAAACCTTGGGGATTGCTGGGGGGTAATGTGGTGTACGTCAGTGGCGGCGGGCGTTTCGATCACGGGAGACGTCGTGCAGCAACGAGTTGATCTTGAGTGTGTTTTTTGTGTGTGTGTTTTTTGTGTTTGTGTTACTCATCCTCCCTTTCGGATTGCCCTTGGGATTGCCTTTTGGATTGCTCGCGCGCTGCCCGGAGATTCTGTCTTTACTGATTTTGTTTTTCCATATGGCTGTGAAGCTTCCGGGGAAAAACCCAAGGACCCTATGGCGTCTTACGCTCCCAGCCAAGCAAGACCATCACCAGCCGACATCTCTGCGTTTTTGCTGCTAGGGTTGTGTTTTTTGATGAACCGATTGGACTTGTGTGTCTGTTGGTGGAGGCAACCTGACCCAGTCGACAGCAATCGAATTTGCCATTACATATGAGATAGAACCCAATAAAATTGCACGCTTCTCAGGCTGCTCGAATAACTGCTCCCCGCTAGGGATGTCCCTGAGAACTTTTCATGCGAAAATCCACATTTGGGTGGACCTTCACAAAATCCACATTTGGGTAATCGTTCGCATTTTTCCCAATAGGATGATAGGTCGCTGGTGAAATTTTGAAAAATTTCTGAGACTAATGATTTGAAGAAACCGTGGAGACAACTCAATCAATCAATCAATATTACATGGAGACAATTGTGATGTTGCAGTACAACAAACGGGTGTTTTGATGCTGTTGATAGGCTGGATATTTTTTGAATAGTGCTTGGGGGGTGAGATACATTTCTTTTTTGTAAGGTTGGTGGTTCATGATGTCATTGTGATGAATTTTACAAGCCAGAAAAATTCACAAACAATTCACAGTTGGGGAAAAAATTGCACGTTTTTTCTCACATTTGGGCACCGAAAAGTCCCCATCAAAAGTCCACATTTAGGTGAACCGGAATTCACACACAGGGACATCTCTACTCCCCGCTGCCCATGGACTATTATGCTTGATCCTTTTCCTCCTTTTGTCTGCACAAAATGAGAAAGATATTGGAAAGGGTCAGACAAACTTCTGAAAACTGGAGCCTTAGCTGTTCCCAACTGAGCAAAAAATCGACAAGACCACCATGTAGACTTGAATATCCTTGTACTGTAGCAAAAACAGTTAAAGCTCCAAGGGCGTTGCAACCACGTTTCGCAAATCCGTGAAGTGTTGCTCCATGTCCATTGCACTTCTCGAAAAATAGGGCCAGTTTCAGAAGAAAAAAAAGTCCAAAGCAAAGCAACCATCCCAAATTTTCCGACCCCTACTTAAGCTAAAAAAAAGTTGGTTTTGACTTAAAGTCGGCCAAAAGTTGATCAAAAGCTACATGGCTTATGTCAGTACAAAGCCGATATCAACTTATGTTGTAAAAAAGTCGATTGACATATCAATAACATATGTCGATAACAGCTGTTTTTCGGCTTATGTTGATCAACTGTTCACCCAACTAAAAGTTGACCAACATTTGTTTGAGTCGACGTCAACTGACTTAAGTAGATAAAATTGTCAGTACCAACTATTCATCGACTTGAGCCATTCAACTTGATGTGTGACTTAGAGTTAACCCACTTTGCGTTGATGGGAAGCCAGGTAACTTAAGTCAGAAAATGGTTGTCAGCGACTATTTTGTCTACTTAAGTTACCCAACGTTTTGGGCGGCTGAGAGTTATCCGACTTTGCGCCGATGGGAAGTTAAGTAACTTAAGTACGATGTAGCATCCAGAACAGTACGATCCCAAAAATAGCGCGCCTCGTACCAGCCATCATTCCGTCACGCAGATACCCAGTCACGGAGCAACCATCTGTGGTACCATCATCGTTTGGTGTTGCAATCGACGAGACAGGGAACCATAATAAGAGTGTCGACGCCGGAGTCGGGTTTCGTCGACGGAGCCAGACGTCGCAACAAACAGGGGCGGCGGTGTATCCGAGAGACCAGGGTGGAGCGTCCAGCGCAGCTGCGGGGACAAACGCTCATGTCCCGTCCACGTCGTATCGGCAATGGTCCTCAGCGTGTGGTGTGTGTGTGTTGCAGGTAGGAGACCGTTCTCCCGATGTCCGGTCGTGTCCTGGTGCAAGCCCGAGTGCCTTCATGGTGAGCAGCGACGATTCCAGGGTGAGTAGACCCCCAGGAGGGCCTCCTTTGTTCATGTACCTCACTCCTTCCCCTAACCCTTTACAAGAGGTTGTAAATGTATCCTCCTGGGAGAGCCCATTCCGTTGTGGTTGCCTTGTGGAGATGCTGCTGCTTGGTGTTGAAATTCTGTGTGATAGATTGCAGGAGAGCTGCTCAATCCTGTGATTGTAACTCGTGACTTGGTGGGAGGTTCCTCCCTTCAGCATCCCTGATATCGCTTTGTGTAACTGGTCTGATGTTGCTGATGTCAAGGTACAGGGTATGTACTCTGTCGCTTTTGTTATCCTAACTTCATCCTGTTGTTTCGTGATATATTTTGTCCTACTGCCAATTTTTCTTGTCCTTGTACACTGCATGTTCTTGAGGATTGGTCATTTATCATAGAGATAATCCCTGTGATATTTGTTAAGAAGGTTAACACTTTTTGCAGATTGAAGTTAAGGCAATGTTGGGTATCCCACAAGAAGATTCGACGGTACACATTATTCGGAGCTATCATACCCTGAGTAGCCCACCAAGAAAAATTGCTTTGGGCCCATTCGACATCGAGGTGGAGGCTGCTGGAGATAATGCCATCATGGATAGGTGGTGACGGGTAAGATCCTACTGCATTATCATTTAGTGTCTGCTATGCCCGGTAACTCAGCAAGCTGGATTCGAGAAACGCCCAGAGAATGCTGATTAGTTGCTGGGTGTAATTTGTAATTTTGCTTATAGTTTCTGTCATTTCCTCTTTCCATTTTATTTTTCTGTGTTTTATAAGATTCACTACAATCATTGTAGTATTTAGGCTATTGAATAGCCTTTGGAAATTTTCAAACCGGGCAGAGTTAAACTAAACCATTGGTCTGGGTATTGTACTCAGGTGTCTGCTGTGCTCACGGTCACTCTCACATCAAAGAGTGAGCACAATGAGATTATCAAAAAAATATGGTCCTTGGGCGTTGGTTTGAAGATAGTGGGGAAAGAAACGGCACCATCACATTGAGGTCTTTGAAGTGGGAAATGAAGCAGCGTAAAAGCGGAAGGGGATTTGAGCATTCTTGTTTTTTAATAGATGTACGGGCAATACGAAAACAAGTGCTAATTGGGAAGGATAACAAAAAAGCTGAGTTTTCTGATGGTTCGGCTTGGATTAGGGGGATCAAGAAATCTGAAAGAAGATTTTACTTGAACGATCTTGTAGAAGTGCGTGATTGGGCTTGAATATGTTTTGGGGATTGCAACTCACATAAAGATGCTTGTATTGATTGTATTATATGGATTCTTGTGTAAGATTCTCTCTCCAAAATGTCTGTGTTATTGTTGCAGCCCCTGTAACATTTTCATTGTGACAATGCAGTCCACCCAGCTTCCACCCCAATAAAAGTCACCCAACTGTTTTCCGGCTTAAGTCACCCAGCTCGCACCTCAACATGAGTCGCCCGACGTTTGAGCGACATGAGCTACCCAACTGTTTTTCGGCTCAAGTCACCCAGCTCCCATCTCAACATGAGTCGCCCAACTTTCAAGCGACATGAGCTGCCTAGCTTTTTATCGACTTAAGTCACTTGACTCGAAAGTATAACTTTAAGTTGGGCAAAGTCGGTACCGACTTTTACCCAACTCAAAACCCGACTTAAGTCGGGGCGGAAAATTTGGGATGTTATCGTGACGATAACACTTCTCCAAAACAGAAAGGAACAGACTGCGCTGAATCGACACTGGACTTTCCCTTATGAGTCTTGAACAAAATCTTGGCTGGCGGCTGAGGCTGGGGGTTGTCCCACGCAGCCCCCAATTCTCAACTGTTGTACTGAGCTGAAACGGACCAGGGACTTTCCTTGAGCTCGAATCAAGGGTGGAGAGGTATATCAGTCATTCAAAAAAACAAACAAATAGAAAACAGATGGAGATCTGATCCAGAGAGTATTTGAAGTGGGGGGTGGTTTGTTTTGGACACCATATTTCTGTAAGAAAAATGCCCTGCTACACTTCCAGTCCCTGTCACATTCAAGTAACAAACAACACAACGCAAAATCGGAAATTACACATTGCCAAGAGCAAAATCAACCTCTAAGAAAACCTCCAATAAAACTAAGTGAAAAAAAAACACCAAAACCACCGACCCTACCTACCACACATGGACAAATTTGGAAGCGCTAATAAAACTTGAGAGAAATACATAATACATTTCCTTCCTTCTTTTTCTGCTGCCCACCCTAATTCGAAAAAGCAAAAAAACAACAGCCAAGGGCAATGCTGAGATATCGATTTCCTTCCCGACATCCATCAAATTTAATTTAGTTTTTTTCTCTCCTCCAACCTGCCTGTTTTTTTGGTCCTTTTTTGATCTCTTTTTGTTTTTGTTGTTTCCCAGAAGGTATATTGATATTGACTTTATCTTTTCAATCTTAAAAATTGTGCAACTCGATCATCCTGTACAGTTGTGTCGGTGGAAGACATAACGTCAGTCTCAGCACTGACACTGTGATGGTGAAATACTCTGGGGAAAAAAACAGAAGTAAAAAAAAAATCAAAAGGGGATAAGCATCATTAGTGGAAAAAAAAGAATTCCAATTGATTTCATCGAAGATCTCCTCCCCCACACACACACTCACAAAAAAAAAACTTGAGAAAAGCGCAAAAAAATAGGGGGATAACCACCATCAGTGGAAATATTTCTGATTGGTTTCACCGAGGAGCCCCTCAAAAAAGAACACACACACAAACATACACTTGAGAAAAGCAACAGGGTTTTTTGAAACAAGTCGGAAAAAAAAAAATGGAAACGCATGTACACGCATGTGAGTTTTTGATGAATATTTTTCCACGCCCTCCTTACTGTGCGGCTCGTTGCATTTCTGGTGCAATTTTTTTCGTTGTTTCGAAATGCTGTTGCAGCAATGAATCGGCTGTGGAAGACCTCATCAAGTCTTCCTCAATTTCGGTGAAAAACTTCGAAACAGAAATCATCGCAACGGCAAAACCCTCCAATCCTTCCAGCAAAGCCTGGTGTTTTTTTTTTCGACGAGATAAAAAAAACAACAAAGAATCACGAAGAGAATGATTTCCCTTCAAATAATAAACCTTGCAGTGAACAAAAAAAAAGCTTGAGGACTGAAGTCAATGGAAACCAATGATAAATTTGTTATTATTTTTTTTGGTTCACAGCAATGAATATATAAATATATTTATATATATAAATATAGTTTTTTCTTCTTTTTTTTCTCTCTTATATTTGCATATTAATTTTTGGAAAGATGTTTCGCTTCTTATCATGATGTTCAAACCATTGTATCTTTCGAAAACAAAGATTTCAAAGACAAGCAAAAAACAAAAAAAAAACAAACAAATGCAAAAAAAAGACGCACACGCACACAGTGCCCCTCCGAAACCAACATATATATTAGAAAAAAAACAATTCAACGCCAGCCACACCAAATCCCATCGTACCTCCAAAGTCTGCATTTCATCGTTCATATCCTGGCTCCTTTCAAAATCGCCCTCGTTTCTTCCACTGCTCCTCCTCCTAGCTCGCATCTTGTTAAAAATGAAAGAACTGGTCGCCCAAGAAATCCCAAACACCACCAAAACCAGCGCCACGCTTTCGACGTTCCATCCCGTCCCGGAATTTTGCAACAACTTTCTGGTGTGATTGTAAGACATGGTCTCGTTGAGTGTGGTTGCATTCATGGGAACGGCGCTTGGTGGTGAAATCGCTCCTCTGCTGCTGAAAATGCTACGGACGATTCCGGTCGTGAATGAAACCCCCGTTGAAATCAGAGCAACCAATGTGTTGTCCTTTGGGTGGGGTTTCAAGAAAAGCAACCAACGTGGAACTGTAAAAAAAAACAAAAAAAAAACAGAAATTTAACTGAATGAGAGTGAAAACAGGGGGTTTAACAAAAAAAGAAAGAAATTAACCTAGACTGAACTAAACTAAAAGAGAGCAAAAACAAGGGATTTTTTGAAAGAAGAAAAAAAGGAAACCCTCCTTAACTTCATCTTTTTTTCTCTTTTTTTTTGAATTTGCATCAACTTTTCTATTCTGGGTTTCAAGTTTGTTGCCAAAATGGCTGCAACACCTAATCCCCCAGAATTTTCTTCTCTCTTTTCCAATTTGGGAAAATCTTGACTGGCACCATCAAATAGACTAAATGATAAGAACACTACACACATCCACATACATGTGCATTTCAACATTGATTTTATTTTAATAATTTTATTCAGTGTCGTGTTTTTTTTTCCCCTTCCACACCTCTGCTCCCTTCAATGAAATTTCTTGGGGGTTGTGCAGAATAATCTGCCCCAAGTTGAGTTTTGAAATGGTTCAGTTCGATCAGCATATCCTTGTGCAGATTTTTTGCGATATTTGCACAATTCCTGCACACACCCGTCCGCATATCATAACCTACAATGCAATGGGCACGGTGCGTGTGTAAAGTTGATAAAAAATGTATGGGGAAAATGCCAATGCTACCGAAAGGAAAAACAAAAGAACCACAGGATGGAGGCTTGGTTTTTGTTTTTTCTGTTGTTGTTTTCTATTGCATGAAATCACAGGTAAGAATCAAATGCGTTTTTTTTTTCCTGTGCTGAAATCATTTTCAATTTTCGAAAAATTTTGGTGGGAAAAAAAAACGGACAGACTCAATCCTGCCGGAGACTTTTTTTCATTTCTCTACAAAAAGGAAAGAAATAATAATAATATAAATTCAATTCTGATTATTTTTATTTTTATTTTTGGCCGATATAGAAAAGAAGGAACCTGAATCACGAATTATGGAAGATGTCCTTCCTTTGGTTATCAGATGCCAACCAATATTCTTGTTTTCATTCATTCATTTATTCAAAAAAGAAAAAAAACAGGAGAAAAAAAAATGAGCTCCGACAAAACAAAAGATTAAAAAAAAATGCATGAGGAGTTTCTTACTGGTTATCCTTGGCCTCTTCCACAATTTCCTTGCTCATTGCTTTGAAATCGGAATAGTTCAAAGCAGTGTAATTATCGCAGAATCTTCGAACCCGCTCCACCAGGTTGGATTCCAAGGGCAGCATCCCATCTTTGTAAACGGAGGCGCTGAAATATCCATCAAAAAGAAAAATCAAGATTCCAAAAAAATCCATTCAAAAGAGGCACAATCAGAAAAATAAAAAAATTCTAATTCGAAAAATTCACACAGCAGCGCAGCACTTTATTTGGTTTTGAACTCCATAATATCACAATTCAGATTTCAATCAGAAACATATTATTATTATTATTGCGGTGCATGCCATTTCCAAATGGAGTCGAAAACAGCAGTTCAGTCATGCTGAGGAGAAGCAAAAGAGAAAAAAAAAAAGTTATCAGTAATTCCCTGAAGTGGAAACCCACTTCCGAGATCAAAAGCACCTGCGAAGGATCCCGGCCAAAAGATCCGACGGAGGACCGCCAGAGACCCGCGAGCCGATGAACGCCACCCGCAAGTTTTTGGTGCTTTCCTCGAGAGATCTTCCTGCCTTGTGCAGTGCTGCAATCAATTCCATGCAGACCGACTCCATTGCGACGACACAGCGTTTCTCACAGGGAGGGTGGTCTTCTGCAAGAACAGAGGTGCCAGATTTAATTCTTCTATTCGAGGTGTGAACTGACTCGTATCTCACTCAAAATCAAATTGAAAGGAATGAGGTTTGGTGAATTTTATGAAAATTGGTGCACCTCAGATCAGCAAAAACAGGTCTTGCAACTTGCAAGACCTCTTTCTTCTTCTTTCTTTCTTTTTTTTAACCTTTTTTTCTGAGGAAGGGAGAGCTGGGGTGTAAAACCAGCAATTGATAATGATTTGCTTTGTACTTTTTTTTGTCCTTTCCTTCTCAGCAGTCATGAGTAATGGGAAAGCTTGAGTAACCAATTGGATATTACAGCTACGACTGTAATATCCAGAATTGACTAAGAGGTCTGCAGCAAGAAAACCCGAGTTCTCCGCCAAGCAAACTCACCTGCAAACACACGTCTGTCTGCCTCCTTGCACGGTTTCTTTCGACGTCTCGAACTTCAGACAGATCTTTCAGAATGCGCGCGTTGGTGTTCGCTGCCATAGTGACGATTTGTGGAATAATCCACTTCGTTAACCGACGGCGGCGTCAGCGAAACAACAACCTCCGCCAAGTTGGAGATGAGGGGGAGGGTGGAGCGAACAATGTGCATCAGCACAACAGGGCCGAAAGCAGTTCAGCAGAGAAAGTGGCCACAAACCACGATGACAACTCTGCTCCTGCGAGTCCAACAATCGGTACTGCCGCCCAGGAAAGTCCTCGACGAAGTTGTGTCCTCCCATCGGCACAGGTAAGAGGAACGCCTTGTTGAATCTTGTCGCTCTTTCTTTCTCCGCGAGGCTGCGAAATGTTCGCAGCGACGGAACTCGCTCGAACCTTGGCATTCCCTCTTCACGCAGTCGCCTCATCATCAGTATGAGACCAAAAGCTGGTTAACCTTCGTTACAGCATTTCGTTGTGGAGTCATTTTTTTGATGTCTTGCCAGTGACGTCCTTTGAATTCACTTGCTGTGACTCTTTCTGCAGGATTTGATGTCTGGTGGAAAGCTGGGGAGCTACTTCACTGCTGGCCAGTCGCGTTCCCTTGCCGTCTGCCGGTACGTAAAAGCATGCTTGCGAGACAAGACGTCACCAGATACGTCACCTGGCAATTGGCTGGGATAGGAGACGTCGGAAAAGACGTCATTTGGGTTGAAATATATTTGCTGTGGGACAATAACACTGAACAAACTGTGGGTCGTCCAGGTTCATTGCGGCCAACCTTCTGCTGCAACTGGAGGCATTGCATTACCGCGGGGTAATGCACAGAGACATCAACATGGACAGAGTCAATGTTGATGTCTCTGGCCCGGGGTTCCTGTTTTTCGGGAACCTCAGGCATGCCACCAGCACCCGCAACACCCCCCGAGCCTCGCCGCCTGACCACCGCTTCATGGTATGCACGAGTCACCTTGCTCCCAGATTTATCAATCAGAGTTGCAGTAGGATAATCTTCCTGCTGAACAATGTAGGGGCTTTCACTGGTGGAGTAATTCTGGCCATAACCGTTGACACCAATTGGATTTTTTGGCATGAACAGGCTCCTGAAATCGCCTACGGGTGGGGTGAGGGAATGGAGGCGGACGTTTGGGCATTCGGGGTATTGGTCTATCGAATCTTGATAGGCCGATTCCCGTTCCCCAATTTCCACCAGGAGGACCGAGGTCAAGACCAGGGCTATGTGAACTTGATGTGGAGGGTTTGCAGCCTTTTGGAGGGAAGGCCTGGCCTTACGAACTTCTTTGCCTCCATCTTCCAGGTGAGACAGCCGATCCTTTTAAACTGGACAGACCTGCAGAAATTGAGTGGCTTCAATTGGATCAATGGAAACATATGGACAGCAGTGACCAACCCTGATGGAAGGAACTCAGAAATAATGGATTGGTGTGTAGGTGAAGAAAGAATATAGGCCAACTGTTGCAGAATTGAAGCAGCATCCGTTCTTCAGGGGAGTCGACTGGTACGGCCTTGCCCAGAGGACAGTCGAAAGTCCACTTCTGGGTGAGGTCATTCCAGTCCCCATTGAGGATCGGCCAGCGGTGGAACTCTTTGCAGGGTCGGAGCCCTGCATTGAGTAGAGGAAATTGGGAGAGGGGAGGGGAATAAATGGCTGGCAGAGGGTTTTTCTTTTTTTTCCCTCTGCCGGCCCTGGATGGGGGAGGCAGTTAGATCCGGGGGCCTTCACAGCACCCCGCGCTGGCTGGAGCGGGGTGCAACCCCCCCTCTCCTCCCTTTGCTTTCTTCTTTTTTGGAGCTTCGATGGTTGGGATCTACTTGACCGAAAGGTAAGATTTTGCTTTTCTGTTTTTCGAGTCCAGTTTATTGACAGAAATTGCACGGGAAAATGCTGACAGTTGTTTTTTTTATATTGGTCTTGCAGGTGAATTGGAAAGCTATTTTTTTTATCTGGCATGCCTTGATGGATTGGGATTTGGAGTTCTGCACACTTGATCGACGTGGTGGAAAAAACCTGACTGGACTTGCACAAAATAATTTGGGAAATGCACTTTGCGAATGTGCTGGATTTTATTTCTTGGTAGCCGAAACTTGGAGCTGCCATGACACACTGGGTTTGGGAAATTAAGACAAGGATTCGCTGAATTGAGTTCCAGCGATTTCAGATAAGTTTCTTTTGATGGGAAGAAATTGCGCAATTGTTAATTCACAGAACTGCTCAGAGTCATATGGATTCATATGAATGTGCGCATGTACTGTACTGGTGGTGCTGAAGAAACGATTTTCTTCCTGTGAAGGATGGGATTCAAGTAACAATCGAGAAAAAAAATTAGGGGAGAAGGCCTTGAGGCAAAAAGAAATTAAAAATCGAGTTCTTTCGTGTGTCAGCTTTTTATGGGGGAAGTATTGACCTGGTCAGAAAAATGGAAAGGAAGGAACGGCAGAATCGTTTTGTTTGTCTGACCGACAGATAAAAGAAAAATGGATGGATGTTCCATTTTCTGAAATGCGAGAGGGAAAATTAGTCACTACCCTGTTGAGCATCTGATTCAAGCTTGCAAATGTTCAAGGGTTGATAAGGGATTCTTGATTCTTGAGGCATCACGTGCATCCGCCGTTTTTCTCCTTCTGATTGGTGGGGGCTAATTTTTTGGTTGGTCGGAAAATTTTGCACCCTGCAAAAGCTGACGTGCATTTTGGAAATGAACTATCTGATTTAATTTTATTTGTTTTTTGGGGAAGTTCTGAACAATGCTTGAGCATTTATTCAGTCATTGGACAAGGATAACATGAGAGGAAACCTTATTGAGAGGATTGGGGGTTTTGTGAAGTATTTGTACTATATTCTGTAAAATCATTGTAGAATCGAGGAAAATTTCATGGATGAAACTGCAGGGTGTGGTAGGGTTGCGCACTGTATCGATAAGCAAGCAGACATATCGTAGGGAAATCCAAGCTAGCCTGAATTCGGTTCAATATATGTGAGGGCTAGGATGAATGGCAGTGAATGAATCCATGAAGTGATGTGACATCCATGTGGGAAAAAGTGTGACATAAAAGCTGAGAAAAAAATTCCTGGATTCCAAAACAGAAATTGGAAATCCATATGTCAGGGGAATAATTGAGAAAAAAAGTGAGATGGAACTTACTGTTCCCAGATTAATGGTGGAATAATGAAGCCACATGTGCTGCATTTTTTACTCAAGATTTATATTCTAGATGGGACAGCCTGATCAGTCCTGTCAGACTGGAAATGAAATCCATCAAAAGATTACACAACGCCTCAAAAATCCAAATTCAAATATTTGGAGTGAGTCCAGCAGAAAGGAAAATTCTTCGCATTCGGAAAATTCGTCACATTCGTTCAAACCAAAAACACACGAGAGAGAATTCCCGTTCCTTCTTCGGCCGCCGCCGCTCATCCCTCGATTTTTCCCAATCATTTGCGTTCTACAGCAATACATACACCAAAGTACGAAAACAAACACCGTGGAAAAAAGAAGGGAAATGCTGAAACTGCCTCGAAAAGATATGAGTTTCAGAGCAGTATCTGGAGGTTGACTTTTTCCCCCCAAAGGATTCGCTCGCTGGATTTCGCAATCCCCCCTTTCTCTCTCCCTGTCGTTTTCGAAAGCCAAATTTCTGCACTCGTGAAAATGATCATTAGCGAATCATCAAAAGGTATCTCTGAAAGCGCAGATCTGGGCTTGAAACAGCTGGGTGTACAAAAAGATCGGAACCCTTGAGCATTGCAACTCGCATTCTCTACCGCATTGTCGCCTGTTCCTCGCTTTTGTCTCGTCCGATCAACCAACCACCATGGCCACCGCTATGTCCAAGACTTTCGTCGGACTCCAGAAGGCTGGAGTTTCCGTGAGGGTATGTTTTGTTGTTTTGTTTTTTTTCTGTGAACGAAAGGGTCCGACGCCCGATCAAAAACAGCAGCGACGGTTTCGAAGATCTGTGGAAAACGTCTTGCTTCTGAGAGAGGGGGGTCATGGGCATCGAAAACCCTTTATCTGTCTTTCGTTTCTGCGCGAGAAACAGTTGCTTGTTCGATTCGCTTCGTTGGTGGAGACGTTTGTCGATGGGCAGTCGCAACTGTTTCTCACATGTTTTCGTCTCGTTTTTTCTTGTGTGCGTGTTTTCTTTAATCCTCTTTGGTAGTCGTTTCTCTGTCGCTCGCTTTTTTCAACCCGCTCGGTTTTTTTCGAGTGAAAACACGTTTGCTTGGGAGTTTTTCTGGTCAAAAACTCTGCCGGCTCTGCTTATTTTGCAGGGAACCCGCCAGGTTTCCCGTGCCGCCGTTGAGTGGTACGGACCAAACCGCGCCAAGTGGTTGGGTGAGTGACAAGCTCCTTTTGGTGTGGAGCCCGTGACGAAATCACATCTCCCATCACGTGATATCTGGATTTCGATTTCCAAGAGATCTGATTTCCAACTACACCCCCCAGTGATTCTTTTCGATTTTGTATTAATTTTGCAAATTGTTACTGCATTTTTGCTCAGCTGCTTGTGCCCCTCTCCCAATTTCCCTCGGCAGTGGATGTTTAAATTTGAGTGTTTTTTCCACAGCAAAACACATTTTTTTATTTTTTTTACTCTCAATTTTGGTGAATGAACCTGATTGGATAGGATAAAAACCAACTGTTTTTCCTGTTTTTTTCTTTCTTTCAGGACCTTTCTCCGATGGAGACACCCCCGATTACTTGACTGGAGAGTTCCCAGGTGACTACGGTTGGGACACCGCCGGTCTGTCATCCGACCCCGAGACTTTCGCCAGGAACCGCGAGTTGGAATTGATCCACGCTCGATGGGCTATGTTGGGAGTCGTTGGGTGCCTCACCCCAGAGGCCCTCGAGAGGTATGCCGGACTTGAGTTCGGAGAGGCCGTCTGGTTCAAGGCTGGCTCCCAGATCTTTGCTGATGGAGGTCTTGACTACCTCGGAAACCCCAACTTGGTTCATGCCCAGTCCATCCTTGCTATCGTCTTCATCCAGGTAAACAGAAAAATTCTTTGTGAGATTTTTTTGGGGGGGGAGGGGGGGGTGTTTTTTTGAGTTGGGTTTATTTTACTATATGAGCAAATTTTTAGTAACGGCTGCTACATATCAGCAAATTTTGCAACCCCAGAGGTCCAGAGATGGAATGCAAGATTTGTTTGTTTGTTTTTCACTGGAGTAAACAGCAAGTGAATATCGACTCCATCATTTCTCTATTGCACGATCAGAACGAGCTGGCCAGCCTCCGAAACACCTGGCACAATGTATTTATGCACCAAAAATATATAAACATCTATACTAAACATGATTTCTTTTTTTTTGTCCCCCCATAGGTCGCCTTGATGGGAGGTGCCGAGGCTTTCCGTGTCTCTGGCGGTCCTTTGGGTGAGGGTTTGGACAAGCTCTACCCCGGTGAAGCTTTCGACCCAATGGGCATGGCTGACGACCCAGACACCTTCGCTGAGCTCAAGGTCAAGGAGATCAAAAATGGACGATTGGCTATGTTCGCCATGTTCGGATTCTTCGTCCAGTCCATCCAGACTGGAAAGGGACCAGTCGCCTGCTGGGCCGAGCACATCGCCGATCCTTTCTCCAACAATGGATTTGTGTATGCCACCAAATACCAGTTCTAAGTTGTTGTTTGAGTTGAGTGTATAGAGGCTTTCGGTTTCTATTGGACATTTTTGTGTGGTGTGTTGTTTTCCTCTTCTTCGGAAGAGGGTGCGCCAGCGAGGAATATCATGCCTTTGGGGGTTATGAACCAATCGAGAGGATAATTGGATTGTTAATTTCGTAATGTAGTGTAAAAAAAGAGAAGAGCGATTCTTGCACCTGCATTGTGTCCTTCGAATGAGTTCTTCCTTTTTCCCCTGGGCTGAGTAATGTGCTTGTTTGTTTGTTTTTTTTGGGGGGGGTGGAAATAAATTGCTGGAGTTGAAAGTGGTGGGGTCTCAGAGCTGCTTGTGAAATTTTTATGTTGATACACTCGGCTGCTTGCCACCTCGTGGATGAGATGGTGGAATGCTACCAGCTCCTCTCTGGTTGGCAGAGAGAGAGGAGTTGGGTGGTGTTGAGAAATATTCATAGTGAGGGTTCCTCAATGAGGAATGTATGCATTCTGTCAATTTACTCAAATTTGAGTAAAAACACATTTTATATGAGGAAAAGGGGTGGCAACCATGAGTTTTGCATGTGCATGTGTACTGGTGTTTCTCTGACCTTTTCAGGCAATGGTTCTTGTGCTGTTGAGCTGAAAAGGAAAGTCTGGATGGAGAGAAACACTGTGTTAATGCATAATAACTATAAAATTTCTCCATTCCAGTCGACTGGTTATTGACTTTTCGACTTGTGATTTGGAAGTGGATCCAAGCCCATCCCTGTCCAGCCTCCAGCTCCATATTCTCCAACAGGACTCCTCTTTTCGACGGATAAACGCCGAACTCATTGCGTGCAATCAACAAGTCAAATCAACCTAAAACTTCTGTGTGCTTTCCTGCACGTGCAACCCAACCCCCCCCCCCCGACACCCAACCAGCAAAATTAGCTTGTTTTCGCTGGCGGCAGGTGGCTCATTTGGTTATGACCCTCGGCAGGTCTTTTTGAATATTGTGTCTGGCAAGTTTTTTTTTTATAGAAAGCTGTTGTGTCAGACTCAATTGAATGAGATTATTTATAATACAGATCGGATCTTGGCAGCAAGGATATACTGTAGTCTTCTTCTTGGTTGTATCTAGGTCTTTCTGTAAGCTTCTATAGGCTGTTCGTTGTATGGTCGAAGTAACAAAGCCAAATTTTGTTCAAACTTTTTTTCTTTTCGAAGGGGAATAATTTAAAATTTGCGCTGGAGACGAACTCCGAGCGCAACGATGGCAGAATTTCTACGCGACTTTCGCATGTGATTTCGGGCTTCCCAAGCAAGTGTTTTCGTACCTCCGCGCGAGTTTGGCAGCGTTAGGGATTTAACCCTGAGATTTAGGGTTTTTTTGTTACGTTTTTAGGGGTTTTTTGATATTTTCCCCGCGAGTTTCTATAGTGCCAGTCAGACAGGTGACTTCGTTCCCCGTTGCCTTCTTGACTCCTACATATGGAAGTGAAATTTCTACGATAAGTCCCTGATAAGTCCCTCCAGAGTTTCTTGGACAGGAGCTTTCCTAGCTCTTTTAATGTGCAATTGTTTGTTTGCTTGTACAGTTCTCAGATTTTTAGCAATACTTCAGAGATATCCGATGTCTGACAGTTGAATTATATACAGATATGTGTAGATTGTTTGCTTTTCTATGTGAAATTTCCACCAAGGGTGAGGAGGTTGGTTGGGTGATGTGAAAACTCCATTAAAAAATCAATGGCATCGACTTCTGCAAAGGAACACATATGTTGACCCAAAGCACGGAATTTCTTTTTTTCTTTTTTCTTCTTTTCTTTTTTTGCAAACTTCTTCTCTCCTGAGGATTGCACCCCTCCAACCCTCCGATTCGAGAAAATAATCCCTTTTTATACCGATCCAAAATTATTTTGCCGTCAAACAAAGCCTTCTTGTTTGGAAAAAAAACAAACAGAAAACCCACAAAAAAAGAAAGGAGCATCAAAAACACTCGACCGAAGAAGAAAAAAAAAACATAGGAAAATAATTCGAGAAAATATAGATAATTATGTGTGTTTTTATCGTTATATATTCGTACATGTCGTTATAAATAATTCTTTTTTTGTGCGGATGAGGGGGAGGGGGAAAATAACAAACGCCAGGAGAAAAACAAAAATATATATATATTGTAAATAGCAGGGGGAAAATCTTACACCCTCCATCAAAGTTTTTCCCCCACAGCGCCCCCCCCCCCCCTTTCCCTGCCCCTTCTTTTCCTCGATACTTTTAGAATTCAAAATTCTCTTTTTTTTTTGTTTCAATCATCTTTTTTTTCAGTGTCGACCTCCCTCTCTATCCCTGTTATTGCTGGATGAAAATTATCTAACAATAAATGGATACGCGTGTATACATATATATATATGTATTTCTTTTTTTTTCTTTTTTTTTTTGGGATAACGTGCGTGTGTCAATATATACATATTCATACAAAAGAGCCGAAACTTTTTTTTTATGAGTTCTTTCAGGAGGATTATCGAGAAATTCTCCGTCTCCTTAGGCCTGTTTTTTTTTTTTTTTTTTTCCTTTTCTTTTCTTTTTTATCCCTCTTTTGTTTACTTCCCTCTTTCTCCCCCCCCCCCCAAAAAAAAAATTAAAATATCACTGCGTTTCTTTTTTGATTTTCTTTTCTTTTTTCGATCACACCGTATTTGGGTGTCCATAATAGACCCTTTTTTTCTTTATCTGCCCACCAAAAAAAAAAAAAAAAACAGAAAAAAAAAGAAAAACGAAAAAAAATACACCTGAACAAACTCTGCCTCACTTCATACAAACCCAATATTAGTAATTGCATTTGTAAATTCGCTCCCCCCTCCCCTTCCCTCCCTGTTTTTTTTCTTTTTTTTTCCTCTCCATAACATCGTCCCCCCCCCCCACCTCCACTTCCAACACACACACCAAAAAAAAAAAAAAGAAAAACACAACCCACCCGTTATCCTCTTTTTTTTTTTGCCAAACTTAACCATTTTTTTCTTCCTTTTCTTTTCGTCCCCCCCACCCGGACATCTACCCTATCCTATTTTATGGCATGTTTTTGTTCAACTTTTGCTGAACGAATGCGATGAATTTTTTGAGTGTGGGGAAGTATTCGGGGCAAGACTCCAAATTTTGATGGTTGTAATGTTCGGGCCAAATGGGATCCACAGCATTTTTTGACAGCTTATGCAGGATTTTACCATGTGAAACATCAATCACCTCATCTTCTTCTCCCTGTAAAAAGTAATAAAAAACAAAAAATAAAAAAAATCATCGATCCGAAACCAGGTTTGCTTGAAAAATTTTCAGTTCAAAAATATTTGATTTCACCTATCGATTGCCAGCGCAATTTTTTTTAAAAAAAGGCTTCCAAACAGAATTCGATTTTGAAAAAATAAGGTTCCTGTCCACAACCTTTTTTTCTTTTCTTGAAGTTTGTAAAAAGAAAACGAAACATGCAAAAAAAGAAAAAAAGGATGCATATACACAGGAAAAAATAATTCGTGGAATTGGTGGATGGATGAAAGTGGGGGCACCCACATGCATGATGAGCGTCGGACATTTGACTTTCGAAATCAGAAGGTAATTTGGGTATACGTCCGCCCAAGATGGCCACCATTTCAAATTCGGATTCAAAACCCGCATGCCAGACATCAAGGGGGCATGCAGAACGACCCCTGCCAAATTTGGGACTTTTGCACCGATATACACCTGAGCACACACACACACACATCAAAAAAACACCAATTGTAACTTCATGGATTTTCAGTTACAGGTAGATTTTCTTTTTTCTTGATACATTTTTGTTGTTTTTATTTATATTATTATTTTTTTTGGGTGGGGGAGGGGGGAGAAGTTGCTGGTGGTTGATTGTCAAAAACTTTGCAGATTTGATTTTTTTTTCTTGTGGTTCCATATATATCAGAAACGTTTGCACTGATACATGCATAAAAGCAGAGAAAAAAAACAGAAACACCACACACATGGTAATTTCCAGAAATTACTATGAAATTATGTAATTTTATGTGAAATTACTCCACATGCTAGCATGGGGACCCCAACATGAGGGGGCGGATGGAGTGCATTTTTTTCAAAAGGGTTTTTTCCCCCCTGCACTACCTGAAGACACGGGGTGATTAGGTGTGTATGGAATTTAGGGAAAAATCATTCTTTTTTTTGTTTTGTACCGTGGGGCCACTGCCAACGGACTGTCCATAGGCAATAACTTCTTCCGGCGGTGTATTGTATGCGTCTTCCAAATGTTTCAGACATGCTTCTATGTCTGCCAGAGTGTTTCTCGCAGAAGGGCTCCCGGAACTGCATCCATAACCCGAGTAGTCATACCCCACGATGTGACATCCCAGTCTGACGGAAAGCTCCCTGAAGCAAAAAAATTGAAGGAATAAAAAAACTGAGTGCTATTTTTTGAAAAAAAAAGGAGAGGGAGGGAGGGAGCCTTGATATTTTCTGAATGGAAATATCGATTAAAAAAAAAAAAGAAAAAGGATTTTTTCGCGGAAAAAGAAAAGAGATGCAAAAAATATCGCCCCACATCTAGGCCTGAACTTTTTTTTTGAACGCTTTAAGAAAAGCAGTGGGTGTATTGTTTCTCGTGTTTTATTTATTTGTAAAATTTTCTATTTTGTTATTATTATTATTATTCTTATTTTTTTGGGGGGGGGGAACAAAACATGATTGTGCAAGAATAGCATGAAATAATTCTTCCACGTATCATTCTTGGACAAAAATTTATCTGAGTTCAAAAAAGATAAACCACCATAAAGAAGAAAAAAAACCTTCTAGGAATTGCACACAAATAAATAAATTAAAAAATAAAAATAAACGTGACCGTTTCAATCCTCTCCCAATTTTTTTTCTTTTTTTTTCTTTTATTGGTATTCACATTCCAAGCCATCCTGTGGCTGGCCTTCTAAATTCAATTTACTTGTAAAAGGGCATCATTTGCCCCAAATCCACTGCATTTCCATGACTGTACAGCACAGTCAAGATTTTCCCTTTGAGGACACCGCCCGGGGGTCTGAATGGAATTCTGGCGAAAACAATCAGAGTATCTCCGCCGCCGCCTTTCCTTCTTGGAGTCTTAATCAGCTCCACGCTGCACCCTAATACCTTATGCACTCTGAAATTTTGAAAAGAAAAAAAAAGAAATAAAAAGAGAAGAAAGAAACAAGTGAGGATATCGAAAAAAAACCGTAGCAAATTAATGAAAAAACGAGCGGAAATTTGAAAGAAAGAAAAAATGTTTTGGCCAATGTGTAGCTCTTCAGACTGCAGTTTCGTTTTTTTTTATTCACTTTTTTTCATTATATCCTGGTGGTGTGCAGCAATGTTTTTGGCGAGACTTGATTGGGTCTGCACTTTTTTTTATAACTTTTTTGCAATTGCGCTTCTACATATAGAGTTTATTCAGGGAAAAATAAATAAAAAAAATAAATGAATAAAAATATAAACATTCTTTCTTTTTCCCATAAACACCTGAAATTCTTTGCCCTCAGGATTTTTTCAAAACAGTTCTCAGCATTATAATAAAAACAATAAAAATAAAATAAAATAAAAATTTGGCAGTCACCACCCTACACTACACACATTCTGACTGGGATATAAACAGCCTATTAATAGAAAGGGAAAAAGAACAATCTTTTTCATTCTAGTTTCTCAACACTTCCAGACCAGACCAAAAAAAAAGGAAATATGAATTATTGTTGCCCCCAGGTCCCTTTTTTCGATCCAATCACCCCCCACACACACTCACAACGATAATGGCCTTATGTACAATTCCCCAGTTCGGTCGGCGTGTTTGGAAACGTCGTAAGAAGGGGGCGTTGGCGGGAAGAACGCCAACTTGGAGGAAATGCTTTCCACGAATCTCGACCAAAGCCCCATGTCGCTCCCGAAAGCCCTCGCAGGCGACGCTCTTGCCGAAATTACCCGGTGGGGGGGATCGCAAACCACGCGCTCGCCCAGCAGCGAACCTTTTTGCTTAGTCAGGGGTTGGCCACGGGGGGCTCGACAGAAACAACCCCGCAATATCTTAGAAGGAAATATATTAAACTGTTTACGCGAAGAACGTGGGGCTTTAGGAATGCGTTGATCTTTGAAAAGTACACGGAAAAAAAAGGGGGGGAGAGGAGGGGGGGGAATCCACACTGGTGCGCGATGCGTTCGTCTGTTTCGCCCCAAGGCGCAAAGAAAAAAAAAAAGGAAGGAAAGGTATTCAAGGTGAGAAATTGACAGGGGGTAGTGTACTGAATGTCGGAAAGAGAGTTGCTGGGGTCGTCATGTGTTTGGACTGTGGAAGCGAATCTGTACAGTCGGTGCATTTATGGAAAAAACTGGCTCGAAGTACCCACCCCAACACAACCACACAGACACTCCAAGAAATCATTCATTCAACCTTTAAAAAACTGTCCCATATGTTCGAAAATCAAATATGCCCACCGAACCGCCACTGCGTCACTCGAAGACAGAAGTATCGTCGAGAAAAGACGCAGGAGGCGCAGACAAGCCCGCGAACAGGGTAGCGCCAAAGGGTGCTGCCGAAGCTGCCAAGTCCAAATAACGCCAGATTGCGTTAGAGCGGGCAGACCATCCACCCCAAATGCGCAGCTTCCAAACGGGAACGCCGGAATGGAGAGCCGCTGTAGCGCCACCACGACGCAGAGAGTGCGAAGTCCAGTCGCCTGGGGGCAGCATAGGTTGGTAGAACTCACAGAAGGCTTGAAACCGGGTGCGAATGGAGGCACCGGTGGTGGGGGGAGGGTCATCAGGTAACTGCCAAATGTAGGAAGACTCCGTGCCAGCAGCGATCCAGGCTTCGCGACGCCGGGAAAAATAGAGCAGGTATAGGTCCAAGAGAAAGGAGGGGAGATCCCTGAGGGTGCGCAGGCGCAACCGCTGCGAACTTTGGGAGCCGACGCCCTTGGTATAGCGCTCTCGAAAAAAGAGTGCGTTGTCGGCCAGCAGAACCTCCAGGTCTCCTTCCAAAACCCCGGCGCCGCTGCAGGATCGAGAGAAAAACAAGTAGAGGGTGGTCACGAGTAAGACGTCACGAAAAGGCGCCAATGCCAGCTCGGGCGTCACAGTCGCCAAAATGCGTTCCAAAACGCGAGGCGAAAACGCCTGAATGGCGTCGTCTCGTGGCCTCTCCTTGCCCCAACCACTTAGCACGCCGTTGATCATGCTGGTAAAAGTCAAAAGCTCCCAACCGAGAAGTTTCATCACACTTGCAATTCCAGAAAGGTAAGTGGTGGCGGTCGTCACAACCACTGAGCCGGAGGCCTTCATGGCATGGACGTAAGCCAGCAAGGTAGACTCATCGGGAGGAAAAGCTTCGAATAGTTCGCCAAGACAAAACAATAAAAACCGAGAAAACTGGGGTCGCAACCCTTTCTGTGTGCTTGGCGCTAACGCATTCAACCGTTGCTGCAACAAAGCCAAACCTCTCTCCTCGCCCAGCGTAGCCAACTGTTGTGACCAAAACTCCGAATAGTCGTTCAGCACCAGACGGGTGATCCACTCTCCGTCTGATAAACACTCCAGCGCCAACTTGAGGCGTTCGGCGGTACGGTCCCTCCGAAACGTCCTGGAATGATCGTGCTCGCGCTCGGAGGAAAAGTCACTATCCTCTTGGCCGACGCTGCTATCCGTTGGAACCACGCGCGGTGTCCCCAATGGGGAACTAGGCACAAGGCTGGCAGGCGATGTCGGAGTAGAAACTCGATAGTCGTCGGTAACTCCGAAAGCGGGGGGAACACCCAGTTGCGTTCCGTCCGCCAGCTCGCAATGGGATGACGTAAGCAGTCTCCCCCCTCTGTGCCCGACTCCTCCTGTAATGAGTGGTACCGTCCGAGTTGACGAGTCCCCAAGGATGCGTACCGGTCGCACGTGCAGTGGTACTGACGTTGGATAGTCGTGAATAATGACGGGTGTAGTCTGTACTCCTCGGCTGACGTGAGTCGGGACAGTATGTCGGGCATATGGTTGTCCTTGGACGGTATCCACTTGAGCTCCATGTCGATCCCCAATGAATCCAGCAGGCGATACACGTGACTGTACGTGCGATGTAACGCGCTGGAACGGGAATTCTGCCGACTCAGTACCCAGCGGGTGACCAAACTGTCTGTCACCAGAGTGATGCGTTGATTGCGCAGCTCCGATTTGAAATAATCGACGGCTTTGCGCACCGCCGTAATCTCCAGGCCGTTGATGTGCTCCTTCTCCGTGTGTTGCCAGAAACCCGCGGCGAGTGCTGGAACTCTCTGTCCAGGGGTTTCCAACTTCGCTCCCCACCCCGTTGTACTGGCGTCGACGCTCAAAGTGTGCGTCGGAAGTGGTGGCCAAAGCGCCATGGATACTGTGTCGGGATCCAGCTTCTGCCAATGGCGGAGCTCCGCCAAAGCTGGCCGCGACACCTGAACTCGACTGCTCCAAGAACGCAGGCCCTGTAGACATCGATAGAGGTGGTGGAGCCAGTAGCGCGTCCCTGGAATGGCGAGGCGACAGGATTGCGCATACCCTGTGAACTGCGCGAGATCCCGAGCGGGCAAACGACGTCCCTTCTGCAGCGCTGTAACTCGAACGCGGCGAGCGAGCTTCTTGAGCTTCGCCAGCCTGTGAGGAGGCAAAATAAATAAGCACGACTCGGTATCGACAAGAAAACCGAGGTGCTGAAGTCGTCGCTGGGGATTCCAGGAAGATTTTTCTTCCTTCCACTGTAATCCCAACTGACTCATCATTCCCTTGACTAACGAACCAAAAATCTCTAATTCAGCGGGGTCCCCATGCATCCCCATAAAATCGTCGAGATACCATGTGATTCGAACTGGATCGATCGAATTCCGATATCGATCCCAAAACTGAAAAATAAAATCATGATCCCCTTGTGATTCAAGATGGGCTACTCCTCCGGGGTTCCGTAAAAAACGAACGAACTGTTGAATTAGTTCGCAAAAAAGGAGGGGAGAGCCCCGATAACCGAAAGGAAGGGAAGTACAACGAAAAAACTCCCCTTCCATCTCAAACTCAAAAAATTGTTGATGCATGGGGTCTATACCCAAATGAAAAAATGCATCTTTTAAATCCCATTTGATCATGTAATCATTAGGTCGGAGATGTGTAGAAAGCGACCTAAGATCCTCATATTGCACTGGATGAGGTTCGACCTGGCGATTCAACGGTCGCAAATCTATAATCAACCGCTTACCGCTAACCTCTCCGTTCTCGTTTCGTTTATCTACTAAAAAAGCATGACTGCAAATCCCACTTGCGCTAGGCGCTGCGATTTGCTGAATCGCCCCTTTTCTGAGATAATCCTCTTTTATTTTTTCCCATTCTGCGTTCTTTTCGACAGGTCTCACTCTTTTTTTCGGACGAACTGGGTCGGGCACGCCGACAAACCTGGCCTGTATTCCGTTTCTGATACGGTTGAGAACCCTTTGGCTCGTCCCCACTCTGACCCATTCCTGATAACGAGCGCGTACCTGGAGCGAAGTCCACGCCTGGTACGGATCCATTATTCCGTTTTAGTAGTTTTTTCCTTTCCTCGGTCGCGAAAGCCTCCACTGCTTCCCGATCCACTTTCGTTTCGTTTTCTTCCCTGAGGTCGCGATCCCTGAGCGCGTTGTTGGCCTAGTGACTTAGAAAGGGACTTCAGGTAATCTTCGCTCAAACTCTCGAGCGTACTGACGGTCCTAGTTCCGCTAAACTGTTTCGCCGCAAAAGAAAGGCGTATTTTTTCCTGAAGTAGTTTCCACGCCCCAGGGTGACTGTCACCACTATCGGCTTTCAATCTCAACACTTCTAGACTTTCAACTGAGAGAACGAGAGTTCTGTAAAAACCTTGGGCGTAAGGCCCTAGAACTTGGCGCACTGCAGGCGGCGTATGCGGACTGCACAGGATCGTCAAAAAACCGCTGGTGAGATCAAATAGAGCCGAGACAACCGGCGACCAAGTGCGAAGCTCGCTCCCAAAGCCCCCAGGTCCGAGTTTTTCCAACAAACGATAGCCTTGCACGGTCCCTTCGATAGGGAAGTAATCTCCGATCGTAGTTCCACTCGGACGGTCGACTGGGTTAGTCGTAACGTGGGGGACTTTCTCGAGCGCGGTAACAAAAGACTGCCTTACGTAGGCTTCGTCAAAGTTTCCTAGGTCCTGGCCTAGAATATGTCGCAAAGCTTCTAGCAAAGCGTTTTCCATTCGGGGGTAAAGATCTCCTTCAAGGAGCCGAGCCGTTCACGAGAGTGAAGGTCGGTTTTTGCAAAAAGCAAAAAGGTGGCGAGAACATAAGGACAACGCCTTTTAAAGCCACAAACTAGAACAAGGCGCACGCTGCCCCAAACACAAAACGCAAGCGCTGCCACAAATGCGTCAGCCGCGGCTGACTGTGCCAGCAAAACCCGCCCAGTACCGACCCAGCCCATAAACTCATGAACTGGAAGTTAATAACATGAATTTTTGATTGGCCCCACGAAATCCAAAGGTCAGGGGCAGGAACCGCCCACCCTTTGTTCGTTTTTTGGATTATTGAGGGGGGTTTTATCGTTGGGTCCTCCCCCCTCCCCTCAAAAAAAGGAAAGAAAACAACCAAGGATGCAACAAATCGAACTACGCACATTGTTGAGTTAAATTCAATCGATTCTATTTTCGTGACGTCCCACGTGGCACAAGAAATGCATGGAAATTTCCAGCTTTTGCTTTCGCCTCAGGATTTTGACCAGTGGCGGTCATAGCCAGGAGAAAGATCTGTGCTGAAATCCAAACTCCCATCAGGTTCCCTCAAAATGGGGAGAATTCTGCAATCGATGCATTTTTAGAATTGTGCAACCAGGACAAGGAAGGGGGGGTTGATAACCACAAGTCCAAAAAATTTGCAGGATGCAGGAGCTTTTTTTCGGAAGTGACAGGGGAGGATTGAATGACAGATTTTCCAAATATTCGGTCATAATCTTAATCTCACAAAACAATTTGGAGGCATGCCAAATCAATTTGTGGATGCTGTATTTTGTTAGGACTGCAAACTGAAGCAAGGAAAAGTATCCTTGCGAGTGGAATGGATAGTGAAAATATTATTTAGAATGCTAGGAAAGGTAAAAAGGTTATGTGGTTATGTTGTCTTGACGAAAATGGACATAAATAATCCATCATAACGATTCGAACAAGAAAAACTGGCGATTGGGCAGATATATCAAAAAGTATTCACCGATTGATTGTTGGCATGGAAGTAAAAGACAAGCATAAAACGACCTTTCAAAAATAGGTTATTTTTTACACAACCCGAATTTCTGGGAGAATATTTCTTTCTTAGGTTTTTTTTTCTGTCTCTTACAAAACCTAAAAACCTTCCACAAACACTCCCAAACAATACATAACGCAAACTATGTTCCTTTTTTTTTCTCCCAACCCCCGCCCCAATTCACAAAACATCGCAAAGAAGCATGGACAAAAAAAAAAAGAAACATGTCTTAGAATATCTGACAAACGCTGCACGCATTTTTTTTGTGAAAAGCTTGTATTTTGTTTCTTTTCTTTCATGTGTTTTTTTTTTGTTCGTGCAAAACAACAGATCTATATATGTCGATCTTTTTCACTTTTTTTAAAAAAACCAATGGTTTTTTTTTCATTTGCCGTACTTGTTTTTTTACCCCTCACAAATCATAACGAACGCAAAAACACGAGGACGTTTTCCTAGAAAAATGAATGTCCCTAATTACTTGTTTTTTTTCTTGACTTCAACTTCTTTTATTGCCAAGTTCATGGCCGAAGTAAAAACGACAAGACAACCAACCCGCCAACTCTGTGTGTGATTTTTTTCACTTGTTTTTTTTCTATTTCCTTCTTGCTCCTTTTTTTCTCCATGGAAATTTAGAACTCGCAACTGCATTCGAAGCCTTTGCCCAAAACGACAACATCGTCTTTGACAAGGGATTTTTTGAGAGTGAAAATGTACTGATCAACCTCGGTGGGATGTGGCCTGTGGTCCATTTTGCAACTGAACAGCGAACAAAAAAATGCCAACCGTCATACTCCATTCACAATCCAATCACCATAAAGTCATCCACAGTTCTCTGCAACTCTGGTTTTTTTTTTCAAATCGTTTTCGAGAATACTTCGGCTGAAAAATAGTTTCAATCATCTTGGCCACCTAACTCCACAAAAGAATAACAAAAACAACCATTTTCTTCTTATATTTTTTGAGAATTAAAACATAGCGGACATATATGTATGTCCGCTGACCACCCGTTCCAAACATCACACCAAGTCACATCAAATCACACTTACCCGAGTCCGCATGTGCACACTCTGTCACCCCTTGGCTTTCCCTTTTTGCAGCACCTGGCGACAGAGTCATTCTCGACGCATTTGGGGAGCTTGCCAGCGTTGGCGTTCGCAGTGGCATTACTGGTGGAGCTTCCTGTTTCACAGCAGCACCACACACATCAATTTTAAAACGGAGCGGTTTTAACTCTCAAATCGGACAGCAAGACATTGCGGCGATGAGAATGAGGGGGGGGGGGGGGGGGGGGGGGGGGGGAATAGGGTGAAATGGATCTTTTTCAATCGTGAGGAGTTATGTCTTTAAATTTGTTTATTTATGTTCGCTGGGTTTGCTGCCATCATTTAAATTTCTGTGGTGGAACACTTTTCTGGGGATTGGCACTTGGGTCAAAACTGTGAAACAAGGCTTATTTTGGTTGGAAGAATTCTACTGGTGTGGAATTACTAAATCCAGGACTTGCATAACTACATAGTTTTCGTGTGCTTCTCAGCAGGTAAGAAAAAACCACATCGTTTCCGAAAACTTCTCTTCTCCAGAAATTATCGGTGAAAGGGTTTCTTCCAGGATGGGGCTCCCTTGTTCTAATCCTAACCAGCAGTTACACGCCCAGACATTCTCCATGTATACTTCTTGTCTGAGGGTTTTCAAAGCAGAAAAATACAGCTCTACCCAGGTTCTAACCACCATACCTTTTCCGTCAGTTTCGTTTTCGGCAACGGCTCCAACCTCCACATTTTCCTCAACACCAGAGTTAGCCCTGTTAAGCACAGAAGCGCTGGCGCCATCCTCACCGACCTCACCGAATGCATCCACAATCACTTTCGCGTAGGCAGTGGACACAGCATTGGCAAAAGACTCTTGGTAAGCAAGAACTTCTCCCTTTCCGGACAAGCATGCGCTTGCAGAGGCGGAAGAATTGGCCTGATAATGGGATCAGAGAAAATGAGTCAAGATGGCTTAACAATCACAAGTTAGATTTTCGTGCGGAGGGGCATTCCCTGCATCCCTGGTGCCCAGTTGCAATAAGTGAGTGTGCTCAGGAGCGATTTTGTAATTTTTTTCTTGGATCGAAAGGGTCATGTGTACCTCTGCTACAGCAGTAGCGGTGGCTTCAGCAACCCCCTCAGCCTCCGCAATATCGTTGGCATTCTCAGCTTTGGTGAAGACCTGTGGATTTCCACAGTAAATCTTCCTCAGTCTACATACAGCTGTGTGATCCCACTTGTTGTACCCTGGCCACATCCCTCTATCACCCCCTTCCTTTCATTGCCTGAAGTCAGTCGAAAATTTCATCTGCCATCATGACAAATGATAGTTGGAGTGATGTTTCTTGAGATAGATGTAGGTTCCATGTAGATATCGTGGAATTTGTCTCTACCTCAACAAAAGCCCTTGCTGCAGCGACAGCCCTCGCTTCCGCGTCTGCCCCCGCTTCAGCACACAGCTCGTTGTTTTCGCCGGTGGAGTCAGCGATGATAAACACAGTGGTCAAGGTTTTGGCAATAGCCTTTCCGACAGCCCTGGCAGCGACTTCGGCAGCGGCCTTCACTGGCCTGCCATCCGCAACCTCCTTCTCCACTACGACCTTGATCTCTATGATCTCGTTCCTGACCACCTCCAGGCTCTGCACAGATGAAGGAGAAACATCGGTCAGGTTTTTCTCCAGGAGTAACCGAGACTTTGTTGGAGTGGTCGAGAGGTAACCGCCACAGATAGTAACTAAACTTTCAATGTGCGCGGTAATTATCGCGCGCAAAGTCTGAATACCTAGCCGGCTGGGGGATGTGAATCATACCTCGGCGACTGCTTCGGCCTCTAAATTGACCTCTCCATCGGTGGCCTTGGTGGTGGTCTTAACTGAAGCTTTTCCTTTCTTATCGGTGCTCACCGCCTTGGTACTGGTGTTCAAAGAAGCCAACAGCAATCGCTCTACGAATGTCAACGAACCACACATCAGACACTTTCAATCGCGCTGAGTTCAACCCTCAACCACAGAAAAAGGCGCGGTACGCCACTGCAGCGCCGATTCTCACCGCTGACAGAGCGAGCTTCGCTTGCGCAAAAAACCTGTATCCATGCAGAAGCAGAGCCTCTTAGACATCGGCGTGTGTGTAGAATATGGGGAACAGAACGGAAAGACCATCCAAGGGCATTTCACCAAACTTACTGCTAGCAGAATAGCGGCAATAATCCTAGAAGACATCATATTCGCGTCCTGGAACAACACGGAAACCTTAGGATCCAGTCGACGAGGGGTGCTCAGCACGTTGAGAAACGGAAAATATATAACTCTGCGTCCGCTCACCAACCTGTTGATTCTAACGTATCCCGTCAATATGCTCGCTATAACGTCGCACACGGGGTAACTGTGGGTGAGATATTTGAATTTGCACCAGAGTGTTGTTTGTGCCGCAGCTAGGTTTCAAAGAGAATTTATGCTCCGGCATGGGGTCTCAAAGCGTGACGTCAGTAAAAGCTCCTGATGGATTTCTCGGAGCGCTTCCGACAGGATTTCTCGCAAGCGAAGGTGTGAGTCGGGCTGCGTAATCGGTTCCACCGAACCCCTGACGCCCAATTCACACTTCAGAGATGGTACTGTCGACAAACACATTCTTTCCTCACGGAACTCCGACCGGGAGGATGTCCCCGACTCTTGAAACAGAAGTCGTTTTGCCACCAGCACACCCACGACCGTCATGGCGTCCGAAGAAACGTTCGTCTTTCACTTGAAAAATCGCAGGGAGCCTCTCCTTTGTCGAATTGGTGATTTTTGACCGCGACCGTACTTCACTGTGCATGCACGTGTCGGCAGTTTTTTTGACAAACTGGGAGCTCGCTTTTTTTGCGCTTAGTCTTGCAGTAATTTCTCGATCGTCATAACATGATGACACGCGCGAAGAAGCGGTGAACTCCCTTCTGATGCTAGACTCCACTTTTGCTCCAGAAATCTTGTGGACCATATCGCTCATCACTGCCACTCTTTTCTTCTCAATCTGGGCAAGGCCTGGTTTTCCAGTGTGACTTAAAAACTAACACTCATCGCTCGCGTTGCGGTGGTGGGGATCAACCCAACGACTACAGCTAGAGCGTTAGAACGCTGTGACATCCTGCGGTTGATATGTCGGGCTTGGACACGCGCGCAGGCCGGTTCTCCCTCCCTGAGCCTCATGAGGACATTCGTGGTGGCTTTGGCAGTTGCTTAGCTTTCCCGAGAGAGGGAGACCCGATTCTTTGTTTAGAATGCGTCATTGTTGAGCAGCTATGCCCGCCGCCACAATGCATACGAGTCCAAAAGCACTCCATCATCGAGGCGTTGATAGTCTCGTTTTCCACTCCTGTTACGGAGTATTGATATTTCTCGTCAGCGTAACTTGGCCGTCAGTTGGTCCCTTTTTGACTGCGTTGACCCGAAGTTCCACAAGCTCGTCGCGTGGCGGCTGAACTGCTCCTTGTGCGCGCGTGTAAGGTTCAGCAGGCGCAACACGAGGGTTGCAACTAATTCATCCTGAGATAGCTTCTGTAGTCTATGAATTGTGTGTTGATCGAGCATCCTTCTCATTCAGCGCGTGGCAGCTGATTGTTGCAACGCGCGCGATGTTGAGAGTGTCGCTGGATGGTGTTCCGGGGTCCAAGTTTCTCTTGTATGGATCATGCTACCAGGTCTGCCACGTTGAACTCCGCAGCACAAGTCGAAAGTCTGGCTGCTCGTCGACAGAGCATGTGACTCGACATGGCTGGTATAGTAGGGGCAAGCCAGTGGCTAACCAATCAATACCGCCAGCGCTGGTCGATACGATTCCTCGATGCTGGTATGGAGCTGGTAGCTTTTGCGAACCATTCTCTGTAACTGGCCGCCCCAGCTCTGACCATGATTTTGGAGGCTGACAGATCTATCGTTTGGGAATCTGATAGCATCGACTCCTGTTTTTCTTCGTTTTTTGTCGGCTGGTCATTGGAGCACTCCATGAAATCGATTTTTTTTGTTGTTTGTATTATAGCCTGGCACCACGGACGCAAGCGACTATTTCCAGGACCCCAGACGCCAGCCAGCACCACCGCCACGACACCAAATATTCTGTCTTCCGCTCCAAGTCGTGAAAGCTTAGATTCTACTGGCGATAATGCTGTTCAAGGTGAATGGTTCCACCCTTACACAATGTTTCAATGTGCTTGGACCCGTGATATCAAATGTTCCAGGTTTGAAAGGCATTCAACATTGCTGCAAGAAAATGAAAACAGGAGGGGGGGGGTTGCTAAACCCTGTTTTCCTGTGTAGCTTCAGAGGGTCCTTCGCAAACGGTTTGTCGAAAGAGCGAAAGGGTCAATTCAACTCTGTTCCAAACTGGGATACAAACCACGGGGTCGGATGTTGCGCGACACGCAAGAGTTGGTGTCCAGGTGTTATACGATGGAACAAAGAAAAAGTTTCGCTTCGACGAACGCAGTAAGCAGATGGCACAACCCTTAGCTGGAAAAAAAATCAATCGACCATTGCATTCCATGCTGAAATTCTTAACAAGCTCGCAAATGCACTCCAAGGGGACCGTTTTCTTTGTTGAAAGAAGTTGGTGTTCCAGGGATAAATGTCGTATTTGTCGATATCCAGTGTATCACGAGCTAGATTAAAAAAAAATTGCCTTCTTTGTTCAAGGTATGGACCGATCAACTCCTTTCATGGAGCGTATCAGGGAATACATTCGAAGGATCTTGGTGTACAAGGATATCTTCACGGGTGAGTGCCAGGTATGTTCGTGTGCAGAGCTCTTCACACGCCACCATGGCCTGTACTTTTTACCTTTGCAGAATGCTTCCTCCACTCGGATTGCTGAGCATTTTTTAGCCTCACTCCTTCCTTGACAAATCCTGGCGTTGGTAGATATTTCATAGTCGTTGTGCATGTTGCAGGAAAAACGAGGGTACGTGAGCTCACTTCAGCAACGCCACGAGCTGAGGAACCTTGATCTTTAATCACTTTCTCCACTATGATTTCGCAACCTTTCATTCTGTTGGAAGAAATATATTCATTCTGTTTGCACTATCGCATACCTTCGAGTAACAGTCGAACTCGACTAGTGCTGTATCACCGTTGAGGCAAGGTTCTTCCCAAACAACTGATCCATATGGTTATTTACCTCCAGGAACATGAGAGTGGCGAGGCGATACACCCCATGAGCGCGCTGCGCACAAGCTGGGATGTTCTGATGTTGGGCCTGATTTTGGTGTTGTGCGTGGTTGCGCCTTTTCGAATCGGCTTCGATATTCGATCAAGCCCCATTCTGGATGTATTCGACTTGACCTGCGACCTCTTATTGACGCTGGATATACTCCTGAACTTCTTCACAGGCTTCGTCGACAAGAACGAAACACATCTTGAGATCCGAAAGGTGTGAAGATTTTATCTGGTGAGCATGGGGAAAAAATTCATGCGTATCCTTTGACTCGGCTTTTGCGCTGAATTCAAGGAAAGAGAAGGAAAGCTTTCAGGTCTAAACCTGAAGGGATGCTTTCACAAATTCCATAATCCTCATCTTCTACGTTTTGTAGGTAGCCCAACAGTATTTGAGGTTTTGGTTCTGGGCGGACATTGCCTCGACTCTGCCTGTGAGCCAAATGATGAAACTTGGAATCCTTCCTCAGAATCAATTCATCTTAACCCTCAAGCTCCTGAGAGTCATTCGTCTGTTCAGAATGCTCAAAGTTGCCCGACTTATGAACAGATTAAAGTGGTGGGTCATGATTCGCTTCAGCGTGAGGTCGATCATCAAGTTTTTGCTCATCATCCTGGTAAGCAAGGCCGATTGCTTCTTTCTCGGTTCCCCCAGACTGACTGGAGTCACCAGGCATTAACACATCGTTTTTGACGCAGATGGTCGCGCACTGGAACACTTGCCTTTGGTGTCTTATGTCGAGATGGGGGAACGCAGAAGACACGTGGGCAGGGGTAGCTCAGATAAACATTGAAGCGATACCCTGGCCGAAGCTCTACCTTATCTGCTTCTACTGGGCCATCACGACAATGACCACCATAGGTTATGGCGATATCCGTCCGGTTACAGATCCAGAGAAGGTGCTTACTTTGCTGGTGATGTGCACTGGTGAGTTGGTATGCAAGTGTATGTTCCTGGGTCAGCATTTCGCAACGCCTGGTGAAAACTAACACTCCATAATACGGGAGGTCCAGACGCTCAACATATTTTTTTTTGCACGGGATATTCTCATTGTTTTCTTTGTTCGTCCAGGCTCGTGTTGCTATGCCTATGGTATCACCCAGATCGTGACAATTGTGTCGAATCTAAACATGGCCGACGTGTTTTACCACGCCCAAGTCGACAATCTTCACGAATACATCGAGCGTCGTGGCCTCCCAAAATCACTGAACCATCGAATTCTGGAGTTTTACGATTTCAAAAGACACCACTCGGGGGTGTTTTTCAACGAGCGGGAGATCCTCAAAGATCTTCCGCACAGCTTGAGAGCAGAGGTGGTCATGCATATCAGCGACGACATTTCAAAAAAGGTCGCAAAAATACCACTCTTCGCAGATTTGGAGGAGAGGTTTATGGATAGCATCATGGTCAGGATGAAGTATACGCCCTACCCTCCTGGAGAGACGGTCGTCATGGAAGGGGAGGTTGGAACGCGAATGTACTTCATCAACAAGGGTTTGCTACAGGTATTCCCCCCAGTGGAGATCTGTCGTGGGCTTTTTTTTTCTGCTATTTTGTTCGATTGGCGGCTGGTTGCAATTCTTGCTGAAACTTTCAGGTCAGCGTCCATGGATGCACTGTAGCGACGTTAAAAAGTGGAAACTTTTTTGGTGAAGTGGCATTGTATCACAACAAAGGCAGACGAACAGCTACGGTGGAGACTCTAACGTACTGCGAGGTAAGCCGCCGCACTTGAACCAAGCATTCATGATTCAGAGCGCTAGTGAAAAGAATTGACCCATCCACCGTATATGACACTGGGAGAGGACAAGAAGTTAACCAAGTTAACGCCTTTTCCGGGTGACCTTGCCTGTACGGCGGACTGAAAAGTTTCCAAACGCCTTGCTCCAGATTTGTTCCCTGCAAAGGAAAGACGTCGAAGAAGCGTTGGGGCCTTATCCAAATATTACAAAACTGATAAGAGAGCGGGCTAAATCGCTGTGGGGGAAACACCACAGCGAAAACGAGCAAAAGATTCATAGAACCTTGAGTCAATCGCTGAACGCCTGCAAGGAAGTTAGGGTCAGTATGGTGGCGACGAATCGGAAGGGCGGCGCTGCGGCACCTGATATGAACGACGGGTTGTTTGCCAGCAATAACGACGAGGATGATGAGGGTATGTTCATACCGTCGAGACCTGCAATTGAAAGAGAGAGCACCGAAAACACAGAAATTTCTATCCCAAGAACCACAACTGACGCATCGGAGGAAAGCTACTTGGTGAACGATGAATCGAATCGCCGAACGGAAGTGTACAACAAACAATTCCTTGGAGAAATGGAGGTGATTTTTCTTAACAGCGACTTCTATATTTATATTACAAATTCCTGGCACCTACCTTTTGACTCCTAACTCCTGAACTCTAAATCTTCACTCCCAATTCTTAATTGCTAACTCCCAAAATTGAAAATTCACAATCCTATACACAGGACCTGTTTGCGCTCCTTGTCTACCTTTGGGTTCTTCTTTTGTGAAATCTTTGGTTTCTTCATTAAAACTTTGCCACCCAGCTGGGGTGCTCCTTGCACAATTTTTATGTGTTTTATCCTCTGTTTTTTTTCTATATTGGAGATTTATGGTTTCCCTGGTCTCCACACGTGCTTTTTTTAAGGAAGGGTGGTTGGCCTTGCTTATTACTAATAATTGAAAAACAAACGATGCAGGATTTAGATGTGAAGCTGGAGTTCGTTCTCGAGACACTGGCGGCTTCGAAACTATGATTGGTCCCCCTGTTCATTTTTTAGTTTGCATGTTTGATAGCTAATTTAACCACTAGGTGGTCCCTGGGCAGGCTTTTTTTCTTCTTTTCTTTTCTTTTTTTAAACGAATATTAGGCTTCATTATGTTTTTTTTTGCCCATTGCTTGCAATCTTCAGTACCTTGGACCAAAAAAAACATAACATAACATAACATAATTACACAGACTGGAATCCTCTTTGCAAACAATTGCACGATACATCAGAGGAGAGGCCGTTATTTGCTGCATCGAGTGTCTCTTGATGATTCATGGGGTCAAAAGGTTGCATGTGTGCACGTGCATATTTGCACGTAATTATAATTATATAATAATATTATTAATAATAAATTGTAATTATTATTGTTGTTGTTGCATATTTGCACGATTCCACATCTTTCCTGCTGAATTTCCTCGCCATATAAAAGAAGAGCAGTTGCGGTAACATAAGGTGTACAGCCAAATGCTAATGCTTTCTTAGAGCTATCTTCTTTGTCGTTTTGATTCTATTTCTTTTGATCGAGGATAGACATGGGTTGCGCATTGGTTTGATTGATTGTGGGAAAAAATAAGGACTCGGGTAACCAAAGGTGCAACACAACCTAACAAGGTGTAACAAGGTGTTACACTTGTTAATCTCAAGTGTAACAGATTCCAGATTCCTTAATGTTGTGAAAGCCCCAGTGCAGTGAACGAAATTCATTCCTAGACTAGAAATTCCTCCCCCCCCCCGAAAAAAAATGATGCTTACAGCACCAGAGTAAAAGACACCGCAACACAACGAACAGCATCAATCAATTCCAAGGCATACGAATGAGATATATTTGCCACAAGAAACAAGGGTTGGCATTCCCTCCAACTGTTGGAACATCAAAACCCAATATATTGCACGCTGCAGCCGACTTCCATTAAATATAAACAAGACAGTTCATCAGATATATTACGTTTCACAACAGTTCATCCCCAAAAGAATCAAAGATCAATTCTCACCCGCTTCAACAATCGTTCAAGGAAAAAAAAACGGTTGTGGTTGGATGCTCGACTCCTCCTGGGGATGACCTGCTCTCAAATATTATACACCTCAGTTTCGGCAGCACTCTCGTCAGTCAGTCTGAAAGGCTTTTTGGATGAATTCGCCTTTTTCATCCCTGACCCCCCCCCCAAAAAAAACGATATGAACGTACACGAGTAAGTGAAAGAAAAATTATTTTCTGATCCAAATGTTTTTTAAAAACCTGCCCCACAGTTTGGAGCGAATTCTCAAGAGCATTTCCACCCAAGGATGCAGGGCTTCGAATATTCGGCCCCCATTTCAGCCAGCACCTTCAATTTGGCTTCCAAAATGAACAGGGAGGCCACCTGGATGATGGAAGACAGCACAACGGCAAGGGAAGCTGCTGCCAGAAACTGACACCTCTCTTTGCGGGCATCCAACAGCACACCGACTGACATCAGCACAACAGCAGTATCCACCACTGCAGCCACAGGACCGATGGCTTGTATGCCGCGGTGCATGGAGTCTGCGTCTGACTGGCTCCTGTTGGCTTCGGGCTGAAAGTAAAGGGAAGCTGTCGCAATGACGACTAGCCCCAATGCCGTCACGCAAGCAGAAGTTGAGAAAATCAGAGGATCCTGCTTGCAGCCCATGAGTGCACACCCCATGCATGAAGCCATCAGAAGGCTGGCGAACAGGAGGTACAGCACTCCGGATGCTGCCAGCAGCACCACCATCAAAGGAACCAGTTTCGACCACTCTTCCAAGAACCTTTCTTTCTGTGAATGCACCAAAAGGAGGAGGAGGGGGAGGAGGAGGATTGTCAGTGACGAATCACAGTGGCACTCCCTGCAGTTTTTGTTTGACAACTGACCTTTTCATCCACGTAGGATTCCACCAGTTTTACAACTTCTTTGATTGCATCATCCTCTTTTTCTTGGTCGAGCTCTGATACCGGTGGTGTTTCTGGGTCGACCACCTCTTCACTGGGTGCAGGGTAATCTGGAATTTGGCCCCTTTTGAAGCCACCTTCAAATCCAGGAGAATATTAAAAACGAAAAATATTGTCCTTTTCGATTATGGTTTCTATTTTGGCAGTCAGGCTTTGTATGCAACTGAAATACAGATCTGGGCAGTGATAAGGAAAAGGCTTCATTCATTCGTTCGTTCAACCATCTATCCATTCATTTATTCATTCATTCACTCCTTCCGCCATTCATTCATGCGCTTACCAGTGTTTTTTTATTTTATTTTCGCTGGCCCAAAAGCGGCCCTAAATGTGGTTACTTCATCTTGTTGTGGCCCTTTGATTGCCCAAATTTGGAAAATTTGGAAAAAAAATATGAAAATCTGACCTCAATATCAAACTTTCTCTTAATTTTTTAAGAAAATTTATCGAAGAAAAAAACTACCATGTGATTTCTACTTTAAAACACAAGGTTTGGAACACAAAATTGATTTATCTCTGTTGGTTGTGTGTTCTGTGGAATCATCGATTGGTTTTCTTGGACGTGGCCCAAAAATATTGCAAGGTACTTTTTTTTGGGGGGGGGGGGGGGAGAAAGGGCCACAATGGGCCCCCATTGTTCTGGCAGTTTCTGAATCAAACCGTATACATTTCCAAAGCAGGTGCATACCCTTTATTAGATCGCTTTTTGCTGCAGTGCACTTCGCTGGCGAATTCACCGCAGCCGCCAGGAAGCACAGCCAAACGCTGAAAAGCAATGGGCTTCGGGAAAAAATTATCATCATTCCAGGAGGTTGACCTTGGTTCAAACCAAAAAAAAACACAAAAGGGGCTCGCGATTTTTTTTTTAAATCGAAACCTCGCGGTCGTTTTAAAACGAATTAACAAATTTGTTATATTCGACAGCGACCATCGGAGTAATGAATACGAGGAGGAGACGCTGAGGGTATGAGAGGGACATCGAGTTTTGCTTTCCCCGAAATCTTTTTGATGAGGGGCGGCGCTGACGACACTTGACGCTCGGCTGGGGAGCAATCATTTTTCATCTTGGATGTGTGTGTGTGAAAATGTAATGTAATTGAATTGTGTAGTTGCTGTACAGTTTGTACAGTTAGGACTCTGGGATCTGGTATTTGAAGGGATTTTGGTTGGAACAGGAGTCGTACTTTTTACTGAAAAATGTGAATTCAACAATTCCAAAATTTAGTTTTAGTGCTTGATTATTAGTCTACCTTCAATGTATTTTCCCATCTTATCAAGAATCTTAATTCACATTGAATGGATATATAATAATGTTGATATTAAATTATTCTTGCATATATTTTTTATACCTTTTTATGTTACACACGCCTGGCCAATGCAGCTGCAAAATCTGTGATGGTGACTGACAAATCATGCTGCCAGCTCAGCATCAGTTTTCTTTCAATCGAGAAAGTGTTGTTACAAATAAGAGTACAAGATTTATCAATCCTCATGAGGAGGGTTGATTGTTGTTAAGTCATGACCCCTAAAACCAAATTCAGCCCACCAAATACAGTCTGACATAAAGCAATCGTCAATCACGAACCTCCATCGAATGAAACCAACCCATTACCGATGTTTGAAGCCTCCCCACCAACTCCAAAATTTTAGCACAAATATTTTTGAGACTTCTCTTTCTGGAGGGAAAAAAAGCCTCTAAAAGAGAAATCCAGTTCTCAATATCCGTAACCCCACCACAACCTGGCGATCTCAGGAATTTAAACTCCTATTGTTTTCCCAGGTTGCGCCATTACTATTCATCATACTGTACAAGATCTCTCCCCCCCTCCCAAAAAAAAAAAGTCTTTTCGAAAGTTTTCCCCCAATGTTGATCGACTACTCAACATTCTGCCAAAGACTTCAATTCTATTTTGCACTTTTGCTGCTGAACAACGCTAAGTTTCTTTTTTTTTCCCAGCCGACCGGAAAAAAAAAATCCTCCATGTCTCCTCTCATGCCCCAAAAGTGTTTTCATTGATTTTCACACTGAGTATTTTAGCCTAGGTGACAGCTATCTAACTTTCTTCCTCTATTGTCGTTTCGATGAGTCATGAAAACCTCCACCAGCCATCTAAGAAAATTCTCAAAATTCCTCTTCCACGATCGATACTCCAAAAAGTGCCACAAACAAAAGAATGTGTTTCTGTTTTCCAGTAAATTCGATCCCTCGTTTTTTCTTTCTTTTTCAATTTTCCTGGAAGCCTGGCCCCCTAAGGTGACCCCCCCCCCCCCCCCCATCACTCTCCCAACCATTAGTATACGTCCGCTATTGTTAGAAAAAACGAACGCTCACACGATTTCGTGCGATTCTGATAAAATTTGTTCCCGTCAATTTCTTCCCACCAATAGACACCGATCAGAAATATCGCTGCGGGGCGATTTAAAGATTCCTGTCAGTTCTTAGGTAAATGTACCCTGGGTTCATCTCCAATTCCATGGAAAGTTGGATCTCAGTTATCAGCAGAAATTTTACCAACCGGTGACATTCCGGCACCTTGCATCAAAAATGAACCTGGCATGCCCATTTGTCAATCCGTTGCAATGTAGCTTCTCCATCATGAATCCGTAGAAAAAAAAAAAAAAACCCAAAAAATTCATTCCAAATCCCAGCCAAAGCATGCCAGATAAAAGAAAAGCTTTCCAATCCACCTGCAAAACCATGCGAAAAAGCCATATATATATCTGCTTTTCTTCCTTTTTCTGCAATTTCTGTCAATAAACTGGACTCGAAAAACAGAAAAACAAAATCTTACCTTTCGGTCAAGTTGATCCCAACCATCGAAGCTCCAAAAAAGAAGAAAACAAAGGGAGGAGAGGGGGGGTTGCACCCCGCTCCAGCCAGCGCGGGGTGCTGTGAAGGCCCGTGAATCTAACTGCCTCCCCCATCCTGGGCCGGCAGAGGGAAAAAAAAAAAAAAAAAAACCCTCTGCCAGCCATTTATTCCCCCCCCCCTCCCAATGCCCCTCACTCAATGCAGGGCTCCGACCCTGCAAAGAGTTCCACCACTTGCTGATCCTCGATGGGGACTGGAACGACCTCACCCAGAAGTGGACTTTCGACTGTCCTCTGGGCAAGCCCGTACCAGTCGACTCCCCTGAAGAATGCATGTTGCTTCAATTCTGCAACAGTTGGCCTGAACTCCTTCTTCACCTACACACCAATCCATTATTTCTGAGCCCCTTCCATCAGAGTTGGTCACAGCTGTCCATATATTTCCATTGATCCAATTGAAGCCACTCAATTTTTGCAGTTCTGTCCAGTTTAAAAGGATCGATTACCTGGAAGATCGAGGCAAAAAAGCTGGTGAGGCCAGGCCTTCCATCCAACAGGCTGCAAACCCGCCAAGCGGAGTTAATGTAACCCTGGTCCCGACCTCGGTCTTCCTGCTGGAAATTGGGGAAGGGGAATCGGCCTATCAAGATTCGATAGACCAATACCCCGAACGCCCAAATATCCGCCTCCGTTCCCTCACCCCACCCGTAGGCGATTTCAGGAGCCTGTTTATGCCAAAAAGTTCACTGGGTGTCAACGGTTATAGCCAGAATTACCCCCACCAGTAAAAGCCCCCACATTGTTCAGCAGGGAGACTATCCAACTGCAACTCTGATTGATAAATCTGGGAGCAACGAAACAGTAGGTGACTCGATCATACCGTGAAGTGAGGGTCAGGCAGCGAGGCTCGGGGGGTGTTGCGGGTCCTGGTGGCATGCCTGAGGTTCCCGAAAAACAGGAACCCCCGACCAGAGACATCAACATGGACAGAGTCCATGTTGATGTCTCTGTGCATTACCCCGCGGTAATGCAATGCCTCCAGCTGTACCAGCACATTGGCAGCAATGAACCTGGGAGAAACCCACATTCTATCCTGTGTTATTGTCCCACACCAAATAGATTTCCACCCATATGACGTCTTTTCCGACGTCTCTCATCCCAACAACAGTTTTCCAGGTGACGTCTCGTGTCGTAAGCATGCACGTTCAAAGGCAGGCGCTTTTACGTACCGGCACAAGCCTATGGAGCGCGACTGCCCCGCAGCGAAGTACCTCGCCAGCTGCCATCCAGAAAACAAGTCCTGCCGTCACAGCATGTGAATTCAATGAGCGTCACGGGAAAGAAACCAGGCAAGTCACACCGCAGCGAACTCAAATCGGCTTCTGAGCTCACGCCTATGAGGTTACAGTGGTTTCCATTGCATAGGACCACCGCGAAGAAGGAATGCCGAGGTTCGAGCGAGTTACGTCGGTGTAAAACTTCGAAGTTTCGCGGGGCATGAAAGAGCAAGAAGAATCGACAAGGTGCTCCTCCTACCTCTGCCAAGGGGAGAACTGAGCAGGGACGCGAGACGGCTGTGGTGATTGTTGGGCTAGCAGGTACACCAGAGTTGCCGCCGAGGTCTCCCCCCTCTTTCTCTGGTGTGCTGCGGTCGGCCCGGTTGTGCTCCTGCTCGCTGTTTTCAGCGCCCTCCACCTCGTCATGTTGGCGGAGATTGCGCTGTCCACGCCATCTGCTGTAGAGGTGCAAAATTCCCCCTATTGTGGCGACTGTGGCGATGGTGAACGCGCGCATTGTGAAGTTTCTCCGTCTCAAGATCAATACTCGGCAAAGCGTATCAGGCAGGCTTGCGTTCGCAGGTGAGTTTGCTTGCCAGAGAGCTCTGTTTTCCTTGCTGCAGAGCTCTTAGTCATTTCTGGACAATTACTTGAGTTTGAGTGAGATCTGAGTCAGTTCACAATTTGTGATGGTAGAGTCGGCTGATGGCATAATTGTTGCAGAATTCTGCAAGCATATTGCATTTTGTTCTTCGAAGAATACCCAAGCTGAAAGCGAGAAACGCTGTATCGCGATGGAGTCGACCTCCAGTGCATAGGGAAAGTCTCTCGACGAAGGCACCAAACACTTGCGAGTGGCGTTAATTTGGTCGCGGACGCCACTCACGATCGATCTGTTCGCAGTCGAACGGTTGATCGGGATCATTTGGAGGTGGTTCCTTTGATCTCAGAAGTGGGTTCCCGAGGCGCTGTCGCGGTTTCTCATACTTTTGTCCGCGATTGCTACTTTTATCGTTCAGTAGGCCACTGAACGATTGTGTGCAACCCTGTTGGAAAATCGTGTATCGCAAAATTAATAACATGTTTCTGATTGAAGTATAAATTGTGATATCATGGAGTCGAAAAAACACATTGAGTGCTATGCTGCTGTGTGAATTTTTCAAACTTGGAATTAGAATTTGTTTTGATTACATTGGGTTGGAACTGCCCCAAGTTGAAAGCAATCAGCAAGGATATTGCAAAAAATGCCAGCGCTATAACAATGACCAACGTTTTTGTTTTGCATCGCTGTGGCTCAAACCTGTCTTTTTGTAGGCTTTTTGTTTAAATCTTTTTTCCTAGTTTTTTTTAAATTGAAAACAAGAATATTGCTTTGCTTTGCTTCCATCATTCATGATTCAGGTTCTTCCCTCCGTAAATCTGGAAAAAAAAGAAAAAGTTGGATTCCTAGTTATGTTTTCTTCTGTTTCTTTTTTTTTCTCTCCAAAAAATAATAAGAAGAAGAACAATCTCGTAAATTATTTGTTTCATTTTTTTTTAATGAAAAGAGTCTCCGGCAGGATCAAGTCTGTCCATTGTTGCTGTTTGAACTGTCTCAAAAATCGGAAATTAAATCAAAACACAAGAAAAAACGAGCCGATCCAAGCAGAGGTCGAGAAAGTAAATTAAAAGGAGGATCGTCAAAATATCGGATTTGAGGAGACATGCAACTTTCGACATGCAGTTTTTTTTTTACGTACTGCCTTTTCATCCAGGTATCTGACGACTTTTCCATCGCATCCTCCAGCTTATTTTGGTCAAGGTCTACTGTGTCGGCGGTGTTTCCAGCTCAACCACAGAGTAAATCTGGAAAACGCGGGGAGCCAAAAAAAGCTAGGGGAACATCTACTAAAAATATGAATAAACAAAAAATACATAAATTTGCCGCCATCCGTTGACATTTTCCTCCTTATTCTTGGTTTCTTTCCTGGCAATCGTACGAAATGAACTGGGTTGAACTCCACTGGAATTTTTAGCAAACACTATTCATCCCATTATTATGGTGAATAACATCTCCAGAAAAAAACTTGAAAAACATTAAAACATTCGGTTGGGGGGAAACTCCCCAGACAGACATCATAATATCTGATTTTACAGGCCAAACAATACAGACGTAAGGTTCCATATATTGTTACAAAACACTTAATAATCTTCATACAGGTCCACCCATAGACCCCTTGTGATTTCAAATCTATCTAAAATACAAAGTACAAAGTATAAAGTACAAAAAGCAAAACTTTTTCCGGTTGAACCCTAAGACTCTTCCCCAGGATCTTGTCTCCCGAATCCCACTTCCCATGTTCTTTCCCCATCCAGTGAAATTCTAACATGGCATCGTTTACCTGATTCGCAGGGATGCCAAATAACTTTTTTTTGATGAAAAACAAATGCCCCATCTATTTTTTCTCCCCATCTATTTTTTTTCGCCATAAATTGGTAGCCCCATGGAATAGACTCTCAAAGTCTTCACTTTATTTTAGCAATACTCTTTGTCCATCCCAGTTTTCAAAAACTTCTATCCAACCCTCCAATTGAGGTGATGGCATGGTAACTGTTGTACTTATTCGTCTCCCTCTTCGCTGAAAACGATACATTCAAATCTTTTGCCCAACGATAATAGAAATATTTCTATTGTTTTTCACCCTTCACCCCAAAACTATTTCAACGAATCGGACACGGCTGTCCATTGTTTTCCCCTCCTCATGATGTCAATCCAGAAATCAAAACCATCCAAGTTTGCTTCCCAGCATTTTACCACCCAATAATAATCTCCATGCACATTCAAACCCACCCATTGTTCTGACCAACTTTATCTTTCCTTTTTCGTTCTCCAATGCTTTCACCCTCCCTGGTTCCAACGCCAAAACAAAATGTAATGCATTTCTTCCTCTTTGATGTGTGTTGCTTCCATTTTCCATCTTTTTATTCAGTAACCCCACGCATCCTTCTGCATTCATTCCCCGTGATTTGAAGAACAAGCAGCACTCCGACAATGACCTTTTGCTCCAGTGTGGCAAACAATCCTCCCCTCCCATTGACAGCAAATCCCAGCTCCAAACCAGTCCAGCCCAATCCAGATCAAGCGCAACCAAAAAGCACACTACCTGAATCCAAATGAGTGGAGATCACTTCACAGGTCATGCACACAATTAAAAATCAAAAAGGATCAACAAAAACATGGAATGCTGAATGCTCACCTCTCCATTCCTGGATTTCAGGAGTGGACAAAGGGGACCCCGGGGAATGCACCCCGCTCCAGCCAACGCGGGGTGCTGTGGAGACCTCCTAACGAAATGCCTCCCCCCTCCCGGGACCAGCAGAGGGTAAAAAAAAAAGGAAAAAAAACCCTCCACCAGTCCCATTCCCCCCCCTAAGTCCTTCTCAGTAGGGCTGAGGAGCTAGTGCTCCTCAGACCCCACTGAGAACTCCTCCACCCTGGACAAGAAGGTCCGGTAGCGCATCCCGAGCTCCTCCAGGGGGGTGGGGACGATCCTGTGGTCGTCGATCCTGCCCAGAATTGGACTCTGTAGAGACCTCTGGGAAAGGGCATCCCAGTCCACCCCCTCGAAAAATGAATGGCTGCGCAGCTCTTGGGCTGTGCAGCGGAACTCGGGTGCAATCTATCACATCAACAGGGGGGACTTCAGTCTCAGTTCGGTGGATGCAAGAATTAAGGAATCAAGTGTGGTGTTTCTAGGGGATTTCTGTTACGGATCAAAAAAAGCTTCTCATGAAGGAAACACAGCCGTCTCAATTATGGAACCCGGTGAACTTCCGCCATATTTTGTTCCTTCCACACATGATCCATATCTTTCAAATCAACTGTTGAAGTCTGTGGCCACCACAACACTCAATTCCGAAGATTACTATGGAGAAAATCTGCTTCCATTGTTAGCAGTCAGACTTGGAACTCAAATGATGATAAACAAGTCAAGTTTTCCCAACTCACCTGGAAGATGCTCGCGAAAAACCTGCAAGCAGCAGGCACTATAGGAAATTCGCTGAATACGTTGTAAACAATCGCATGGTTAATGACATCATTAACGTTGTTCTACACCCCTTTTGCATGGTTGTTTTTCATCGTTGTGGAGTGCACATTTAACAATGCTGGTTTTTTTAGCACCCACATCCAGCCGGCGAATCACGCAGAAGGCCCGGTTAGCATGGTTGACGTCTTTTCGAAATGACATGGCTGAGTGCTTCATTTGCAACGATGCATGTTACAACGTAGACAGGCCTCTGAGCACGGAAGAATGTGCACTCCACAACGATGCAGTTCACAACGTAATCAGGCCTCTGAGCACGGAAGAATGTGCACTCCACAACGATGCATGTCACAACGTAATCAGGCCTCTGAGCACGGAAGAATGTGCACTCCACAACGATGCATGTTACAACGTAATCAGGCCTCTGAGCACGGAAGAATGTGCACTCCACAACGATGCATGTTACGTAGACAGGCCTCTGAGCACGGAAGAATGTGCACTCCACAACGATGCATGTTACAACGTAGACAAGCCTCTGAGCACGGAAGAATGTGCACTCCACAACGATGCGTGTTACAATGTAATCAGGCCTCTGAGCACGGAAGAATGTGCACTCCACAACGATGCGTGTTACAATGTAGACAGGCCTCTGAGCACGGAAGAATGTGCACTCCACAACGATGCGTGTAACGTAGACAGGCCTCTGAGCACGGAAGAATGTGCACTCCACAACGATGCATGTTACAACGTAGACAGGCCTCTGAGCACGGAAGAATGTGCACTCCACAACGATGCATGTTACAACGGAGACAGGCCTCTGAGCACGGAAGAATGTGCACTCCACAACGATGCGTGTTACAATGTAGACAGGCCTCTGAGCACGGAAGAATGTGCACTCCACAACGATGCGTGTAACGTAGACAGGCCTCTGAGCACGGAAGAATGTGCACTCCACAACGATGCATGTTACAACGTAGACAGGCCTCTGAGCACGGAAGAATGTGCACTCCACAACGATGCATGTTACAACGGAGACAGGCCTCTGAGCACGGAAGAATGTGCACTCCACAACGATGCATGTTACAACGTAGACAGGCCTCTGAGCACGGAAGAATGTGCACTCCACAACGATGCATGTTACAACGGAGACAGGCCTCTGAGCACGGAAGAATGTGCACTCCACAACGATGCATGTTACAACGTAATCAGGCCTCTGAGCACGGAAGAATGTGCACTCCACAACGATGCATGTTACAACGTAATCAGGCCTCTGAGCACGGAAGAATGTGCACTCCACAACGATGCATGTTACAACGTAGACAGGCCTCTGAGCACGGAAGAATGTGCACTCCACAACGATGCATGTTACAACGGAGACAGGTCTCTGAGCACGGAAGAATGTGCACTCCACAACGATGCATGTTACAACGCGGACAGGCCTTTTCACGATGATTTGTCAGCACTTTGCAACGTTGATTATAACAACGATGAAAGGCTTTATCACACTGTTGGTTGCTGATTTTGCAACGTCGATTGTTACAACGGGGAGAGGCTTTGTCACACTGTTGGTTGTGCACTTTGCAACGTTGGTTGTTACAACGGGGAAAGGCTTTGTCACACTGTTGGTTTTGCACTTTGCAACGTTGATTATAACATCGATGAAAGGCTTTGTCACACTGTTGGTTTTGGGTTTTGCAACGTTCTTTACAAAACATCATATCAATAAAACATCATATTGCTAGCAGACTAAAAATGAAATAAGGGTCACTCCCTGCCATCCCAACTCACAAATGAAAACATGAAAAGACGAAATATCGAACTGCATGTTAATTCTGGATTAACAGATAAGAATCTCCTCCAGCTCTCTACTGGAGGCAGAAGCACTGGTTTTTCTTCCCATCTTGAAAAGACCTTTTTGTATTCTTCTCATAACTGTAGTCATTATTTCTGATCCATGGACCATTCTTGCAACCGTCTTTTGAATAGTTACAGAGCCTCCTCTTGAAGCTTCTCGCACAGCAAGAAGCACCAACACCACGGCAAGCCTCCAACTGCTTCACTCCACCACAAGCATTTCCAACGACAGTGGTTGCACCTTCTGTCACTGATGAAGAATCCCCCGCACAAAAGCTTTCAGCTGCAACTGTGCCCTCCTTTGTGTATGCAGAAGCAGTTGTGGATGCGAACGTGACAAATTGGTCTGAAACGGTCGACTCCACTGGCTCCTCCCCACCAATTACAATAACCAAGACCCCAGCTGATTTTGCTGCCGAAATGGCCATATCGGTCAACAAGTCAGGCATATACACCTGGGGAAATGATAAAGAAAGAAAAACCTGAAATAAATTTAAAAATGAACACGGAAGAGTGTAATAGTTTTAATTAGTTTTACTTTTAGTTTTAATTTAACAAGTGTGGTGGAACCAGACCAAACCTGTTACAGTGGCAAGCGCTACAAAACCATAAAGAAAGGATAGTCTCAATAGAACATCGCAGTTCAGGATAACCCCCACAATTTCAAATAACATCTGCTTCTTGCGACTTTTCAAATGCCTGCAAAAATCAAAGGCATTGGTTAATGATCTTCCATGCATACACATCAAGGGATCTATCATATGAAGGACAGAACAGAGTGCCTAGTTGTCGTACTGGTTTCTCTGGAGTTTCCTCTGGTTGCTGAACTGGAGCCTCAGGCTTCTCTTCTGGAACCTCAGCAGGCTTCTCCAGATTCTTAACTGGAGCTGGTTCTGCAGGTTTCTCCACAGGGCTTGCAGGAACAAATGAACCAGTGGCCTTTGCTGGGGCATAGGCTCCAGTTGACTTAGCTTGGGCACCTGACACCTTTGCCTGTGGCCTTGCAGAAACTGGTGCTGGAGGTAAAGGAGCAGGAGGGGGAGGAGGTGGGGCAGGTTTAGGCTCATCAATTACCACTGTTGTACCACTCGGGAATTACAGCATCCCGGAGTAGGTGCTGGCCCTGTGGCTTCGGATCATGTCTCCGGTGCTGATGTGGATTCTCTCTATCTATCCCTCATCGGTGGAATCCGGCTGACCATGCGTTACAGGTGGAATTGAAAGAGTTTTTCGCTTCCGTCAGTTTTTTCACTTCTCCCCTAGATGCACCTGGTCACAGTCACCGCTGTTTGAAAGGCACTTTTGCCACTTTCAAAACTTTACATTTTTTTTTTTTCCGATTTCCTACAGCTCATAGAAAGAAGAAGAGGTAGTGCTTTGAGCGCTAGACAACCGATAGGTTTATTATGTGTCATATTTTTCTGTATCCACACCTTGGCTTCTTTACTTCGTTCTCCTCGGCACCCAAACTGCCTTCGGCCTGGCCTGTCTTGTCAGATTCTTCCTACAGCTGGCATCGAAGGTCCACCTACTACAAATGCACAGCAATTTCCCCATTAGTTTAACAAACTTAAATCAAATCTTTGCCATTCCTACTCTGCTTTCTCTTTTTACTTTCTTTTTGAGAAAAAGCACACTGAAGTCATGTCCTTTCCCTGGTAGAGTTTTTTCAATTCTTTTTCTCAGAAACACCCTGATTCATAATATCATACTTCTGTGCAGCAAGTGGGTTTCAAAAATTGATGTGCAGATACCTCACAACACCAGGGAGGCTAAACATAGCATCTTGATGCCTGCAGGCCATTAATTGGAAGTCAGACCTCCAGGGGGGAAGCCGATCTCTGGCAGACATCCGGCTAATCCTACCTCTGTCTTGTACCCGGCTGCGAAGGGGATCGATAACGCAAACTCCAGCAGGAGCCAATTATTGTCGTGGCCGTCACGTATCTCCCTATGCTGCTGGCCCAAAGGCCACAGAGCTATGATGCGACGAATCTACACACAAAAATCCCCTGAGAATTAGAAACTGACCCCAGCAGCTGAAGAAATACTGGGAGGGACATTGCTGTTGGCTTCAAGAAAAATGCCAGTTTCAGACATGCGACCTGAAGATGTGAACGACAAACCAGCGATGGGGGTTGGAAATTATGGGCAGCAAGATTTGCAACACGTTGGAATACCTGGACATAGCCGACATACATAAACAGGGAATTGAGCAGCATTCTTCCCACCAAGTGCAAAGGATTTTCTGTGACCAAGAACGTTATCATCCTTGTACAGACTGACTGATGATGGAGTTGACACTTTCACTCACGTAGTTGACTTGGGATGTCCGGACAGGCGAGGGTCACAATCCAGCATACATGTGGGAAATCACTCGAACGCATGGTTCTGAAGTTTCGTGAACTGCATCCAGACCCTGCCACATCCTCATAGGGAATTACTATTCTGACGCCCCTTCCCCCCCCCCCCCCAAAAAAAAAAGAAGGGATAGAGAAAGAGCAGCCCTGCCAACTGGTACCTTCACAACAGAATCTTCGCACTTGTAGATGCACACCGTTTGTCGGGGGTTGGCGTTCTTGAGGACGACTTCCTGTTGCCTTTATGATTTTCCACGGTCCATTTCCTATCCATTACCAACCCCGTTTTTCCAGCCTACAGTCCATCGTAATTTCACAAGCACCAGACCTGACCTTGAAAGAAAAAATCCAAAAACCTCACCCCACAAAAAAACCCAACCAGCAGCCCTGTTTCTTGCCTATTCAGAGGGGAGTTCGAGAACAGAACTGGTGTACTGAAAAAAAAAACATATAACAAAATTAAACAATAGATCACTCCCACCAGCCACCTCCCACCCAACACCGGTTCCAGGTTGCGACCTCTGTGGTGGTTCGCATGGTGTTCTGTGAGGTGGGCAAGCCGGAGGACATACGCACCAGAGGTTGTGAACCATCTCCTTTGGTTCCAGCGGGACCCACTTTTTTCGGCAGCAGATCTTGGAGCCAAAACGTTCGTTCACCTACGAAACCACCATTGGCGCGAGGGGCCCCCAAATCATAAGCCGTCCGAGAACAACCCTTCCAACGCTCAGGCTCAAACCAGAAAGAAGCGTCGATGGTCCACGGAAGCTCACAGCTTTTTCCCTTGAGGCGACCGCAAAAGCACGCCGGCAAAGAACGACATCGTCGAATCGACATTGTAAGATCAAGGTCAATATTTCACTTAAACGAAAGATTAAAATTGTTCTTACAATGTCGATTCGACGATGTCACTCCGTTTACCTAATTCTGGAGACACTAAGTTTTCACATGGTTGAGTGGTTCATTTGCAACGATGTCGTTTACAGCGACGACAGACCACTCTGCAACGTTAATTACAAATCCCCCAGCTCAGTTGCCCCCCAAAACAGCCAGAAAAAAAACAACAAGACAAATCAAAGTCCACACCCATCATCCCCAAACTCAGTTGCCCCCCAAAACAGCCAGAAAAAAACAACAAGACAAATCAAAGTCCACACCCATCATCCCCAAACTCAGTTGCCCCCCAAAACAGCCAGAAAAAAACAACAAGACAAATCAAAGTCCACACCCATCATCCCCAAACTCAGTTGCCCCCCAAAACAGCCAGAAAAAAACAACAAGACAAATCAAAGTCCACACCCATCATCCCCAAACTCAGTTGCCCCCCAAAACAGCCAGAAAAAAACAACAAGACAAATCAAAGTCCACACCCATCATCCCCAAGCTCAGTTGCCCCCCAAAACAGCCAGAAAAAAAACAACAAGACAAATCAAAGTCCACACCCATCATCCCCAAACTCAGTTGCCCCCCAAAACAGCCAGAAAAAAAACAACAAGACAAATCAAAGTCCACACCCATCATCCCCAAACTCAGTTGCCTTCTACTTTTTTTTGGTTTTCTTGGATTTCTTTCTCCCCCCCGACTCCGCCGTTGTCATTCCCTCCTCCGCCGTTGCACCGGAAGGTGCCGACGTTGTGTCTTCTTCAGCCTCCCCCCCCTTCCTTTTCCTTCCCTTCCTCTTCTTCCTCCGCCTCTCAGCTGAGTCCCTGGTGGAAGCGCTTCTGGTGGGCGTCTCAGAAGGCACCCCCCCCTCCTCCGCCGTTGCACCTGGGGCCGTCGCCGTTGTGAGTGCTTCGCCCACCGCTGGAGGCAGCACCTCCGACCCCCTCTGGCCCTCCGCCGGCGTGTCGCTCACCTCCACGAGGTCGCGCTCCGTGTCGAACCCTTCGTCGACATTCTTCCAGGAAGAATCTGCAACACAACGTTATACAAGTTCAGCACAAGGTACACAGAACAAAAAACAACACGACTGCAACGAAATCCAAGACAGCTGCAAGGTTACCTCGCTGTGCCGCGAGTCGGGTGGAACGGCGTGCGGAGAAGGGGGTCCTCAGTGCGTCGGGGACGCGCACACCACGGGGGAGGTTCTTGGACTTCTTCGGGCTCTTCCCACGACGGGCCAAGTGGAGACCACGGCGGGGTGTGGTGGGCGACTTCTGCTTCCCGACGTCTCGGTCGTCATCGCGGTCGTCACCGGCGTCAGCGACGGGGGGGGAGTCGGAAGACTCCGAGCCGACGTCCGGGGGGGTCTCGGCGCCCTCGTCGTCGAGCTTCGTGGATGTGGTGACGTAGACGTCGCCATGCTCCGCGAAGCGCGCCTCTTGGAGGCGAACCGTCGTCACCCACTCGGCGTCCTCCGTGAAAAGTTCACGGTTGTCGTTGAGTGGGTGACGAAGGTTCGACTCCACGAAGTTCCCCGTGTGGGTCTTGGTGAAGCGTACCCGGCTCTCGTCAGCGATTCTAAACACAACAATAACATGGTTAGAAAACTCAACATGGTTGAACCAGAGAAACACAACGACACTCAACAACGTAACATGGTTAAAACAGAGAAACACAACGACACTCAACAACTTAACATGGTTAAAACAGAGAAACACAACGACACTCAACAACTTAACATGGTTAAACCGGAGAAACACAACGACACCCAACGAAATACCAACGCAAACACCATACCTCTTCGAAACATAACCTCGGATCACCTTCAGTGATAGCTTGAAGGTTTGAGCTCCGTCGACAATTGCCCCCCTGTTGCTCCTCTGGAGCATGAGTCTCTTCTCCACGAGACTCATAAACTCCCGCATTCGCTTCGCGCCGTCCGCGTTCGTGACATCGACCCCTCCCACCTGCACAGCGAACACGGTTGTTTTTGCATGGTTATACAAACAAACTGCAACGAACATGATTAATTTTGCATGGTTCTTTATTCTGACAACAACGAACAGTGCTTTCTTTGCATGGTTACCTCGTTTTCATCCAAGTTCGGCGTCAAAGTCGCGGGTATGTGACGGGCGAGCCGCAGTTTACAGCCTCCGTATGGGTCCCCCGCGCCCGCCACATACCCGGCCAGGTTCCCGCACTGGATGTGGGCGCGTCGGTGGTCGTGGTAGGATTGGTCCTTGCACCTCGGCCACCACTGGCGGATGGACTGCACACACATTTGCACGGTTTTTAGCAAATACAACATGGCTATACAGGGACAGAACATGGTTCAGCAACAGCAACAACAAAACAACCAGAAAAACATAGAGAAACAAAGAAAACTCTGTTGTTTTCTTTGGCTTCAGAAATAGAAAGAAACCCTGAAGCTTAGCCAACCCCCCTCCCCCCCTTTTTTTTTCCGCCGACCGTGCACCCACCTTTGTTAACCATTCGAAACCCTCCGATGTGAACGTCGCGTACGTTCCCCTTCCCTGCCCCCTCCTCCGCACCGTGCAAAAGGCTGCATCCCGCCAGCCCACAGCGCCCTCCAACGTTGTGGGGTGCACCCCCTTTTCAGGAGGGTCCGGCGACGCGTCCGAGCGAGACGGCGACCCCCCCCCCTCTTTCCTCCCTTCGGATCCTCCCCCCCCCTCCTCCCAAGGCACAACGATTACCGCCGCCTTCCCAAGCACCAGCAGATCCTCCACCCCCTCCAGGAACCTGTCCAGCGGCTGCTCGTCGTCTGGGAGAGGGAGGGTGAGTGGAAGCAGGCCCGTCGTCAAAACCGCGACGGTGGTGACCGCCCCGAGGAAGGCGGTGGTGACCGCCGCCAGCGCCACGTTGGAGATCCGGCCCCAACCCTGGAGCTTCTTAACGACCTCGCGGTCACTCTCCCGCGGATCTCCAAGCATGAAGCCGGCGGCGGCCTCGCCCTCCTCGGGGCCCTTCGGTCTCAAAACAAACGCGTGGGTGGCAGTCGGCATATTGGAAAACGTGAAGTGCGCTCGTGGCGGCCGGCCGGTTTTTACTGACGTTCGCGCGCACCGTGACGTCCACCGATGTGGACGTCAAGGTTCACGTTGCAGTTACGTCATGACATCCACAACGCAGGTTTCACTCATGCAGCAGCCGAATTTCCTTTCGCGATTTCGACGGAACCGTGTAATCCGCCGCCATGCCGAATTATAGTAGTGGGTATAAAACACTCTTTAAAAAAACGGGGGGAAATAGGTGCCCTTGCTGTAGGGAGCTTATTAGGTCTAGGAATCATTGGGTGGGACACAAGAGGAGGTGCCCCAGGCTGGAGGAGCTTTTGGTGGAGGTGAAGGCATGGGAAGGTGGGTTTTTTTTAAGTGTGCAACCAGAAAATCCTTTTTAATTAACTTATAAGTTACCTTAATAATAAAACTGAAACCTCAACACAATTTGAATCCCTTGTATCTCATCACTGGAGCATCGGATGTCTTTGAAATTTTGACAAGTAATGTGTTTTAACACATTTGTCACACCATCAAAATTTGAAAGACATCTGATGCTCTGGTGATGAGATACAAGGGATTCAAATTGTGTTGAGGTTTCAGTTATAGAATATTACAACTATAAGCTGTGACAACGTATATACCCTAGGTTTGCACCACTTTTTAGCATGTTTTACATGGCTGACAGACGAGAACGAGGCATCACGCGAAGAAAGGCGTTTGGCACCACCCCTTCAACAACCACGCGATGGAGGTGATGTGGGTGCGAGCAGCATCCCCAACGATGATGTCCAAGATGCCAGCGGTTTCAGGGACGAGAACAACGATGGTCTGGACGCGAACAACGATGGCCTGGACATTCACAATGACGGTGGTGGAGAGGTTTACAACGATGTTCTTGACATTCACAACGGCGATGGTGGGGATGACAACGATGGCGACCTCCGAGGCGATGGGGGACTCCCTGCCGTTGATGGAAGCGAGTCAGATGGATCCCCTGGGATGGACACGGAGGAAGAAACCGAAGTCGAGGAAGATGATGAAGAAGAAAATAGCTCTGAAACCACGATCAACAACGATGATAGCTCTGTCCACAACGAGGACACTGACTCTGGCAGCGTTCAGAATGATGGCCCCGACTTCTTTGGAGACGTTCACCACAACGAGGAACTAAAAACGCCGTTGTACCCGGGATGCTTGTTCACCTTGCTTCATGTGATTATGCTCCTTCTACAACAAAAGGCCGACCACGGCACAACGAGGGAGGCCTTTGAGGCCAATTTGAAACTGATCAGTGCAATTCTGCCCTCCAACCATGTTCTTCCCACATCACTGCTTCGAATCAAGAGGCTGTTGGGGGTCCCATGTCTTGAAGATGTCACATATTTCTCTTGCGAAAGAGGATGCAAGTTTTATCACGTGAAAGACCGGTGGGTGTGTATTGTCGTTGTTGTAACAGTATCCACCATTGTCGCATATATGCTCTGCGTTGTGATATATATCACAACGTTCACACAACATAACACAAGGTCGAGTGATACCAAAGCATGGTTCGTTTTCTTTTCCAACAGTCGGTTTCTGCGGCCATCGCTGGACCTTCTTTGCGAGCATTGCAAAAAGCCTATATTCACGGTGCAAAAAGGGGTTTCAACCGCGCTGGAACCTTGCTTGAAAATCTTCTACTTTGGAGTCAAGAGCCTCCTCCGTGTGATGACCGGGAGCCTTTCCTTTTGCCAATCACGGCACAGAGGGGCAAACGATGGAATTCGAACGACTCCGATGTTCAAACGGCTGGCGGCTCTCGTTGGAGACTCGCTTCGAAAGACCGGTCTCTACCACTTAGGAGGGGACTATTTCGGTTGCACAACGGGAAGGCGTGGGAATTATTCACTCGGGACATTCTTTCTACGTTGTGGTACGGTGTTACATCGCTGCAAACTGGGGCAGGTGCATTGTAATCCCGTTGTTCCAGTTCCACATTGTGTTTTTACAGTGTGTTCTGGACATTCCACAATGCTTTTACAAAGTGTCACAATGCTTTTCAACGCTTTGACACGGTGTTATGACTTGTTTGCATGGCAGATGATGTGTGCAAGGAGGATTCCATGAAAACCTCCTTGCACTACCCATTGCTGATTATATCCGGCCCCAAGGAGCCCAAAACCTTGCAAGCCATACTTGGGCTGATAGTGAGGGACTTCAAGGCTCTAATGCCGGGAAACGGTTTCCTTCACACGGATTCGTGGACGTTTCGCGGAGGATCCCCCGCCCGAGAGAGGGTAGAACACTCGGCAATAATTTCCTCTGTGGCGGGGGATTCTCCATGGATGGCCAAGGTCATGAATGACCTTGGCATGACCGCTCGAAACGCTTGCCCGGATTGTTTTGGTCCCACCCAAAGTGTGCAAGGCACATCGACCAAAACACAACGTTACTTGGGCTACACTTCCCCCGTCCCACTAGACGACGGCGATGTGGAATTGATGAGAATGGTCGGCAGGCGTGGAAAGGTCGGTGTGGAGTATGTGATACACGGTGTGCGAGGGGGCTTGAACAATTGTGATTTACATTCATGCGTTGTGCTTGGCCGTGCTTGCCTTGTGCAGAAGCACACAAACGCTGTGTTTGTGCCTATTAACGTTGCGACCTGTTTTTTGTTTTAGTTGAAGCGACAATGGCAACCGGACATGATAGACATGGTGAAAACAAGGGAGGAGCACATGAGGGCAGCTGAGCTGGTGGATCAAGGCTTGTTGACCCCAACACAAGCACATACTCACGGCTCCACCGCCCTTGCTGACCTTACTTATTATACGCCCGAGCTCAAGGTCATGGGTGTTGCACACCTGATTTTGATGGGCTTGGTCAAGGATTTCCTGAGCGAGGTAAGGATTTAGCAACGCGAATATGCTGAAAACACTCGTGCGAGTGTGTCCCTCAACAACCTTGTTGTAGTGCTGCAATGCCATGTGTTTACGTCCAGTGGCGGTGTGTTTGTAGATCAAACAACGCGTGACCTCACGGGAAAGAAGACACCACGCCGCCGCCTACAAACAACGCTTGCAAGGTCTGAAGGTACCAACGGACTTCGGTGCTTGCATCGTTGACTTGACGGCGGAGCGTGTGTACTCGAACATGCATGACATCATGGTTTTTATCCGGTGAGTTCTTGTTCCTTGTTGTCCGCCTTTCTTTCGTTGTGAATGATTGTTATGTCGTTGTCACCAGCCTTATTTCCATCGTTTTTTTTGTGCCATGTTATTGCCTTTCCCAGCGTTGTTGAGTGTTGCATTAACCTTGTCAATGTAGGTCCTACGAAGGTTTCGTGATGGAGGCCTGCTTGACGAGAGAAGAGCTCCGTGCCTGGACCGACCTGGTTGCTGTGGCCACACACTATGTGTGTGTGCAAGCCCACATCCACGACAAGGACTTCGAGACGACGGCGAGGAAGATTCAGTCAAGAACCATGCGCTACTGCAGGTAAACATTGATCTGGGTTACAACGTGTTGAGTGGTAGGCACAGTGTTACTGAGGTTTTTTACATCGCTGCAAAAAAATTGGAGTTGAGGGACACGGATGTTGTGTTTTTTCTTTTGTGTTTTAGGCGTGCCGAGGAATTGTTTGGGAAGACCATTTGCAAGTTTAACATGCATAAACTTGTGTGTGCGGGCTTTCGCCAAGAAGCTCTGAGAGGTCCGGCGGCGGGGGTCTCGGAGTTTTGGATCGAACGGGCTCTTGGGCGACAGAAACGAACTATGGCGGGGAGGGTAAAGAGGGCTCCAAGTGCCATGTATGCCAACGATGTGCTCTGCCAATTGTAAGTTGAATTTGTGTGTGGCTGTGACAATGAATAAAGGGTCTTTCACATGGTGTATGTCTTTGCTTGCATGGTTGTGTTGTTTTGTTTTGTTCTGCATGGTGGCGAAGGATGCTGACAATGTTGTTGTGTGTAGGACACTTGCCGCTCATTTCAACACCCTCCCCCCGAGCACGGTTGATGATCTACGTGCGTTGTTCGAGCCCAAAACGTCGCCTAACAAGATGATCCTCACGTGGGATGGAGGTAAGGCGACGTTCAAGGCCAACCATGCTGAAGAGAACGATGTCCGTGCCTTCATGGAGGCGTTGGAGACTGCCACAAGGTGAGGTCGTGTGACGCAAACAACCATGCACATCTTATGTATGGCACTGTTAAAATGGCTGAACGCATTGAGCGTCTGTTTGTGAGCGTTGTGTTGCGTGTGTTACGCGTTGTGGACTGTGGTAAAAGCGGTGTGGATTGCCTTTTAGGAATTTTGGATTCTCTTTGCCGGGATGGGAGGGGAGGAACCCAAGATATGCCGGCATCTACAGAACGAACAAGGTGGAGAGGCAAATGTGGGGATGCACTGAAACGTTTTTTTCGAAGAGATGGAGAGGAGGTCCAAAGGCCGCACACAATACCATGGTCTACGTTGCGTTTCAATCCGATGGTGGACCATACCAAATGTACCTCGGCCATGTGTTGGACATCTTTATCATTGACGATTTTGAGCACGGTGCCGCTCCAACCCAGGTGGTGCTCATGTTGGACCTCCACAAGCTTGCCTACAGCGTTGCAACGTTCCCCAAGGTTAGGAACGAGCCTAGGCAAGGTCCGGTGGACTTGAACAACGTGTTTAAGATCGTGGGCGTTGGTGAAAAAAATTACCCGGTTTTGTTGGAGACGGTTCCGACAAAAATGATGAGGATGGTGGATGAAAGGGGGAATTCACGCTATTGCATGTACAATGGAATGTGAACGTTGTAAAGGTCTTGGTCCACGTTGTGTATTTGAGGAATGGCACTGCCAACCATGTAATGGTTGGACGAGCGTTGCAAACACAATGGGTACTCCACATTTGTTTTAATATCCAGAAAAACAACCATGCATAAATCTGCCTGAACCATGCTGTGATCGAAACGACAATTCCCACACATGATATCCAGAATGACAACCATGTACAAGAACAGTCCAACCACAACACAGCTGCAACGATATTTCCAGATGAACCCGAAGTTGACGTCTGGAAAAGCAACCGTGTATATGACCAACTGCACGTTGTAGTTTAACAACGTTGTTTCCAGGGCGCCCTTTCTGACACCTGAAACTGCTTTTTAACGACGTATTAGTCGACGGTGGCGACCCCCGAATACTTTTTCAAGATATATGTGATGTATTTTGTGTTTCTTTCAAAACTACGTTGTTGATGTGGATGTCTGCGTTGTCGGCTGATCAGGCCAAAAGGCCGTCACTTGCGAAACGCGTCGAAAGCAGTTGTATCTTGGCGGAAGACGCCTAGGGGTCGAACCTAGGTGTTTCCGCACGTCTTTGTGTGTGTTCCGGCATTTTTCGACGTGTTTCACGTTTCGATCCGGTTGGCGTGAAAATCAAATTACATGGTTAATAGTGAATCTCCCATAGTGAGGGCTGGTATCAAGCACACCCGACACCCTCCACACGGAATCCACAAACCAAGGGTCGAAACACCTGGTGTCCTCCCCAAGGTTTGGGAAGGGGAACTGGCCCACCAACATCCTGTAGACCACAACCCCGTAGCTCCAGACATCCCCAGCCAGACCTGCAGCAGCATGGTTGTGTGCCACTTCGGGGGCCTGGGGACATTGTCAGCATATTAGATCCATTCACAGAACTTTCTGGTACTCCGATGTGCAGTTGGAATTGAGGTTGCAAGAGCTGAGAATGCAGCTACATTTGGTTTGGGGCCGACAGCAACTGGTGGGAGCTCTAGCTGTTGAACTCCATATACCATTATCGATTCAAACTCTTCTCTTGTAAATGAAGGATGGTTATCAATGCCAACCACCAGCACTCTTCTAAAAAAAAAAAATGTTCAGAAAAAGCAATCGGACTTACCAAGAACAAGGAGGCATTGGGGTGAGCAAGGTAGCCAGGGTGGCTAGAGTTGGGCCCCTCCCAGGTGCGGGTATCCACAATGCGCGAAAAGTCCCAGATCAGGACATGTCCTCCCTCTGAAACAAGAGTGCTGCCAAAACTCAAGTTTCGGAGGGCCAGATGGCGCTCGTGCAGGGTGCACAAGGCCAGCAACAACTCGGCTGCAAAGAATCTGTGGAAAGACAACAAACAAGAGGACTGTTCAACTCATCTGCCCCATGACACATGCAAATACAAGAACAAAATTGAATCAGATTTTCTGGTTCCCCCCCCCCCCAAAAAAAAAAGAGTTTGGGCCAGTCAAACTCTTTTTTCAGCTGAATAAGAACATCTACTCTACTGTTGAGATGTTTGACTCCCTACCTGCAGGTCTCGATGGTTGTGTTCTGGGCTTCTGGGAAGTAGGTGTCCAAAGGACCACCTGGGCAGAACTCCTGTGGACGAAACGATATGGTAAATCTCTGAGAAAAGACAACCCAAGCGATGGTGGCTGCAAGCGAAAAAAAATGCTTAGAAACTTACCGAGATCAGGTACACGTATGAGAAGTCCCGAAAGGCACAGCAAGGAAGCAGGAATGGGGAGGACACCGACACCACAAGGGACACGAAGAGCTCGAGCTTCAACCTCGCCACCATCGTCGGAAATCGCTCGTCGTAGAACACCTTCTTCTCGTAGAAGTGGGTTCCCGTGTCTGGACACGTGACGACTCTCACCTCACCGCTCGTCGCCAGCCACGACCATCTGCCCGGGACGAGATAAAGGAACGTCTAAAAAACAAACAGACGAATTTCAATGCATGAGTCGTCGGCGAGACAGTGTTGGGTCGTTAGGTACGAACGAAAGCTTCCTGTTTTGCGCGCCTCACCTCCACAGGTATCCGGAAGTGATTGAGAAAAAAGTGGGGTGCGGAACGGTGGGCGAGGATGGTGCTGGTGGTGGGGGTGTTTGGCGCAGGAAGCTCTTGAATTTCCTTGTCCTCGCCGGGACGGTCGTTTTCCTCGCTCCCTGCCTCTTCTGAACCGACTCTAGAGTCGCGCTCGGCACATTCCTGAGCCTCGGCCTCTCTTTCTCTCCTTCGTCGACGCCGGCCTTGGTCCAGTTGCTGGAGGCAAACCCCCAGCGCGATGACGGCACTCGCAACGGTGCACAGCTTCAGCATTGTGTGACACAATTTGTGTCGGTGTGCTTGTCGAGGAACTGTCTGATTGCAGTGGCAGTGGTTTGCTCTCCGCCGCAAGACAGTGTGTTTGTTCGCAGGTGACCTCGCGCGCGCCAAGCAAGTGCTTTTGTACCTTCGCCAGTTTCTGGAGTCGTCAAGGATTACTAATCATGTTTCTGCTTTTCCGTTTCCTTGCTCTCTACATGAATGAAATGAATGGATCGGAATGCTGCATTGTATGAAAGGGAAGAGCTGGTTTGATGTGCAAACGAGTGAACTGTTTCGATGATGCTTCCTTCGACTGCTACGTTTTCTTCCACACCCAGAGATCGAAAAACCTTTACAGAAATGTAACCCTCGTTTAACCCTTCAAACAAATAGTGCCAATTTCTGCCAAATTGTGCATCCCAAGCACCACAAAAGTAAATCAAAATATCCCTATTAGCTCTATATAAAAAAACTCCCAAATCCCACCAAAAAATAATCTCCAAAAAGGGAGGGAAGAACACAGTTCCGGGATGGGTGAAAAACCGAGTAAAGAAAGACCAACTGAGTGAGCTTAAGAACCCAAACTACTGAGATCCAAAACTCCAAAAGATACCCCTACAGACCACCTCAGCAATCAGTCCTTTCAATCGTCCCACCCTAAAACTCCGCAAAAGGAACCGCGCTTCCTGCGGAACCGTAAATTTCCTTCGACTGCTACGTTTTCTTCCACACCCAGAGATCGAAAAACCTTTACAGAAATGTAACCCTCGTTTAACCCTTCAAACAAATAGTGCCAAAAAAACAAAGCACCTAAAAATAGAACGTTCGTTCGTTAAACTGGCGAAAACACCGCCCCCAACTCACGCCGAAGCTGTTCCGCAGGAAGCACCATCCATCCAAAAACACGAAAATCCCAGGGGGAAGGCTGGCGCTGCCGATTGATATACTGAAAGATTGCCTGAGAAGAAGGCGACCAACCTCCCCAATCACAGAGCTTCGGTAACGGCACAAGTAAATTGAAGGCGCTGGAAACCCCAGTGCGACGAACTGAGTGATGAGTATGGTCAGAACCATGATCCTTCATCACCCGTGCAAACCAACGCGCTACGCTGCCCGCTGTTGGAACACTCGGATCACCAGGTAAAAACCAAAACTGCTCCGATTTGTCGTCATGGCCGTCCCAGTCACGCACTCGAAATCCTTCATAGCGATCCAACACTGCGACCAGTTCGACAAAACCACGACAGTCGAATCTCCGAACCCTCAAAGTGGCCGAGGTCTGTCCCTTCGCCTTGAAACGCCGTTCTGTAAAAGTTACTGACGAAGAATCCCACTGATAGTCGCCGACCCGAGTATCAAAACTTGAATCAGCGCGCGAAAAGAATATCACATCCAAAATACAAATCAAATAGGGACGAATGCTTTCTGCATCGCTCCCAACCAAACCCTTCTTGGCCCACGACCACAACCAGTCCATGGGAAAGTCCCTGGGCTGTGGTTCCTTAGCTTCCGAAGGGACCTTAATAAGCCAAGCTTGCTTGAGCCGAGCCGTCAAGGAGTCATGTGCAGAGAATGCGGATCCGAGCCAACGGTGAACCGTACTAATTGCAGAAAGGTAGTTGCTCATGGACCTCGGCGCCACTCTCCCTTCATTTCGAAGAAAAAGGATATAGGCGTAAATGCGAACAGAGCGAGCCGGCACACAGCACCAACCCCTCGACCTAGCGAAACCGAGCCATTTACGAAAACGCATCCAAATAGATCTCCGACCTCCTGGGCTATTCGATAATGCTAAGTCGCCAAACAGCTCTCTTCGTTCGACGTTCGACAATTCACCAAATTGAGGTAGCGTCTCGTCGGTCCAATCGACGCATCCCTCCAATTCACCCCATAGCTCCTGAAGCCAGACTTCGTCTTGCGAATCACGCCCACCATGACATTCCAACGGCCCTGGGGAAATGGTTCGCCCTCTCTGCCCAATGGAGGCAACAGCGGATTCGCCCACGCTGGAACCACCACATACTCCTGAAAGCACTCGAACATCGGACGAAACCAAGGTGCCGACGGCCACAGGGGCATCAAAACGGTGGCAGTTGCTTGAGGTAAGGAGCGCAGCAGGTCCCCCAACTGCGAAAGCAGACGAATCGGTGGATGGCACCACGCATGTCCCTGACTCCAATCCACGGCACTGAACGCCTCGCTCTCCGCCATCGGATCGCCCCATTCCGCATTGTAACGGAACACCACTCTGCTCCATTGAGACGCAAACCTGTCGAGATCGAACGGTCCCCACCATCGGCTGAACTGATCCAACCACTTCCGATTTACCAAATAATCCTCCTCCGAAAGATTCGCTCTCGACAGTTTGTCCGCCCACACATTCTCCTTCGAGGGGATCCACTCTGGCTGCAACGCAATCTTTCGCGACTCCAGAATGCGGTACAACAACCGTAATGGACCCATCAACCTCGGGCTCCTCGTCGTCATCTTCAACAAGATCGATAACACCACCTGAGAATCGGTTACCAAGCGCACAGTCCGGTTCTCCAAGGTCCCATGGAATGCGCGAATCGCTGCCTCCACAGCCCTCAACTCGAGCATATTTATATGCTCGCTTTTCTCGTCGCTTGACCAAATGCCCCTGGCCAGGACAGGAACGCTTTCCTTTGCCAATGGATCCACCAGGTGGGACCCCCAACCACTCATCGACGCATCTGTAAAGAGACTGATCGTCGCTGGGACCTTCCAATAAACCGACGATGTGTGACGCTCGTTCATCACACTCCACACCGCCAGATCCTCCTTCGTCTCCGACGATAGCTCGATCAACGACGCCCAAGTAGCCCCCAGGGTCATATCCCAGAATAGACTCCTGAGATGGTATCTCGCCAACGGAATAGCCAGGCCCAGGCTCTGACACCAACCCGCAAACCTCGCCAACCTGCGCTTGGGAACCTTCCTCATTTCCTTTAGTAATCGCGCCTCCCTGTGGATCCGAGCAACCTTCTCCGGCGGCGCAATCACCAGGCCCTGCGCCGTATCGATTAGCATGCCCAAATGCCGAAATTGTTGCACCGCCTTCCATTGGCACTTTTTCTCCTTCCAGCGCAACTGTAAATCCATCAGTAGGCCTCGAATCAACTCCCCCAACTCGTTCGCTGCCCGCTCGCTGCTCATTGCTCCCGCAAAGTCGTCCAAATAGGGAGATATCGTTGGCGCTGGGTTGCTCATCCAATACCTCCTCAATCCTGGGGAGGTCGGACATCTCCACCTCGACATCCTTGGCGCTCTGAGAAAGGAAACCACTGCCCTCATCACCTTCGTGAAAATCGCTGGGGCATTCACGAACCCGAACATCAGAGCTGGGAACTCGTAAGTCACGCCCTCGATGGTCGCACAAAAGAAGCGGACCTCCGACTCCCGAAACCTGATGTTGAAGTAAGCGTCCTCCAAATCCCAGGCCACGATCCAATCCTGCGGTTGCAGACGAGGGAGAAAAGAACGGAGGGTCTCGTATTTTACCGATAATTTGCGGCAAAAGGAGTTCACAAACCGAAGATCGACGCACAACCTGTGGCCGACCACGACGTCGTCTACCTTCTTTTCGACCAAGAAAGCGCGGGACACGTAATCCTTGCAACGCGCTTCCCTCATCGCCCCGCACCGTAAATACCGCTCCTTCAACTCGTTCCAAGCGCCTTTCAAGGCTACTGGAATACGCGAGTTGCCATGATGGAACTTCGGCGGCTCGGACGAAATCCAATTGGGAACCACTCCCTGATTGAGCCACGATAGTACCGTCGGATTGGCTCCTATCTCGCGCCACGCCTTGAGAGCTCCCCGAATCCGGTTGAACTGAAAATTCCGAGAGTGCACTTTCCGAGTGGGTGTCCCCTGCACCATCATCTCCTGGCTTATCCTCCTGCACGCGCAACTTTCTCAATTCCTGAGCAATCTCCAGCGCTGCCTTAGAAGCCTTGGTTCTGCCCATGAGCTCCACCTCTATTACCCAAAGGCTGAAGGTTGGGGTTCGCTCGACCTCTGCCTCGCTGCGAAAACTGACGACCACCAAAACGACCGCCAGAAAAACCTCCTGAGGAATCTCCTCTGAACCCGCCGCTCCGCGACGAGCCCTCTGCTTGTCTTTTAAAAACTGCCTTCTGCTGTTGGTCCCTCAGGGACTTCAACGTAGCCTGCGCAGTGTCTCCGACAAAACGCCCTGACGACGCTGCTAATTTAACCGACGTGGACACCGCCCGAAAAGCCTCCGACAAAGGCGTGTTCACGTGTGCTGCGTGCAAACGGTGTACTTCCAACGTATTGGCTGCCAACTCCAAAATTGGCGCGAACGAAGATACAAAAGGTTCCAAAGCCTTCTTTACTGCAGTCCCTTGATCCGAGTGCGCCGCAAATTGAGCAAACAGGACAAACCAATCAAAAGCAAACGCCACTACAGGCGCCCACGAACTAAACTCAGCAAAGAACCCAGAACGCACACCAAGAGCAGCACCCACGCGAGCACCCGCTGCTGTGTCCAACACGTCGAAATAATGGCCAAAAATGGCCGCTGCTGGTACCTCTACTGGATTTAGCGCCGCCCGTGGCGGGTCACTGCCTGGAGCAAGACACAGCTCCTCCAAACTTTCAGCGATCTCCGCCGACCCAGCAAATTTCTTCAAAATCCCGTCCAAACGAGATTGCGGGGAACTCTGCTCTCCTGACGCTCTCAACAAATCCAGCTGTGCTTGTAACGCAGCAATCTTTTCCTCGACAGTCGGCATCAAAAAAAGGACTAACAATCCAGGGACAAGCCCCACGCTGGCTGAGCCAGGAATGGTTCGAAACGGTGCACTTCAGGTGCCCGTGAGGGTAAAGATAAAGCAGAAAAACCGAGTAAAGAAAGACCAACTGAGTGAGCTTAAGAACCCAAACTACTGAGATCCAAAACTCCAAAAGATACCCCTACAGACCACCTCAGCAATCAGTCCTTTCAATCGTCCCACCCTAAAACTCCGCAAAAGGAACCGCGCTTCCTGCGGAACCGTAAATTTCTTGCAAGACAATGGAGTTTCCTCCTTTCTCAGATGCTGAATGCTTTCACCACAAAAGGAGTGTGGAAAAGGAGTTGATGTTGGAAGAACCAAGGTTACACAGCCCATCTTACAAACCCCCGCAGCAAAATTGCTGGCTGAATAATATAAAATTTGGTTGGTATCTTTTCAGAGTCTTTAGTGAGTACAACAGCTGAAGAGAAGTTTTTTTGTACCACCTGTTCAATTAAAACACAGTAAGGATTAAAAGTAAAAGAAAATACAGAAACCCACTCTCTATTGTTTCAGTTTCCCCCCATTCCCAGCGAAGAAAATTTTCTTATAAAAGCATCTCTCCTAAGAAAGTTTGATCCTTGAATTTCCCCACAACTGCCCACCATATATAACACGCCCAAAAAAAAACCCTCATTCCCTCTAATGCAATTTTCTTTCATGTTCGCAGTCTGCTCTGTTCGATGCTTCTTCTTGTCGAATGTCAGAAAGATTCCAGATTTTTCCAATTTCCCCGCTAAAAATTTCAGCAAGAGTGAAAAGAGTAAAAAATAAAAAATCAAATCAAATCATGGACGTGGTCACCACAGTGGAGGAGAAGGACAAATCCTCTGCCTTGGAGGTGGCGGCGCCAGCGGTGCTGGAGGCGGTGGAGGAGGAGGAGGTGGTGGTGGCGGTGCCCCACGTGGGGGCAGTTGATAGTTGGGGGGGGGGGCAAGTACTGGCACAGGGCTTTGACTACAAGCAACTGAATTTCTCATGAAAGAGAATCGTACTCCTTTCGACTGAGCACCGGGCTGTATATTTTTTTAAAATGAGGAAGTTGGGAAGTTTTGGAGTCCAATATATATAATGAGGTTTCAGCAGTGAGGTCTGCTCTGTGGCACAATTAATTGTAGGTTATGATCAATCAATCTACTTTTTGTATTTGGTACTTCTATTTCTGTGGTATTTTGTATTATTTGTATTTTTTTTAATTGTGGAATACAGTAAACGGGATCAGAACTGAGTCGGTCATGGGGTTTAGTCGGGAAGACTCAAAGAGAAAGGATGAGATTTAAGGAAGAAGGTGGTTGGGTGTATGGTCGTTTATTTTGCTTACATTCTGTAAAGCGTTCTTTGGCGGCCGTTTCACCACTCGGTATCGCTGTTGCGAACGAGTGTATTCAACATAATGTATTTTGGGACCCCAACTCTTTTGTTCTTTTTGGATAAATTGTTTGGATTATTATATTGTTGGAGGAGTCTTAGTCAGCAGCTCCTCAGTGGCTAATGTAATACCTAAACTTTTGCTGGACTGCATATTTGTTGTCCATATTTGCTGCGGAGCTGTGAAATTTCAAAACCTGGAGAGTTCATGCAAACATCATTGACCATTTCTGTTGGATTTCTTTGGACTGTTTAAAAAAAAGCTTCTTTCTTGGAGGAATAATTTCTTTTTTTTGTGTGTGTTTTGTCAAATTTTAATTCATCAACCAAAAATAAAAAAGTAGAAAAAGAAGGGATGAAGAGAGTTTACAAAAAATTCATTGTGTTTCCAACCTCTAATGAACCAATCAATAACACCAAGCCTAGGCTTCTATTGTAACACCAAAAAAACCCATCAATCCAGCCGCTAGATTATTAGGGGAGTGTGGATTATGAGTCACCGATTCTGGTGAAAAAATTGTCGTGTCAGAGTCCGGGGGTACCCGCCTTCGGATCTACTTCAGATCTCTTTTGGCTCGGATTCATCATTCACGACTTCTTTGATTTGGAATCTTTCTAATCCCATTATATGTGTACCACTCTCGAGTTTTGACTCGCTCGATCACTGTGGTTGACCAGTATACGATCTCAAACGGGTCGCTTCAAAACTTTTTGTGTTTCGTCGATTGATACAACATTTTTCCAGTTTTCGGTGTGTGGATTATGAGTCACCAATTCTGGTGGCGACTTTTGATGCACGCGAGAGAGTGATCGACCGTTGCATTTGCACCCGCTGTTTCTGTTTTTGATTGCTTTCTTATCGTCGTTTGTTTTTTCTTGTTGGGTTTGGTCGACGGACAAAGGAGTCTTCGCGAAAGCGTTCGCGGAATCGGAAGTGCACGTTTGCGCAGTTGTACATGGAAAAAGGACTACAAAAAGAACACCCCAGCCCAAACCAACCCTGCCTAGGAAAAAGTCGAAAAAACTCTATGCCCCCTCCCCACCCTCTGCCAAAAACCACCCCTTTAAAAGAGATAAAACATCCACTTTGCTTCTCAACAACAAACCAGCGACTAAACCATCTTCACCACACACACAGAAAAAAACACTTTCCACACTACTCGACCTCCAGACCTCCATATCGAACAAAGCCACCCTCCCCCCCCCAAAAAAAAAATAAAATCAAAAAAACGAAAGCATTGTTCCCACGTTCACCCCCATAAAAGATAAGAAACCTTTTTTGTTTTTGTTTTTTCTGGAAACTTAAGCCCCAGCATGTTCTGCTGGCCTAGTAATCAGTTTTCCCTCTTCAAACACACTGACAAATTGGTCTGGAACGGCCGACTCCGCTGGCTCCTCCCCACCGGTGACAATAACCAAGACCCCAGCTGATTTTGCAGTCGAAATGGCCACATCGGTCGACGAATCAGGAATATACACCTGGAAAAAAAGAGAAAGAAAGGAAAAAAAGTTGAATGGATTCCAAAAAAACTAACATGAAGATAAGAGAATGTAACACTCTTGATTAAAAAACAAAGTGAGGTGAAAAGAGACCAAAACAAAAAGAAATGAGTGGTCCATGAACATCCACTCCTTTTTCTATTATCTGCTTATTTGGGTCGAGAGGTTCTCACCTTGACTCCATCGCATTTATCGACAGCCAACGTCCCGATGTGACCAGTTGCCTGAACATCGACTGCAGAAGAGTTCACGACCTCCACCGAGGCCATGACTGTTTCGAAAAGAAGCCCCAGCTTTTTGCAGGAATCCACGGTGATGGCATTCACTTTTCCATCGACCTTTCAAATTAAAAAAACAAAAACAAAAAAAACACCCAACATAAAGAACAAACACACTCTCGATCCAGCAAACATGTGGGAAATCACTCAAACAAAAGCTTATGAAGTTTTGTCAACTACATCCAGACCCAGCTAGTCCTCCCGGGAGGGAATTACCATTCTGGCAACCCCCCCCCCCCCCCCCAAAAAAAAAAAGATTAAAATAAATAAAAAATGGAAAAAAAGCATCTCTGACCAGTCGCACCTTCACAACAGAATCTTCACACTTGTAGATATACACCGTTTGTCGGGGGTTGGTGTTTTCGAGGACGATTTCCTTGTTGCCCTTGTGATTTTCCACGGTCCATTTCCTCTCCATTACCAGCTCCGTTTTTCCAGCTTTCACCGTGGGTGCCCCAGTCGACCGTAATTTCACAGGAACCAAGCCAGACCTGCCTGGAATGTTTTTAGCCTTTTCTGCATCTGTTACTTTCTTCAATCCCTGTCAGTTGTGTTCAGAAAGAATGTAAGATTTTTTTACCATAATGATACTTTGCCAATCTCTCCCCTCCCCCCCCCCCCCTGGAAAAAAAAAAGATAAGAAAAAGATAAAACACACATGCATATGATCGAATGTTTCATGATTTGATCATATCCAGGATTTTCCCACGAATGATGTTAAAAAGAAGAAAAAAAAACAACACTAGGATATTTCTTTTTCATTTTTTTTGTTTGCATAGGGAGTGGTGGGCTCGTCCTTTACATACCAATCTTTTTGATCAAAAGGATAGACAAAAAAAGGGTGTCTTCATATTTATTTATTTTTACCTTCTTTTTGGCATCAAAAACATCAGCAACCAGATGAGCAGGGTTTGGTTTATCAACCTGTGGCTGCCAGGATCTTGTGGGATGCACCTGTCACATCACATCACTCTTTTTCAGAATCACATCACTCTTTTTTCTAAAAAAATCGCATTGCTTACAGTTCTAATGCAAGCGTATTGAAAACGTGTTGGAAAGAACACAGAAATGGAAGATAGCTCATAATCTCCTGTAAACTGCCTTGCGTTACAATTTTTATGATAAGAATTTCTATTATTGTTCCCATAAGGTTTTTAAAAACACATATCTTGTCTTGTATATAAATTTCCACCCACCTGAGGTGGCCCCATTGGTTTGCTTTCAGGAAATTCAGGTTTCTTGACTTTGGGTGCCGGTGTTTTTTTCGGCTCGGCTGCAGGCGGCGCAGCACTTTCCACTGGGGGGTCTTTTGTGGAAAAAAAAGAAAAAAAGATTAATAGATTGAAAAACAATCTCTCTCAAACGATTAGTAATCGATAAAGTCAACATTTCAAAACGCAACAAAAAAAAAAGAAAATAAATGTGACAAAAAAACAATGATCATAAGCATGAACAGAAACGCGACCTGCCACTCAGCACCATCGCTCTATTTTCCAAAAAGATTTTTATTTTCTTTTTTTCCCTTCAAATATTCGAAAACTGTTCCATTGAATATTTTCAACAACAACATTCCCCAACACACCACAAACATCTTATTTCTTTTTATTTATTTATTTATATTTCTTTTTTCCCCTACCCATGGAAAGTGCAAAGGAGAAAACTATCAAGAATATGAAATTTTAGAAAGGAAGGGAAAAAAAACCCTTATTCGTTCCTTGTATGTATTAATTTATTTTATTCTGAAAGAAAACCAAAACTTCTCCAAAAAAAAAAAACAGCAATCAAGAAAATAAGAAACTTTACCTGAGCCAAGGAACTCTGAAACTGAGATTCCATCTGGATTCCATGTGGGGGCTTTCATATGATATGTCGAGCAATAGGTGGACATCGCCAAAATCATGCTCTTGATGCCATTCACCCATTCCACATGACTGACATCCGTCACCCGAAATTCCTTCAAGATTTTGTTGGAATAAAATTCGGCGGACTGGACGCATTGTTTGATGTGAAGGGGGGGCTTCTCTGAAAACATTCCAAAATATTTATTTATTTTTGGGTCGAAAAGAGAAAATTTCCCAACAAGAAAAGCAGAACAGAAAAATATTGACCTTCGATCAACTACAAGATGGAATTGGTGCGTCGATAAAAAAAACCAAATATGAAAGAAATATGACATGCTCTTCACATACAAGATACTGGACAAAAAAAACCAAAACGAAACGATATTAATATATTAATTAAGAATTATCTAGATAACTAATCAATATATAAATATATATAGATAAAATAAAAAATAAAACTCACCGGCACCTTCTCCTTCCAGTACCACCCAAGTCAAAGAATTCAGACACTCGCTTACGAAACTGAAATGATTGAACAACTCAGTCCTTCGCCCCTGAGTTTTTTCGGCAGCCGCCGTCATGCAATTAACGACAGGTTGCACAAGTTTTTGCATTTCTGGCTGTGACGGTTTCTGTAACAAAAAAAAAACCAAAAAAAACCACAAGGTGTCATTGCAATGTATTGTGTATTGTGTTTTTTTTCAACTATATTATAACCAACTAATAACTTGACTTATAAATCAAGTCACACTATACAGAATTTTCTGACAAAAAAAACTTAGGAATCAATCAAGGACAAGGGAACTCACTCTGCATTGTGATAAAGCATCGACGACATTTTTTTCAGCCTGCATTAGGAAAAAGAGAAAAAAAAGCGTTAGGAAAAGGGGGAAAATAAAATAAAATACAACACCACACTGACCAAACCGCAGTGCAGGGAATCTTTGGAGAATTTGAAACACAAGCTACTGAAATTGAATTCGATTTACAATCCCAAAGTGTCTTAAATATAACCTATCGTAATCGTAACACTTGATTTAATTATACATGTTTAATTTCATCATAATTTTTGTAAAATTTTTTCTTGGTAAAATGGAAAAACCGGCCAGGGCTCCACAAAGATTCAGAATTTTTTTTAAAAAGAGATTTTAAAAGAACAATGCGACCCTTACCTCGAAGGCAGATTTGAAAAGGTCCGTTGCTTCCACAATCTGAAAAAAAATAAAAAAAAGCAAAAAAATAAACTGGTGAGCCCATCTTTCCACGAATGGAAAAACTTTCCATCACACGAACAAATGATAATCCATTCACCAATTTTCTCAAACTTTTTTCTACACTTAAAAAAATCTAATATCCTTCACTTCTTTTGTTGGGTGAATTCTGAAATCAGAAATTCAGTCTGACCAGCAATCAGGGATGGGAAAGACGAAAGCTCGGTAAAACAAAATTGATGACTAAGGCAGCGCCATATGAAATCCAGAAAAACACCTTGTTTTGATTTTCTGAAGTCCATACTGCACCCTGCCGTCCCATTTTCCCGGCGGCATGCAAAATCTTAGTCATGTGATCATCCAACACTTTTTGAAAAGCGCTGGAGGACTCCCCTGCACTCACAGCTTCTTCACAACACAAGAAACACTTATTTTTTCAATAATACATGAAAATGGTTTGGGGAGGAATGAATATCAGAAAGCAATACAGCTTTTTTCAGGAGAAAAAATGATGAAATGACGAAGAATTTGCTCGACAGATTTGTGGGTCGCCGATGGACGTATGGTGGTTAGTTATGTCGGTGTGGAAAAAAAAAAACAATTTAAAAAAAAAAGAAAAAAGAAATAATTGATTGTGTAGAAATTCAACCTGTGGGTGCCCCTGCTGCAGAGGTTTCATTGGTGGATGCTCCTCCAGGGACTCCTACAGCAATAATGCTTGCCTGTCCGACCTGGAGTAAATCAAATTAATCAAACAAATCAGGGGGGTCGATTCATTTCACAAAATCCCAGCAAAACCAAATTTGATTTTTTTTTTTTTTTTGGTGGGGGGGTTCTTGAGCTGACGATCCGCCCATTCTGACGAGTTCGATTTGGCGGATTTGGTTGATTCGATTTTCGGGGCAGCGGGAATTCATTTTTTTTCTTCCCAAATCGACGTCTGCGAGAATGACAATCGAGTCGCCAGTTAAGGGGAGAAAATAAGGACACGTGCTTGATCGCCCCCGAAAAAACCAGGAAAAAACGATCGTGGGGTTTCAACAAGTGCTGCAGCGATAAAAAAAACAGGATGACAGCCAGCGACGATCAGGCAGCGCTGTGCCGTCGATCTATCCCAGAGTGTCGAGGGGTAAGGCCCCAGCGTTAAAGATCCGCACAGGCAACGCGGAAACAGACGACCCGCGGAATAGATCCCACACGTGGTGCGATCTGGTGTTGCGAGGTTCACCTTGATTCCCTCGAACTTGACTGCGACCTTCTCCAGTCGCTCCACGATACTTTGCAGTTGATCCTGAACACCCGCAACTTTCAGCACCGAGAAAATCCCGCTTGACAACGAGCAGCAAACAGACAGCTAAACCCGTAGAGCCAGTTTCCTGCCCCTACCATTCTTATTCAACTTTTTTTTTGAACTGTTGCTGCTTTCCTGAAGCCCTTTGGTATGTGCGGACTCCTGTTTTAGATCGGTTTTTTTCTTTCTCTAGTGGACACGTCATCCGAAAACATATATTTTATTTACATTTACGTGCAAAATGCAAATCTGCGTGCAGCCGTTACTCGAAAACCGTTACTCGGAACTCGGAGCCGTTATTCTTTTCAATTTTTAATGAAAAGATTTTACTTGTTCGTTTAGCATTCTATTTTATTTAAGCTTGTTTGCAGTGATTTTTTTTTTTAAGGTGCTACTTCGGCCATACAACAAACAGCATATCGAAGCTTACAGAAAGACCTAGATACAACCAAGAAGAAGACTATATCCTTGCTGCCAAGATCCGATCTGTACTATATATAATCTCATTCAATTGGGTCTGACACAACAAAGGAATTGATGTGGGGTGAAGTTAACCTAACCTCCAACGTATTTTTTTTTTCATTGTGAAAATCTTACTGCAATTCACTTCAGTTCAAGAATAACCTCCAAAGCAACTTTTGCACAGAGATGAAACATATCTCAACTCCATTTTCTACAGAATTGGAAAAAAAAAACATGAATTGAAGTCATTGCACGCAGAAAACGATTAATTAGCTTCACCTGGGTGTGGTGATCTTTTCTATGAAATCAGGAGTGTTTTTTTTTTTTTCGTGAAAGTTTCTTTTTTAAGGGGGGTGTTCTTCCTTCATGTGGATGGGTTTTTTGTTATTTTGTTTCTTTAATTTTACTTCTCATCTGTTTTTCTGTCGACTTCTTTTGAAAATAGCTGGTGGACAGACATAGTGCAAGCTGCACCCTTCCTTTCCAGAGAAAACTAAATCCATGAACGGAACCCCTCTAGAATGCATTTGTTGTGGAAGAAGTTTCTACATGAACAAGGAAACCAACCCAAGACAAAAAACACACACACACAAAAAAACCACAAAAAAAACCCACATTTGCCTTCCGAAAATTACAGTCTCGCTGCTTTTCGCCAATCCGGCGGCTGCAAAGGTTCGAACATGGTCTTCCTCTACCTTTTTTTTCCTTCTAATTTTTCTTCTCAACCTAGAATGTATAGAAAAACCACATCTATCTACATCTGTAAATGGATTTAAAAAAAAAATGATGAAAGAAAAGAAACCTTACAGAAAAGGGTAAACAAAAAAAGAAAGATAAAAAAAAAGCATCTTATCTCGACACTCGGGCACTCCTCGAGAAAATCTCGGGAAAAGGAAAAGAGGAGTAGAAAAAAACACATTAAAAAAAAAACAAACAGTACCGGCCACAGAGGCAAAACACCCCTCCAACATGCATTACGCTGTTTCTGTTTTATAATCCAGCGTATATGAATTAAAACCACCTTCCCATTGGCTTCCTTATTATCCGACCCCATGAAACTCTGCGACGACCCCTGCCACCACCACGAAAATTGAAACATCCTCGGAAATGCCTTTGGCCACCCCCCCCAGATCGGAAGCTGTGGTCAGAATTTCGCGGAGGGTGGGAATTGAATAAAACACGCTGGGTATGATTCCGCCTCCCTCCTTCATGGCAATTTGATTCAGGGCTCTACGACGCCGCACCTACAGATTTGAAAAAAAAATATAAAAAAACCTTTAAAAAAACTTTTAAAAAATAAGAATAAAAAAGAATTACAGAAAAACCTACAAAAAAAAGACCTTGATATAGTGGTAGGATGATGAGGAAAACATATCTGGTGTTTGTATGACTAATCATGTAAAATAGGGGGGGGGGGGTATGGATACATATATATTCAGATCTGTTTTAATTTTAATTTTTTTTTGTGTGGCCTGTGTATGAAGGGGAAAAAAATGAAAAAAATATATATGCATGTTGAGTGGAGAGGAAATACAAAATGGAGTGGAAGACAGAAAATTTTAAAATAGAGCGGAGGGGCAGTTTAAATTATTATTTGAGTAAAACAAAGGGGATCCCTCTTTTCTTATTCTTATTTATTTTGAAACTTTTTTTTTTGGGGGGGGGGAGGGGGGTGGATATTACGAGGATGGGCATTCTTGGGTAAAGGAGTTTGAATTATAAAAAATACGAAAGGTAACAAAGTAATAATGGCCTTCAGAGAAAAACCCTGGTTTGGCAGGAGGGGTTGACTGGTTATTGCTGGAATGGTGAACCCATATCATCTTAATTTGCATAGTGGATGGGTTGCATAGGGTTCTCACTATTGGATTTTGAAAAGAAAAAAAGAACTGTTGCTCATCACAATGGTCAGACTTTTGCTTAATTGAAAAGAAATGCCCCCCCCCAAAAAAAAAACAAAACAAAAAAAGCTCGAAAAGGTTTCGTCAGTTTGGAAAATTGAAAACCCTTACCAAATCTTCCATATAATAGGGGTTCATTGCCATTACACACCATCCGCCCCCAATCACCATCGCCTGTTAGAAGGAAAAAAATTATAAAACAACAGAAAATAATTCTTAAAATCTGAAGAGTAATTAATACTGGGGAAAAAAAACGCGCAATAGCTTTTCCACTCGAATTAATGCCTCGAGATTCGACCATTCTCGCTAAAAATAAAAATAAAAGGCACTTTGAAAACATTTTGTCTTGTTTCTACCACGCTTACATCTATATAGACATATCCTCAATCTAATCATCCTATTTTTTATTTTTTGTTATGTTCAATATCTTGTTTTTTTTTCAAGCACTATCAGGTCCTATTTTCCAAAAAAAAAATCGTTTTTCAATCACTTCAAAATCACAAAGTCTCAATTTTTTGGGGGGGGGAGGGTGGATTTTCTTCACCTCTTTGTTTTTCTTTTTCGTGTAAAAAGAACCCTATACAAACATCCCCCCCAAAAAAACACACATACCTCTGCCATGAGCAATCCCAGCAGGGGCGACATCCCATAATCCACACCCACCGCCGCCGCTATCCCCAAAATCACAGCCGTCAAAATTTGAAACACTCTAGTGAAATCAAACACCAAGCCCACCGCCCTGAAACTGGCGGCTGCTGGTATAGCGAGCCCCCCCTCTCTCCCCCCAGCATTGGGGGAGCCGATTACGAGGTTTTTTAACTTGGATTTCATGAGGACCTCTGGGGAAGGCGATGGGCTTTCATGTCTGACTGGCGAGGATTCGTTTCTGGGTTGGCTGGGTCTCGATTGCTGGAAGCTTGCAGGCGGGGAGGGGTTCGATGGGGTTTCTGTGGGGGGTGGGGTGTCTGACATGGGGGCACGAGAGGTTTCGGGGGCTGGCAATGGGGGGGAGGTATCTTCTCCTAGAGAAAGAAAGGCACAAATTTTTTATTCTTTTAAAAATATCCGATGTTAAATTTTCTGGGCATTCGCATAGGTGCCCCACAAGGATGTCAATATCAATGCTCTGGTGTTAAAAAAACGCATGAAATAATACACATATGTTTTGAAAGAAAAAGAGAAGGAAAACAAGGCCGACACCAGAATATTTTCTAGAGATCGAAACTGAAAAACTAAAACCAATATCTTTTTGAGGACAGATTTTTTTAATTTTCTATCCACAATGGGATTCATAGTATTCATGATCAGCAAAGAAAACCCCCGTTTTTTTTTTCTGAGGATACTTCTCGCAGTTCAGTCGATCATTTTGGCCCCCCTTCCCCCCCACAAAAATAACAAAATAAAAAATAAAATAAAAATAACGACTTTCCATTGCCCATGCAAACTTTTCACCATCAATTCATTACTCTATTTGATATAATACATAGATTTATTCTTTTGGACATAAATAACACCAAAAGAATCGAATTTGCATAACATTTGCCCAATTATGGTTACCCCACAAAGAAAAACAAATTCACCTGGCCTCATTCACAAAAGATTTAAACCTAGTTTTAAAAAAGACAATCTCTATTGCCATAATGGATCAAACCCATTCCCCCAAGAAAAATAAAAAAAACACAAACATTTCTATATTTCCCGTATTAATTCAACGCAGGTCGCACGCGAAACAGCAGCCCCTCGCACCTTGCGCAGCGGATTCCGTTTCCCCAGTGATCGCGCTCAACCGCGCCCCGCTGCGCTCCAGAATACGACGTCTGCGCGCCTCAGCTTGCTCCCTCTTTTTTCGTTTGGCGTCCTCATCCATTTTTTTTTTTGTTTTGGAAAGTTTCTTTCAAAGAATTCCACCAAGAAACAAGGTTTTTATGGCGATCGAAACGGAGCGACAGTGGGTGTAGCGAGCATTACCTCAGCTTTGGTGAAGATTAAAATCACCCCCCCCCCAACGAATTCCTTAGGATTTTTTGATGTCTTTTTTTTTCCTTTGGGAAAAAAAATGCAAATGGAAAGAAACGATGTGAATGAAGGAGAAAAAAAATCCCTTTCTGTTAATCAATTGTGTAATTAATGTTGTTGTAGACCCGAGAAATGGCCAGGCCAAAGTGGGCGTTATAAGTTGAGTCAGTTGGAGGAGTTATGTCAGTTAGGAAGTTATGACTCTGGTTGGTTGTGTTCCGAGGGAAACAAAAGGAGGGAGCTCTGATTGTCTTTTGTAAGATTTCGCAAGATTCGTCTCTGTGTGTATGAAAAAACCCTGCATATCGTTGTGACTGAAAGCTCACGACAACAATGTGTAATTATGTTCGTTCGTTTGTTTGTCAATCAATCTATCAATAATTACAACCCACAGCAAAAAGAGAGCCCTCCCTATGTTGGATGAGTGGAGCAAGGTGAAAGGCAAACTCCGTCCCAATACAAAATATGTATGGGGCTATGATTGTGAGTCGCAAAACAGCCTCGCAGGGCAGTCAGCTGAGCCCTTTTCAATCATTGACCAAACGGTAAACCATTTGGCTCATTCCAATGAAGTCACGAAGGTTACTTCCCTGTGTGGGGTGTCCTCCAAACTTCACCATGGCCAGCGCACACCGCTGAGAGTTTGCTGGAGAAAGAAAAAAAAAAGCCAGAAAAGGAACCGTAGCCTGTGCCACATTTTTCTAGTAAGAAAATCCCGTTCCTGTAATGACTCGACGTAGGCGAAGGCTTGCGACGACCACAGGGTAAAAAAAACCAAACAAACTGAATCCCCCCCCCCTGCGACAAAGTTCGCATCCAATCCAATCACCGTTCGTGGTGTTTTTCTTTAAGCTGCTCCTCGTTTCGTCGTTTTGCTGTTTTGAATCCGATCCCCCCCCGTGTCGTCGTCGACGACTAAATTTGTTTCGCCAGTCGACGTTTTTTTTCGTTTGGGTTGATTGATGGTTCGAGTGTTTCCTTTGAAGAAAGTTTTTTCGAATGCAGAGCTTTCGTGGTCAGGAGAAACCTGAGTGGTCGAAATCATACTGACGTTTTTGGGCAGCTCGACTGGCAAGAACCGACCGAGGCAAAAGCCGAGTAGGTGCTTATCGAATATTCAACCACAGGCTTCCTTTCTTCCAGTCAGTCAGGGGATTTCTTCAAGACTTCACCTCCCAGATTTATTTTCCAAACAGAAGTATGTTTATTTTTAGATATACCTCATAGATGTCTGTTGAATTGAAAAATGGTTTTTTTTAATTTTTTAGAGGGGGGTAAGAAAACTGTGGGTTATAAAAGTCACAGAAATCAAGCTAATGCCCCCCCCCCCCCCCAAGTAGCCTTCTGACTTACACTGTCAGTCTGCATTAATTGTTTTTTTCTTTTAATTAATCGGATGTGCAATGGCTGCCAGAAGATTTCTGTTGCTCCAGTTTTTGCCCTTTTCTTTCTTTTTTTTCTTTATATCAATTCGACCGAGTGCGTGTGAAGCTTCATGTTGCTTAGTCATTGTGCGAAAAAAAGAAAAAAAGGTTTGTATGTGTGTGTGAGAATGCATAAATAAATAAAAATAAATGTATAAGTCTATTTCACATCGCAGATTGAACCGGAATTCTTTGCCGACTGTTTTTTTCTGTTGGGGTTTTTTGAAGGGGTAGCTCCGATGGGCCCTTCAATCTGCTGGACCAATTGACGATGTACGGCAGCTACCACAACAACCCCTGGAACCAATTGTTGCATTTCGTTTTCGTCCCTGTGCTGGTATGGACGGTGGCTGTGTGGTTTGCACACTCCGGCCCCTACTTTCCAAATCCCCTCCCTGAGCCATACAACTGGCTGCTTTCCGTGAATCTGTCGTTCGTTTTCCTGGCTCTGTATGCAATATATTACGTAATGCTGGACCCGATCGCTGGTCTGACATGGGGGCTGTTCGTCGGCCTTCCTTTGTGGGTGGGAGGAAATGCGATGTGGGCGTTCGTGGAGGGGGGCTGGAAATGGGCAGCCCTCACGCATGTGTTTGCTTGGTACATGCAAATTCACCCAGGTCACATCATCCTGGAGGGTCGACAGCCAGCTCTGTTGGATAGCTTCTTTCAATCCATCGTCCTGGCGCCCCTGTTTGTGTGGTTTGAGTTGCTGTTTTTGTTGGGCTACCGACCGGGGCTTCGGGAGGAGCTGAGCAAAAAGGTGGAGGAAAACATCAGGGATTATCGTGAGGGGTTGGGGAAAGATAAAGGTGGCAGTGGTGGTGGGGAGGAAGATGATGGTGGTTCGATCGGTAGAGAGTCGGACGAGCAAGGGGAGGCTTCGGTTGGTAGAGAGTCAGACGAGCAAGGGGAGGCTTTGTCTGACATGACGGAGGGGGAGGAAGCCGTATGTCTAACAGGAGAATCTGGGGATGTTATATCACATTAGCTATGAAATGGAAGCTGCCCTTTTCCCTCCCCTCGCTCCATTTGATGGCAAAGGGGTGGGGAAAACAAACAGCCAGTGAGGAAAAAAAAATTCAAAACCCTTGAAACAGGAGATTGAAACCCTGAAAACAAAATCAAAAATGCTGAAAGCAGTGGAAGAGGGATTGGGGTGACTGAATATGAAGAAATTGGGTGGGTGGGTTTTAGATGGATGTTGTGGAAGTGGCGGCCCAGGCAGACAAAAAAAAAGTGAAAACAATTTTTGTTAGGGGGTGATCTCACCTCTTTCCCCTTTCTCCCTTCCTTTTCTTCTGAAAAAAAATGCTACACTGGAAAAAAAATGCTGGAAAAAAACCCCAAGGATTAAAGGAAAGAGGTGCACCTTTAATTGTGTAAATATTTTTTTTTGGGGGGGGGGAGAGGTGAAATAGACCATCCATGGCAAGCACTTGATAGTAAGTTGAAATTTGGAAGAAGCCAAAGGGAGGAAGACGCAATTCAACAAATCAACGTTATCCTCGCATGGAGCTTTGAGTTTCCAAACCTTAAGGGGAAGAAAAAAAAAATGAGGGCTATACTTTTCTTTTCTGTTTTTTTTTTTCCCTCGTCTTTTTTTTTTGGTTTTTTGGTTTTCCCTCTGGGAAAGGCAGCGTTTGTGGCTTCTAAGGTTGGACGGTATTTTTCCAGGAAGTTTTTTTTTCCGGTGATTTGGTTGGTTTTTGGGGGTGGAAAGTGGAGTAGAGTGTTTCTGACCTTTTTGTGGTGGGAAAAAAAAGAAAAAAAAAGGAAAAACCGTTGCAGCCAGATTGAATTTGGGGAAAAAAAAAGCTAGACGAGGAAATTTGGGGTAGATGAGAAGAGGGGGGGAGAAATATATACTTACAAAAAACAATCCTTTCAAAATGCACCGGTTGTTATTTTGAATTTTTCTTTATGCATTTTGTATTTTTTTGTATTTGCGTGTGTGTGAGTATGTGGAAGGGGGGGGCGGGGTGGGGTGCAAGCACTCCTTTTAAGTAAACGATAACTTTTTACGGTGGTGCTGGTGGTGTTTTTTTTTTCCCTTTCTCCCAGACTGACTGGATCATGTATTGTCTTTTCCAGTCACTTTTTTTTTTGAATTTGGAGGGGAGGGTGGGGTTTCGAAAAGAAAAATACGTCCCCTTTCCTCCCAAACAAAATGTAAATTCTGTGTTTTTTTTTGTTCGTTGTTTTTTCCAAATAGATTTGGAAGGGACCCATCTTTAAATAAATATATAAATTTTTCTTTTCAAATATTGGATAAGAATCATGCTCCTCATCCTTCAGATTAAAACTTGATTATCAGGGCCTACTGACAGCAAACATTCGACTTCTTGGAAAATCCTGTCCATGGGTTTAAAATAAAAAAAAAGAAAAAAGGGGGGGAGATGGGGAAGGTGAACGCTCCAGTTATGATACATTAATAGATGTCTAAACCATGATTCGTCTAAGACAGGAAAAAACAAATAAGAATTTTGCCAAAAAAGGAAAACTAATCACTCGGGGGAAGGCGCCTGACAACATGAGTCTTGTTGATAGGTTGGCCAAAACATTCGTCTTAGTTTGATGACTATAGGCCTGTGGTCGGTTACATACACTCTGCTTTTTTGTGTATTTGGGGAGGGGGGGAGGGGAATTCGGGGAGGGGGGGACTGCCTAATGTTGTCTGTTTTAATGTAACTATCCAGCGTTTTGGTTTGAAGCAGCAAACGTCTCCAAAGGACTGTCTGATGTGGTCGACATAATGGATCAAATAGTGTTGTTTGAACCAATGACTTCCGCATGATTTCCAGCCAAAAGTTTCAGTTTCCAACCCCCAATCGAAAAATCACACTCTCGAGGTGGAGGAGCAGTGAAATGCTGTCAAATCTTTGTCAAAGAGGAAGAAAAAAACTTGCTACTGACACCACACCAGCATTGTGTCTTTCTGAGCATCACACTCCTCCACCCCCAGAGTTGATATCAAAACAATTCGGAAGTGGTGTTAGTGCCAGTTTGCCTCAGAAATTGGTGGAAATGCCTTTCGCTATTAATCACTGATCGCTTTTTGAAAAAAAAAAACTGATTTCACTTTCATATCTGAGTGAAACCTATCAAAATGCACAAAAAACAAGGTAGTTTGCTGATTTCATCCAACCCCCATAACCTCAAAGATTTTTCACATTGAGGAAAATCATCCTGGCGGTGGGGAACGAGGAAAGCAAGCGGAGGTGCTGAGCATGCAAATCTCCCCCTCACATCCTCCAGCCACCAAGTAAAAAAAAAGAGTGAAATTCGGCGGCGTTTCGGTGGATATTTCCGTGAAATTCCGATGCTATCGGGGGCAGACCTCCGCAATCGGCACCTTCCAACACCGAGCGCTCAGCTTCGGCGATATTCCACCGCCAGATCAATAACGATATCATATCTCGTCTCTAGACAAGATTTTCGACAAGAAGATAAACGCGAGCAGCTGACTGCTAGCCCTCCTCCGTTGAACTCCGCATGAAGCATGGTAAGATATCTCTGGCCACCCCGGCGCACCTCGTGTTCTCCCTCTGGCCACTCTTCCATTCTTTTTCTGAAGATGTGTGTGCACTATGAAGTGCGTGTGATGTGTGAAATCACAGAGTGATTTCAATGTGAAGATTCGCGCTGCTGCCGTTCCGTCTACCCTACAAAAGCATGGGTCTGGCGCAGAAAAGAATCAACACATCCAAGCACTCGAAAGAAATTAAGGCGCTGGCGCAAGTAAACAGTAGTACTGCTTGAGCCAACTCAAAGACGCTTATCCGAAAGTAAAAAAGAAAGGGAGTAAATATTATACCCACTATGGCGGTCCAACGCACTGGTGTCCTTTTTTCTGCCCTGGTAAGAGGATCTTCGTTGCTGGAGTAGGGTGTTGGGGGGGGGGGGGGCGAGACGAGAGAGAAAGCGTTTTGAAAAATTGTCGCTGTGGGATCTCACCTCAGGTTTTTTCCACTTTGTCCTTACGTTCTCGGTTTTTTTTCGTCACACAGCTTGTTGCCGCAGCTCTGCAAATCTCGACAGGTGAGGATCTGGGGTCGAAACGATTATTCATGCATATTGCCTTTTCCCGTGGTTGGAACAGCTCGGAAGTTAAGAGTGCGCTCACACCTTCACGTCCTGTTCTACCCTTGCAGTGACGGCACAAGGATCCATTGCCTCCTTGAATTCGCAGTCTTCAGCCACCAGCAACTCCCGGGATGGAAGCGCGTCTGCTTCAAGCACCCTGAGGATCACAAGCGGTGAAGGCAGCTCGGTCGCTATCGCCAACAGTGAGGTGCGATATTTTTCGTCGCGCTGTGGAATAATACTTCTGGGACTTTACCTGGGAAAGGGGCTGACGAAACTTGCTCATGGTGGTGCAGGCTTACACCGTCGCCCGGAGCGAAATCGTGACGATCATCAAAAGGGTCGTCGATTTCCTCACACCTGTTCCAAGTCCACTGGTGAAGAGCTCGTACTGCCCATCGGTGGGGGAGTTCATTGAAATCGAAGCCAAGGCGGTTGGAATTGCGGGTGCTTCGGTTACGGTCGATGCGGTGGCCGACGTCATCATCGAAGGCGAGGGCAATGGATGTTCCAACGCCGGAGCCACCGGACAGGCATTCGCTGTCGCCTTTGCCGAACTTTTTGTGGATGCCATCGTCATAGCTGATCTCAATGGAATCAACAGAGCAGTTGCTCAGGCTGCCTTGGGGGCCAAATCCGACGCCTTTGCTGCCGTCTTTGCCAGTGCGACAGCCAGTGCTTGCCTGAGCGGGCCCGGTTCAGCTTTCGCTGACCAGACTGTCCAGGCCACCGCCCTTGCCAAGCCGATCGCATCCATCCTCGTGTTTTTGCAAGCTTTCGTCGACTGCTCTGGATGTGAGTAGCGCCAAAAATCTCCTCTCTTTGTTTCCTTTCTGTTTTCTCGATCGTTCCAGAATTGGAACCGTGTTGATCTCTGCGTCAATGCTGCATGATGGATTTCGGCTGCATCTGGGAGATGTCACTGAACACACCTTTGCTGATCGATGCATGCATTTTTTTCTTTGCAGTTACCGACTCCTTCATCGACGCTGAGGTCGGGTCGTCGCTGGACGAAATTGAGACCACGGTTACGCAGGTTGGAAACAGTTCAGTTGATGGCGTGGGCGCCGCTTTCACTGATGCTCAGGGTGTCGCCGTTACTGGCCGATTGTGCTCCGGGAAATTCGCTCGATGCTGCAGTGCTGGCCTGAACAATGGCGATGTTTGCTTCTGCAGTCCCAGAAACCGCGAAAACTTGTAAGTTTCTTCATAAGGCAACCGAATATTTTATTTATATATATATATATATAAATATATATGATGATATTGACTGCATGACTGACAGAGAGATTGTCGCTCACAAACAAAGCATTCAAATTATGTTGGCCCTGCCTGTCACTGTGCTTATCTGCACGTGGCTGCATTATTTCCCCAGAAAAACGAATAAGGGATAGTATTTTTTCAAAGGATTTGCATCAATCTGAAGCCATTGGCGGTGTTTTTGACCCTTTCAGAATGGAAATAATGAGAAATGTGCTGTCTGACTGATTATTTCCCCCCTTTGTTTTTCTTCGAATCAACAGTGCAAGGTGCTCAGCCACCAAGGACGGAAATGTCTTCCAAGATGGGGAGGAGGTGTGCGGCTGCGCATAAATCTTTCCTTTCTGGAGCACGGGGGGGTTCATTCAAAGTACCAACATCAAAATTTGGGGTTGCGTAGTTTTGGTGGGTGGGGGTTTGGGGAAGTAGCATCCAGAACCAAAAAAAAAAAAAGAACAGAAAAAGAAAAGTGGTGCTTCACTTTTCCCATTTTGTGAAGTTGTTGATGATGTAATTATTCAGTTATCTTGTTTATGTTTGTTTATTTCGACATTCCAGTATTCTAGTCAGGGAATAGATTAGAAACAAAAAAAAATGAAGAGCGGAATGAACAAACGCAGAATGCTGCAAAAAAAAAATGGGATAACTAAAAAAATCAGGACTTGGGTGGGTCTGTGTAAACTTGTAAACTTGAGCACTGATTTTTATACAAATGTTTGAAAATAACTCTTTGTGGTATTGTTTTCTGAAAAACAATTGCTCGGATGATATGTTGTGCGAATGTTCTGAAGCACCTTGCACCATACATCAATGGTTATTCATTTGTGAAACTGTTTTGCAGAACGACAAAAAAGTTTAAAGTTTTGGATGAAACTTTTGGATAAAATATAGCCTGGTTGAGTTGATGTAATAACACAATCTCGGTCGATTCCTCCACTTACTTCAAACCCCAGCAATACTTTAAACCATTTTGTTGAGTACTCGAAACAGATATGAACAGTAATATTCCCAAGTCTCATCACTAGATTGATTCGGACATTGTCAGTCTGACAAAAATGCAATCATCCTGAAAAGGATAGCAATAAACTTGGCTTGCGCCCATGCATGGAAACTTCAGATCGATCAATTTTCCTGCAAACTTTTATTGCAGAGTAAACCTCACAATTCCTTGAAGAATCTTTGAAATATGTCATATATCCAAATTTTCACTCAGGATTTTTTCGAAGTTGAAACTTCACACCCCTTGCCGACACTCTTGTCAAGACTTTACAAAAAAATATTGGTACATTTTCATTAACCCCGAATCAAGGACGCACATTATCAATGCCAACGCCACCATAGCAAACAGCACGCAACCAGTTTTCCACACCACCTGCCCTGGGCTGGGGAGATGATACTGACTCCAGTCAGGTTTCAACACTTGCTTGGCTCGCTGGTTGATCAAGGCGAAGAGGTAACTCCACCAGCCCCCGTTCGGGGGGGTGCTTGGCTCGGATTGGGATGGAGTGGCACAAGTTGCTACAGTTTTGGGTTTCGAGGGTCGAAAGCGAGTGTGGTGTATACAAGGGGACAGATGGTGAAATCTGCAACAGAGACACCATCACTCATTATTGTTTTTGATTTGGAAAATAATAATTAAAAAAACTCATGCAATTTTGCATCGGTTGCAGGAACTTCTGTATCCGGGTTGAAGCCGTCGAGGTTTTGTATGAGCTCGATTGAAATGGAGGATTAAAAAAAAAATTGATTGTGAAGTAGAGGGGCGGCTAGGATTTTTTTTTTTTTAATGAAAGAGTGGGGGCAGAATTCCACAGAACAAAAATAAAATGATGGATTGACTTACCTACGCGGGCCAGCCAATTCTCGCCGATGGATCTGCAAAAACAAACGTAAGCACATTAAGAAAAACACCTAACAAAAACACACATGGCTACTCCATCTCTTTTTCTTTTTTTTTCTATTTACTGCAGCCCAAAGCTATCCCTCAACTTGTCTGTCCCGACCAACCCCCCCCCCCAAAAAAAAAAAAAAACCCAGCAAACTTGAAAAAAATCCTATCTACTGAATAAGCTAATAATTACGTTCTGACTTCTGAAAGTTTTGCTGGGAAATCATCCACCAGTAGATTTCCAGTGGGGTAATCCCACATTTGAATGCCTTTCAAAAAAAGCAGAAAATATCAAGCCTCTATGAAAACTACCACCAAATAATTTTCATTCTCTCCTTTTTGTAACCGGCAGATCAGAATGCCAGCCCTATATTCAACAGAAAAGAGGAATTGTTTTTCCCAATTGAAATTCGACTTCAGGCCATATCACCCGGGCTGTTTCAATTTAAGAACTAGCCTCAATAAGAACACCACAGCTACTAAATGAAATACCGTTTTTCATAGATTGTCTTTTGATCATCGCCCTCAATGAAATTCATTTCAGATTTTAACAAGGCTGCACAGAATTTCCACAGATATCCATGTTGCACTCATATTTTGACCAGCACCTCACTCCTTTATGGTGTGGAAAGCTCGAGGGTTTCTTTTTTTAAACCACAAGAAGCCAGAGATCCAAAAACTAAACCTTGACACTGCACATACATAAGCCAGGCTCTTCACCGAGGGATTTTTCCGCGGAACCAGCCCACCCCCTAGGCAGCCCGAAACCTCTGCGAACGCAACTCCGTCCATCGAACTCCGAACTGCGACGAGCCCTGGAGCCTGTGAACACAACCCTAAATCGAGGAAAAAAAAGAAAAAAAAAAAAGCGAAAAGGATGACGAGTGTTAGATGATGACTAAACCTCGGAGTGGAACCTTTCTTTTCAAAATCTGCTCTACCCCAGAAACAATTTCTGGCGGAACGCATGGCCTCATAGCTTGACGAGAGGGTAGGGGACCTCGCCCGTCGGCCTTGCGGCTGCTGTTTTTTCCCGTATTACCTCGTGAATCAACAAGCAAGAGTAAGGAACTGGTTCTAGGTGAGAAATGCTCGCGGGTTTGTCCCGGAAGCCATGGTCGACGTCAGCATCAGCCTGGAAGACGAGTTCTGGCGTTGGTGGTGGGCTACGTCGCTGTCAAAGTGGGATAGGGCTGGGTCGATCGCCACCGGGCCGGTGTTTCTGGTGTTCGTGCCCTTTCTCGTCAGGTCGCTTGGATGTCGACCGTTGCCGCTGTTTCTGCTGGGGTTGATCGGCGTGGAAAAGATGATTCTGTTTGTGGGGATCCATTTCAACTCGCGCACTTACCAAAGGTGGCGAGTGCAGTATCTCCTGTTGTGTCGTTTCACCGGGACGCTGACGGTGGCGTATGTCGGGTCTCAGTACGGAACCCCTGGCGGATCGAGCTCGACCCCGGATGTCGTGGTGCTGATCAGCTTGCTGGTGATTCTCATGATCCAGCCTTTCGTTTGCATGGTGGGGTTCAAAGTCCAGCTGCTTTCCCAGACGGTGTCCCTGGCGACGGCCTCGTTTTTCGGTTTGGGGCTGTGCGGAAATTGTTTTGGAAACCCGGAGTGGCTGCGATTCTTTCGTGCATGCGAAACTCAGCTGGACAGAATCGGCACGACGTTGATCGGCATGTCAGACTCTGGGGAAGTGAGCGAGAGGCTGGCGAAAATGACGAGCCCGGTGGGGTCGCCTTGTCGGCTGATTATCATGTTCGTGCTTCTGTGGGTGGGTTGGGTTATTCCCTCGCTGCTGGCTTACGCCACGATTCATCGGGCAAGGTTGAGGTTCGTAATGAGGTCCATGCGAGCGCATGGAATTCATTTCGTCCCGAGATCGTCGCCGCTGTCCGCCATGTTCTGGTGTTTCAACGGGGTTTTCTTTTTCGAGGTGAGTTGGCGGGTGATGAAAGCCGTGTTGCAATAATGGAGGTTTTGGGAATTTTATAGGTTGGGGTTTAGAAGGGAAACGAAAGAGAGCTCATCTTAGAAATGCCCAAGTGTGTAATGATTTCTCTTGACGAGAAAACTCCTCCCCCCCCCCAAAAAAAAAAAAATAAAAAAGAGAAAAAAAACTGGTGGAATAGAAGAGGGGAAAGGGGGGGGGGGGGCTCTATCCAAAAATGTTGAGAGTAATTTTGAAGTTGTAAAAAAAAGGGAAAAGGGTTTGGGGAGTGAGATGGGGGAAAGAGGTAGACCCTTACATATACATATATGTATGTATTTATTTATATTTTTCCTGTGGAATGGTCTTTTTATTTTACAGAAAAGTTTGATGTTTCTGAAAATTGAAGTGTAGATCATAGAAGGTTAATCGAAACCAGGGTGGTGCTACTAAGAAAGAGATGTTCGTTTTGTGGATGAGTAAAAAAAAGACGAGAAAAAAAAGGAAGAAAAGAGAGAAAAAAAAAGACATGAAGAAAGATTCAGGGGAAAAAAAAAGCATTCCAGGTGTGTATTTTTTTCAGGGAAAAAAACATTGGCATTCATGCACCTTTAGGATAAATGTTGAATTTTTTTCGGGGGAAATTCTTCCAAGTGGGTGGATCACTAATTTCATAGTTTTTTTTGAAACACTTTTTTTTTCACTTTTATCCTAACAAGCCCCGTAGTTTCCCCTCCAAAAACAGCTGCAGCTGTTATTTTGGTTTTTTTGGGATGTTTTTTTTTTCTTTTTTTTTCGGCCCCCTCTCGAGATATAACATTGATAAAGAGTGATATCAGAAAAAGTGATGGAAATTTAAATTATAAATATATTTAGTTTTTTGAGGGGAAAAAAGGGGGGGGGGGGTGTTAAAAAGGGATGTGTTACATAAGAAGGCGGGCATTGTGCAGTGGGAAAGAAAGAAAGGGGAAAAAAACCACATATGGATAAAATTTTTGGGGGGTGTAAGAGTAGAAAATAAGTTTCTTAAAGACATGCTTTTTTTTATTTAGAAAAATTAATGGAACAGAAGAGGGGTGTGAAGAAGGAGGGAGGGAAAAAAAAAGAAATTGAAGAAACGCTGAAAAAAAAACTGCGCGTGGATGGGGGTTCTCCCCCCCTTCTTCTTTCGTCGGTTAACTTATTCAAAAATGAAAAACAAAAAAGACAGAAGTGGGAGTGGCAGGAAAAGACTCGTTTAGTCGAGCCCCTCTTTTTTTGGGAAAAAAAAGGAAACAAACAAACAAAAGACTCTTTTTAGCGAAAAAGAAATGGATTTAAACAGAAAAATGTTATGTGAAAGGTTGGTTCGTTTAATTTTTGCCTGCGTTCGTCGACACGGTGTCCCCATTGCACCAACCCATCAACACGCCTATTTTTGATTTATTAGCTTCAATTTCCTCGAGAGTCCCCCTTGCAACATCACAAATCAAGCTCTCCTTTTCATCCACCAATTGTTTCAACTTATCCAACAAATCGCCTCCGAGTCCCCCCTTTTTCGCAAACACGACTTCTTGCGAGGGTATGTTCAAAGCCACCACTTGAGGAAAAACTCGCTGGAAGGCACGAAAAACCTCCACCGATTTTCCTCTTTCCCCCGCAACATTCACTGCGACGATCCCTGAGTCAGACATGCGTGCATGCATCACGTTCAGAAACTCCTCCCTGTAGAAATCGGCCGGTGGTGCAACCAGAGCGCCCCTCTCCATCCCACTGGAAGCAACATCAATCAGGATTAAATCATACAACCCTCGTTTCGACGTTTCCATGAATTTCAGCGCATCTTGACAATGAATCCTCAGCCTTGGGTGCCGTTTTTCGTCAAAATCAAACCATTTCCTGCCGATCTCCACCACATCGGGGTCGATTTCCACAGCGTCGACATGGGGGGTAATTTCAACATCCATGTCCAGTATGGCATTCGGTAAAGCCCCACAGCCGGCGCCCAGAACTGCAACTCGACAGGGTGGGGGATCATCGGTGGCATCAGAAGCACTATTCTGAGTTTTAGATTCATTTTTTCCAGATTTTAGCCAGAGGTACAGGGATAGGACCATTCCTTGATGGGGGGGTTGGAGGAGCTCGATCATATCATGGCGGCGTTTGTCACCCTGATACAGAAATTACATAATTTCTGATGCCTATTTCTTTTTTCCTTTCTTTTTTTCAAACAAGGCTTAAGTATCGACTGACTCCACAATTGGCTGCATCATATCCCACCCCCAATCAACAAGGCTTTTTTCTTCTGTTGATTTTTTGCCCTTTTTCTGAAATCGTCGGTGCCAGTTGCTAATTTGTTCAAGATATCATTCCACTGAACCCCCCTCAGAGAAGCTTAACAGTCTTGATATTTTTGAGGGAAGTGCAATTTTTTTTTTTTCTGTTTCTTTTCTCTGGATTTTTTTCTTGGTCTGACATGGAATCGTTACCTTACCTCAGGAAAATACGGTATCTCGGTTTGTACGAAAGTGGGGGTGTTTTTGAAAATGAAGGCTCGACGTTCGGATTCTTCTCCAGAAAACTGGGATGCCACCACGAAATGCTTTTCATCTTCGTATAAAATTCTGTAACAGCACCCCCCAGAATAAAACAATCAAAACAAATAAAAGAAAGGGATGAAAATGTACATGTATTCAAAAGAATAAAAAATAGGTACCACCTTTTCCTCAAAAAAAAAACAAAAAAAAGGATAGTGTTCATTCTCAGTAAAAAACGTGTGCGAATCTATCTTGTTTTATTCCAGTAGTTTTATTTTAAGCCATTTCGAAAGGAAGGAAGGAAATATCTTTTTTTTTTTTTTTCATGCCGATGTAATCTCACTTTCGCCAATTCTCGGATACATAGTCTGACGCGAATTCGTCCAAAGCTTCCTTTTGGAGGCCTCCGATCATTTCGGCCAAAGAAGAATGACTTTCGTTCGGCATCTCGTCCCTGTTCAATTCCGCCATGAACAAATTCTTCACTATGTCCTCCTTTGATACGGAGCTCTCTGCAGGTCAGACGGAATTCTGAATTCTGAATTCAGGTGAATTTACAAAAAACAGTACCAAAAAAATGGACACACAATTCGGGAAAAAAAATAAAAAGATCATGATCATAATCCTTTAGAAAAAAATCAGAATCAGAATCTTAAAAAATATATTATTATTCAATTGAAAAATAAATAAACAAACTCCGTTTGGGATAAAACAATGTAATGGCACTCTAACAGAACAAAAACTGATCAGTTTTTCAGAAACAGAAAAAAAAGGGACTGTCTTGATTGTGTAGAATTATTGCCAACACACACACACTCACCTTCAGTGTTACTTTTTTTTGTTTTAGAATCAGAAGAGATTTTGATAGGGGTCATTCCTTCACAAGCAGCGGCCTCCGCATTCCAGTCAAACTCAGAAATGAGGTGTTCCGGATGAAAAGGATAAGTCCTGCACTTTTCATCAAAGTCAAAAAACAATAATAAAAAAATAAACAACAGAGGGGCTTTTCAACTTGAAAAAAAATATCCATTCTTTTAAAAGAGAAATTATTCCCCCAAACAATGCGCTATTCTTTTTCTCATCTTTCGACTTCTTATCCTTTTTTTTTCCATTATTGCATTAATCTTTTATTCTCTTCTTGTTTTCACAAGAATAACGCAACAACAATAAATTCCACGACTAATCTTCTTTGTTTTTTGGGTTTTTTTACGGCAGAAAAGCTACGCTGACCATCAAAACAATTATTAATGATAAACCAAGCAACTCATTTTTTCGCATATAGGGGTCTTTTTTTCCTCTTTCTTTTTTTCTTCAAGGGAAAAAAAAAAGTCCGTAACTTTCTTTTTTCAAAATTTTCAAGAAAAAAAGAAAAAGTGTTCGCAACTTTCAACACCACCGACTTCTTACATGTATCGGCTTTGCCTCATGGACTCGACACTTGTTATCCCGCCCCAAAAAAACGCAAGATTTTCCATCTTTCCCTCTTTTCAGCATCAATTTGTCAGCGACATCCCCCACAGCATCACTCCCTTCTGTAAGATATTCTTCAGAAAATTTCTGAATGTCCATGTCCAAAATTTGAGCCATTTCTTCGACCTCACAGGCATTCACCTACAATACATGAAATATCATAAAAACGAATACAGAACGATCCCAACAGAAAAGCGTCAGGAAAAAAAATGCATGCTTTTTTTTCAAGAGAAGACTATGATTTTCTTTCGATCCCCTTTGGAGCAACAAATAAAAAAAAAACGAACGGAGATTCGGTGAAAATCGAGTTTTGGGGAATGCTGCTCAGAATTTTTTATTTTTTTTTTCCATCGTATGTTTGATCGGGATTTCCCTTTGAGGAAAATGTGTCAACAAATTCTGGAAGAACTGTGGAGAATTCACAATGAATTACATATAATAATAACACATATAATTTATTATTCGTATATATAGTTGTGAATCCATCAATTTCGTTGAAGCGTTGGAGCAGAAATCCCCTCAAACCTCACCAGGACGGGTCTATCCGCTCGCTTGCAGCATTTTCCACACAGCGTGCATTCGAAACTCAAGCCACCAGAAAACCACGCTGACGCCGCCGCCCTCAAACTTCGCCGCATATGCAATAAATATACACAGAAAATCGACGCACGATGCTAATACCACCCACCGCGAAAAACCGAACAGAAACGTGCATCCCTGCCTGTCACTCTTTTCAGTTTTTGTGGAGGATGAGTGGGTGACTGATGTCTCGGAAAAAAATTAAATGTACAAAATCGTTCCGTGGATTCTCACCGTGTCCGACATAGCGCCCTTCGACAGAATGCACCAACAGTTTCGCTGCGCTCACTTTCATTTTCCTGTGTCTTTCTGCGGAGCCCTGATGCCAGAGGGTGGAGGTCGGGTTTTCTGGAGCGCGCGTTGATTTTTCTTTTCGAGGCTTTGGAGGGAAATGGGTGGAGAGAGTTTTAAACCCAAGAAAACGTATCGTCCGGCGGCGCGACTGGAAGTGTTTTACACTGGAGGTCCTGTGAAGCTCAGCGGCGATGGCAAAACATTGGCTTGCGCGTGTGGGGACGAAACCAAGGTGCTGGATATGAATTGGATGATTTTTCAGCTTTTTCAAGTTTTCTAAATAAGAAATATAAATAAAATAAGAGTGCACTTATCTAATTATTATTATTATTTTTCCAATTTTTTGAAATTCGGAGAAAAAAGGAGAAAGGAAACAAAAGGTGGAAAATCAGAAAAAAAAAACAAGAAGAATAGATAATTCTCTGTTGGCATCAAATTAGGAGGAATAAGAAATTGAAGGGCAGGTGGCAATACATAAAAAACAAAAACGACAGTTCCATGAGTAAAATAGAATCATCCCACCTGTCTTCATTTGTGTTGAAATCTCTGATTTCTGATTTTGCTGATTCTTTTTTCTTTCTATTCTTTTCTCTTTTTGAATAATCTTTGCCAGCATTGAGTGTCAGGACCACCCCGCATCAAATTTTCTTGAAAAGGAAACTGAAGAAAAAAAAATACTTAGATGTGTGTTTCTGAAAATGGATTTTTTTTTATTTTCTTGGTGGTCCGTAGTAAATCCGCTCTTCCTTTTTTTTTTCTGAAACAGGTGGTGGATGTTGCCAGCGGGTCTGTCATAAAGACGTGTCCTGGGGTAAGGCATCCAAATGAAAACATCTGAATAAATAAATGGATGGACTCAATTTTTCACAGTTAAATGAAAAAAATTCGCCTTGCAGCCTTGATATAACCCACTTTTCTAAAAATAAAAAAGAGAAGAGAAAAATCTCCGACCAAAATAAGCAATCTGGCGAAGCTTATACGAAGTGAAAGCCGAAAAAAGGGCTTCATTAGGTCACGTGAAAAAAAACTCACTCACTGCTTTTCTTTTTTGCTGATTTTTATCCAAGGCCTTCTTGGTGTCATCTTGAAAATGCATTCGTTTGAAAGGGCAATGATTGTTACTCCATCTTGCCGATTTAATTTTTTTTTTTTTTTAATTCCTATTTTGAATGAAAAAAAAAACAGGACGAAGAAGCAGTCACTGCTATGTGTTTCACTCCAGACGATCGAATTCTGTTTTCCGTGTCCAGAAGTCAGACTTTGAGAAAATGGGATTTACTGGAGGGCGAATGTACACGGAGCTGGAAGGTTGGTGTAGATTTCTTTCTTCTTTCATTCAAGAAGAAATAATCATTTCAATTGTGCAGAAAAGGAAATTCAATACACAGATGTGTTTACCTGCATAATTATGTGTGTCCATTATTTTATTATTAGTATCTTTTTTTGTTTTTTTTTTTTTGGGGGGGGGGAATGGGAGATTTTTGCATTTTGATTTCTGGGGTATGATATTCCTTATGGTGATTGAGTGTATCAGTGTACACATGCATATTGACTATATATATATATAGAGAGAGAGAGAGATATACATTTTCTTTTCTTTTCTAAATTTCATGTTATTGTTCAGGTACATAGAGCGGCTGTGGCAGACATGATGGTGGATCGCACCGGGTCTGTCTTAGCAACCGGGGGGGCCGATAAGTTAGTCAGCATATGGGATGTTGAAGGTGGATATTGCACACACAACTTCAAAGGACACAAGTGAGGCTTCCATAAAAAACAAAAAGTGAAAACAAGATCAAATAAAGTAAAATGAATTTTTGTAGACAACACCTGTTCATCACCTCCACAGAATATATATATATATATATATATAAACATTAAAAACTAGCACCTTTCACTTCTTCTTCTAGTCTGTTTTTTTTTTCGTGTGCATACGTGTGTTTCTTTTTTGTGTTTCTTTTTCCTTTTGAGTTATGTAGTTAAGCGATCGGCACTGGTATTGGGTAAGTGCTGATTGTTGTATGGGCTTTTTTGAATACAGGAGCATTGTCTACAAAGTGTTATTTCACCCCAGCAAGCCGATACTTTTCAGCGGGGGGGAAGACAGCGAAGTTAGAGTGTGGAATTTGGAAAAGGATTCATGCACGGCTGTGTTAAAGGTGCCGCTTGATATCAATAACGGGACGATTTTTCCGAAAAGTGGATGGCTTGTGTTTCAGCACCAGACAGGGCTTCCTTTTTTTAAAAAGCTGATCAGCTATTTTTTTTTTTCCCCTGGAATCCCCCTCTTTTCTGGGAAGTGTAAATTTGCCTTTTTTTCAAAAAAGAAGAAGGGGGGGGGGGAATTAAACGGAGTACTGAAAACTACGCTTTGAAAATAAATACCATATATATTTGTAGTTTGAAAGGAAGCCACCACGAGAGTGTTCTGTACAAAAAATATATATATATGTTTTTTTTGTGCAGATATATTTTTTATTAGACAAAATTCAGCACAAAAAAATAATTTCTACTTCATTTTCTTTTCGTGCCCTTAACCGAGTACCTTTTTTTTTGTTGGGGTGTGTGCGCTAAAAATAGGGTCACATGAGTGCGGTGACGAGCTTAGTCATCAGCCCAGACCAATCCATATTGCTGTCCGGAGCTCGCGATAAAGTGGTGGTTCTTTGGGATATTATTAAAAACGTTCAATTGGCGACGGTGCCAGTCTTCGAAGCCATAGAAGGTACAATTTTTTATTTTTATTTATTTTCTTTCTTTTTCTGGTGAAAGTCTGTCAAAAGACACGACAGAATATTCAAAAAAAATGTGTTTTGTTATGTGTGCTGTAATGGAATAGTAAGAAATATTATGTAAAAATATTATTAAGAAGAATAGCACAAAAAAAAGCCACAATGCAATATGTTGAAGAAAATTCAATTTGATTTGTTATCATTGTCACACTTTTTTGGTTTGGCAATGTCTGAGATTTCACATCTTTTCAGGTCTTCCATAAATGATATTTTACTCATTTCACTTTTTTTTTTTTTTTTCCTACTGTCAGAACTGGGTCCCAGACACTTTCACTGAATGCTCGTTTTTTTTTCTTCTTCTTTCTCAGGCCTAGTGTGCTTACCCTGTCCAAAAACCCTAAAGAAATCCAAACAAAGTGCAAAGAAGCCGTTAGTAATTTTTGCGACCGGTGGCGAGAGGGGTTTTTTGAAAATCTGGAGGTCAGACACGGCCAATTCCATAGCCGAACAAAAGAAATTGGCGGGGGCCCACGACGGAGGGGAAATCACGTCTTTAGATATCGTTTCTGGTCAGAATGGGAGTGTTATCATGACTTCTATGGCTGACTGTACGCTCGCCTTCTGGAATTATGAGGTGAGTTTCTTTTTTTTCTTTTTTCTTTTTTTTTGGGGGGGGGTGGAGAAGTCGAGTCTTGACCAATTTCACAGCACGAAAAATAAAAGGATGCATGCACTGAATTTCTTGCAATCCATCGTAATGTATGCCCTGATTTTCCCCCTTGGTAACCCCACCCACCCCGCAACAAAAGAACTCTTTTTGGTGTGTGTTTTCTATTGAGATATATAAACGACAAGAAGAATTACTTGGTTGGTTTTCTGCTGAATAAAAATCAGGTGGAAGAGGGTGGGAGTTCGGTGGTGGATCAGTCTCGCTTGTTGGTGGGGAACAATGACGAAATCACCGATTTGGAGTGGGTAGGTCCGCTGGAAAACCCCACACACATTTGCCTGGCCACCAACAGCACGCACTTGAGGCTCTTCGACACGGAATCCTTGAATTGCACAGCCAGTCTGGCTGGCCATTCGGATGCTGTGCTTTGCACGGCCAGCTGTCGATTGGAGGATGGAGAGGCATCTACTCTTGTTGTGTCAGGTGGGTGATCAGTTTTGTTTGGAGTAAAATTAAGGTGATTTTTTTTTTGAGGGAAGAAAAAGTATCGAAGAACAGAGAAATTACCAGTGAAGGAATTCTCTGGCGTCCCTTTTTTTTTGGGGGGGGGGGGGGGGGGGGGCGGGGGGGGGGGGGGGGGGCTGCCAATGTACTACTCTTTTCTCAAATAGAGGTCTTATCGTCGGAATTTCGTATTATTGTAAATAATTCTGTGGAAGGCTGATATATTTCTGAAGGGATGATGTCAGATTACCAAAATCAGGTGGTTTTTTGATTAAAACAAAAATCCTTTCTGAAAAGCATCCATGTTTTTTGAGTTTTCTTGATGATGTTCCAGGGTCCATAGTTGTTTTCCTTGATATTTATTTACTTATTTATTCCTTCTTTTGGGGGGGATTTGATTCAGGTTCAAAAGACAATAGTATCTTTGTCTGGGAAGCTCCATCGGGTCGGTGTTTAGCCAAAGGCAATTCGCACACAGCAGCTGTGAGTGCTTTGGCCATTTCTAAAAAGTAAGAGGTTCTTTTGACCTTTTGATATTAGTCATGAGTATCTTTTTTTTTTTTTTACTTTACCCTTTAAGGGGAAACATACGGGAAAAAACACAAAAAATTCGTTTCTCTTTCCTAGGATATTTTTCTCCCATTTTCCTCGCTTCAATTTATATTTTTTAGAAGTGGAATGAAGTATTTGTATTTTTGTGTTGAAAATTATGCATGTTGGAGATGGTGAAAATCCAGCACTCCATTGGTGCATTTCTTATTACCATTGATTGGTACAAAAACTGCTTTTTGCTGGCTGTGCAGCTTGCCTGTATCAAAACAGCTTATTTCGTTATTTTATTTCTTTTTTTATTATTTTTTTAAAGCCTGAAACGTCCACTCAAGCTTCTAATCAGCCCTACTGAAAAAAATGCTGGGCATCAGTTGTGAAACTTATGTTGGCGGCAACTCCTTCAGGCGTGCCAATTTCATAGCAACGGTGGGGGCGGACCGAATGATCAAGCTGTGGGATTTGGAATCCATGCTGAAAGGTCGGAGCGGAAGGAGTTCTTCAGATGATGAAATTTTTGACCTTCAAGTAACAGCTGGAACGATTGCACATTCCAAGGATATCAACAGCGTCGCGATATCGCCGACAGACACCCTCGTTTGCACCGGATCCCAAGACAAAACAGCCAAGGTTTGCTGCTTTCTTTCTATTGTTTTATATTTGGGGATGCTGTTGGGGTGGGATGCCCCCCCCCCCCCAACTCACTCATGAAATCCCTATGATGGAATGGATGCATGGTAGGCCCTTTTTTGGAGCAGGGTTTTCGTTTGTTCTTTTATTTGACAGGCACCAGACTGCACTCGAAAAATTCTGAATTAAAATAATATCCTGTTTTGTTTTCTTTTTCTTTTTTCGATAAGAAGATGATGGACCCCACGTCTTACAATAATCGATGAACTTTTTTTTTTTTTTGGAGGGGGAGGGGAAAAAAAGTGGTTGTATTGTTGTGAATGCAGATCTTCGCCCTTCCGGATTTGGTTCTGGAATTCACGTTGGCGGGGCACAAGCGTGGGATTTGGTCGGTTGAATTTTCCCCTGTGGAAAGACAAGTTTTGACGGGCTCCAATGATAAAACTATCAAATTGTGGTCATTGGTGGATGGATCATGCATGCGAACATTCGAGGGGCATTCTGGAGCAGTGATGAAAGTCAGTTTCGTTTCCAGCGGAAGTCAGGTGAGCGGTGGTCGATGAGTGTGATTTGAATTGTTGGAGACTTTTTTTTGTGCAATTTCTTTTTAATGTGAGTTTTTCTGTCGAGCAGTACTATTTTAAATAAAACGTGAATTTGAAATATGAGTTTTTTAAATAGATAGTAAACTATTAGTATCAAGAAAAATGAAATTGGGGTTGCGAGACCAAAGAAAAAGTGGGACTTTTTGGAACAGAAACTATATGCATGATATCCATGCAGTCACCCTAACCCCCCTCCCAAAAAAAAAAAAAAAAAAAAGAATAAGATTTTAAAAACATGTAAAAGGAATTGATAAACTGAGATACAACACATCCAATCCTACTCATCAACATCCCCTCTTCATTCATTTTCTTCTGTCAAAAAAGTTTTTGTTTAAACCACTCAAACCCTAACTCTAGCTCTGACCACCCCTAGTTCGTCTCTCGTAGTTGATTTCTTGTGGAGGAGATGGCTTGGTCAAGCTCTGGAACATGGGCTCCAGCGAATGCGTGAATACTTTCGACGAACACGAGGATCGAGTGTGGGCAGTCAAGTTTGCCGGAGTTTCCGAGAGCAAAATGATCACAGGGGGCTCCGATTCCGTTTTGACGATTTGGAGCGATGTGACTGTGGAGGATGAAGAGGCCGAAGCCACAAAAACGGCACAAGAAATGGTCAAAGAACAGAAGCTTGCCAATGCACTCCAGGTGATGATTTGAAAACGGCAAATTGGAAATTGGAAATTCGGGGGGACGACAGAAACCCAGTCCATGGTTCATTGTCAGTAGATTTTTATTTTATTTTTTTCTTTCTTTTTATTTTTTTCATTTTGTTGTTTTGCTGGGTGCACTTCATCAATAGCCTCCATAGCCCAATGGTTTTATTTAGTTGCATTTCTTTTCTTTGCCCTGGTGAAATATTAGAAATGATTTCAAAGATGTGTCGGGAAAAGCCCGTTTAAAACACGTTTAAAATTTAAGAAAGCAGTCATCTTCCCCCACCTCCCTTTTTTTTTTCTTTTCGTGTTGTGATTTATTTTCATTTATTTTGTGAAACAGGCCAAGGATTACGAGGTTGCGTCGAAATTGGCTTTCCAATTGGAGCAGCCCAGGCGATTGCTGGCCGTTTTGAAGAAAACCTGTGGATCAGATTCGGAGAACGAAAAAGTGCTGTCGGCTTTGGTGGAAAAATTGGAGGGAGCCGAAATCAAAAAATGCCTGGAGTACATCCGAGATTGGAACACCAATTCGAAAAACTGCCACGAAGCGCAATTTCTGTTGAGGTGAAACGAAAGAAAATGAAAAAATGAAGAATGGATGGATGCAACAAGAAATGTGTGTGTGCGTGAAGAGGTTATTGGCTGGCGAAAAACGTTCTTTGTTTTTGTTTTGGTGGAGGGGTTGATCATTTAGATATGTTGGTGGAGCGTTTCCCCCCCCGTGATACGCAGCCGAGTTCAATGACACCACTGTCTTTTTGGAAAAAGGAGAAAAAGAAATGAAAATAAGCATGTCGAAACAAAACTTGAACCTTGAGTTAAATATGATGGAATCAGAGAAAAGAACTTAAAAAAACTTCTCATGTTTTTATTGTCAGGGCCGTTCTTCGATCCTTTTCCCCGGAGCAAATCACTTCCGTTCCTGGCGTTTCGAGCATCATCGACGGATTGCATGCATACACGTCCCGGCATTTCGCTCGGATCGATCGGATCATCAGATCCACCTTTCTGCTGGACTACGCCCTTGCCAACATGAACGTCTTGGTGCCAGAGCAAAACATCCTCCCCCAGCTCGATGCTGAGCAGCCACACCGTAGAAACTCGGCGGAAGCTGCGCAGAAGGGAGTCCTCGAAGAATTGGATTTGAGTGGCAGCGAGAAATCGCATGTTGATGATGTCCGGATGGAGGGTGTTGATGAGGGGGAAGTTTCTGGTCGAGAAATGGAGCATGAAAACGGGGGCCCGGAGGCATGCGAACGGAGCGAGGTGGAGGGGGGTTTGAAAGCGACGAAGGGGTTAGCTGGTGAAAACGAGGGAGAGGTTGAAAACGGTGGTGGTGCTGGTGTTCAAAAAGGGAAATCACCAGGGAGGAAAAGCAAAAAGAGAAAAGAGGGTGTCGATGTGCGCCAGGGGGGCAGAAAGGAATCGGATCATAGAGTTGGCAGCATTACGAAAAGGCAAAAAAAGGAAAAGAAAAACAGAATAGGGGGAGGGGGAAAAGTGAAAAAATAGAGAGTGGGTTTCTGTCTTGTCTTTTACTTTTTTATCCTTGCTGTGTTTTAATGTGCAATGGAGAGGTGGTGCAAGAAAATCCTCTTCGTCTGTTGTGCTTACTAAAGAGACTCTGAAAAGATACGAACCATATTTCAAATTTTTCAGCCGCCAGTTTCGTTCTAGGGGGTGTGTAACCTTGGTTCTTCCAACATCAACTCCTTTTCCACACTGCCTTTCTGGTAAAAGCATTCAGCATCCGAGAATGGAAACTCCATTGTCGTGCAAGAAGCATCATCGAAACAATTCACTCGTTTTGCACATCAAACCAGCTCTTCCCTTTCATACAATGCAGCATTCCGATCCATTCATATCATTCATGTAGAGAGCAAGGAAACGGAAAAAACAGAAACACGATTAGTAATTCGTTACACTCCAGAAACTGGCGAAGGTACAAAAACACTTGCTTGGCGCGCGCGAGGCCACCTGCGAACAAACACACTGTCTTGCGGCGGAGAGCAAACCACTACCACTGCAATCAGACAGTTTTCCGACAAGCACACCGACACAAATGCTGAAGCTGTGCACCGTGGCGAGTGCCGTCATCGCTCTGGGGGTTTGCCTCCAGCAACTGGACCAAGGCCGGCGTCGACGAAGGCGAGAAAGAGAGGCCGAGGCCCAGGAATGTGCCGAGCGCGACTCTAGAGTCGGTTCAGAAGAGGCATGGAGCGAGGAAAACGACCGTCCCGGCGAGGACAAGGAAATTCAAGAGCTTCCCGCGCCAAACACCCCCACCACCAGCACCATCCTCGCCCACCGTTCCGCGCCATGCCAATTTCCCAATCACTTCCGGATACCTGTGGAGGTGAGGCGCGCAAAACAGCAAGCTTTCGTTCGTACCTAACGACCCAACACTGTCTCGCCGACGACTCATGCATTGAAATTCGTCTGTTTTTTTTTTAGACGTTCCTTTATCTTGTCCCGGGCAGATGGTCGTGGCTGGCGACGAGCGGTGAGGTGAGAATCGTCACGTGTCCAGACACCGGAGCACACTTCTACGAGAAGAAGGTGTTCTACGACGAGCGATTTCCGACGATGGTGGCGAGGTTGAAGCTCGAGCTCTTCGTGTCCCTTGTGGTGTCGGTGTCCTCCCCATTCCTGCTTCCTTGCTGTGCCTTTCGGGACTTCTCATACGTGTACCTCGTCTCGGTAAGTTTCTAAGCATTTTTTTTCGCTTGCTGCCAGCATCACTTGGGTTGTTTTTTCTCAGAGATTTACCCTATCGTTTCGTCCACAGGAGTTCTGCCCAGGTGGACCTCTGGACTCGTTCTTCCCAGAAGCCCAGAATACGACTATCGAGATCTGCAGGTAGGGAGCCAAACATCTCAACAGTAGAATAGATGTTCTTATTCAGCTGAAAAAAGAGTTTGACTGGCCCAAACTCTTTTTTTTTGGGGGGGGGGAACCAGAAAATCTGATTCAATTTTGTTCTTGTATTTGCATGTGTCATGGGGCAGATGAGTTGAACAGTTCTCTTGTTTGTTGTCTTCCCACAGATTTTTTGCAGCCGAGTTGTTACTGGCCTTGTGCACCCTGCACGAGCGCCATCTGGCCCTCCGAAACTTGAGTTTTGGCAGCACTCTTGTTTCAGAGGGAGGACATGTCCTGATCTGGGACTTTTCGCGCATTGTGGATACCCGCACCTGGGAGGGGCCCAACTCCAGCCACCCTGGCTACCTTGCTCACCCCAATGCTTCCTTGTTCCTGGTAAGTCCGATTGCTTTTTCTGAACATTCCTTTATTTTTGGAAGGGTGCTGGTGGTTGGCATTGCTAACTATCCTTCATTTACAAAAGAAGAGTTTGAATCAATAATGGTATTAATCCAACAGCCAGTGCTGCCACCGGTTGCTGTCAGCCCCAAACCAAATGTAGCTGCATTCTCAGCTCTTGCTGCCTGAATTTTAACTGCACATCAGAGTTCCAGAAAGTTCTGTGAATGCATCTAATATGCTGAGGATGTCCCCAGGCCCCCGAAGTGGCACACAACCATGCTGCTGCCGGTTTAGCCGGGGATATCTGGAGCTACGGGGTCCTGGTCTACAGGATGTTGGTGGGCCAGTTCCCCTTCCCAAACCTTGGGGAGGACACCAGGTGTTTCGACCCCTGGTTTGTGGATTCCGTGTGGAGGGTGTCGGGTGTCCTTGACACCAGCCCTGTTGCTTGCAGGTTCTTCGCGAGCATTTTCCAGGTGAGTTGAAAAAACTTGACTTGTTTATCATCATTTGAGTTCCAAGTCTGACAATGAAAGCAGATTCTCTTACAGTTCTGGTTTAAAGAACAATAACCTTTGGAATTGAGTGTTGTAGTGGCCACAGAATTCAACAGTCGATGTGAAAGATATGGATCATGTGTGGAAATATGGCGGAAGTTCACTGGGTTCCATAATTGAGACGGCTGTGTTTCCTTGTCAAATGGGAAGCTTTTTATGACCCGTAACAGAAATCCCCTAGAAACACCACACTTGATTCCTTAAGTCTTGCATCCACCGAACTGAGACTGAAGTCCATCCCCCCATTGTTGTGGCAGATTGCACCAGAGTTCCGCTGCACAGCACAAGAGCTGCGCAGCCATCCATTTTTCGAGGGGGTGGACTGGGATGCCCTTGCCCAGAGGTCTCTACAGAGTCCAATTCTGGGCAGGATCGACGACCACAGAATCGTCCCCACCCCCTTGGAGGAGCTCGGGATGCGCTACCGCACCTTCTTGTCCAGGGTGGAGGAGTTCTCAGTGGGGTCTGAGGAGCACTAGCTCCTCAGCCCTACTGAGAAGGACTTAGGGGGGGGAATGGGACTGGTGGAGGGTTTTTTTTCCTTTTTTTTTTTACCCTCTGCTGGTCCCGGAAGGGGGGAGGCATTTCGTTAGGAGGTCTCCACAGCACCCCGCGTTGGCTGGAGCGGGGTGCATTCCCCGGGGTCCCCTTTGTCTACTCCAGAAATCCAGGAATGGAGAGGTGAGCATTCAGCATCCCATGTTTCTGTTGATTCTTTGTGATTTTGATTGTGTGCATGACCTGTGAAGTGATCTCCACTCATTTGGATTCGGGTAGTGTGTTTTTTGGTTGCGCTTGATCTGGATTGGGCTGGACTGGTTTGGAGCTGGGAGTTGCTGTCAATTGGAGGGGAGGAGTTTGAAAATTGTTTGCCACACTGGAGCAAAAGGTCATTGTCGGAGTGCTGCTTGTTTTTCAAATCACGGGGAATGAATGCAGAAGGATCAGTGGGGTTACTGAATAAAAAGATGGAAAATGGAAGCAACACACATTAAAGAGGAAGAAATGCATTCCATTTTGTGTTGGCATTGGAACCAGGGAGGGTGAATTCAATACAGAAGGAAGAAAGATCCGATAAATTTGGTCAGAACAATGGGTGGGTTTGAACGTGCATGGAGATTATTATTGGGTGGTAAAATGCTGGGAAGCAAACTTGGATGGTTTGGAATTCTGGATTGACATCATGAGGAGGGAAGAACAATTGACAGCCGTGTCCGATTCTTAAAAACAGATGTTTGGGTGAAGGGAAAAATACAATAGAAATATTTCTATTGGCGTTGGGCAAGAAATTTGAATGTATAGTTTTCAGCGAAGAGGGAGACGAATAAGTATAACAGTTACCATACCATCACCTCAATTGGAGGGTTGGATGGAAATTTTTGAAAACTGGGATGGACAAAAAGTATTGCCAAAATAAAGTGAACAGACTTTGAGAGTCTATTTCATGGGGCCGCCAATTTACGGCGAAAAAAAATAGAGGGGGAGAAAAAAAATGGATGGGGCATTTGTTTTTCATCGAAAAAGGTATTTGGCATCCCTGAAAATCAGGCAAATGATGCCATGTTAGAGTTTCACTGGATGGGGAAAGAAGATGGGAAGTGGGATTCGGTAGACAAGATTCTGGGGAAGAGTAGTTTTTCATTTTTGTACTGGAAAAAGCATTTTTTTGTACTCTATACTTTGTACTTTGTATTTTAGATAGATTTGAAATCACTATTGCCACAAGGGGGGCCTGTGGGCAGACTCAAATAAGAATATTACTAATCTTCATCCTTGGTAATGACAGCAAGGGGCAAAATTGATCCTACCAGAAGACTCTTTTGATTTCTGTAAGAAAATGAAACAAATAATTCACAAGATTATGATAATTTTTTGGATTTTTTTTGGAGAGAAAAAAAACACAGTGGAGAATAGTAAACTACGACTGTCACTCCTTTTTTTTTTTAAGATTTGCATAAGGAAGAACCTGAATCACAAACTATGGAAGATGCCCTTCCATTGGTTTTTGGGTGCAAAGCAATATTCTTGTTTCTTATTTTTATTTTTCCTAAACAAGTAGAAATAAAGAGAAAAAAAAAGAAAACCTACCAAAGAAAATGGTTGAGCCACAGTGATGCAAAACAGAAAGGTTTTGCAATCTCTTTGCTGGTTGCTTTGAAATCGGACTGGTACTAGTAATCAAAACAAGAATTCGAATTCCAAGTTTGAATTTTTCACAGCAGCATAGAACTCCATACAGTTTTGACTCCATGATATCACAATTCAGACTTCAATCAGAAACATTAACTTTTCGATACACGATTTTCCAATAGGGTTGCACACAATCGTTCAGTGGCCTACTGAACGACAAAAGTAGCGATAGCGGACAAAAGCATGAGCAACCACGACAGCGACTCGTGAACCCACTTCTGAGATCAAAGGAAACACCTGCAAACGATCCCGGCCACTAGTTCGACTGGGAACAGATCGAGCGTGAATGGCGTCCGCGACCACGCCACTCGCAAGTGTTTGGTGCTTTCTTCGAGAGATTTTCCCACCCTATCCACTGCAGGTCGACTCTATCGCGATACAGCGTTTCTCGCTTTCAGCTTGGGTATTCTTAGAAGAACACCCTGAAATATGCTTGCAGAATTCTGCAACAATTATGCCGACTCTACCATCACAAATTGTGAACTGACTCAGATCTCACTCAAACTCAAGTAATTGTCCAGAAATTACTAAGAGCTCTGCAGCAAGGAAAACAGAGCTCTCAGGCAAGCAAACTCACCTGCGAACGCAAGACCACCTGGTACACCTTGCGGACTATTGATCGTGAGACGGAGCAGCTTCACCATGCATGCCGTAACCATCGCGACAGTCATCACAATAGGGGGCATCTTGCACCTGTTCAACAGACGGCGTGGACGGCGCAATCTCCGCCAACCTGAAGAGGTGGAGGTCGCTGAAAACAGCGGACAGGAGCACAACCGTGCCGACCGCAGCACACCGGTGAAAGTGGAGGCAAACCGCGACGGCGCCTCTGGTGTAGATGCCAGCCCAACCATCGCAGCAGCCGTCTCCCAACCCAGCTCAGTCCTCCCTTTGGCTGAGGTAAGAGCAGTAGTTTGTCGAACCTCGTTGCTCTTTCACGCCCATCGAAACTCCGAATTTCGCACAGACGAAACTCGCTCAAACCTCGGCGTTCCTCATTCGCGGTGGCCCTTCACAAAGGAAACCACTGTAACCTCATCGGCGTGAGCTCAGAAGCTGGTTCAATTTCGCCGCAGCGTGACTTTCTTGTTTTCTTTCCCGTGACGCTCTTTGAATTCACATGCTGCGACTCTTTCTGCAGGACCTGTTTTCTGGATGGCAGCTGGCGAGGTACTTCGCCGCCGGGCAGTCGCGCTCCATTGGCGTGTGCCGGTACGTAAAAGCACCTGCCTTTGAAAGTGCATGCTTACGATACGAGACGTCGGGAAAGACGTCACCTGGAATATTTTGCTGGGATGGGAGACGTCGAAAAAGACGTCCTTTGGGTGGAAATATATTTGGTGTGGGACGATAACACATGAAAAAAATTGGTTTGCCCAGGTTCATCGCTGCCAACCTCCTCCTGCAACTGGAGGCATTGCATTGCCGCGGGGTGATGCACAGAGACATCAACATGGAGCCCTGCATTGAGTAAAGGAAATTGGGAGGGGGGGGGGGATAAATGGCTGGCAGAGGGTTTTTCCTTTTTTTTTCCCTCTGCCGGCCTGGGGTGGGGGAGGCAGTTAGGTTCGGGGGCCTTCACAGCACCCCGCGCTGGCTGAAGCGGGGTGCAACCCCCCCCCCTCTTTCTTTTCTTCCATTTCGGAGCTTCCATGATTGGGATTGACTTGACCGAAAGGTAAGATTCTGATTCTTTGTTTTTTCTATTCGAGTTTATTCATGGAAAGTGCAAAGGAAGAAAATCCTGACAGTTTTTTTTTTCTCATTGATATTGCAGGTGCATTGGAAAGCTATTTTTTATCGTGCATGGATTGGGATTTGGAGTTCTGCAGACTTTATCGATGGTGGAAAAAACCTGACTGGACTTGCAAAAAAGAATTTGGGAATTGCAGTTAGTGAATGTCCCAGATTTCGTCTGTTGGTAGCTACAACTTGCTTGTTTCGCCATGGGGGCTGGCATGCACGCTGGGTTTAGAAAACTGAGAGAAGGAATCGTTGAATTGGGTTCCAGTGATTCTCGGATTAGTTTCTTTTTTGATGGGGAGAAATTGCAAAAAATAGACAATTGACGGAACTGCTTGGATTCAGATGGATTCATGTGAATGCGTGCATGTACTGGTGACAGAGAAGATATAATTTTTCTTTTTGCGACGGATGAGATTCAAGCAAAAATCAAGAAAACAAAAATTGAGGGGAGAAGGCCTTGTGGCGGGAAAAAAAAAATCAGGTTTTTTCGTATCTCGGCTTTTTTTTTGGGGGGGGGGTGCTGGCCTGGGCGAAAAAATGGAAAGAAAGGAACGGCAGAATTGTTTTGTTTGTCTGACTGGCAAAGAAAAGAAGAATGGAAAGATGTTCCATTTTCTGAAATCCGAGAGGGAAAATTAGTTAATGCCCTGTTGAGCATATGATGCAGGCTTGCAAATGTTCAAGGGTTGATAAGGGGATTTTTTTTTTCTAGAGGCATCATGTGGCTCCACCATTTTTCCCCATTCTGATTGGTGGGAGCTACTATAGCTCCCAATTTTGGTTGGCTGGAAAATTCTGCATTTTCGAAAGGAAGTGTCTGATTTTATTTTATTCTATTCTTGTTGGGGAGGGAGGGAAATTCTGAACAATGCTTGAGCATTCATTCAGTCATTGGACAAGGATAAACTTAATGAGAGGAAAACTTATTCAAAGGATTTGGGGGTTTTGTGAAGTACTTTTACTATATGATGTAAAATCATTGTAGAATTGGGGGGAAAACCTATGGATTAAACTGCAGGCTGTGGTAGGGTTGTGCACTGGATCGATAAACAAGCAAACATACCGTAGGGAAATCCAAGCTATCCTGAATTGGTTCTATATATGTGAGGGGTAGGATGATGGCATTCGATGGATCCATGAAGTGTTATGAGACATCCACGTGGGGAAAAGTGTGAGATGAAAGCTGATAAAAAAATGTTCTTGGATTGCAAAACAGAAATAGGCAATCAATCTGTCAGGGGCATAATTAAAAAAAAAGTGAGATGGAACTTACTGTTAATGGTGGAATAATTAATCTACCTTTGATGCATTTTTATAACAGATTGATATTCTAGATGGGGTGGAAGGATCTCACAGTTTGATCAATGCTGTCAGACTGAAGATGAATTGCATCAAAAAATAGACAACTCCACGCCTCGAAAATCCAAACCATTGAAACTTCAAATTTGGAGTGAGATTTCGGCCGAAAGGAGGCCGTTTCTGCTTGGACACCTCCTAATTTTGGAGTCTTGCCGCATCATTTCTCCGCAATAAGAGAATTCATCACATTCGTTCAGCCACAGCCAAACAAAAGCAAGAACACACAAACGAGAAATGCCCTTCTTCGGCCGCCACCGCTGGTCAATATCTCATCCCTCGATTTTTCCCAAACCATTTGCGCTCTATAGCAATACATACACCAAAGCACGAAAACAAACAATGCAAAAGAACCGAGAAACGATTCTGAACTGGCGCGCGAAAGATATGAGTTTCAGAGTATCTGGAGGTTGACTGTTTTCCAGCTGGATTTTGCAATCCCCCCTCTCCCTGCCGTTTACGAAAACGAAATTTCTGCACTTGTGAAATTGATCGTTAGCGAATCATTCAAGAGGTATCGATACCTCTGAGATATCTCTGAAAGCACAGATCTAAGCTTGAAACAGCTGGGTATAGAAAAAGATCCTCAGAACCCTTGAGCTTCGCAGCTTGCATTTTTTTACCGCATTTTTGCCTGCCATTCATGTGAAAAAATTGCTTCAATTTTTCTTTCATTGTGTATACAATTTTTAAAAAGAAATGATGCATCATAACAAATCTATATTCGAGCTAACCTGTTCAACCCCATTGACCCTCCAAATTCCAAAACTAAAAAAACTCCCAGTCGGATTTAGACAAAATCCCCCCCACCCCCTCCATTGTGAAAAAATCCTGATGCAAGCCGAAACCACCACTATTTTTCCATACATTTTTTTGTTTTAAACCATATTTTAATATTTGAAGCTCCCGAAACAGCTTCCACAAAATCTAAATAGATGTTTTTCTTTCAAACTCTTTTTTTTTTCCTCAACATTTTCTCAGATCTGACACCATGTGTTTTTTTCCCTCTTTACTCCATGTGCTGTTTCTTTTTTCACTACGAGAACAACCAGGCTATACGATACGTTTTTTGTATCGTATACGGTACACTCTGTATCGCACGCGACGTGAATTGTATCGTACGATACAAAACGTACCGTATAAACTGGGTCAACCGCACGTTTTTACGATACGTTTTGTGTATGGTATGATAGCTCAAACGCAGCGTACGATGTTTGGGAGAAACATCGTATAGTGGTCGAACTATAGCGTACGATGTTGTGAGGGAAACATCGTAGAGTGGTTCAAACTTAGCGTACGATGTTTCGAGGGAAGCGCGTCGATATCGCGATATCACTGTTCGATATGGCAGTGGATCGTGTCGTACACTGTTTACATGGAGATACGATAAGAGCAACAATGATAATTCAATGATATCCAGGACTCGAACCTGGTTGGACTGCCACCTGGCATACCATCTATACAGTTTGCACTTTCAAATACTCTGTGCAACTCGCACAATGAAAGATGCACTGGCCCCTAGTTCACATGCATTTGCCTAAATCCAGCTGAGAAGTGCTTGTGCCTCCTCTTCAATTTTGATTGCTAGCTTTTTACATGCAACCAGTATTATAACTCCCATTTTTGGAAGTTGTCATGGCACATATGGCTCTTGCTCTCCTCCAGTCCACTTCCTTAAAAGGAAACAGGGCAGGGTCTGGCAAATAGTCAATACCATCCAATAGATTCAGGTTGTCCACACCACCAGGAACTTCTTAGACCCCAGGCTGCATTCCCCTCCAAACCACCACCTAACTACAAAGGAAGCTCTAATAGAGGAAACAAGGTCATTTGGAAATAAAATCTTTATATCGACAGAAACATCGATAAGATTCCAGCACCACCACCTACTTCACCACTTTCAGTCTCATAGGGGGAACAGAAAATCTCCAGTTTGAGCCCCCCCCTCCAAACTGACACCGACAAATGTCTGATTAACTCTTGCAGCAGCCTCGCCACATCACCCAGCAAACCAGTGTCTCCACCATGGCAAGGATCCTGATGTTCTGGAATGCCAATTACTGGAAACAAAGAAAGGAAAATACAGTTGAACGGGTACATAAAAAGCATATGAAAACCCACCTGGTTTTTGTTCCATTGTATCAAGCACACCCCTTTTTTCTCCCCACTCGTTTTTTGCAGGAGTCTGTGATTCCCTTGTCTTCCCTCTTATCCCAACTCCTTCGCCCATACACACACACACAAAAAAACAAGAGTGCTCCACATTCCTTGTGGCAGATCAGACTTAAAGTTGTCAGAAATAACTGGATCAACAAAGGACTCGACTTCATTTGTGCCAAACGAATGAAAACAATACAAGAAAAACGCTGAAGCGCACCTGCTGCAAGCACTGCAACATCATCATCCTTCCTGGGAGGACCACCACCAATTTCACAAAATGCAACACTTTCTGTAGCGCCGGTTACCTGTTTTCTCTTCAACCCCTCTGTAGCACCCGAATGAGCCACATCCATATTCTGCCCACCCTATTATGCCTCGCATTTTCGATCTCCGGGTGGAATTTCCTCTCGGCCTCCAGGCTTTTGTTGTTGACCCACTGAGGTATCTTTCAAATCTGATAGCAGACCAGGGGGTGTTTCATTATCTCTATTAACAGCGGGGTTCTCTTCATCCCCATCCCAGCATATCTTGATACTGGAGCAAGCATCACAGCTAATGCAACAGCATGTATGCCGTTTTTCGGTGCAAATGGATGGTGTTCAACTGACTCTTAGATCGAATGTCAAACCCCGAAAATGGTTATCTGTTCTAAAGTTAGCAAAACCTTTTTGTCACTCTGCAGAATGCACACACATATCAAAAGGGTGTTAAAGGCACACAAAGCACACCAATGCTCATAAGAATAAACGAATACACAAGGGGAATGGGGGAATTTTAGAGAAAACTATCCCTAAAAAATCAATACACTTGTCAACCGTCACAACCCCAAGACTACACCAAAGGGCCCTGGAGACAAAACAATTATCACATTTTAAAGCACAGCAACCATCGCCAACCCTGACCTGGGACCTGAGATTCCGCAGTGTCGTATGAAACAAACCCAGCAAAGCAACCCCAATCAGTGCCGGGAAAATCGTACAGGAGCGGCTCAATCCGGGAAAGACAGGGTACGGACGGGACCCTCGCGTCCCCTAGCCATAACTCACGCGGTCGCGTTTCGGCTCAAGGGACATTTTTTTACTTCCCAATGTCAAACTTACAGAAAGAAAAACGGAGCCCCCATACCTGGAGAGGTGGTATTGCACAGCGAGGGTGGGCGAACTTGGACAAGGACTCCCATTTTCCCTCTGCTGCCGCGGGCCCGGCATTCGCAATTCACTTTTTCGCTCGCCGAAACCAGTCTCAACAGCTCGATAGCAGCAGCAAGGAAAATGCTGCGATAAAATTTCGGCGCAGACATGTAACGATAAAAAATATAACATCAATCATTTCACTCTGTCATCACATCCACCACCACACCAATCTTGTTTCCTCCATGAGACGAGTGGCGACACGAAAAGCGGTGGAGTTGGTCCACGATACTCAGAGGGTTCGACTCCCTCGCGCTTTCCTACCTTTTCAACACCCGGTTCCAAAAGACAGAGGTGTGGACGATACGAATAGGTTGGGGATACCGCAGTGGGGTCTTTACCGCACTGTGAGTGACAATTACAAGAGGCGCGGTATCCCCCACTGAAAGAAGGTAAAGAAGGCAACGGCTTTGCGGCTTGGACACCTTCTGCGTGCGATGTTTTTATCGTACGATACAGAATCAGCCGAAAACAAAGGAATTTGTATCGTACGATAAGATATTTGTATTCCACCAACCGCCTGTTCCCGCGATTCATATCGTACCATACAACCACCGCTGGTTCTTGTTATCGTACGATACAAATTCAGCTGAAATCTGGAATTTGTATCGTACGATAGAAGATTTTATATCGTATAGCCAGGCTGTTCTCGTAGTGTTTGTTTGGACTCTAGTTTTTTCCACCAAGTAATTCCAGCCAATGCAATTGACAGCCAGAAACCATCCAAAAAGCATCAGAAGGAAATATTTGTGGCAGTGATAAAAACACATTGCAGCTCCCCTCAGAGCCTTACCCAATGAACCTAGCAAAAGTCATGACATGGCCAGATTGTTCCGCAACAAAACCAGCCTCCTGGGAAAGTGCTTTCTCCTATAGCACCCAAAGCAAGTGCAGGTTTCCTCCCCGTCCTCCACGCCCCTTTTCCTAATTTTCCTCTTCTCTTGCTCGACCAGGTCGTCGGGATCGGAGATATCTTCGAACCTCCGCTTGTGCCCCGCCGAGCTCCTCCTTTTTCCTTCCGCCGTACTCTCCTCCTCACCCTCGACAATATCTTCTTTTTTGCGACCCTCGACGATCCCTCCAGGTGTGCCTCCTCCGTCGACTGCTTTCCCCACCTCGCTGATCCGATCGACAACCCCGACGTGGATAAGCCAAGCGCCGTTTCCCCAGGGAATATCCACAAGGTCTTTACAGGGACCGTCTACCGTTTCAGACGGCGAGGTAGAGAGCTCTTCGATGTATCGAGATGGTTGCTCAAACACACGATCTTCACTCGACTCAGGGCCATCCACGTTTGTCTCCTCCCCGGGCTCCGCTCTTTTCGTCGTAAAGTTACCCATTCTTTCGACCTTTACTCGAAAATGTTGTGCACCTTCTTACGCTGGGCGACCGACGTGTGATATGGAAAACGAGAAAAAAACACAGTGTCTCTCTCTCTGGCATTGAGATTCTAAGCCGCCAGTTTCTACTGATTGCAGTGTCGTACGGTAGTGATTTTCGTATTTTCGTATGCGTTTTGTTGATTGGATTTTTTCTTCCTTGTTTGAATGAGACTGAACGTTTCATTTTCTCATCCAGCCAGCTTTCGCATAAGATGGCGGGAAACAAACAAACAAAAAACAAAACAAAAAAAAACCGAATAGCCATCTTATTCGCATTCTGGAGTTGCTCGAAGGAAATGCAAAAAAGGATGACGAAGGCTGATCCGTGCAAAATTTTGGTTTAAACCATCTCCACCACTGGGTGAAACACAATTCTTTAAACACAAATTAAAAACAAAAAGATTGAAGAGAAACAGGGGAGAAGGCCTCCTGGAGAAATAAAGGAAAACCAGACTTTTTTGTTCATGTGTGTATTTCTTTTGCAATGATATCGAGACAAGGTTTTTCGTCCAGGTATCAAAACCACGATTACTCCTGTCGGGCATACCTCATTTCATTTCGTTTGTTCTTATTATGTCCTATGGAAAGGAGTATTTGAGTTGGTAGTTTGTACAGTTAGGGTTGAGGTAGTTGAAGGGAGTTTGGTTGGAACAGGGGTCGTACTTTTTCCTGTCAAAATGTGAATTCAACAATCCACATAAACATTGGAAGCAGGCCAGCTCCACAACATGCTGAAATCGAAAAAAAAAGCTTTGTCTGCTGTATTTACAAAAGATTGATCATTGTTTTAGTTCCATCAGGTTGCACACACATAATGACATTGCATCGACGTGTGTCCAGCACAAAAACGAATAGAAAGAAAACTGATAAATCAAAATTCGCACACACGCGCACAAAGAGTTTCGTGCAGACGCCCTGAAACCTTTTTTTCCTGGCGGTTTTTTCGGTCTCCATCCACATGAATTGATGGATTGATGACTTGGCGAAAAAACGCGCACGTGAATCGGCCAGATTATAGATTCTGGCAAAGGCGCGAGAGTATTGATCCCCTTTCGCCCCAATCTTCCGGGAGACGCATCGCAAACTTTACTTTCGAGCGAGGGCACGTTATCACAGACTTTTCTTTTCGTCGCAGCGTGGTGAAAGAATGGCAGGGGGAAACACGCGACGGACGTCGCAAACGAAATGTCGGCTGGAACAGAGCTCGGAATCATCTTGTGGGAGTCGCCCAGCGAAAATACCCCGCCACAGAAGGGAGGAAGAGGTCAGTTCCCAGCCGCCATGTCTGATTTTGCGTTGTTATCGTTTTGGTTTTTTTTTAAACAGCGGTCGTTGAAGCGGGTTAAAACAAGGGGGCGAAAGCTGGCCCGCGTCAAATATATTTAAAGATGAGTTTTTCGCGCGCGACAGGAGGAGGTGGATGGTCCGGGATTACGGGATGTGCCGCAAGTCGAGCCTTCATCCGGGCGAGCGGTTCCTGAAGCGGGTCCGTCGGCTCCTCCTATCGAGGTGATTGACCTCTCAACGGAGACCAGTGTGTTAGCGCGAGCGATGGCGGAATCCCTCCGAGAGCATGAGAACATGCAGGCTAGATTCAAAAAGCCAATAATGGAAAAGTCCATTGAAGAAATCATAGACACATTCTGTGATTCACAGGTATGTTTATTTTTTGGTTTGAAAAAAAAAAAAAATCAAACTTGATTCCTGTTGGATTTTTTTTTTTTTTTCAAGGGGGTGAATTTCCCCCTTGGATACCGGAATTCATGACTCACTCTGTGTTTTTTTTTTTTGTGTTCTTTTTTTTCCCACAGATTTTATTGCAAGCTCTTTGCAAGGAATGGTTCAGTTTGTTTTTCAGCGAAAAAGCCTTGAAGGTGGCCTTGGTCAAATTGCTGGTGCAGGAGCGACAATGCAATAAGTGGTATCCTGGAAGAGGTGAATATGACTGAGCCCCTTAAATTAATCATACAATTGCTGAAATTGAATGGTGGATGGCCACTGGTTGCCCTGATTGGACTTGGTTTTGAAATGAATGAATTTGTTTGGATTCTTATGTGATTTCGATTTCTTTCGATCGTGAAAAAAAAAATTATGAAATTATTTGTGTCACAGATGGGTTCAGTTTTGCTCATCTTTGATTTTGAGTACATTGACAGAGGTGTCGAAGGAAAAAGCTCTTTGGGAGCCCACCCACAGTCTGCTTTTTTTCCGGCTGGCCTCATACAGACTGCACTCCTTATCATTCATTCATGGAAACCACTAAAATTGTTGAATGCTCTGGAATCATAAATACAATAACGATAAGAAGTGCAGCATCCCTTTTTTTCGAGATTTCACCCACAGTATGATCGGTAAACCACACAATTCTCAATGGCTTTGGTTGATACCGAACATCTGGGTTGGTTTCAGGTACCCATCAGTACTTCAAGAGCCTTACTATGAATCTGATGGAAACTGGGGACAAGCTGTTGGGGAGCAGCAGTGAATTCGCTGCTAAGTTGGAAACCTGCATTACCGACAAAACTTATGCACTCATCTGTGGCTACTCGGTGTTCCCACAAGGAGCGCCGGGAGGAGTTCCACAGATGTTTGCTGAATTGCAGGGATCCGGAGTCGAAGTCATCGATCTTCTGGATGACTGACATCCCCTCGCAGGCATGTCAGTCATGGGGTTTCTCAGAGAAATGGAAAAAGGGAGGAGTAAATAGGATGGCAGGCTGTGGATGATGCATGGGTGCCGATCCGAGAAATTATTCTGATGTGAATACATATACCATCAAACGTTGGTGTTGAGGTGTGCACTTGGGCTGGTCGATGGGGTTGCGTTTGAAATGAGGTATGAATAGGTGTGCCATGAAAGAAGAATCGAATATTATGTATATAACAACAGAAATTGGAATGAATGGGTTGCCTGCAATGAGCCCAGAATGTTTGCTCCCCGACTTCAAGAGTAACTCTGATTTTCAGCCATTGTGGTATTCGATTTTTTTGCAAGCTCAAATTATTTCTCTGTTTTTTTTTCAGTGGCTGGAAGAGGGAAAAAGGAAACATCTGGGACCTGGGGGCGTGTTGTGGAGGGGAAACACATCGAGTGATTGTTTTCAAACGCAACCCCTGGGCCAGCTGCTCTAAAAAAAACAAGGTGGCAAGGAAATGCGATCTAGAGGTCGGGGAAAAAAAGAAATCGCTCAGTGATGGGACCCAAATAGGATTGGGCAAAGAACTCGAAAAAAAAAAAAAAGAGGTCGAAAAAAGGAGACGATAAAGGTCCAAAAAAGAGCAGATACAAAAAAAACTTTGAAAGAGGTTCTGCAATACAATTCTAATACAAAGAGAATATTCAACACAAAAAAATACTATAAGTGTTCGTTTTCTTTGTGGTCGATTTACAATGGCCATTCTTACAGGGAGAAATATGTGTGCAAACTCCTGTGGGTATGTTTTCTTTTTGCTTTTCTTGTGTTTCTGCCATTTTGAGCATTGGAGGGCATTGTTGGTGGTTCATTTTCTGAAATGAAAAGATGAAATTGAGAATCGATCAGATTTTGAAACGTAAAATTACGCTCCATTTCAGATTGGTGTGGCCTTGTGAAAGGAGTGGCTCGGTTTTGCTCTGTCATCACCACAGAACACATGCTTTGGTGGTGGTGATGACAACATGGGAAATGAACTAAGTCAGTCTGGGAGGAATGGACCGATCCATCAGTGGCGGGCAGTAGTATTATTATTATGCTGGATCTGATATAGATGATGATGGAGTGAATGGAAATGCTGTTGAGCAAGGGACCCACCGGAATCTTCCTGCTCTTCACCATTGCATCCATGCTCCATACACCCTCTGATCTCTGTTGTTCACTGCTGGAAATAGGACTCGGTGGTGATGATGGAGGAAAACTAAACCAGTCCTTTCACCACATTTCTTGAAATACTTAATGGGCACAAGAGAAATGAATCCAGTGGTTGGGAACAAGAGAAATGAATCCAGTGGTAGGTAGTCAAGAGGCTGGTGTGGTGATGACAACAATGGGAAATGAAGAAGCACAGAAGAAGAAGGCAGGCAGTAGGAGTCCCGTACCAGTGGAAATATCAGATCAGATATAGATGAGGGAGGCGGAGAGGTGGCAATAGCTGGTTGGAGCAGGAATGAGGCGGATGGAATTGTTCAGTCAAAGTCCCTCAGATTTCAGTCTGGCTCTAGTAGTGGCATAGAAGGAAAGAAAATAACGATGGTGATCAAGGAGGGGTCTCAAAACACAAAACATAACAGACACAAAACAGGAGGAAGCTTGATCCTCCAGGAATGACTGGCTCAGAGAAGTAGTTGTTTGATTCGTGGTGGATATTGGAATGTTTGGAGAATATGTTAAGATTGAATGCCTCTTTGCCTGCTCAAATCTAGTTTTCAAAGCATGCATTAAATTAATTATTTCTTGAAGGAAGTTTGGGATGCTCCCTAATCAATCAATGATTGGACCCCTTTTCCTTTTCCTACTGCACGAAACCCCACCCCCCAAAAAATGAAAATAGATATTACACGCAAAGAAAGTCACATTTTTCAAATACACTCCCCAATTCAATTCAGTTCGCCTCAATTCATAAAAGTGCTATTCAACCACCACGTAGGAGGTTTCTTTTAACAAAAACAAAGGTCTTCTTCATCTCAATTCTCTGTAAAAGAATAATTATGCACTACCCAAAAACAAAGGAATGCCAAATGTTCAAAAGTATTATACATATGTACATCTCATCCTCATTCCTTCCAAGTGTTGTTCCACAGAAAAACAATGATTGGTTTGCAATTGCAATTGGTTGATCAATTGATCGATTGACAGTTGCTAAAATACACACACAGCAAGAAATTAATAATCCCCACGCCAACATCAGGTGGAAATGGTGCTAACTATCACTGATAATTACTTTCCTTACTCCCCTGCGGATCCCCCAACAGCGGCCTCCCCTGATTTGGAACTTCAAAGCTTTCCACCTCATTCCCACTGGACTCATCCACTTTATCAGTCAAAGCCTTGAGTACAAACCCCAGCACCGACATGTTCGATTGACTGGCCTTGTATACAAGAATCAGCATCCCCTGGAGCATCGAGAACACTCCAGCCAGTGCAGAGATGAGAAACGGTATGGTCCCTATGTCATGCTGTCGATCGCCATCGACCCCATAGAAATAAAGCACACTGATGAGCGCTGTTGCCAGGGGGGCCTCCACCACAGACTCCACCACCAATGCAGCCACGAAGTGCCGATGCAAATCGAACCTGAATGAGATGCTTCCCAGCCTCCTCCCGGTGAGTTTGCTGATGAACGCCAAGAAATCAAAAACAGGGGTCCCCACAACGGCAAGAAATGCGATTTTCATTCCCTTGACAAAGCGATTGCCTCTGGTGCCCCACGAGATGACCAATCGATCCAAAACTGGTTCTGTTGCACCGTCTGACAAGGGGCTCATCTTGGCTTCCTCTTGCACAAGCACAATTCTCCTCCAGAAAACAAAAAATGTCACCACCTTGTGCAAAGCTATTGCCCCCAGCATAAACCACACCGGAGATGCCCCCCACAATAAAGCCATGATGAAGAGGTTGGAGGCCACATCCAAAAGGTATATGCACACAGGGAGGAAAGATGTAAGCATCCACCGGAACGACCCACAGATGAAAACAGCACCATGGAAATTGCCTAGGTGGCTAGGAATTGATGTTTTCTGTTTCATCGCTGAGAAGCCTTTCTTGACATATTTTGGGATGGGCGATATCAGCACCAGGCCGATCACTAGCAGAGGAACCCACACCAGCAAAATCATTTTCACAAATTTCCTGGCTTGTCTTTTACAGTCGTAATTGTAGTTTGCCCAGTTACAGTAATAGGATTCCCCCTGCTGCAGCTCGCACATCCTCCGTCTGACCAATCGAGAGGGCTGATCTCCAGTGCTTGGGCAGATGGTCACTCTTTTCAGATCAGGAAGAGTGAGCAGACAGACAGGGGCGGTGTGGCCTTGTATGTTGATTTCTTCCAGCCTTGTGGATTCGCACCATCCCCTCGGTACCGAATTGGACATCAGTTTGTTGTTTTTGATGTCGAGTTTGGTGGTGGCTCCAAACAGGAAGGGAGGGAATTTCCCTTCGAACATGGTGTCCTTGATCGTTAGCCTGTTTTTATTCAACACAATGCAGCAAGAAGTTTTTTTTGTGTGTGTGCAGCTCGAAAACACAAGTGAAAATTTTTGAGTGGATATGTACATGCACAACATGAAAAATGTAAGTGGATATATACAAATAGAGAGAGAGGGGAACTTTTGAAAATGTTGAATTTTCTTGTGTTTATGACTAAGAATGTTTCCGGCTTACTCTTCAGTGAAGAATGAATCGGGGATACGAAGGGGTCCCATCGGTGTCTCCACTTTATCTTCTCCAGGCAGAAAAGCAAGGGAAGAAACGGAATCCAGTTTTTTAAGAAAGCCAGACAGTCCTGCAAAAGCAAAAAATCAAAAAACAACAAAATGAATGACATGAAAAATTTACAGCAGGTGAACTCACAGATACCCGCCTGAAGTATTGCTGTTGTATTCTGAAAGTTTACAGAACAGTTTTTCTTTGTTGTCTGGGGAAGTGGGACTCTATATCACAAAACGTATATTAATTTTGAACGGTAAAAACAAGCAAAGAAAAGAATACAAGGATAGTGAGCTCAATGAGTTCTTCCAGTCTCCATAGAAAAACAAGCATTTTCTTTTTTTTTCTTTTTTCTTTTTTTGAAATGATGGCGAGATCCTGCACCAAGTCAAAGCCAATGATAAATTATTCAGTGTGGATTCCCGCTGACTAATCATGCAGGGCCAGGGAAAACGAAGGTGAATAAAAAGGAAAGCATCTTTTTCTGTGCAGAATGTACCTGAGGCAGCTCCAGGGTAAATCGACAGCTCAACTGTGAATTGATTTTTTATCAGATCCAAAATGTCCATCAGGGCAGCATCTTGTTGTTTGTCATATATATCAACAGCAATCCCACTGCAAACACCACACAAAAAAAAAAAAACCCCTATTCTTCTGGGTTCTGACATAAATTTTCCGAATTCACTGCAGAAAACTGGAGCGACAATTAAAAAACATGGCTGAAAGAAGGCACATCAGTGTTGGATATGCGATTGAAACAAAATAAAAGGGGGGGGTGGGGAATTTCAAGTTTTTTTATTTATTGTTTTGCCAGCAATGGGGAGCAAGCTGGATTACCAGGTGAGAAAATTCAACATTTGAAGTACAATGCAATGGACTTAGTTTTTGGCCAGTGATGCATTTTCTCTCCTGGATAAATTATTAAGAGTTACTTTTATTTCGAACAAAAAAAATGCAAAATCAGGGATATTTCCGAGTAGGGTTTCTTTCTTTTCCCCCAATAAGATAGGAAGAGGGAGAAATTGGGATGCAGGAATTTTATTCTTGGTTTTCCTATTGTTCGAGCGGTTGGGTCCATAAATCACCCTTTTACACAGGGCAGGGACTGCATGGGGATTTGGCCTTGATGCAAATTTATTTCAAAAAAAGAAATGTTCTTGCTTACCCGTAGTAATCATCCTCGTACATAGAAACATTGTAACCCATATTTCCAAGAGGATCATCCACCCAATTGAACCACGAATAAAGATAGGACACCCTGAGATTCACATGGGGAAATGTCAGTAATCCTGAAGTAAAACAGAAAACCCTTAGGATGAGCTTTGTATCATCGGATCCTTGACTAAGCATGATATTGAGGTTGTCCAAAAAGTCCCCCCCCCCCTCTCCTGCTCTATCCAAATAATGATACTCCTGAAATTTTTTTGTTCTATTTTTAATAATTTCAAAAGAAAAAAAAATCACAGCCACACACAATACGTACGCTGTATTGTGCGTTTATTGTTAATCGGACTCCTCTCCACAGTACTTGATCCCAGGTAAAACAAAAATTCAAAAATATTTTAATTAAGAAAAATAAATACAAAGAGCGCGGGGTAAAATATTTTTTTTGGAATACTAATGGTGAAATTAACAAAACACCAGAAGCACATGAATGCACATGATTCTGAAACCAGCATTTATGAACATTCAAAATTACCTTGGGATAAAAATAGGAGGGGGAGGAGGAAGATGGCCATCGAAGTGACAATCCTCAAATTCTATCTTGGTTCTGACACCCACCAGAGAATTAAACAAAACAAAATACTTTAATTCTAATTTTTCTTGCAAAAAACAGCAAGATGTGCCAACAAAAGAAGCAGCGCAAGGGGAGCAATTTGCTTGAAAAAAAAAATTCCAGTATATTTTTTTTAAATTAAAAGTTGCGCTGTGGATTCACAGTGCTTCTGGAAGCGTACTTGTGAAAATTGCCAGGGTGTTTGGACAGCGGTTGACCGAATTTGCAATTTTTGATCTTGATCCTGAATCCACCACAAAGTAAAAAAAAAGCATTTGTGACAGAAAAAGAAGCAGATTTGAAAAATGTTTCCTCTTCAGCAGTAAGACCTTTCTTGGATGATTAGGACGGAACAGATTACAAAGAATTATCAACGTGATGTGATGTTTAATTTTTATTTTTTTTAGAAGTAAGATAGACTATCCTACTTTGAAAGTCTTGGAGGGACGAAACCATTCTTGAACATTGAAATGATATCGTAGCAGCCATCCAAAACCAGCTCCTCGATAAACTTGAGTTCCGAAATCGAATCTCCCCATCCTGAAGAAACGACCAAAAAAAAATCAACGAACCCAAAAATGTTTTTGTAATCCGACCAGTCCAATTTTTCCAGCTTTATTTCATTCTTCTTAAACAAAATCTATATTTTTGTATGTGAATTGATGGTAATACAAGCTACTGAGCGCACCTGTGGCAGAATCTGCATCGATGATCAGCCTGTCAATCTCCAGTCCATTTATCCATTCGAAAATTTCTTTTCTATCGCCAGCCTGATGCACTTCCAGCTCCCAAATCCTGGCATCGATTCAAAAAAAAAAGTTTCAAGTACCAAAAAGCATGAAGAGAAAAATACACTTTGCTGCTTCCATCGATGTTTGCCCCCCCCCCCCCTCCTAGAATATCAAAAGGATGCAACAACAATCATCAGAAGGAATATATATGTATGTATGAGCGCACCTACCTGTCTGTCAAGGATTCTATATCACGAAGTGTGATACCGATTGCCTTTTGGTCCTGTTGAGTTCCATTCCAATTGAACCACGAATCCTCAACATATACACTGCACATTTAACCAAAAAAAAAATCAAAAACACTCCTCCCATTGAAAACCATCATGAAAGTCTTGGCAGATCAGAGATCCGCACAAGCAATTTGTAGAAAAAAGAACAATATGCTATTTTGATCGAAAAAAAATGTACCTGATGAAGTAATCATGGGCACTCTCAAAAAGATTTGGAAACCTGGGAAGCGGCCCCTCAAATTTGGTATTATGTAATGACAACCTGGCCACACAGAAATTCGTCTTTAAGGATTATAATATATTTGTACATGTAAATATCATCAAGGTACTTTCAGTTATCGTCTTTAAGGATTATAATATATTTGTACATGTAAATATCATCAAGGTACTTTCAGTTATCTTTTGGTTACGTATTTTTTTGCGTATTTTTTTGATACCCCCCCTCCTTTGTTTCTTTCCTCGTTCCATGTTTGTTTGCTTTTTCACATAAAAGATGAAGGTGAGAACTCTGCTTGCGGGGCTCAGGTACTTTTGATGAAACCTACAGCATTCTTCCAGGATTTTATATTTATATATAATTAAAAAAAACGATCCTCTGTGTTCAGTAGTTTGTTCTTTGTTGGGGAAAACGTTGCTGAAAAAAAGAGGCAGGTTTCCCCAAAAAAAACCAAAAAACAAAACAAACAGCCTTCCATGCATTGTTTTTTTGGAATTCAACAATGAGATTGAACGAACCATTCCAATTTCGCAAAAGATTCTTCAGGCAAACGAGCATTGAGCCAAACATTGTCCATCCGCAGGCTGCTCAGGTTTTTGTTTTTTCCCATATCAATAGAACAAATGCACACACACACAAACACATTCAAGAACAAAGAAACACTAATTGGCATGACACCCCAAGTTATGCCAAAAAAAAAAGACTGTTTAAAAAGAATCCATCGCCACAACAAAATCAATCAGCTATTTACAATCGAAGATTTGACTTTTTTCTTCTTGAAATAGAAAAACACAGCGCAAGTCCAAAAGCAAATAGACTTTTATTCTCACCTCTGAAGCCCTGGTGGAAGAGTGGACAGGGAAATCATTTCCCCTGGCTCTTTCAGCCGGACTTTCAAAGAAATTACATTCATGGAGGCATTTTTCAAGAATTGGCTCAGTTTTGGATCTACAAAAATTATAAAATGAAAAATGGATTGCATCAAACTGGAAGCAACCGAAGCTCAAACTCAATGACAAACAATCACCAATCCTATAGGAAAAACAAAATATCAGCATTCATGAAAAAACCCAAAGATCTTCAAAAGATCATACATTAATAATAAAAACAAATGAAAATCAAGGCAAGGATTCGATTTGAGTGAACAGACAGCTCTTGACCAATACAAAATTGAAGGTCCTGGGATTGCAACAGCGCTTGATCTTTCAAATTCTCGATCTATTTGTTTACCTTTTTTTTTTTTGGGGGGGGGGGGTAATTACTAATTTCAAGCTCAATTTTGAATCTTTAGTTAATTACTTTTTATTTCTCTGTGTCAGTACTGACCCGTAGCAGCAGAGCCTTGGATCTCCAATGAAATGGCTCGGTCAACCTGGTTGATCAATTTGAGAAGCTCCCCTTGACTTTTAAATTCAAAAATGTGCAGGACCAAACACCACCTGAATGTCACATCAGCAATCAGCCTCGTTTTCTTTTTTTAAATTGATATTTTTTTCCTCACAATGCACACCACAAGAAAAAAAACACCATTACTTCGATAATGGGATTTGTTTTCCAGAAAAAAGTGGGGGGCCTTGCTTTTTCCTGTCAGTCGATGACTCCATGATCTTAACATGGAGAAGGAAAAAACTCATTGAAAAAAAAACACTCGTAAATTGATGAAATGTGGAGAGGCTTAATCATCAGGGTTTTTTTTTCTGTTGAACGGATCTGAGAGTTTAATGCGATGTTATGTGTTACCTCATGAAATCATGAGGGCACCGTTCCTGAAACGTGATTGTAACCCCCCCATAGGTGTGGGCATACTCATCCAACCGAAGTTCTGCAATACTTCTTGCCTGCAGGGCAAGGAAAAATAGAGTCACTAGAAAATGAACAGCCTGTATCCTATTCTTAAAAAACCTCCCATAAATAATTCTTCACAGGAATGCAGCAAGAAAAAAAATGTTTGATCGAGGAAATTGCACCCTGAGTAAACCTATTCAGATGTTTAGATGCTCATGTGTAAAAATTGACAATTAAAAATGAAAACAAACCTCTTCGCCATAAGCTGATGCACTCAGAACAATGGCAAATATTGTCAGCATCCTGCATAGTACTGTACTCGAACCTGCAACGTGACACACAACGTGATGTACGACAAGCTACGCGTAATGTAACGCGAAGTAGCGTAACGCTCAGGTGGTTTCGTTAGTTCCTGGACTAAAATAAAATCACAGAAAACCACACCAAGAATTTTTTGACCAAATCGATCGTGCGCTCTAACCCGCTCCCGCCCCTGCTCCTGATTTTACTTCTTTTTTTTTTTTGGGGGGGGGGGGGGGGGGGGGGTGGCTCAACCAATCTTCAGGACTGTGCTGTATAGACCGAAAAACGAAAACGCCGAATGGCAGCTGATACCAGATCACTGCGATCGGTTTTCACGTACATGGCGCCGCCATTGGAGCGCAGAGCTGTGTTTGGAGGCCGACTCCTGTCCGTAACTGTCAGTCGATCCACAAACTCCCACCGAGTGTTGTCAAAGAATCGAAGCCAGTTGAGGCGCGTTCCTCTGGTTGGCTTTGTCTCCTTTTGAGCGAAACACTTGCCCTCTCACTCGCGTTGGGGGTGCCCCTGTCGTTTCCCTAACACGTGTGGGAGTTACATCAGAAGCTCCCATGAGAGTTGACCTATGTAATGAGTGTCGACGAGCTCTTCTTGAGGACCCCCATTTTGTTGTCGTTTCTGGTTGGCCTTGGGAGGGTTGGAATGTAGATTCGGAAATTCCTACTGGGAAAAAGTAACTCTTAAAATGTGGCACTTCATGGGTTGTTGCATCGTCATTATAACAGCAAACAAAACAACTCTGTTACCACAACAGACAAATATTGAAATATGTGAAATTTTACACACAGCCTGCGTTTTTGGTGAAAAATCTTCCTCTTGGCCACCCAGCAGTTTCTAAACTTTATCTTCAGGAAGCATCAGTAAAGGTCCTGGACTCAACGCTGGTGGGTGGCAAACTGGCGAAAGGAGGTCATGGCGACCTGCTGATCAGCGCCGTACATTCATGATGGGAAGGCTCCGATGATACTGACAGCGACCTGTTAGTTTATGCGTGTTACCAGAGCAACAAGGAAACTATCAAACTTCTTTTTGAAGGGCTCGGAAGAGGATGAGCGCGACGAATAAATTTCTCCCTCTGGTCGATCGGGCGCCATGCTGGGGGTAGGCCAAGGAGGGGATGCGGCTGCAAGAACCCACAAGCAAAGAGCGGATTAAAAAAAAAACAACAAGCATCCCCGGTTTGATGTGAAGATTCGATCTTCTTGGTGGGGCGGCGGCGGCGGCGCGATCGGGGGCGAAATGGGGAGGTTAGGTTGGTATGTGGGCTCTATGGGTTTGGGAAAGAACGACCTTTACGGGGAGCGCACGCCGATCGGATTTTGATCGCTTCCTTAGCGTCAAAGTGAAGGCTGGAAGAATACGTTTTCGAACGTCGACAGTAGCCGCAGCCGTCGCGACATCTCACCATCCCACCCCCACCACAAATTAAGCACCCAATTAAATCGTCGATTTTTATGCCATAGACCCCACCTGCTCTTGAAGCCATCCCATGTGTTTGCTTGACTGTAAAGTGCCTAATTTTATTTTCCCAGTGCATGTGACTGACATCATGTCGTTTTCTTGTTTTTGTTTTCTTGGGTGTTTTATTGACACTTCAATCCCATCTTAATATAATTGACTGTTGAAGGTTGTGTTTTTCTGTTTTGCTTTCCTAGCTGGGAGTGTTTTCCCTTTCCACAAAAAGATGATCCCTCCAAAATGGAACAGTTTCAGAGAAGCCGCCCCTTCACATCAAGCAAAGCGTCCAGTCCGCCGAATTTTATTCGAACAAAATCTTGAAGGAACTTCGGGTGACGGATGTCAGTCATGTGGAATGAGTGAATTATCAAGAGCATGATTTTGGCGATATACACCTAGGTGCTCGACATGTCGTATGAAAGCCCCCACATGGAATCCAGATGGAATCTCAGTTTCAGAGTTCCATGGCTCAGGTAATCTTTTTCATTTTCTTTTTCCTTGTTGCTGTTTTTTTTGTTTTCTTTTTTGGAGAAGTTTTTGTTTTCTTTAAGAGTAAAATAAATAAATACATACGAGGAGCGAATAAAGACTTTTTCCACATTTTTCTTCTCTCTAAAACTCAATTTTTTTGCAAGTATTTTCCCTTGCACTATCGTGGGCCAGAAGAAATAATAAGCTTCTGTACATAGTGTTCAGGGATATTGCCGTTACAGTTTGAAAATGTGCAATGGAACAGGATTTGACTATTTCGAGGGGGTTTCCAGAATGGTATTTCCCTCCCGGCAGGACTAGCTGGGTCTGGATGTAGTTGACAAAACATTATGATGTTTAATTATAATTGTAAGGTTTTGTTTGAGTGATTTCCCACATGTTTTCTAAATGGTTCAAGAGTGGATCTGTTTTTTATGTTGGGTGGTGGGTCTTCTTGTTTTTCTAATGGAAAGGTCGATGAAAAAATGAATGCCATCACGGTGGATTCCTGCAAAAAGCTGGGGCTTCTTTTCGAAACAGTCATGGTCTCGGTTGAGTTCGTGAACTCAACCGAGCAGTCGATGTCTAGGCAACTCACATCGGGATGTTGGGTGTCAATAAATACGATGGAGTCAAGGTGAGAACCCCCTGATCCAAATAAATAGATGATAGAAAAAGGAGTTCATGTTCAAGCAGCAAATAGACAAAAAAAAGCAGCAATTCCTTTCTTTTTGGTTTGATCTCGCTTCACTTCACTTGTTAAATGAATACCATTGCATTCTTACATCTTCATGTTTTTTATTTTCTTTCAAGTTGTTTTCTTTCTTTATCTTTTCCCCAGGTGTATATTCCTGATTCATGTGGCCGATGTGGCCGTTTTGATAGCAGAATCAGCTAGGGTCTTGGTTATTCTTAATGGTGGGGAGGAGCCAGTGGAGTCAGCTGTTCCAGATAAATTTGTCAGTGTGTTTGAAGAGGGAAAACTTATTGCAGAACATGCTGGGGTCTTAATTTTCAAAAAAAAGGCAAAAAATATATATACTTTTGATGGGGGTGAACGTTGGAACGATGCTCTCGTTTTTCTTATTGTTTCTTTTTTTTTTTGGGGGGGGGGGGGAAGGGGGAAGTGTTCGACCTCCAGGTCACTTCCTCGCGGGCACAGAATTGCTTCGAATCTTTCCTAGGCATGGTTGGTTTGGGCTGGGGTGTTCTTTTTTTAATCATTTTTCCATGTAAAATTCCATGTACAACTTCGCAGACGCGCGAGAGTGCGCCTGCACTTCCAATTTCGCGAAACCCAACAGTGAATGTAACCGCCAACCACTTCCTCGCGTGCAACAAAAGTCGCCACCAGAATCGGTGACTCATAATCCACACACCAAAAACTGGAAAAATGTTGTCTCAGTCGACGAAACACAAAAAGATTTAAACCGACCCGTTTGAGATCGTATGCGGGTCAACCACAGTGATCGAGGAGATTAAAACTCGAGAGTGGTACACAAAAATGGGATTAGAAAGATTCCAGATCAACGAAGTCGTGAATGATGAATCCGAGCCGAAAGAGATCTCAAGTAGATCGACGGCGGGTACCCTCCCACTCTGACACGACAATTTTTAACTTACGACTCGTGTGGGAGTAAGAGGTGGGTTGCACGTTGGGAATTTCGACCTCAGTCATTTTTCTACTTTGTCGAAGATTGGTTGATTGATTAAAAGTCGACAAAAAACACACACAAAACAAGAAAAAAAAAAACCCAATATTTTTCAACTTCCTTCTTGGTATGACCGACTCGGGATTATGTCGTAATTGTTTGGGAGGGTACGGTGCTCTTCACAGTTGGTAGTGCGATTCTCTGGAGCTCTATATGTATGTAAAGGTAAAGGTTTGTTCAGACAATAGCTGGCACTTTGTGCAGTTTTCTCGTCTTTGGTTTCAAAAGAAAAAAGTAACAATCAAAAGAAAATAAACAAATAATAATAACACTATGCTAAAATAGGCTGATATGCCCTCCCTCTCTCTGTTTCTTTTCATCCCTCCCCCCCCCCAAAAAAAAAGAACAAAAAAAGACGATATAAATAGTAATCAAGCAGAATGAGGGAAAAAAACAAAGGTCTTCTTCATCTCGATTCTCTGTAAAAGAAGAATTATGCACTACCTAAAAAACAAAAAAATGCCAAATATCCAAAAGTATTATACATATGTACATCTCATCCTCATTTCTTCCGAGTGTTGTTCCACAGAAATACAATGAATGGTTTGCAATTGCAATTGGTTGATCAATTGATCGATTGACACTCGCTCAAATACACACACAGCAAGAAATTAATCATCCCCACGCCAACATCAGGTGGAAATGGTTCTAACTATCACTGATGATTTCCTTACTCTCCTGCGGATCCCCCAACAGTGGCCTCCCCTGATTTGGAACTTCAAAGCTTTCCACCTCATTCCCACTGGACTCATCCACTTTATCGGTCAAAGCCCTGAGTACAAACCCCAGCACCAACATGTTCGATTGACTGGCCTTGTTTGCGACAATCAGCATCCTCTGGAGCATCGAAAACAGTCCAGCCAGTGCAGAGATGAGAAACGGTATGATCCCTATGTCATGCTGTCTCTGGCCATCGACCCCATAGAAATAAAGCACACTGATGAGCGCTGTTGCAAGGGGGGCCTCCACCACAGATTCCACCACCAACGCAGCCACAAAGTGCCGATGCAAATCGAACCTGGATAAGATGCTCCCCAATCTCCTCCTGGTGAGTTTGCTGATGAACGCCAAGAAATCAAAAACAGGGGTTCCTGCAATGGCAAGAAATACAATTTTCATTCCCTTGACGAAGCTATTGCCTCTGGTGCCCCATGAGATGACCAATCGATCCAAAACTGGTTCTGTTGCACCGTCTGACAAAGAGCTCCCCTTGGCTTCCTCTTGCACAAGCACAATCCTCCTCCAGAAAACAAAGAATGCCACCACTTTGTGCAAGGCTATTGCCCCCAGCATAAACCACACCGGAGATTCCCCCCACAATAAAGCCATGATGAAGAGGTTGGAGGCCACATCCAAAAGGTATATGCACACAGGGAGAAGAGATGTAAGCATCCACCGGAACGACCCACAGATGAAAACAGCACCATGGAAATTGCCTAGGTGGCTAGGAATTGGTGTTTTCTGTTTCATTGTCGAGAAGCCTTTCATGACATATTTTGGGATGGTCGATATCAGCACCAGGCCGATCACTAGCAGAGGAACCCACACCAGCAAAATCATTTTCACAAATTTCCTTGCTTGCCTTCTACAGTCAGAATCGTAGTTTGCCCAGTCACAGTAATAGGATTCCCCCTGCTGCAGCTCGCACATCCTCCGTCTGACCAATCGAGAGGGTTGATCTCCAGTGCTTGGGCAGATGGTCACTCTTTTCAGATCAGGAAGAGTGAGCAGACAGACAGGGGCGGTGTGGCCTTGTATGTTGATTTCTTCCAGCCTTGTGGATTCGCACCATCCCCTCGGTACCGAATTGGACATCAGTTTGTTGTTTTTGATGTCGAGTTTGGTGGTGGCTCCGTACAGGAAGGGAGGGAATTTCCCTTCGAACATGGTGTCCTTGATCGTTAGCCTGTTTTTATTCAACACAAGAAGTTTTTTTTGTGTGTGTGCAGCTCGAAAACACAAGTGAAAATTTTTGAGTGGATATGTACATGCACAACATGAAAAATGTAAGTGGATATATACAAATAGAGAGAGGGAGAGAGAGGGAGGCCTCCCCTAGGGGAACTTTTGAAAATGTTTTGAATTTTCTACCGTTTCTAATTGTCTTTAATGATTCTTTTTATAAATTTTCAAATGTAGTCTTTTCTATGCTTGTGTTTATGACTAAGAATGTTTCCGGCTTACTCTTCACTGAAGAATGGATCAGGGACGGGAAGGGGTCCCATCGGTGTGTCGATTTTATCTTGTCCAGGTAGAAAAGCAAGGAAAGAAACGGAATCCAGTTTTTTAAGAAAGCCAGACCGTCCTGCAAAAGCAAAAAATCAAAAAACAAAAAATGAATGACATGAAAAATCTACAGCAGGTGAACTCACAGATACCCGCCTGAAGTATTGCTGTTGTATTCTGAAAGTTTACAGAACAGTTTTTCTTTGTTGTCTGGGGAAGTGGGACTCTATATCACAAAACGTATATTAATTTTGAACGGTAAAAACAAGCAAAGAAAAGAATACAAGGATAGTGAGCTCAATGAGTTCTTCCAGTCTCCATAGAAAAACAAGCATTTTCTTTTTTTTTCTTTTTTCTTTTTTTGAAAGGATGGCGAGATCCTGCACCAAGTCAAAGCCAATGATAAACTATTCAGTGTGGATTCCCTCTGACTAGTCATGCAGGGCCAGGGAAAACGAAGGTGAATAAAAAGAAAAGCAAGTATCTTTTGCTGTGCAGAATGTACCTGAGGCAACTCCAGGGTAAATCGACAGCTCAACTGTGAATTGATTTCTTATCAGATCCAAAATGTTCATCAGAGCGGCATCTTGTTGTTTATCATATATATCAACAGCAATCCCTCTGCAAAAACCACACAAAAAATAAAAATAACCTATTCTTCTGGGTTCTGACATAAATGTTCCGAATTCACTGCAGAAAACTGGAGCGACAATTAAAAAACATGGCTGAAAGAAGGCACATCAGTGTTGGATATGCGATTGAAACAAAACAAAAGGGGGGGGTGGGGAATTTCAAGTTTTTTTATTTATTGTTTTGCCAGCAATGGGGAGCAAGCTGGATTACCAGGTGAGAAAAATTCAACAATTGAAGTACAATGCAATGGACTTAGTTTTTGGCCAGTGATGCATTTTCTCTCCTGGATAAATTATTAAGAGTTACTTTTATTTCGAACAAAAAAAATGCAAAATCAGGGATATTTCCGAGTAGGGTTTCTTTCTTTTCCCCCAATAAGATAGGAAGAGGGAGAAATTGGGATGCGGGAATGGTATTATTGATTTTCCTATTGTTCGAGCGGTTGGGTCCATATGCCACCCTTTTACACAGGGCAGGGACTGCATGGGGATTTGGCCTTGATGCAATTCATTTTGAAAAAGCAAAATGTTCTTGCTTACCCGTAGTAATCATCCTCGTACAAAGAAACATTGTAAACCATATTTCCGAGAGGATCATCCACCCAATTGAACCACGAATAAAGATAGGACACCCTGAGATTCACATGGGGAAATGTCAGTAATCCTGAAGTAATACAGAAAACCCTTAGGATGGGCTTTGTATCATCGGATCCTTGACTAAGCATGATATTGAGGTTGTCCAAAAAGTCCCCCCCCCCCCACTCTCCTGCTCTATCCACATAATGATACTCCTGAAAATTTTTTGTTCTATTTTTAATAATTTCAGAAGAAAAATATATCATAGTTACATCATATTCTACATTTATTAATCGGACTCTTCTCCACAGTACTTGATCCCAGGTAAACCAAAAATTCAAAAATATTTTAATTAAGAAAAAACAACAACAAAGAGTGTGGGGTAAAATGCTTTTTTTTATTTATAAATACTAATGGTGAAATTAATAAAACACCAGAAGCACATGAATGCACATGATGCCGAAACCAGCATTTATGAACATTCAAAATTACCTTGGGATGAAATTAGGAGGGGGAGGAGGAAGATGGCCATCGAAGTGACAATCCTCAAATTCTATCTTGGTTCTGACAACCAGAGAACAAAACGAAATACTTTAATTTTTTCTTGCAAAAAACAGCAAGATGTGCCAACAAAAAGAGCAGCGCAAGGGGAGCAATTTGCTTTAAAAAACAATTGTCTATAATATATTTTTTCAATTAAAAATTGCGCTGTGGATTCACAGTGCTGCTGGAAGCGTACTTGTGAAAATTTCCAGGGTGTTTGGACAGCGGTTGACCGAATTTGCAGTTTTTGATCTTGATCCTGAATCCACCACAAAGTAAGAAAAAAGCATTTGTGACAAAAAAACAAAAATGCAGATTTGAAAAATGTTTCCTTTTCAGCAGTAAGATCTTTCTTGGATGATTAGGACGGAACAGATTACAAAGAATTATCAACATCTTTTTGAATTGCATATATCAGTTTTCAACTTGCATGTATCAGTTTTCAATGTTTAATTTTCCGAGAAGTAAGAGAGACTTTCCTACTTTGAAAGTCTTGGAGGGACGAAACCATTCTTGAACATTGAAACGATATCGTAGCAGCCATCCAAAACCAGCTCCTCCATAAACTTGAGTTCCGAAATCGAATATCCCCATCCTGAAGAAACGACAAAAAAATCAACGAACCCCAAAATGTTTTCGTAATCCGAGCAGTCAAATTTTTCCAGCTTTATTTCATTCTCAAACAAAATCTATATTTTTGTATGTGAATTGATGGTAATATAATTTAAGCAAAATACTATCTTTGTCATAGCTACTGAGCGTACCTGTGACAGCATCTGCATCAATGATCAGCTTGTCAATCTCCAGTCCATTTATCCATTTGAAAAATTATTTTCTGTCGCCAGCCTGATGCACTTCCAGCTCCCAAATCCTGACATCAATTCCAAAAAAAAAGTTCCAAGTACCAAAATTGCATGAAGAGAAAAATACACTTTGCTGCTTCCATCGATGTTTGCCCCACCCCCCCTCCTAGAATATCAAAAGGATGCAACAACAATCAGAAGGAATATATATATATATATACATGTATGAGCGCACCTACCTGTCTGTCAAGGATTCTATATCACGAAGTGTGACACCGATTGCCTTTTGGTCCTGTTGAGTTCCATTCCAATTGAACCACGAATCCTCAACATATACACTGCACAATTAACCAAAAAAAAAAAAAATCAAAAACACTCCTCCCATTGAAAACCATCATGAAAACCTTGGCAGATCAGAGATCCGCACAAGCAATTTGTACAAAAAATAAATAAATGTTATTTTGATCGAAGAAAATGTACCTGATGAAGTAATCATGGGCACTCTCAAAAAGATTTGGAAACCTGGGAAGGGGCCCCTCAAACTTGGTATTATGTTATGACAACCTGCCCACACAGAAATTCGTCTTTATGGATTATAATATATTTGTACATGTAAATCTCATCAAGGTACTTTCACTTATTTTGTGGTTACACATTTTTTTTGCGTTCATTTAACTTTTTGATACCCCCCCTCCTTTGTTTCTTTCCTCATTGCATGTTTGTTTGGTTTTTCACAGAAAAGATGAAGCTGGGAACTCTGCTTATGGGGCTCAGGTAGTGTTGTTGAAACCTACAGCATTTTTCCAGGATTTTATATATGATTATTTTCCTATAGGATTATTGTTTGTTCTTTGTTGGGGAAAACGTTGCTGAGAAGAAGGGGCAGGTTTCCCCCAAAACCACCAAAAAACTAAACAAACAGCCTTCTATGCATTTTTTTTTGAATCCAACGATGAGATTGAACTAACCATTCCAATTTCGCAAAAGATTCTTCAGGCAAACGAGCATTGAGCCAAACATTGTCCATCTGCAGGCTGCTCAGGTTTTTGTTTTTTTCCCATATGAATAAAACAAATGCACACACAAACACATTCAAAAACAAAGAAACACTCATTGGCTGGATGGTAGACACCCCCAGTTTTGTTGCATCTCAAAATAAAAAAAATGAAACAAAAAAAAGACAGTCCTTAGTTTTAAATTGTTCTCATATTTCAAAGACGAAATGGGTTCAAAATCCATGGAAGAAAAAAAAAAAAGAATCCAGCGCACGCAACAACAAAATCAATCAGCTATTTAAAATCGAAGAAGCCACCTGACTTTTTTTTTCTTCTTGAAATAGAAAAACACAGCGCAAGTCCAAAAGCAAACAGACTTTTATTCTCTCACCTCTGAAGCCCTGGTGGAAGATTGGACAGGGAAATCATTTCCCCGGGTTCTTCCAGCCGGACTTTCAAAGAAATCACATTCATGGAGGCATTTTTCACGAATTGGCTCAATTTTGGATCTACAAAAAAATTATCACAACATGAAAAATGGATTGCATCAAACTGGAAGCAACCGAAGATCAAATTCAATGACAAGCAATCGCCAATCCTACTTTTGGAAAAACAAAATATCAGCATTCATGAAAAAACCGAAAGATCTTCAAAAGATCATACATCAATAATACAATCAAATTAAAATCAAGGCAAGGATTCGATTTGGGTGAACAGACAGCTCTTGACCAATACAAAATTGACGGTCCATGGATTGCAACAGTGGTTGATCTTTCAAATTCTCTATTTCTTTGTTAACCTTTTGGGGGGGGGGGGTTAATTACTAATTTCATGCTCAATTTTGAATCTTTACTTTATTATTTTTTTTATTTCTCTGTGTCAGTACTGACCCGTGGCAGCAGAGCCTTGGATCTCCAATGAAATGGCTCGGTCAACCTGGTTGATCAATTTGAGAAGCTCGTCTTGTCTTCTAAATTCAAAAATGTGCAGGACCAAACACCACCTGAATGTCACATACACCAATCTTTTCTTTTTTTAAATTGATTTTTTTTTCCTCACAATGCACACCACAAGAAAAAAAGCACCATTACTTCGGTCATTTTGTTTCCCAGAAAAAAAGTGGGGGGCCTTGCTTTTTGCTGTCAGTCGATGACTCCATCATCTTAACATGGAGAAGGAAAAAACTTATTGAAAAAAAAACACTCGTGAATTGATGAAATGTGGAGAGGCTTAATCACCAGGGTTTTTTTTGTTTTGTTGAACTGATCTGAATCTTCAAAAAAAATAGATCTGAAAGTTGAATTAAAAAAAAATAATAATAATAAATCCTGAAACGTGATTGTAACCCCCCCCTAGGTATGGGCATACTCATCTAACCGAAGTTCTGCAATACTTCTTGCCTGCAGGGCAAGGAAAAATAGAGTCACTAGAAAAACGAACAGCCTGTATCATATTCTTAAAAAACCTCCCATAAATAATTCTTCACAGGAATGCAGGAAAAAAAAAAATGTTTGATCGAGGAACTTGCACCCTGAGTAAACCTATTCAGATATTCAGATGCTCATGTGTAAAAATTGACAAGAGAAATTAAGAACAAACCTCTTCGCCATGAGCTGATGCACTCAGAACAATGGAAAATATTGACAGCACCCTGCATAGTACTGTACTCGAACCTGCAACGTGACACACAACGTGATGTACGACAAGTTACGGGTAATGTAACTCAGGTGGTTTTGTTAGTTCCTGGACTAAAATGATATCACAGCAAACCACACCAAGAAATTTTGACCAGCTTCGATCGTCCAAATCGATCGTGCGCTTTAACCCCCTCCCGCCCCTGCTCCTGATTTTACTTCTTTTTTGGGGGAGGATCGCTCCATCAATCTTCAGGACTGTGCTGTATGGACCGAAAAACGAAAACGCCGAATGGCAGCTGATACCAGATCACTGCGATCGGTTTTCACTTACATGGCGCCGCCATTTGAGCGCAGAGCTGTGTTTGGAGGCCGACTCCTGTCCATAATTGTCAGTCGATCCACAAACTCCCACCGAGTGTCCCAAAGAATCGAAACCAGTTGAGGCGCGTTCCTGCGGCAAACTGGCAAAAGGAGGTCATGGCGACCTGCTGATCAGCGCCATACATTCATGATGGGGAGGCTCCCGATGCTGATGATAGCGACCTGTTATATTATGTGCAACAAGGAAACCATCAAACTTATTTTTAAAGGGCTTGGAAGAGGATGAACACGACGAATAACTTTCTCCCTCTGGTTGATCGAGCGCCATGCTGGGGGTAGGCCAAGGAGGAGATGCGGCTGCAAGAACCCACAAGCAAAGAGCGGATTGAAAAAAAAAAAAACAAGCATGCCCGGTTTGATGTGAAGATTCGATCTTGGTGGGGCGCCGCCGCCGCGCGATCGGGGGCCGATATGGGGGGAGGTTAGGTGCATGTGGGCTCTATGGGTTTAGGGAAGAACGACCCTTGTTTTTTTTCTGTGACATAATATGGGGAGCGCAGCATCGATCCGATTTTGATCGCTCAGCAACGAGTTGCCATCCATGGAAAAGCGTTTTTGGTTGCTTTGGTTGTTTTTCGTTTTTTTTTATTTTTTTGGTTGCATTCTTGTGCAGCGTCAAATGAAGCATACGTTTTTGAACGTCGACAGCAGCCGCAGCCGTCGCGACATCTCACCATCCCACCCCCACCACAAATTAAGCACCCAATTAAATCGTCGACTTTTATGCCATAGACCCCACCTGCTCTTGAAGCCATCCCATGTGTTTGCTTGACTGTAAAGTGCCTAATTTTATTTTCCCAGTGCATGTGACTGACATCATGTCGTTTTCTTGTTTTTGTTTTCTTGGGTGTTTTATCGACACTTCAATCCCATCTTAATATAATTGACTGTTGAAGGTTGTGTTTTTCTGTTTTGCTTTCCTAGCTGGGAGTGTTTTCCCTTTCCACAAAAAAATGATCCCTCCAAAATGGAACAGTTTCAGAGAAGCCGCCCCTTCACATCAAGCAAAGCGTCCAGTCCTCCGAATTTTATTCGAACAAAATCTTGAAGGAACTTCGGGTGACGGATGTCAGTCATGTGGAATGAGTGAATTATATCAAGAGCATGATTTTGGCGATATACACCTAGGTGCTCGACATGTCATATGAAAGCCCCCACATGGAATCCAGATGGAATCTCAGTTTCAGAGTTCCATGGCTCAGGTAATCTTTTTCATTTTCTTTTTCCTTGTTGCTGTTTTTTTTGTTTTCTTTTTGGAGAAGTTTTGGTTTTCATTCAGAATAAAATAAATAAATACATACGAGGAGCGAATAAAGATTTTTTCCACATTTTTCTTCTCTCTAAAACTCAATTTTTTTGGTAGTATTTTCCCTTGCACTATCGTGGGCCGGGAGAAATAATAAGCTGTACAGGGATATTGCCGTTACAGTTTGAAAATGTGCAATGGAACAGGATTTGATTATTTCGAGGGGTTTCCAGAATGGTAATTCCCTCCCGGCAGGACTAGATGGGTCTGGATGTAGTTGACAAAACATTATGATGTTTAATTATAATTGTAAGGTTTTGTTTGAGTGATTTCCCACATGTTTTATAGATGGTTCAAAAGTGGGTCTGTTTTTTATGTTGGGTGGTGTGTCTTCTTGTTTTTGTTTAATTTGAAAGATCGATGAAAAAAGTGAATGCCATCACGGTGGATTCCTGCTAAAAGCTGGGGCTTCTTTTCGAAACAGTCATGGCCTCGGTGGAGGTGGTGAACTCTTCTGCAGTCGATGTTCAGACAACCGGCCACATCGGGACGTTAGCTGTCGATAAATGCGATGGAGTCAAGGTGAGCACCCCCTGATCCAAAAAAGATTATATATATATATATATAGATATATGTGTGATAGATTAAATCATTATCTTCATAATAAATAAAGGAGTCCATGTTCAAGCAGCAAATAGAAAAAGCAGCAATTCCTTTCTTTTTGGTTTGGTCTCTTTTTCACCTCACTTGTTAAATTAAAACCATTACATTCTTACGTTCTTCATGTTCGTTGTTCAATTTTCTTTCAAGTTTTTCCCTTTCTCCTTTTTTCCAGGTGTATATTCCTGATTCGTCGACCGATGTGGCCATTTCGACAACAAAATCAGCTAGGGTCTTGGTTATTGTCACCGGTGGGGAGGAGCCAGTGGAGTCGGCCGTTCCAGACCAATTTGTCAGTGTGTTTGAAGAGGGAAAACTTATTACTACTAGGCCAGCAGAACATGCGGGGGCTTAGTTTTCCAGAAAAAGAAAATCAAAAAAGGTTTCTTATCTTTTATGGGGGTGAACGTGGGAACAATGCTTTCGTTTTTTTTATTGTTTCTTTTTTGGGGGGAGGGGGGCTTGGTTCGACCTGTTCGACGTTAATGTAACCGCCAACCACTTCCTCGCGTGCAACAAAAGTCGCCACCAGAATCGGTGACTCATAATCCACGCACCAAAAACTGGAAAAATGTTGTCTCAGTCGACGAAACACAAAAAGCTTTAAAGCGACCAGTTTGAGATCGTATGCGGGTCAACCACAGTGATCGAGGAGATTAAAACTCGAGAGTGGTACACATAAATGGGATTAGAAAGATTCCAGATCAACGAAGTCGTGAATGATGAATCCGAGCCGAAAGAGATCTCAAGTAGATCCACGGCGGGTACCCTCCCACTCTGACACGACAATTTTTAACTTACGACTCGTGTGGGAGTAAGAGGTGGGTTGCACGTTGGTTGAAATTCCCAACCTCAGTCTTTTTTTACTTTGTCGAAAATTGGTTGATTGATTGAAAGTCAACAAAAACACACACAAAGCAAGAAAAAAAACCCAATATTTTTCAACTTCGTTGGTGGTAGCAGGAAACGTGATATAACCGACTCGGGATTATGTCGTAATTGTTTGGGAGGGTACGGTGCTCTTCACAGTTGGTAGTGCGATTCTCTGGAGCTCTATATGGATGTAAAGGTAAAGGTTTGTTCAGACAATAGCTGGCACTTTGTGCAGTTTTCTCGTCTTTGGTTTCAAAAGAAAAAAGTAACAATCAAAAGAAAATAAATAAATAATAATAACACTATGCATAGTGTTAGCATATGCTAAAATAGGCTGATATGCCCTCCCTCTCTCTGTTTCTTTTCATCCCTCCCCCCCCCCAAAAAAAAACGAACAAAAAAAGACGATATAAATAGTAATCAAGCAGAATGAGGGAAAAAAACAAAGGTCTTCTTCATCTCGATTCTCTGTAAAAGAAGAATTATGCACTACCTAAAAAACAAAAAAATGCCAAATATCCAAAAGTATTATACATATGTACATCTCATCCTCATTCCTTCCGAGTGTTGTTCCACAGAATGTACCTGAGGCAACTCCAGGGTAAATCGACAGCTCAACTGTGAATTGACTTTTTATCAGATCCAAAATGTCCATCAGGGCAGCATCTTGCTGTTTATCATATATATCAACAGCAATCCCACTGCAAAAACCACACACAAAATAAAAATAACCTATTCTTCTGGGTTCTGACAAAAACATTTCCGAATTCACTGCAGAAAAGTGGAGCGACAATTAAAAAACATGGCTGAAAGAAGGCACATCAGTGTCGGATATGAGATTGAAACAAAAAAAAGGGGGGGAGGGGATTTCAAGTGTTTTTTTTATATATTGTTCTGCCAGAAATGGGGAGCAAGCTGGATCACCAGGTGAGAAAAATCTGCATTTTCTCTCCTGGATAAATTCTTGGTTTTTTTAATTTATTTCATAAAAAATACAAAATCAGGAATATTTCGAGTAGGGTTTCTTTCTTTTCCCCAATAAGATAGGAAGAGGGAGAAATTGGGATGCGGGAATGATATTCTTGGTTTTCCTATTGTTCGAGCGGCAGATTTCTAAATCACCCTTTTACACAGGGTAGGGACTGCATGGGGATTTGGCCTTGATGTAATTAATTTTGAAAAGCAAAATGTTGCTGCTTACCCGTAATCAACCTCGTACATAGAAACATTGTAACCCATATTTCCGAGAGGATCATCCACCCAATTGAACCACGAATAAAGATAGGACACCCTGAGATTCACAGGGAAAAATGTTAGTAATCCTGAAGTAAAACAGAAAACCTTTAGGAAGGGCTTTGTATCGTCGGAATCTTGACTAAGCATGATATTGAGGTTGTCCAAAAAGTTCCCCCCCCCCTCTCCTGCTCTATCCAAATAATGATACTCCTGAATTTTTAACTCGATCCAGGTAACACAAAAATTCAAAAATATTTTATACTTGAAAAAAAAAAGATCCTCTGTGTTCAGTAGTTTGTTCTTTGTTGGGGAAAACGTTGCTGAGAAAAAGGGGTAGGTTTCCCCAAAAACCACCAAAAAACAAAACAAATTGCCTTCCATGCATTTTTTTTTTTAATCCAACAACGAGATTGAACAAACCATTGCAATTTCGCAAAAGATTCTTCAGGCAAACGAGCATTGAGCCAAACATTGTCCATCTGCAGGCTGCTCAGGTTTTTGTTTTTTTCCCATATCAATAAAACAAATGCACACGCACAAACACGTTCAAGAACAAAGATTCACCCATTGGCATGACACCTCAAGTTTTGTTGCATCTCAAAATTCACAAAATAAAAAAAAAGACTGTTCTTAGTTTTGTTCTCATATTTCAAAGACAAAATGTGTTCACAATCCATGGAAGAAAAAAAATAATAATCCAGCGCAACAATAAAATCAATCAGCTATTTACAATCGGAGAAGGCAACTGACTATTTTTTTCTTGAAATAGAAAAAACAGCGCAAGTACCAAAAGCGAACAGACTTTGATTCTCACCTCTGAAGCCCTGGTGGAAGATCGGACAGGGAAATCATTTCCCCGAGTTGAATGCGATGTTATGTGTTACCTGCTGAGATCATGAGGGCACCGTTCCTGAAACGTGATTGTACCCCCCCCCAATAGGTATGGGCATACTCATATAACCGAAGTTCTGCAATACTTCTTGCCTGCAGGGCAAGGAAAAATAGAGTCACTAGAAAAATGAACAGCCTGTATCCTATTCTTAAAAAACTTCCCATAAATAATTCTTCACAGGAATGCAGCAAGAAAAAAGAATGTTTGATCGAGGAACTTGCACCCTGAGTAAACCTATTCAGATGTTCAGATGCTCATGTGTGAAAACTGACAAGTAAAAATTAAGAACAAACCTGTTCGCCATAAGCTGATGCACTCAGAAAAATGGAAAATATTGTCAGCACCCTGCATAGTACTGTACTGGAACCTGCAACGTGACACACAACGTGATGTACGACAAGCTACGCGTAATGTGACGCGAAGTAGCGTAACGCTCAGGTGGTCTCGTTAGTTCCTGGACTAAAATAATATCACAGCAAACCAAACCAAGAATTTTTGACCAGCTTCGATCGTCCAAATCGATCGTGCGCTCTAACCCGCTCCCGCCCCTGCTCCTGATTTTTCCTTCTTTTTTTTTTGGGGGGGGGATGGCTCAACCAATCTTCAGGACTGTGCAGTATGGACCGAAAAACGAAAACGCCGAATGTCAGCTGATACCAGATCACTGCGATCGGTTTTCACGTACATGGCGCCGCCATTTGAGCGCAGAGCTGTGTTTGGAGGCCGACTCCTGTCCATAATTGTCAGTCGATCCACAAACTCCCACCGAGTGTCCCAAAGAATCGAAGCCAGTTGAGACGCGTTCCTGCGGCAAACTGGCAAAAGAAGGTCATGGCGACCTGCTGATCAGCGCCATACATTCATGATGGGGAGGCTCCCGATGATACTGATAGCGACCTGTTATATTACGTTTGTCACCAGTGCAACAAGGAAACTATCAAACTTCTAGGATGAGCGCGACGAATAACTTTCTCCTTCTGGTCGATCGAGCGCCATGCTGGGGGTAGGTCAAGGAGGGGATGCGGCTGCAAGAACCCACAAGCAAAGAGCGGATTGAAAAAAAAACAGAACAACCATGCCCGGTTTGCTGTTTGAAGATTCGATCTTCTTGGTGGGGCGGCGGCGGCGCGATCGGGGGCCAAGTGGGGGGAGGTTAGGTGCATGTGGTTTTGGGGAAGAACGACCTTTCTTCTTTTTCTGAGACATTTTACGGGGAGCGCACGCCGATCCGATTTTGATCGCTTCCTTAGCGTCAAAGTGAACGCCGGAAAAATACGTTTTTGAACGTCGACAGTAGCCGCAGCCGTCGCGACATCTCACCATCCCACCCCCCATGTGGAATGAGTGAATGTCATCAAGAGCATGATTCTGGCGATATACACCCAGGTGCTCGACATGTCATATGAAAGCCCCCACATGGAATCCAGATGGAATCTCGGTTTCGGAGTTTCTTGGCTCAGGTAAATCTTCTTCTTGTTTCTTATGATTCTTTTTTGCTGGTGGGTTTTCTTTTTAAAGAACTCTTGGTTTTCTTAGAATAAAATTAATAAATACATATCAGAAAAGGATAAGGATATTTTTTTTCTCTTCTTCTCTACAGAAGAAGATAGTTTTAGCACTTACACTTTTATGGGCTGGAAGAAAGATGTATATGATGTCCAAAATCCAAAAAAACTCGATGTAAATTACAATAACAATGTTTTTTGATCGGAAATTACAATGCACAATTATTATACATCATGTCTTTCGATCTATTAAGAAATGTTTTTCTTCTTGGTGAAAGACCCCCCAGTGGAAAGTGCTCCACCACCTGCAGACAAAAAAATAAACACTGGCACCCAAAGTCAAGAAACCTGAATTTCCCGAAAGCGAACCAATTGGCCTACCTCAGGTGTGATTTTTGTTTTATACAAGATGTGTGTGTGTGTTTTAAAAAAAATGATAAGAAAAGTAATAGAATTTTTTATCATAAAAATTGAACACAAGGCAGTTTAAAGGAAAGCATGAAATTAATCTTCCCACAAGACAAACGGGGTGGCCAACGACGCCGTCGACGACGCCTCAACGACGGTCGATATCGTCGTATCGAGCGTCGGCGCACCAACGACGAACCGTCGGTGTGTGCCGTCGATTCGTCGGCACACACCGACGGTTCGTCGTTGGTGATGCCGACGCACCGTCGTTGGTGGCGCCGACGGTTTGTCGTTGGTGACACCGTCGATTCGTCGTTGATGGCACCGACGCTTCGTCGTTGCTGACGCCGACGTTTCGTCGTTGATAGCGCCGACGTTTCGTCGTTGCACACCGACGTTTCGTCGTTAGTGGCGCCGACGGTGTGTTTGATGATCGATTGATTGGGGGTGATGGGCTCTTTTTGCTGCAATATAATTGAATTGATTGATTTCCTTTTTGTCAGGGCTGCCTGGACTCGAACCAGGCTGTGGCGAGTCGCCACTGGCGACCAGCAGCCCTGGAAATAGTTTTCAGCTTTTTTTTTGCAGTTTTTTTTTGGTTGATGGGCAGCCCCAAATGATCCAGGCAAAGCGGAGTGCAGACCTTCATCCTCATTGTCATTGTCATCATCAACATTGAACTATTGCTGGATCATTTCCTAGTCGACGGATGCATTATCGGTGTCATCCGCTTCCCAATCATCACAATTCACATCACAATTGTCAAGACCCACCATCCCAAGCAGCATCACGGCCTGTGAAACAACAATGTGATGGAGGATTAAATTCCTCCAGTGTAAGAAATGATGGTCCAGCAGTGCTTCAGTTCCTCAACGCTGTCGTAGGTATGCTTTGATCCGAAAATTATAATGCATTGCAAATCTATTTCAAGCACTGGGGCTGATGCAAAGGTTTTCCGCGAATGAGAATATAAAAATTTGGAAAACCAAGATCAAGTCCTCAGCTGGTAATTTCGTATCAATGGGATTTTTCTCAAGGAAAGTGCTCGATAGAAATTTACTTATTTTCCCAAGAACCCAAGAAAAAAGATATGACAATTTGATATGAAAACGAGCAAAGCTTTCTATGCAAGAACTGGCAAGAGTTTTGAGTTGCAGAAAGTTTCACACTGTGGGGAAGAAAGAATTCCCCATCAGAATATAGCTTTTTTCGTTACGAAATTACTGACCTCTTGGAATCGGCACTCCCACATCACCTTGTTCATTTCCTGCCAGACCACACATCCCTTTCCATCCGTCCCAGGAAATGCCAGCTTACCCTCTCATTCTTCGAGCTTGTTTTTTTTCAAATCCTTGTGTCTTCGGAGTGCATTTGATTTGCCCAAGCCTTCACAAATGCACAGCCTCCTGGTTGAACCCAGATGTTTTTTTTTTGTTCCCTTCTTTGATTTGTTCCTCGTCGGCTCATCCCGACTTGTTGGAAAACTATTGAAGGAAGCCTGCAAGCGCTTTTTCCACCTCTGGCTCCAGCGGCCGAGGGATTCAAGCCCGGCAATGAATGTTCGGAAGGAGTCCTCACCTACACATTGTCAATACATATCACCAGAATACGATATATGCAATTCATTTTACTTTGATTGGATTCTCAAGATTTACAATTCTAGAGATACCTTCATAAAGCTCCAGTGTCAGGATATCTGGTCGAAACATCCTAATCTTCCACACGATGCAAAAATATCAAGTTAGAATATTTGATACGTAGGAAAATTTGGTCGAGGGATATTGCAACATATGGTTATCATTTTTCTTTTTTGGATAAGAGGAGGAAGTGACCTAAATTTCTCGCAGAAACAGGAAACGCTGCCAGGAAGTGGAGCCCAAATGGTTTCATAACCCCAGATGGTTTCATAGAAATACATCGTAAGTGCTTTCTGAGGATGATACCCACTTCTGGCAGTAAGTGCGATAGACCACACTCTTGTGCAATTTTAGTTACGACAGCCCAACATTAACTTCATGCACAGCTTTATCCTCCTATTCCTTGCATTCCTGATACTTGGGTCCAGCTTCCAGTGTATGTATTTTATTGTGATCCGTCGAACCCCACAGCTTCCTCCACATCTCCCACCAGGCACCCTGGGGCACTAATCGATGCTTGTAAAGCAAACACCATACTTTAACCAGGACGTTCCTGGTTTCTGCAAAAAAAAAAACAAAAAAAACCATAATCGACAGTGGATTGACCAGTTTTTTTTTTCCTCCACGGTTATTTCAATCACTCAGACTGTATGAGACTTTCAGGCCTTGTCGCTTCACCTGACATTTCCAGATAGCATTCCACTGCAAAAGTTTCTGAGTAGCAACTGAATATCAAACTGGCGAGCTGCCAAAGCATGGATTGATTAGGAATGGGTCCAGTTCCAGGAAACCAACCTAAGACACTAAGATCATATTTTCCACAGCTACTTTGTGCCAAAACCTCGTTTTCCTATCTATGTTTGCCATAATAACTCGCCAGGAGCCATTAAAATGAGCTTCTCACCTTCTCTGTGGACAAGAATCAACACAGCTCGAGTGAACATGTATCTCCGCAGCTTGGGAATTCCCTGAGCACCTCACTCTTTTTCACATCACTCAAACATATGATGCATCTGAACTTTGGCCCTGATAGACACAGGACATCATCGCAGTGAGCGATCAGTGGGAGTCTTTGTGGTATGAAACAAAAGGTGCAATTCAAGACAAAAAAAAATCCATGAATAAGAAAATGCATGTAATGCAGATTGAAATGTCTCGAAAAAGGGATTGGCTCGTATCGGTGAAGAAGCCAATGTGAATTTTGTGAACACTACACTTTTCCCCTAAAAAAAAAGAAAATGGCAGATTTTATTAAACTTTTTTTCACCTGAATCTGCTCCACAGACACTCCCCCCACAAGATCTTTGCCCCCGCTTTCGAATTCAAAATTGCCCTCCACAGCATCCTCCAGCTGGCCATAGATCTTTTCAATTTGTTTGTTTGCAAACAATCAGTATCAGCGTGAAGAATCTCTTGAGAGATGAGCACCATACTTCTTGCATGAAAGTTGAAAAGAGGGCATCCATCAGGAAAAAGCTGCACAAACAATTAAAAAAAAAAAAAAACGAGCCAATACCTGTCTTGGTCTTGATGTCTCCATAGCCACTTGGGCATTCGTGTTCCTGGGTCCGAGTCTGCTGACGACTTCCTCAATTATGTCATGCTTCTTGCAGCACGTTGCGAGCTCTCCTGACTTCGGAAGATGTGTCCTTGTTTTTCCGTACTGGAAATGCGAAAACCAACTTTGAAACTAACTACAGCGAAACAGCACAAGAGGAACAGAGTGTACTGTCGAATCCACTGGTCCTAGATGAGAGGCAGACGGTTCACTCGACGTAAATAGCGGGGATATCCTCGCCGCAAATGAAAAGCTTTCATTATTGAAAGAGGAACATCGACGTTGTTTGCCCCCGACGAAGGTTTTGACGTCAAAACCTTCCATCTCGTCTCCCTGCTCCTCCGCTCCCAACAAAAAAGTCGCACGTTGGATGACAGATCTCTCTAGGGAGGCGAAGCGTGCTTTGAAATCTGCAATTGCAATTGCTGCAGGCGATTGTTAGTAGGTCGGCGGAGCGTCGTTGTGTTTTTCGTCACACAAACTGCGCAGTGTGTGTGATGATAAAGACAACGACGCTCCACCGACGCTATTGTGCTCGGCGTGTGAGACAACGCGCACGCCGAGCAGTTATCGCCGACGATTTGACAAGACCGATCCTTGGAGACTTCCAACGACGGCGTCGTTGGCCACTCCATTCGTCTTGTGCCATTACTGTTTTCTTTTCAACACGTTTTCAATAGGCTTGCATTAGAAATGGGACTGTAAGCAATGTCATTAAAAAAAAGAGTGATGTGATTATGAAAAAGAGTGATGTGATGTGACAGGTGCATCCAACAAGATCCTGGCAGCCACAGGTTGATAAACCAAACCCTGCTCATCTGGTTGCTGATGTTTTTGATGCCAGAAAGAAGGTAAAAAATAATAATATGAAGACACCCTTTTTTTTGTTTTTCATTTTGATCAAATAGATTGGTATGTAAAGGACGAGCCGACCACTCCATACACAAACAAAAAGACGGGAAAAAAATTATCCTAGTGTTTTTTTTCTTTTCTTCTTTTTAACATCGGTTGAGGGAAAATCCTGGATATGATCAAATCATGAAAAGATCATATGCATGTGTGTTTTTTTCTTTTTTTTTTCCAGGGTGGGGGGGGGGGGGGAAGGGAGAGATTGGCAAAGTATCATTATGTTTGAAAAATTTGACATTCTTTCTGAGCACAACTGACAGGGATTGAAGAAAGTAACGGATGCAGAAAAATCTAAAAACATTCCAGGCAGGTCTGGCTTGGTTCCTGTGAAATTACAGTCGACTGGGGCGCCCACGGTGAAAGCTGGAAAAACAGAGCTGGTAATGGAGAGAAAACGAACCGTGGAAAATCACGAGGGCAACAAGGAAATCTTCCTCGAAAACACCAACCCCCGACAAACGGTGTACATCTACAAGTGTGAAGATTCTATTGTGAAGGTGCGACTGGTCAGGGCTGCTTTTTTCCATTTTTTTTTATTTTAATCTTTTTTTTTTTGGGGGGGGGGGGGTTGCCAGAATGATAATTCCCTCCCGAGAGGACTAACTGGGTCCGGATGTAGTTGACAAAACTTCACAAGCTCTTGTCCGAGTGATTTCCCGCATGTTTGCTGGATCGAGAGTGTGTCTGTTCTTTATGTTGTTGTTTTGTTTTGTTTTTGTTTAATTTGAAAGATCGATGAAAAAAGTGAATGCCATCACGGTGGATTCCTGCAAAAAGCTGGGGCTTCTTTTCGAAACAGTCATGGTCTCGGTGGAGGTGGTGAACTCTTCTGCAGTCGATGTTCAGGCAACCGGCCACATCGGGACGTTAGCTGTCGATAAATGCGATGGAGTCAAGGTGAGCACCCCCTGATCCAAAAAAGATTATATATATATATAGATATATGTGTGATAGATTAAATCATTATCTTCATAATAAATAAAGGAGTCCATGTTCAAGCAGCAAATAGAAAAAGCAGCAATTCCTTTCTTTTTGGTTTGGTCTCTTTTTCACCTCACTTGTTAAATTAAAACCATTACATTCTTACGTTCTTCATGTTCGTTGTTCAATTTTCTTTCAAGTTTTTTCCTTTCTCCTTTTTTCCAGGTGTATATTCCTGATTCGTCGACCGATGTGGCCATTTCGACAACAAAATCAGTTGGGGTCTTGGTTATTGTCACCGGTGGGAGTCGGCCGTTCCAGACCAATTTGTCAGTGTGTTCGAAGAGGGAAAACTTATTACTACTAGGCCAGCAGAACATGCGGGGGCTTAATTTTCCAGAAAAAAAAAATCAAAAATGGTTTCTTATCTTTTATGGGGGTGAACGTGGGAACAATGCTTTCGTTTTTTTATATTGTTTCTTTTTTTGAGGGGGAGGGGGGCTTCGTTCGACGTGTTCGACGTGAATGTAACCGCCAACCATTTCCTCGCGTGCAACAGAAGTCGCCACCAGAATCGGTGACTCATAATCCACACACCAAAAACTGGAAAAATGTTGTCTCAGTCGACGAAACACAAAAAGCTTTAAACCGACCCGTTTGAGATCGTATGCGGGTCAACCACAGTGATCGAGGAGATTAAACTCGAGAGTGGTACACAAAAATAGGATTAGAAAGATTCTAGATCAACGAAGTCGTGAATGATGAATCCGAGCCGAAAGAGATCTCAAGTAGATCGACGGCGGGTACCCTCCCACTCTGACACGACAATTTTTAACTTACGACTCGTGGGGGAGTAAGAGGTGGGTTGCACGTTGGGAATTTCAACCTCAGTCATTTTTTACTTTGTCGAAGATTGGTTGATTGATTGAAAGTCGACAAAAAACACACACAAAACAAGAAAAAAAAAACAATATTAAATAAAAAACAATCTAGAGAATCCAATGGAAAGATTTTTGCACAAAACTCTCCACTCCACAACTCCACAGCAAAAATAGAGAGCTCGTCTGAACGCTCATCCTGTCCGAGTTACCAGGTTACTAGCGCTAGTTCTGAACTACTAGCGCTAGTAACGATGTTCACCCCCCTCCACTTTCTCTTTCAAACTTCATATTTTTTTCCAAAATTTTGCACAGACCTTTCTTATGACTTGAATGTACTGGTAAATAAGAATGAGATCAAAATTCAAACATTAGATCCTAATGCACGCCTCCTATCTCCTTGTTAGGCATTTGTGTCGCAGAAACAGTGTTTTAAGTCTCTTCCACATTTTTCTTTCCACGACGCTTGGAACGTGAAGTTTAGACCTAATATTTGGAGTGTGTTTTAAAAACACTGAAACACATTATGTGTCAAAACATCAAGCAAAAATAAACTTTTTAAAGACTCCTAGTATCTCACTCATATGGAGGTAATTTTAGGTTGCTGTAGAATTGACTTGTCTATACCATTATGGCCGGTACCTGAAAAACTAGATTTTTCGAGCTCATGAAATGCATTGGAGGTGAATCCACACCTATCAAGGATTCTTTGGAAAAAATTCCGACCCCATTTGATGAAATTATCCTCTCGTAATGCTAATCCAAAGTTGATGCGTTTCTGCCAGTTCATTTTATCCGAATCATGGATGTGACCTTATGTACGACCTAATTGTACAAAAACCATAAGATATCAACAAAAAACTTCGTAATATGAAAAAAATTTAAACGAGCATCTTAATCTCTAATTTGTTTCATATTTTGGAGGAGTTCTAACAAGTATAGCCTAGAAATCATGGGCACATAATAAGCATTCATTCCCACCAAAATATATCACTTTGGAGGTAATATCTCCCTCTTGAAACATTACATCGAAGATTTTGAATATTAGTCAACATTTATGTGTCCACATATAGAATAAATTGGTCTAACGACAATAAACGGCAAGAAACTGTCAAAATGCATCAAGTTTGCATTGACCTAATGGAACGATTTTTACATCAAATGAGGTTAGTTTTTTTTTCTTAGAACCCTCAATAGGTGTGGATTCACCTACAATCTATCCCATAAGCTCGAAAATTTTAGTTTTTGAGGTACTGACCATAATATGGTAGAAAAGACAATTCTGCAGAAAAAGCTAAAATTGCACTAACATTGGTGAGAAGCTACGAGCCTCTCAACTTTTTTTTTCCACTTTAGATTTTTTTACTCAATCTATTATTATCTTGTAAACAATTGTTCAGAAAATGAGATCTAAAATCGTTTTGCCAATAACCGTAGAATGATGAATGTGGAAGCAATTTTCAGTACTAGCGCTAGTAGCGAAAACTGGTAACTCGGACAATCCACGCATTCTCAAAAACGTGGCGCCTGGTGGGTCCATGATCGGCTGGACCTCTTCTTCTCGGTGCTGGCTTTCACATGGCTGGGAGAGCTTTCATTGAACGCAGCGCACGAGACAATCTGCTGCAACAGGGGATCCAAACTGCATCAAAAAAATTGCCACCGCCGCATGGCGACTGGGGCAAGCTCCTTCCATCACCAAAAAAAGCATCGATCCAGTCCAGAATAGAGGCGACTTCACAGCAAAAAGACTTTTCTTTTACTCCCGGTTGTTCACTACCTTCGTCGAGGAAAAGGCACTTCTCCACAAAACCGCCACCATTGCGAGCATTCACGAACACAACAAACAAACAAACAAGCAAACAAACAAACATCAAATTACATTGTGTAGTACAACCAATTCAGTGTTCCCTGAGAATCAGTCGCAACCTCTATGACTCCATTTCTCGAGTATGTGACGACAGCACTCCCAAGAAATCGATCCCATTCAAACAAAAAAACACAAAGAAACACAAGAACAGCGAAAGGGAACCTTCACCCTTTATCTTCTGCTCTAGCCTTTGTTTGCGTTGGTCTTTGTTTGCGTTGGTGCAATGTCTGCGCGCGCTTATTGATTGCTTTGCTTCAGTTTTTGCGACACCAATTTTTGCGATTTTTCCTAGTCCAACGCAAAAATTACCCTATCTACGGTATTGCTGTTGTATTCTGAAAGTTTACAAAACAGTTTGTTGTTGTTCTGGGGAAGTGGGACTCTATATCACAAAAAGTATTTTTTTTTTGAACGGTAAAAACAAAAAAAGAAAGAAACACAAGGATAGTGAGCTCCATGAGTTCTTCCAGTCTCCATAGGAAAACAAGCATTTTCTTTTCTTTTCTTTTTTCTTTTTTTGAAAGGATGGCGAGATCCTGCACCAAGTCAAAGCCAATGATAAATAATTCAATGTGGATTTCCGCTGACTAATCATGCAGGGTCAGGAAAAACGAAGGTGAATAAAAAGGAATGCAAGTATCTTTTGCTGTGCAGAATGTACCTGAGGCAGCTCCAGAGTAAATCGACAGCTCAACTGTGAATTGATCTTTTTATCAGATCCAAAATGTCCATCAGGGCAGCATCTTGTTGTTTATCATATATATCAACAGCAATCCCACTGCAAAAACCACACAAAAAAAAAAAAAACCTATTCTTCTGGGTTCTGACAAGAAATTTCCGAATTCACTGCAGAAAACTGGAGCGACAATAAAAAAAATGGCTGAAAGAAGGCATCAGTGTTGGATATGAGATTGGAAAAAAAAAGGGGGGGGGATTTCAAGTATTTTTTTATATTGTTTTGCCAGCAATGGGGAGCACGCTGGATCACCAGGTGAGAAAAATCAACATTTGAAGTTCAATGCAATGGACTAAGCTTCGGGCCAGTGATGCATTTTCTCTCCTGGATAAATCATTAGTTACTTTTATTTCGAAAAAAAAAAAAAACAAAATCAGGGATATTTCCGAGTAGGGTTTCTTTCTTTTCCCCCAATAAGATAGGAAAGAGGGAGAAATTGGGATGCGGGAATGATATTCTTGGTTTTCCTATTGTTCGAGCGGTTGGGTCCATATGTCACCCTTTTACAGGGCAGGAACTGCATGGGGATTTGGCCTTGATGCAAATTCATTTTGAAAAAGCAAAATGTTCTTGCTCTTACCTTTAGGATGGGCCTTGTATCATCGGATCCTTGACTAAGCATGATATTGACAAAGTTCCCCCTCACTCTCCTGCTCTATCCAAATAATGATTTTCCTGAAATTGTTTTGTTGTATTTTTAATAATTTCAGAAGAAAAATAAATCATAGTTACATTGTTATTAATCGGGCTCCTCTCCACAGTTTGATCCCAGGTTGAACAAAAATTCAAAAATATTTTAATTAAGGAAAGTAAAAAACACATATTATGGGGTAAAATGTTTTTTTAAAATAGTAATGGTGAAATTAAAAAAACACCAGAAGCACATGAATGCACATGATTCCGAAACCAGCATTTATCAATGTTGAAATTCAAAATCACCTTGGGATGAAAATAGGAGGGGGAGGAGGAAGATGGCCATCGAAGTGACAATCCTCAAATTCTATCTCTGTTCTGACAACCAGAGAATTAAACAAAACAAAATACTCTAATTCCAATTTTTCTTGCAAAAAACAGCAAGATGTGCCAACAAAAAGAGCAGCGCAATGGGAGCAATGGTTGGACTGTTTCGGGGGCATTTGTGGAACCACTGTCTTTCGGTTTTGGGCTAACGTTTCGGGGGCATTTGTGGAACCACTGCGGCTCGGTTTTGGGCTAACGTTTCGGGGGCATTTGTGGAACCACTGCGGCTCGGTTTTGGGCTAACGTTTCGGGGGCATTTGTGGAACCACTGTCTTTCGGTTTTGGGCTAACGTTTCGGGGGCATTTGTGGAACCACTGCGGCTCGGTTTTGGGCTAACGTTTCGGGGGCATTTGTGGAACCACTGTCTTTCGGTTTTGGGCTAACGTTTCGGGGGATTTTGGGGGAACCACTGCGACGACGACGGATTCCGACGACGGTTTCCTCCTCTCCGTTTTTGAGTTTTTAGATCGAGTGCGCCTTCACTACCACTCTATGGCGCCAAAACAAAAGCAACCATCCAAGCCTTCGTCGGGGACGGTACGGCGTTCTTCCCAAGAGCCTTCGACTCGTTTACCGGCTCCCGTGCCTATTTCTCGACAGAGCTCTGAACACCATGTGCCTTCACCTCGCCTTGGATTGCCTCTCAGCACTGTTGTTGCTCGCCCTCCTGGTTCCGCATGGGGTACTCGCCCACTGACTCCTTCTAAAAGGCCGCATACTGAGACTGACGGGCTTGATGATTCTCCAGTGCCTTCCGGGGAGCCTACATTGCGGGAAGTAATGTCTCTGTTGGTGGGCATCCAATCGGATACAAGCAGTATTCGCCATCAATTGACTGCACTGGAAGCTAAATATGATACCTTGCTGCGTCGGGTGGAAGCTTTGGAACGCCAGGCACCGATGGATTTTGAAGCTACATTGGCGGATTTTCAGAACAGGATGGAGCGCCGCTCAAATTTCCTGGTATATAACTTGCCTGAACTATCTGGGGAGGATGTCATGACTCGAGTTTATGAAGTTCTCCTGGAGTTAGGTAAAGATCTGACTCTGTCTAAACAGGATTTTCCTATTGTTTTTGCTCGTCGGGTTGGTCGTTCTCGGGAATCTCTCCCACGCCCGATTCTTGTTCGGTTCGCTAGTGAACATAGTCGTAGTGTGGCGTTTGAGTTGCGGAAGGGTATTCGAGAAGTTATGGGTGATGGGATTTCTATTCCATCGGATTTGCGTTTTGGTCCCGATTATACCTTGCAGCAGCGTCAAGCGCGTCGGTCGCTGCGTCCTATTCATGATAAAGGTCGTGAGTTAGCCTCGGATGTGTCCTCTCCAATTCAATCGGTTTACTTTAGGGATGAACATCTTTTTATGCGAGTGCAAGGGCAGTTTAGTCCAGTTCCAATTTCTCTGGGTGATTCTTCGTGGCATGGGTTTTTTCCCGCTGATGTTCTGTCGGGGCTTCTTGGTGGTGCTTCCGGTTCTAATGCGGTCCCGGTTGGACTTCGGGCATAGGGGTTACGCCACCCAGCTTCTTTAGGCGTGTTTTTTTGGAATTTGCAGAGCTTGGATGATTCAAAATTTGATGAGGTTACTCACGCTATTTCGGGTTTTGACTTTATTGGTTTCTGTGAGTTGGGGGACTGGGAATTATTAACTTCTTTACAGGGGTACTCTTTTCACTTTTCTCATAGAATCTCGGAGCATCGCCGTAGTGGGGGTGTTGGCCTTTTGGTGAAGAATTCTAAATGGTTCTCTTATGAAATTTTGGAGGATCATAATATCCAGGGTTTTGTTATTTGGGTCAAGGTTTCAATAGGGGCTCGGGTTTTTTTTCTGGGGGTTGTTTACATACCCCATTCCTCTTCGTCTTATTATGATGTTAGTTTGTGGGATCGGCTACGTGCCTCGATTACTACTTTTTCTCTTCAGGTTAATGGTTCTGTGCTGGTGTTTGGAGATTTCAATGCTCGATTGGGGGATTTGTTTGATGGAGAACCTGAAGGAGCTTTTGCTTGTCGAGGCTCCTTAGACCCTCATGGACATAATATCAATGGGAGACATTTATGTGAGACATGTATGTTAACTGGCCTTCGAGTTATGAATGGCCGAATAGCAGGTGATTTATTGGGGGAGTGTACGTTCTGTTCTCAATCCTCTGGGTCGATTTCAGTTTTAGATTTCTTTATTGGGTCTCAGAATTTTTGGGAGTTTTCTCCAGTTTTACGGGTTGCCGATGAATGGTCTGTTTCTGACCACAAGTGGATTTCTTTACGGTGGTTGATTGATGCCGTGGGTGGTTGTGTACAGCCCCCGCGGCGAGTGATTTGGTCTAAGGATAGTCCTGATAGGTTTTGGGAAGGTTTTTCGGTTAAATTGCCACTCATTTTGCAAGCTATTCGGGAGTCGTCTACAGTTGACGAGGCTTTTTTGGCTCTTAAGACTCATGTGGATAGTTTACTGACATGGGGCTCCCAGAAATCTTCTCGATGCCAACCTTGGTTTGATAGGGACTGTTATCATGCACGCCAAGTCTACCGTCGTGCTTGCAGAACTAATGGTGGATCAGATTATGCACGGGTTTTGCGTAATCGGTTTTATTCGTTGCTGCGGACTAAGAGGAAAGCGTATTCTTCCTCTCAAGGTAAAAGGATGACCTCATTATACTATGAGGACCCCAAACGTTTTTTCCGCCTTTTTTATCCCCGAAATCGCTCTGGTTGTGAGAGAAACTGTATTTCCTTACTTGAGTGGGAGCAATATTATAAAACTTTTTTTAGTCCTATGAGTGATTTGAGGGATTTTCGAACCGATTCTACTGGGTTTTTTCCTCCTGATGTGGTTATGTCCCCTTCTCAATTAGTTTCTTTGTCTAGGCCAGTTGAGATTGAGGAGATTAATAGTGCTATTTTGAAGTTAAAACATGGTCGGGCTTCCGGTCATGATCTTTGGCCATCTACACTCTTTAGAAATGATTGCGAGCCTCTGAGATTAGCTTGGTGTGAAGTACTATCTACCCTTTTTTCTAGATGTTTACAAGAGGAAGCAGTTCCATTTTCCTGGTTATTAGGTGAACTTGTTCCAGTCTATAAAGGCAAAGGTAGTCGCCTTGATCCCTCCAGTTTTAGGCCGTTGACTATTAGTCCTCATATATACAAGCTTTTTGCTTATGTACTTTTGAATCGTGTCCAAGATCCCTTTTCTACGATTAGACATGTTTGTCAAGGGGGTTTTGGTAAATTTTGCTTACCGGAATTTTTTGTCTTCTCGGTTTGGGCTCTTATTTTTCTGTCAAAAAAATCTAAGAAGGGGTTAATTTTAATCTTCTTAGATTTATTAAAAGCCTTTGATCGAGTTTCTCATCCCCATCTCTTTTTTGAGTTAGCAAGGACTGGGGTGCCAGACAAGATTTTGAAGGTTTTGGCTTTTATTTATGCGAATGCTATATCTCGAGTTCGATGTACTTCTGGTGTTTCGAATAATTTTATTCAAGGTAGAGGGGTACGTCAGGGTTGTCCTCTTAGTCCGGAATTATATAAGGCTTATCATGATAATTTGATTCGTGCTATTGAACATTCTGGGATTAGACCTATTTCTTTTGATAATGTATGTATTCCGGCGTTAGCGTTTGCTGATGATACTATGATTCCGATTCAGTATACGGAAGATTTGAATTGTCTTAATGACGCTTTAGCGGGTTGTTCTGCTAGTTGGGGGATTGCTGAGAACGTTTCGAAAAGGGGTGTGGTGGTGATTAACTTTCCTAATGTTCATGGAGTACAGATTGGTGATTCTTTTATAACGGCTACTAAAACTTTTCGCTATTTAGGGGGTTTTTTTGGTACTGGGTCAAACATTTTCTTACCGCACTTTCAACATATTGGTCGTAAAATGTCTTCTTCTCTTGGATTGCTTTATAGTCATTTGTCGAAACATAAAATTGAAGATCCTCGGGTTAAATATAATTTGTTTAAACAATTCGTTTTTGGTTCAATAAATTTTGGGAGTGCTATTTGGTATTTGTTTTTGACTAAAGGACAGAGGGATTCGCTCGAGCGGTCTCATTTGGCTTTTTTACGGTTTTGTTTAAATTTGCCTCGGCGTGCTCCCACGGAGGTGTTATATGCGGATATGGGGACTTACCCTTTAGAGTTTTTTTTTAGGCGTCTAATTTTTAGATTCTGGAATAAACTTTTTTCTCTTCCTGAGGAACATCCATCTAAGGCTATTTTTAATAGTCTTTTGGATGAACATAGGTGTGGTTCGTCTTGGGTGGTCCGGGTTGAGTCTTTGGTGAAAGAGCACTTAATTTCTTTTTCTGGAAAGAGCATTATTGATATTAGGCTGTGGTCTTCTAATTTTAAGAATCATTTTTCGAGGTTGACTTTTTCGTCGGAGAAGTCCCATGTTCGATATTTTTTTAGTCAAATCAAACGGAATATTCGATTCTTGGATTGCCTTTCTGTCCTTTCGACAAGTTCTCTGCGAAAAATTTATTGTGCCTTTCGGGCGGGGGTTCATGGTCTTCAGGTAGATTCGGGTCGGTTACAACATCCTCTTGTGGTGCGGGAATTACGATTCTGCAGGGTATGTGGTTTTGGGGTAGTGGAGGATGAGTTCCATTTTCTTTATGTGTGTCCGGCATATAATTTTTTGCGTATTCGCTGGTCAGAGTTTTTCCGTTGTCGCAATCTTTTCTTTCTCTTCAATAGGGTTGATCAGATTAAGGTTGCACGTATGTTGAAGGATTTTTTCCTCTTACGGAGGGCTGTCTTGTGTATTCGGGAGAACAATGCTGCGGGTTCTTCTTAAACATGATGCTGCTCGAGTTCCGACTCGGGCTTCCTTGGGTTCGGCGGGCTATGACCTTTATTCGCCCCAGGATTATGTTATTCCAGCTTGGAATAACGGTCTGGTTGATATGGGTGTGGCGGTTGAAATCCCTCAAGGTTATTATGGTCGGTTGGAAATTCGTTCGGGTCTCTGTGCCAGGTTCAAGTTATTTCTGGGTGCTGGGGTTATTGACAGTGACTATAGGGGTTCTTTGATTGCGGTTCTTTTTAACTTCTCCTCTGAAGATTTTTACATTAAAGCGGGTGATAGGGTGGTTCAATTACTTTTGGAAAAAATTGTTACTCCTCAAGTAATTATTGCAGATTCTTTGTCCCTTACGGATCGTGGTTCGGGTAGTTTTGGGTCTACTGGCAGTTAGTGCCTGATGCTCTGTGTTTTTTGTTTTTTGTTTTTGTTTGTTTTTTGGTTCCAAACATTCGTCTGTTCACATTGGTGTACATTTTTCCGCAATAGAAGCTAATTACACAAGTCCGTATTTATGTCCACAATCCATCAACCTCAAACCCAATACTGTGTCTACCCTCGATCAAAAGCAAAAGAATCAAACGACAAAGAAGATCGCTCCAAAAAAGCGTTACCCTGAGGCCGATGTAAAGAAAGAGAGAGCTGCTGCCACGCTCTTTCAACAACAACTGAAACCGGGAGATCTTGACAAGTCGCAACTGCGCGGGATAAAGAACGAATCAAATGACCACTGTCCGAAGAAAACCCGCCAAAAGACTCGGCCGCAAAACAGATAAAATCAAACCCCAAACGATGACATTTCTCAGCCACTTGAGCCTTGCGATCCACACAACGTAAAATGCCCGCCCCCGCTTCGCGAGTAGCCCGAGCCAAAGTGGCTTGCTGTAAAGGATGCGAAACAGTGACATCAATAACACACGCCTAATAGAAGCTAATTACACAAGTCCGTATTTATGTCCACAATCCATCAACCTCAAACCCAATACTGTGTCTACCCTCGATCAAAAGCAAAAGAATCAAACGACAAAGAAGATCGCTCCAAAAAAGCGTTACCCTGAGGCCGATGTAAAGAAAGAGAGAGCTGCTGCCACGCTCTTTCAACAACAACTGAAACCGGGAGATCTTGACAAGTCGCAACTGCGCGGGATAAAGAACGAATCAAATGACCACTGTCCGAAGAAAACCCGCCAAAAGACTCGGCCGCAAAACAGATAAAATCAAACCCCAAACGATGACATTTCTCAGCCACTTGAGCCTTGCGATCCACACAACGTAAAATGCCCGCCCCCGCTTCGCGAGTAGCCCGAGCCAAAGTGGCTTGCTGTAAAGGATGCGAAACAGTGACATCAATAACACACGCCTTACCATGCCGCCAAGACGGAAAAAATACGTCGGCCGGACGCTCAAAAGAAGAATCTACGTGCAACTCCATGCGAGGACGCACACCCGCCGACCGAGAAAAATGGAACAAAAAGTTCCGGATACTATTATGACGAGCCAAAACACTGCCCCCCACTTGGCACATGATAGCATGATCACCAAAAACATCCATGGACGAATGACACATGGGACAAACAGCGCCATCCTCATACATGGGGAGACCCAACCGCCATCGTAATAGAATATTGAACGCCGCCGAAGAAAGCTCCGTCCCCAACGCCTGATTAGGCAAAGCAGAAAGGTAAGCCCCAGAATAAGGAAGAGAGAGACTTCGCAAACGCGCCTCATCCCGCCGGAACCCTTGACGCAAAAGAGCATCAAACCGCCGCTCCCCAACCAGCAACGTCAACGCTTTCTGGGTAACCTGCTCCTTCGCGAACCACTCCTCGGGGGAACTGAGTGCTGCTGGCGGCAAAATATCATCAAGTTGCACAGCGGCAAAGCTCCACGAAGGATGGTTTGAAGAAAAAGAAACCCCCGAAAGAATCGACAAATCATGACGAACAAAATGTAGAGAAGAAAAATAGGCTACTGCATGAAACCAACTTCCAGCCGAAATCCCAAGTCCCCCACTACGAACCGGCAGGCTGGTTTGCAACCAAGCCATCGAAGATAAAGATAAACAAAAAAACTGTTCCATAGAATCCCGTAACAAACCATCAAAGCGGTCCAAGAAGTGTTGGACACTGCTATACAAACAAGGAGGAGTAGTGCGAAAAAGATGCACCACTCGACATGCCCCTAAACAGGAGCGCAAAAAAAGAAATTGTAGCTGAGAATCAGCAACCTCAGAAATACACTCAACCAACGACTTAACTTGCTCATATCGACGATCCAAAAACGGTGTAACCCACTCATCAGACCCAAACGGGGCCCCCAACACATCCGCCCCCCAACAAGTACCAAACGAACGTGACAATTCCCTAGGAAGCGAATCCGCGGAAGGAGCTGAAGGCCAAAAGAGTTCACATTTGTGACGATTAATGTGAATCCCATGATGGGGGCCTAAATCACAAAGAAACTGAAAAAAACTGGACACTTGGTCAACTGGACCCCCAATGGTGCCGTCATCTAAATACCATAAATCCAAAGGAACAGAACACACTTCTCGAACTTCTTGAAGCACCTTTTCCAAACCCAAAGAAAATAAAAAGGGTGCCAAAGGATCCCCTTGCTGCACTCCAATGTGACTAAAAAGTGTACGGTCCCCACACACTAGACGACAAGGCTGAGAATATGAAGAAAAAACCCATTCCGCCATATCTGGAAAATGGGTATTAACCTCATGAAAAACAGAAGTTCGATTCACCAAATTGAAAGCATTCTCCATGTCGATCTTTAAGAAAACAAAATCAGACGAAGCATGGTGAGAAGCTAAAAACAAACGAGAACTATGCACCACCGATTCTGCACCACAGGCTGCAGCTACCCCCCTTTGGTGCGGACCAAGAAAATCCGCCTAATAGAAGGCGGCTTCGACCGGATGCCGCCTAATAGAAGCTGGGTGGCTTCTTCGCGTGTAATTATGTTATGTTAATGGGAGCAATTTGCTTGATTTTTTTTTTTTATAAAAATTGCGCTGTGGATTCACAGTGCTTCTGGAAGCGTACTTGTGAAAATTGCCAGGGTGTTCGGACAGCGGATGACCGAATTTACAATTTTTGATCTCGATCCTGAATCCATTACAAAGTGAAAAAAAAGCGTTTGTGACAAAAATAAAAATGCAGACTTGAAAAATGCGTTTCTTGGATGATTAGGAAAGAGAAGAACAGATTACAAAGAATTATCAACATCTTTTTTTATTGCATTTTAATAAACATCACATCACAAAGTGATATGATGTTTAATTTTCTGAGAAGTAAGAGAGACTTTCCCACTTTGAAAGTCTTGGAGGGACGAAACCATTCTTGAACATTGAAACGATATCGTAGCAGCCATTCAAAACCAGTTCCTCGATGACCTTGAGTTCCGAAATCGAATCTCCCTATCCTGAAGAAACGACAAAAAAAAATCAACTAGCCCCAACATGTTTTCGTAATCCGAGCAGTCAAAATTTTCCAGCTTTAGTTCATTCTTAAACAAAATCTATATTCGTGTGTGTGTAAATTGATGGTAATACAATTTGAGTAAACTAAAAATTCTCCGTCACAGCTGCTGAGGGCACCTGTGGCAGCATCTGCATTGATGATCAGCTTGTCAATCTCCAGTCCATTTATCCATTCGAAAATTTCTTTTGTATCGCCAGACTGATGCACTTCCAGATCCCAAATCCTGACATCAATTCAAGAAAAAAATGTTTCAAGTACCAAAAAGCATGAAGAGAAAAATACACTTTGCTGCTTCCATCGATGTCCCCCCCTCCTAGAATATCAAAAGGATGCATCAACAATCAGAAGGAATATATATGTATGTATGAGCGCACCTACCTGTCTGTCAAGGATTCTATATCACGAAGTGTGATGTCGATTGCCTTTTGATCCTGTTGAGTTCCGTTCCAATTGAACCACGAATCCTCAACATATACACTGCACAATTAACCAAAAAAAAACACTCCCATTGAAAACCATCATGAAAAAACATGAAAGTAGAGGAATCAAACAATGATGATGATGATCAAAAAATATATTGCAAGCAAGTGTTGCTGAAAGTTCATGTGGAAAATCTGGAAAGAGCGGTTCTTGGAAGATCAGAGATCCGCACAAGCAATTAGTAGAAAAAATTATAATTGTTTTTTTGATCGAAGAAAATGTACCTGATGAAGTAATCATGGGCACTCTCGAAAATATTTGGAAACCTGGGAAGCGGCCCCTCAAACTTGGTATTATGTAATGACAACCTGGCCACACAGAAATTCGTCTTTATGGATTATAATACATTTGTACATGTAATTATCATCAAGGTACTTTCAGTTATCTTTTGGTTGCACATCTTTTTTGCGTTTGTTTAGCTTTTCCATAACCCCCCTCCTTTGTTTCCTTCCTCGTTCCATGTTTGGTTTTTCACAGAACAGATGAAGCTGAGAACTCTGCTTATGAGGCTCAGGTACTGTTGATGAGACCTACAGCATTCTTCCAGGATTTTATATTCATATATAATTAAAAAAAAAAAATCCTCTGTGTTCAGTAGTTTGTTCTTTGTTGGGGAAAACGTTGCTGAGAAAAAGGGGTAGGTTTCCCTGAACACCACCAAAAAAACACACAGCCTTCCATGCATTTGTTTTTTTTTAATCCAACAATGAGATTGAACGAACCACTCCAACTTCGTAAAAGATTCTTCAGGCAAACGTGCATTGAGCCAAACATTGTCCATCTGCAGGCTGCTCAGGTTTTTGTTTTTTTCCCATATCAATAAAACAAATCTACACAAACACATTCAAAAACAAAGAAACACTGATTGGCATTGATGGTAGACACCCCAAGTTTTGTTGCATCTCAAAATCAAAAAAATCAAACAAAAAAAAAGACCGTTGTTAGTTTTAAATTTTTCTCATATTTCAAAGACAAAATGTGTTCACAATCCATGGGAAAAAAAAAGAATCCAGCGCGACAATAAAATCAATCAGCTATTTACAATAGAAGAAGCCACCTGACTTTTTTTTTCTTCTTGAAATAGAAAAACACAGCGCAAGTCCAAAAGCAAACAGACTTTTATTCTCTCACCTCTGAAGCCCTGGTGGAAGATTGGACAGGGAAATTATTTCTCCTGGTTCTTCCATCCGGACTTTCAAAAAAATCACATTCATGGAGGTATTTTTCAAGAATTGGCTCAGTTTTGGATCTACAAAAAAATCATCACAACATGAAAAATGGATTGCATCAAACTGGAAGCAACCGAAGCTCAAACTCAACGACAAACAATCACCAATCCTACTTTTGGAAAAACAAAATATCAGCATTCATGAAAAAACCGAAAGATCTTCAAAAGATCATACATCAATAATACAAACAAATGAAAATCAAGGCAAGGATTCGATTTGGGTGAACAGACAGCTCTTGACCAATACAAAATTGACGGTCCTGGGATTGCAACAGTGGTTGATCTTTCAAATTCTCTATTTCTTTGTTTACCTTGGGGGGGGGGGGGGGGGGGTTAATTACTAATTTCATGCTCAATTTTGAATCTTTACTTTATTTTATTTTTTTATTTCTCTGTGTCAGTACTGACCCGTGGCAGCAGAGCCTTGGATCTCCAATGAAATGGCTCGGTCAACCTGGTTGATCAATTTGAGAAGCTCGTCTTGTCTTCTAAATTCAAAAATGTGCAGGACCAAACACCACCTGAATGTCACATACACCAATCTTTTCTTTTTTTAAATTGATTTTTTTTTCCTCACAATGCACACCACAAGAAAAAAAGCACCATTACTTCGATCATTTTGTTATCCAGAAAAAAAGTGGGGGGACTTGCTTTTTGCCGTCAGTCGATCTTAGCATGGAGAAGGAAAAAACTTATTGAAAAAAACACTCGTGAATTGATGAAACGTGGAGAGGCTTAATCACCAGTTTTTTTTTGTTTGGTTGAACCGATCTGAATGTTAAAACGCCAACAGATCTGAGAGTTTAATGCGATGTTATGTGTTACCTGCTGAGATCATGAGGGCACCCTTCCTGAAACGTGATTGTAACCCCCCCATAGGTATGGGCATACTCATATAACCGAAGTTCTGCAATACTTCTTGCCTGCAGGGCAAGGAAAAATAGAGTCACTAGAAAAATGAACAGCCTGTATCCCATTCTTAAAAAACCTCCCATAAATAATTATTCACAAGAATGCAGAAGAAAAGAATGTTTGATCGAGGAAATTGCACCCTGAGTAAACCTATTCAGATGTTCAGATGCTCATGTGTAAAAATTGACAAGTGAAATTAAGAACAAACCTCTTCGCCATAAGCTGATGCACTCAGAAAAATGGAAAATATTGTCAGCACCCTGCATAGTATTGTACTCTGACCTGCAACGTGACACACAACAGCCTGATGTACGACAAGTTACGCGTAATGTAACGCGAAGTAGCGTAACGCTCAGGTGGTTTTGTTAGAAATCTCAGCAAACCAAACCAAGCATTCTTGACCAGCTTCGATCGTCCAAATCGATCGTGCGCTCTAACCCGCTCCCGCCCCTGCTCCTGATTTTACTTCTATTTTTTTTTTTTTTGGGGGGGGGGATGGCTCAACCAATCTTCAGGACTGTGCTGTATGGACCAAAAAACGAAAACGCCGAATGGCAGCTGATACCAGATCACTGCGATCGGTTTTCACTTACATGTCGCCGCCATTTGAGCGCAGAGCTGCGTTTGGAGACCGACTCCTGTCCGTAATTGTCAGTCGATCCACAAACTCCCACCAAGTGTCCCAAAGAATCGAAGCCAGTTGAGGCGCGTTCCTGTGGCAAACTGGCAAAAGTAGGTCCCGGCGACCTGCTGATCAGCGCACCTCCATTCATGATGGGAAGGCTCCCGATCATACTGATTGCGACCTGTTATATTATGTGCAACAAGGAAACTATCAAACTTATTTTTGAAGGGCTTGGAAGAGGATAAGCACGACGAATAACTTTCTCCTTCTCGATCGAGCGCCATGCTGGGGGTAGGTCAAGGAGGGGATGCGGCTGCAAGAACCCACAAGCAAAGAGTGGATTGAAAAAACAAACAAACAAGCATGCCCGGTTTGATGTTTGCTGTTTGAAGATTCGATCTTCTTGGTGGGGCGGCGGCGGCGCGATGGGGGGCCAAGTTAGGTGGGGGGAGGTTAGGTGCATGTGGTTTTGGGGAAGAACGACCTTTCTTCTTTTTCTGAGACATTTTACGGGGAGCGCACGCCGATCCGATTCTGATCGCTTCCTTAGCGTCAAAGTGAACGCCGGAAAAATACGTTTTTGAACGTCGACAGTAGCCGCAGCCGTCGCGACATCTCACCATCCCACCCCCACCACAAATTAAGCACCCAATTTAATCGTCAATTTTTATACCATAGATCCCACCTGCTCTTGAATCCATCCCATGTGTTTGCTTGACTATATAGTGCATTTTTCCAGTGGAAGACACTGTCTTCCATGTGACTGACAGCATGTCGTTTTCTTTTTTTTGTTTTCTTGGGTGTTTTATGGACACTTCAATCCCATCTTAATATAATCGACTGTTGAAGGTTGTGTTTTTCTGTTTTGCTTTCCCAGCTGGGAGTGTTTTCTCTTTTGACAGAAAAAAGACCCCCCAAAAATGGAACATTTTCAGAGAAGCCGCCCCTTCACATCAAGCAAAGCGTCCAGTCCACCGAATTTTATCCGAACAAAATCTTGAAGGAAATTTGGGTGATGGATGTCAGTCATGTGGAATGAGTGAATACCATCGAGAGCATGATTTTGGCAATGTCCACCTAGGTGCTCGACATATCACATGAAAGCCCCCACAGGAATCCAGATGGAATCTCGGTTTCGGAGTTTCTTGGCTCAGGTAAATCTTCTTCTTGTTTCGTATGATTCTTTGTTGCTGGTGGGTTTTCTTTTTAAAGAACTCTTGGTTTTCTTAGAATAAAATTAATAAATACATATCAGAAAAGGATAAGGATATTTTTTTTCTCTCCTTCTCTACAGAAGAAGATAGTTTTAGCACTTACACTTTTATGGGCTGGAAGAAAGATGTTAATGATGTCCAAAATCCAAAAAAAACTCAATGTAAATTACAATAACAATGTTTTTTAATCGGAAATTACAATGCACAATTATTATACATCATGTCTTTCGATCTATTAAGAAATGTTTTTCTTCTTGGTGAAAGACCCCCCAGTGGAAAGTGCTCCACCACCTGCAGACAAAAAAATAAACACTGGCACCCAAAGTCAAGAAACCTGAATTTCCCGAAAGCGAACCAATTGGCCTACCTCAGGTGTGATTTTTGTTTTATACAAGATGTGTGTGTGTGTTTTAAAAAAAATGATAAGAAAAGTAATAGAATTTTTTATCATAAAAATTGAACACAAGGCAGTTTAAAGGAAAGCATGAAATTAATCTTCCATTACTGTTTTCTTTTCAACACGTTTTCAATAGGCTTGCATTAGAAATGGGACTGTAAGCAATGTCATTTTAAAAAAAGAGTGATGTGATTCTGAAAAAGAGTGATGTGATGTGACAGGTGCATCCAACAAGATCCTGGCAGCCACAGGTTGATAAACCAAACCCTGCTCATCTGGTTGCTGATGTTTTTGATGCCAAAAAGAAGGTAAAAATAAATAAATATGAAGACACCCTTTTTTTTGTCTATCATTTTGATCAAATATATTGGTATGTAAAGGATGAGCCCACCACTCCATACACAAACAAAAAGACAGGAAAAAAATTATCCTAGTGTTTTCTTTCTTTTCTTCTTTTTAACATCGGTTGAGGGAAAATCCTGGATATGATCAAATCATGAAACATTCGATCATATGCATGTGTGTTCTATCCTTTTTTTTCAAAGGGGAGGGGGGGGGGGAGGGAGAGATTGGCAAAGTATCATTATGTTTGAAAAATTTGACATTCTTTCTGAACACAACTGACAGGGATTGAAGAAAGTAACGGATGCAGAAAAGTCTAAAAACATTCCAGGCAGGTCTGGCTTGGTTCCTGTGAAATTACGATCAACTGGGGCGCCCACGGTGAAAGCTGGAAAAACTGAGCTGGTAATGGAGAGGAAATGGACCGTGGAAAATCACAAGAGCAACAGGGAAATCGTCCTCGAAAACACCAGCCCCCGACAAACAATGTACATCTACAAGTGTGAAGATTCTATTGTGAAGGTGCGACTGGTTAGGGCTGCTTTTTTCCATTTTTTTTTTTTTTTCTTTTTTTTTTTTTTTTGGGGGGGGGGGGGGGGGGGGGTGTTGCCAGAATGATAATTCCCTCCCGGGAGGACTAGCTGGGTTGACAAAACTTCATAAGCTTTTGTTCGAGTGATTTCCCGCATGTTTGCTGGATCGAGAGTGTGTCTGTTCTTTATGTTGGGTGGGGTTTTTGTTTGTTTTTGTTTTTTAATTTAAAAGGTCGATGGAAAAATGAATGCCATCACCGTGGATTCCTGCAAAAAGCTGGGGCTTCTTTTCGAAACAGTCATGGCCTCGGTGGAGGTGGTGAACTCTTCTGCAGTCGATGTTCAGGCAACCGGCCACATCGGGACGTGAGCTGTTGATAAATGCGATGGGGTCAAGGTGAGAACCCCCTGATCCAAAAAGATTAAATATATATATATATATGTGTGTGATAGATTAAATCATTATCTTCATAATAAATAAAGGAGTCCATGTTCAAGCAGCAAATAGAAAAAGCAGCAATTCCTTTCTTTTTGGTTTGGTCTCTTTTTCACCTCACTTGTTAAATTAAAACCATTACATTCTTACGTTCTTCATGTTCGTTGTTCAATTTTCTTTCAAGTTTTTTCCTTTCTCCTTTTTTCCAGGTGTATATTCCTGATTCGTCGACCGATGTGGCCATTTCGACAACAAAATCAGCTAGGGTCTTGGTTATTGTCACCGGTGGGGAGGAGCCAGTGGAGTCGGCCGTTCCAGACCAATTTGTCAGTGTGTTTGAAGAGGGAAAACTTATTACTACCAGGCCAGCAGAACATGCGGGGGCTTAATTTTCCAGAAAAATAAAATAAAAAAAGGTTTCTTATCTTTTATGGGGGTGAACGTGGGAACAATGCTTTCGTTTTTTTTATTGTTTCTTTTTTGGGGGGAGGGGGGTCTTTCGTTCGACCTGTTCGACGTGAATGTAACCGCCAACCACTTCCTCGCGTGCAACAAAAGTCGCCACCAGAATTGATGACTCATAATCCACACACCAAAAACTGGAAAAATGTTGTCTCAGTCGACGAAACACAAAAAGCTTTAAACCGACCAGTTTGACATCGTATGCGGGTCAACCACAGTGATCGAGGAGATTAAAACTCGAGAGTGGTACACATAAATAGGATTAGAAAGATTCCAGATCAACGAAGTCGTGAATGATGAATCCGAGCCGAAAGAGATCTCAAGTAGATCGACGGCGGGTACCCTCCCACTCTGACACGACAATTTTTAACTTACGACTCGTGTGAGAGTGAGAGGTGGGTCGCACGTTGGGAATTTCAACCTCATTCTTTTTTTACTTTGTCGAAGATTGGTTGATTGATTGAAACACACAAAACAAGAAAAAAAAACCCAATATTTTTCAACTTCGTTGGTGGTAGCAGGAAACGTGATATGACCGACTCGGGATTATGTCGTAATTGTTTGGGAGGGTACGGTGCTCTTCACAGTTGGCAGTGCGATTCTCTGGAGCTCTATATGGATGTAAAGGTAAAGGTTTGTTCAGACAATGGCTGGCACTTTGTGCAACAGTTTTCTCGTCTTTGGTTTCAAAAGAAAAAAAAAGTAATAATCAAAAGAAAATAAATAAATAATAATAACACTGTGCTAAAATAGGCTGATATGCCCTCCCTCTCTCTGTTTCTTTTCATCCCTCCCCCCCCCCAAAAAAAAAGAACAAAAAAAGACGATATAAATAGTAATCAAGCAGAATGAGGGAAAAAAACAAAGGTCTTCTTCATCTCGATTCTCTGTAAAAGAAGAATTATGCACTACCTAAAAAACAAAAAAATGCCAAATATCCAAAAGTATTATACATATGTACATCTCATCCTCATTCCTTCCGAGTGTTGTTCCACAGAAATACAATGAATGGTTTGCAATTGCAATTGGTTGATCAATTGATCGATTGACAGTTGCTAAAATACACACACAGCAAGAAATTAATCATCCCCACGCCAACATCACGTGGAAATGGTTCTAACTATCACTGATAATTACTTTCCTTACTCCCCTGCGGATCCCCCAACAGCGGCCTTCCCTGATTTGGAACTTCAAAGCTTTCCACCTCATTCCCACTGGACTCATCCACTTTATCGGTCAAAGCCTTGAGTACAAACCCCAGCACCGACATGTTCGATTGACTGGCCTTGTATACAACAATCAGCATCCCCTGGAGCATCGAAAACACTCCAGCCAGTGCAGAGATGAGAAACGGTATGGTCCCTATGTCATGCTGTCTCTGGTCATCGACCCCATAGAAATAAAGCACACTGATGAGCGCTGTTACCAGGGGGGCCTCCACCACAGATTCCACCACCAACGCAGCCACAAAGTGCCGATGCAAATCGAACCTGGATGAGATGCTTCCCAATCTCCTCCTGGTGAGTTTGCTGATGAACGCCAAGAAATCAAAAACAGGGGTCCCCACAACGGCAAAAAATGCAATTTTCATTCCCTTGACAAAGCGATTGCCTCTGGTGCCCCATGAGATGACCAATCGATCCAAAACTGGTTCTGTTGCACCGTCTGACAAGGGGCTCCCCTCGGCTTCCTCTTGCACAAGCACAATCCTCCTCCAGAAAACAAAAAATGCCACCACCTTGTGTAAGGCTATTGCCCCCAGCATAAACCACACCGGAGATGCCCCCCACAATAAAGCCATGATGAAGAGGTTGGAGGCCACATCCGAAAGGTATATGCACACAGGGAGAAGAGATGTAAGCATCCACCGGAACGACCCACGGATAAAAACAGCACCATGGAAATTGCCTAGGTGGCTAGGAATTGATGTTTTCTGTTTCATCGCCGAGAAGCCTTTCTGGACATATTTTGGGATGGGCGATATCAGCACCAGGCCGATCACTAGCAGAGGAACCCACACCATCAAAATCATTTTCACAAACTTCCTGGCGTGCCTTCTACAGTCATAATCGTAGTTTGCCCAGTCACAGTAATAGGATTCCCCATGCTGCAGCTCGCACATCCTCCGTCTGACCAATCGAGAGGGTTGATCTCCAGTGCTTGGGCAGATGGTCACTCTTTTCAGATCGGGAAGAGTGAGCAGACAGACAGGGGCGGTGTGGCCTTTGATGTTGATTTCTTCCAGCCTTGTGGATTTGCACCATCCCCTCGGTACCGATTTGGACATCAGTTTGTTGTTTTTGATGTCGATTTTGGTGGTGGCTCCGTACAGGAAGGGAGGGAATTTCCCCTCGAACATGGTGTCCTTGATCGTCAGCCTGTTTTTATTCAACACAATGCAGAAATAAGTTTTTTTTGTGTGTGTGCAGCTCGAAAACACAAGTGAAATTTTTTGAGTGGATATGTACATGTACAACATGAAAAATGTAAGTGGATATATATAGAGAGAGAGAGAGGGAGGTGAACTTTTGAAAATGTTCGATTTTCTTTCTTTTTTAATTTTCTTTAATGATTCTTTTAAGAAATTTCAAATGTATTTTTTCTACGTTTATGTTTATGACTAAGAATGTTTCCGGCTTACTCTTCAATGAAGAATAGATCAGGGACGGGAAGGGGTCCCATCGGTGTGTCGATTTTATCTTGTCGAGGTAGAAAAGCAAGGAAAGAAACGGAATCCAGTTTTTTAAGAAAGCCAGACAGTCCTGCAAAAGCAAAAAATGAAAAACAAAAAATGAACGACATGAATAATCTACAGCAGGTGAACTCATAGATACCCACCTGAAGTATTGTTGTTGTTCTGGGGAAATGGGACTACATATATCACTAAAATATTTTTAAGAAAGATTTTTTTTTCCTCCAACACCAAAAACAAAGAAAAAACACAAGGATAGTGAGCTCCATGAGTTCTTCCAGTCTCCACAGGAAAACAAACATTTTCTTTTACTTTTTTGTTTTCTTTTTTCTTTTTTTGAAAGGATGGCGAGATCCTGCACGAAGTCGAAGCCAATGATAAATAATTTAGTGTGGATGCCCGCTGACTGATCATGCAGGCCCAGGTAAAACTAAGGTGAATAAAAAGGAAAGCAAGTATCTTTTGCTGTGCAGAATGTACCTGAGGCAGCTCCAGGGTAAATCGACAGCTCAACTATGAATTGATTTTTTATCAGATCCAAAATGTCCATCAGGGCAGCATCTTGCTGTTTATCATATATATCAACAGCAATCCCACTGCAAAAACCACACACAAAATAAAAATAACCTATTCTTCTGGGTTCTGACAAAAACATTTCCGAATTCACTGCAGAAAAGTGGAGCGACAATTAAAAAACATGGCTGAAAGAAGGCACATCAGTGTCGGATATGAGATTGAAACAAAAAAAAGGGGGGGAGGGGATTTCAAGTGTTTTTTTTATATATTGTTCTGCCAGAAATGGGGAGCAAGCTGGATCACCAGGTGAGAAAAATCTGCATTTTCTCTCCTGGATAAATTCTTGGTTTTTTTAATTTATTTCATAAAAAATACAAAATCAGGAATATTTCGAGTAGGGTTTCTTTCATTTCCCCAATAAGATAGGAAGAGGGAGAAATTGGGATGCGGGAATGATATTCTTGGTTTTCCTATTGTTCGAGCGGCAGATTTCTAAATCACCCTTTTACACAGGGTAGGGACTGCATGGGGATTTGGCCTTGATGTAATTAATTTTGAAAAGCAAAATGTTGCTGCTTACCCGTAATCAACCTCGTACATAGAAACATTGTAACCCATATTTCCGAGAGGATCATCCACCCAATTGAACCACGAATAAGATAGGACACCCTGAGATTCACAGGGAAAAATGGTAGTAATCCTGAAGTAAAACAAAAAACCTTAAGGATGGGCTTTGTATCATCGGATCCTTGACTAAGCATGATATTGACAAAGTCCCCCCCCCACACTCTCCTGCTCTATCCAAATAATGATACTCCTGAAATTTTTTTTGGTTCTATTTTTGATAATTTCAGAAGAAAAATAAATCATAATTACATTATATTGTACATTTATTAATCGGATAAATCCTCTCCACAGTACTTGATCCCAGGTAAAACAAAAATTCAAAAATATTTTAAATAACAAAAATAAAAACAAAGAGTGTGGGGTAAAATGTTTTTTTAAAATACAAATGATAAAATTAAAAAAGAAAGCACTATGAATGCACATGATGCCGAAACCAGCATTTATGATTCAAAATTACCTTAGGATGAAAATAGGAGGGGGAGAAGGAAGATGGCCATCGAAGTGACAATCCTCAGATTCAATCTTGGTTCTGACAACCAGAGAATTAAACAAAAACAAAATACTTTATTTCTCGCAAAAAACAGCAAGATGTGCCAACAAAAGAAGCAGCGCAAGGGGAGCAATTTGCTTATAAAAACAAGTGTCCACAATATATTTTTCAATTAAAAATTGCGCTGTGGATTCACAGTGCTGCTGGAAAATTGCCAGGGTGTTTGGACAGCGGTTGACCGAATTTGCAATTTTTGATCTTGATCCTGAATCCACCACAAAGTAAGAAAAAAACGTATGTGACAAAAAAAAAATGCAGATTTGGAAAATGTTTCCTTTTCAGAAATAAGATCTTTCTTGGATGATTAGGACGGAACAGATTACAAAGAATTATCAACGTCTTTTTTAATTGCATAAATATCAGTTTTTTTTAACAACGTGATGTGATGTTAAATTTTTCGAGAAGTCCTACTTTGAAAGTCTTGGAGGGACGAAACCATTCTTGAACATTGAAACGATATCGTAGCAGCCATCCAAAACCAGCTCCTCGATAAACTTGAGTTCCGAAATCGTATCTCCCCATCCTGAAGAAACGACCAAAAAAATCAGCGAACCCCAAAATGTTTTCGTAATCCGAGCAGTCAAATTTTTCCAGCTTTATTTCACTCTTACACAAAATCTATATTTGTGTATATATATTCATGGTAATGCAATCTGAGCAACACACTATCTTCGTCACAGTTACTGAGGGTACCTGTGGCAGAATCTGCATTGATGATCAGCTTGTCAATCTCCAGTCCATTTATCCATTCAAAAAATTCTTATCTATCACCAGCCTGATGCACTTCCAGCTCCCAAATCCTGGTATCAATTCAAAAAAGAAATGTTTCAAGTACCAAGCATGAAGAAAAAGCATGAAGAGAAAAATACACTTTGCTGCTTCCATCGATGTCCCCCCCCCCTCTTAAAATATCAAAAAGATGCAGCAACAATCATCAGAAGGAATATATATGTATGTATGAGCGCACCTACTACCTGTCTGTCAAGGATTCTATATCACGAAGTGTGATGCCAACTGCTTTTTGGTACTGTTGAGTTCCATTCCAATTGAACCACGAATCCTCAACATATACACTGCACAATTAACCAAAAAAAAACCAAAAAAAAAAACGCTCCTCCCATTGAAAACCATCATGAAAGTCTTGGCAGATCGGAGATCAGCACAAGCAATTTGTAGAAAAAATCAAAATATGCTATTTTGATCGAAGAAAATGTACCTGATGAAGTAATCATGGGCACTCTCGAAAAGATTTGGAAACCTGGGAAGCGGCCCCTCAAACTTGGTATTATGCAATGACAACCTGGCCAAAATAGAAAAAACAGCCTTCCATGCATTTTTTTTTTTGAATCCAACAATGAGATTGAACGAACCATTCCAATTTCGCAAAAGATTCTTCAGGCAAACGAGCATTGAGCCAAACATTGTCCATCTGCAGGCTGCTCAGGTTTTTGTTTTTTTCCCATATCAATAAAACAAATGCACACGCACAAACACGTTCAAGAACAAAGATTCACCCATTGGCATGACACCTCAAGTTTTGTTGCATCTCAAAATTCACAAAATAAAAAAAAAGACTGTTCTTAGTTTTGTTCTCATATTTCAAAGACAAAATGTGTTCACAATCCATGGAGAAAAAAAAAAGAATCCAGCGCAACAATAAAATCAATCAGCTATTTACAATCGGAGAAGGCATCTGACTATTTTTTTCTTGAAATAGAAAAACACAGCGCAAGTCCAATAGCGAAGAGACTTTGATTCTCTCACCTCTGAAGCCCTGCTTGGGGAAGGTTGGACAGGGAAATCATTTCCCCAGGTTCTTGCAGCCGTACTTTCAAAGAAATCACATTCATGGAGGCATTTTTCAAGAATTGACTCAGTTTTGGATCTACAAAAATCATAAAATGAAAAATGGATTGCATCAAACTGGAAGCAACCGAAGCTCAAACTCAATGACAAACAATCACCAATCCTATAGGGAAAAAAAAAATCAAAATTCATGAAAAAACCGAAAGATCTTCAAAAGATCATACATTAATAATACAAACAAATGAAAATATAAAATAATATGAAAATATTGATTTCGGTGAACAGACAGCTCTTGACCAATACAACATTGAAGGTCCATGGATTGCAACAGTGGTTGATCTTTCAAATTCTCGATCTATTTGTTTACCTTTTTTTTTGGGGGGGGGGGTAATTACTAATTTCAAGCTCAATTTTGAATCTTTATTTAATTACTTTTTATTTCTCTGTGTCAGTGCTGACCCGTAGCAGCAGAGCCTTGGATCTCCAATGAAATGGCTCGGTCAACCTGGTTGATCAATTTGAGAAGCTCCCCTTGACTTTTAAATTCAAAAATGTGCAGGACCAAACACCACCTGAATGTCACATCAGCAATCAGCCTCGTTTTCTTTTTTTAAATTGATATTTTTTTCCTCACAATGCACACCACAAGAAAAACAGCACCATTACTTCGGTCATTTTGTTATCCAGAAAAAAAAGTGGGGGGACTTGCTTTTTGCCGTCAGTCGATCTTAGCATGGTGAAGGAAAAAACCTATTGAAAAAAACACTCGTGAATTGATGAAATGTGGAGAGGCTTAATCACCGGGTTTTTGTTTTTTTTTGTTGAACCGATCTGAATGTTAAAAACCAACAGATCTGAGAGTTGAATGCGATGTTATGTGTTACCTGCTGAGATCATGAGGGCACCCTTCCTGAAACGTGATTGTAACCCCCCCCTAGGTATGGGCATACTCATATAACCGAAGTTCTGCAATACTTCTTGCCTGCAGGGCAAGGAAAAATAGAGTCCCTAGAAAAACGAACAGCCTGTATCCTATTCTTAAAAAACTTCCCATAAATAATTCTTCACAGGAATGCAGCAAGAAAAAAGAATGTTTGATCGAGGAACTTGCACCCTGAGTAAACCTATTCAGATATTCAGATGCTCATGTGTAAAAATTGACAAGTGAAATTAAGAACAAACCTCTTCGCCATGAGCTGATGCACTCAGAACAATGGAAAATATTGACAGCACCCTGCATAGTACTGTACTCGAACCTGCAACGTGACACACAACGTGATGTACGACAAGTTACGGGTAATGTAACTCAGGTGGTTTTGTTAGTTCCTGGACTAAAATGATATCACAGAAAACCACACCAAGAAATTTTGACCAGCTTCGATCGTCCAAATCGATCGTGCGCTCTAACCCCCTCCCGCCCCTGCTCCTGATTTTACTTCTTTTTTGGGGGAGGATCGCTCCATCAATCTTCAGGACTGTGCTGTATGGACCGAAAAACGAAAACGCCGAATGGCAGCTGATACCAGATCACTGCGATCGGTTTTCACTTACATGGGGCCGCCATTTGAGCGCAGAGCTGTGTTTGGAGGCCGACTCCTGTCCGTAATTGTCAGTCGATCCACAAGCTCCCACCGAGTGTCCCAAAGAATCGAAGCCAGTTGAGGCGCGTTCCTGCGGCAAACTGGCAAAAGAAGGTCATGGCGACCTGCTGATCAGCGCCGTACACCCCCATTCATGATGGGGAGGCTCCCGATGCTGATGATACCGACCTGCAACAAGGAAACTATCAAACTTATTTTTGAAGGGCTTGGAAGAGGATAAGCACGGCGAATAACTCTCTCCTTCTGGTCGATCGAGCGCGATGCTGGGGGTAGGCCATGGAGGGGATGCGGCTGCAAGGTGAGCTCCTCCCATGAGCCCACTGCATTGAAAAAAAAGATAACAAGCGTGTCCAATTTGATGTGAAGATTCGATCTTCTTGGTGGGGCGCCGCCGCCGCGCGATCGGGGGCCGATATGGGGGGAGGTTAGGTGCATGTGGGCTCTATGGGTTTAGGGAAGAACGACCCTTGTTTTTTTTCTGTTACATTATATGGGGAGCGCAGCATCGATCCGATTTTGATCGCTTCCTTAGCGTCAAAGGAAGAATACGTTTTTGATCGTCGACAGTAGCCGCAGCCGTCGCGACATCTCACCATCCCACCCCCACCACAAATTAAGCACCCAATTTAATCGTCGATTTTTATGTCATAGACCCAATCTGCTCTTGAAGCCATCCCATGTGTTTGCTTGACACAAGCAAACACATATATATTATATTATATAAATTTTCTTGTATTTATTATTATTTCCCCAGTGTCTTCCATGTGACTGACAGCATGTCGTTTTCTTGTTAATATTTGCTTGCATGTTTTATCGACATGTCAATCCCATCTTAATATAATTGATTGTTGAAGGTTATGTTTTTTCTGTTTTGCTTTCCTAGTTGGGAGTGTTTCCCCTTTCCAAAAACAAAATGACCCAAAAACAATGGAACATTTTCAGAGAAGCCGCCCCTTCACATCGAGCAAAGCGTCCAGTCCACCGAATTTTATTCGAACAAAATCTTGAAGGAAAATTGGGTGATGGATGTCAGCCATGTGGAATGAGTGAATGCCATCAAGAGAATGATTTTGGCAATGTCCACCTATTGCTGGACATATCACATGAAAGACCCCACATGGCATCCAGATGGAATCTTGGTTTCGGAGTTCCTTGGCTCAGGTAAATCTTCTTCTTGTTTCTTATTATTCTTTGTTGCTGGTGGGTTGTTTTTAAAAGAATTTATGGTTTTCTTAGAATAAAACTGATAAATACATATCAGAAACGAATAAGGATTTTTTTGCTCTCCTTCTCTACAAGACTCTTTGTTCTGATAGTTTTAGCACTTACACTTTTATGGGCTGGAAGAAAGGTATATGATGTCCAAAATTAAAAAAAAAAAATTCAATGTAAATTACAATTACAATGTTTTTTTATCGGAAATTACAGTGCACAATTATTATACACCATGTCTTTCGATCTATAAAGAAATATTTTTCTTCTTGGTAAAAGACCCCCCAGTGGAAAGTGCTCCGCCACCTGCAGAAAAAAAAAAAAAAACACTGGCACCCAAAGTCAAGAAACCTGAATTTCCTGAAAGCAAACCAATGGACCCACCTCAGGTGTGATTTTTGTTTTATACAAGATGTGTGTGTGTGTTAAAAAGAAAATGATAAGAAAAGTAATAGAATTTTTTATCATAAAAATTGAACACAAGGCAGTTCAAAGGAAAGCATGAAATTAATCTTCTATTACTGTGTTCTTTCCAACACGTTTTCAATACGCTTGCATTAGAAATGGGGCTGTAAGCATTGTGATTTTTTTTTTTAAAGAATGATGTGATTTTGAAAAAGAGTGATGTGATGTGACAGGTGCATCCAACAAGATCCTGGCAGCCACAGGTTGATAAACCAAACCCTGCTCATCTGGTTGCTGATGTTTTTGATGCCAGAAAGAAGGTAAAAAATAATAATATGAAGACACCCTTTTTTTGTTTTTCATTTTGATCAAATAGATTGGTATGTAAAGGATGAGCCGACCACTCCATACACAAACAAAAAGACAGGAAAAAAATTATCCTAGTGTTTCTTTTCTTTTCTTCTTTTTAACATCGGTTGAGGGAAAATCCTGGATATGATCAAATCATGAAAAGATCATATGCATGTGTGTTCTATCTTTTTTTTTCAAAGGGGAGGGGGGGGGAGGGAGAGATTGGCAAAGTATCATTATGGTAAAAAAATTGACATTCTTTCTGAACACAACTGACAGGGATTGAAGAAAGTAACGGATGCAGAAAAATCTAAAAACATTCCAGGCAGGTCTGGCTTGGTTCCTGTGAAATTACAGTCGACTGGGGCGCCCACGGTGAAAGCTGGAAAAACAGAGCTGGTAATGGAGAGAAAACGAACCGTGGAAAATCACGAGGGCAACAAGGAAATCTTCCTCGAAAACACCAGCCCCCGACAAACGATGTACATCTACAAGTGTGAAGATTCTATTGTGAAGGTGCGACTGGTTAGGGCTGCTTTTTTCCATTTTTTTTTATTTTAATCTTTTTTTTTTTGGGGGGGGAAGGGGGGGGGGGGGTTCCAGAATGATAATTCCCCCCCGGAGGACTAGCTGGGTCCGGATGTAGTTGACAAAACTTCATAAGCTCTTGTTCGAGTGATTTCCCGCATGTTTGCTGGATCGAGAGTGTGCCTGTTCTTTATGTTGGGTGGGGTTTTTGTTTTGTTTTGTTTTTGTTTTTTAATTTGAAAGGTCGATGGAAAAGTGAATGCCATCACCGTGGATTCTTGCAAAAAGATGGGGCTTCTTTTCGAAACAGTCATGGCCTCGGTGGAGGTCGTGAACTCTTATGCAGTCGATGTTCAGGCAACTGGCCACATCGGGACGTTAGCTGTCGATAAATGCGATGGCGTCAAGGTGAGAACCCCCAGATCCAAAAAAGATTAAAAAAATATATATATGTACATATATATATGTGTGATAGATTAAATCATTATCTTCACAATAAATAAAGGAGTCCATGTTCAAGGAGCAAATAGAAAAAGCAGCAATTCCTTTCTTTTTGGTTTGGTCTCTTTTTCACCTCACTTGTTAAATTAAAACCATTACGTTCTTACGTTCTTCATGTTCGTTGTTCAATTTTCTTTCAAGTTTTTTCCTTTCTCCTTTTTTCCAGGTGTATATTCCTGATTCGTCGACCGATGTGGCCATTTCGACAACAAAATCAGCTAGGGTCTTGGTTATTGTCACCGGTGGGGAGGAGCCAGTGGAGTCGGCCGTTCCAGACCAATTTGTCAGTGTGTTTGAAGAGGGAAAACTTATTACTACTAGGCCAGCAGAACATGCGGGGGCTTAATTTTCCAGAAAAATAAAATAAAAAAGGTTTCTTATCTTTTATGGGGGTGAACGTGGGAACAATGCTTTCGTTTTTTTTATTGTTTCTTTTTGGGGGGGGAGGGGGGCTTCGTTCGACCTGTTCGACGTGAATGTAACCGCCAACCACTTCCTCGCGTGCAACAACAAAAGTCGCCACTAGAATCGGTGACTCATAATCCACACACCAGAAACTGGAAAAATGTTGTCTCAGTCGACGAAACACAAAAAGCTTTAAACCGACCCGTTTGAGATCGTATGCGGGTCAACCACAGTGATCGAGGAGATTAAAACTCGAGAGTGGTACACATAAATGGGATTAGAAAGATTCCAGATCAACGAAGTCGTGAATGATGAATCCGAGCCGAAAGAGATCTCAAGTAGATCGACGGCGGGTACCCTCCCACTCTGACACGACAATTCTTAACTTACGACTCGTGTGGGAGTAAGAGGTGGGTTGCACGTTGGGAATTTCAACCTCAGTCTTTTTCTACTTTGTCGAAGATTGGTTGATTGATTGAAAGTCGACAAAAAACACACACAAAACAAGAAAAAAAACAAAACAATATTAAATAAAAAACAATCTAGAGAATCCAATGGAAAGATGTTTGCACAAACTCTCCACTCCACAACTCCACAGCAAATATGGAGAGCTCTCATGAACGCTCATCCACGCATTCTCAAAACCGTGGCGTCTGGTGGGTCCATGATCGGCTGGACCTCTTCATCTCGTCTAAGGTGCTGGCTTTCACATGGCTGGGAGAGCTTTCATTGAACGCAACGCACGAGACAATCTGCTGAAACAGGGGATCCAAAAGTTGACGCCGCTGCATGGCGACTGGGGCAAGCTCCTTGCATCACCAAAAAAGCATCGATCGAGTCCAGAATAGAGGCGACTTCACAGCAAAAAGACTTTTCTTTTACTCCAGTTGTTCACTACCTTCGTCGAGGAAAAGGCACTTCTCCACAAAACCGCCACCATTGCGAGCATTCACGATCGATATCACAACAGGCACATATTTCACCCACAGGCTGCGTTTGTGGTCGCATATTCTGGATAAATCTTCCTCTTGGCCACCCAGCAGTTTCTAAACTTTCCAGACCTTTGCTGAAGCATCAGTAAAGGTCCTAGACTCGACGCTGGTCAACAGCAAACTGGCAAAAGGAGGTCATGGCGACCTGCTGATCAGCGCCGTACACCCCCATTCATGATGGGGAGGCTCCCGATGCTGATGATAGCGACCTGTTATATTATGTGCAACAAGGAAACTATCAAACTTATTTTTGAAGGGCTTGGAAGAGGATAAGCACGACGAATAACTTTCTCCTTCTCGATCGAGCGCCATGCTGGGGGTAAATCAAGGAGGGGATGCGGCTGCAAGGTAAGCTCCTCTCACGATTCCACGAACAAAGAGCGGATTGAAAAAAAATAAAATAACAAGCATGCCCGATTTGATGTGAAGATTCGATCTTCTTGGTAGGGCGGCGGCGCGATCGGGGGCCAAGTGGGGGGAGGTTAGGTGCATGTGGGCTTTATGGTTTTGGGAAAGAACGGCCTTTCTTCTTTTTCTGTGACATTATAAGGGGAGCGCAGCATCGATCCGACTTTGATCGCTCAGCAACGAGTTTCCATCCATCGAAAAGCGTTCTTCGTTGCATTCTTGGGCAGCGTCAAAGTGAAGGCTGAAAAAATACTTGAACGTCGAAAATTTGTAGTATCCGCAGCCGTCGTGATATCTCACCGACTCACCATCCCATGCCCACCACAAATTAAGCACCCAATTTAATCGTCGATTTTTTTGCCACAGACCCAACCTTTTTGACGTACACTCCATACACTCCATACAGTTTTGACTCCATGATATCATAACTCAGACTTCGATCGTCAACATATCATAATTTTTGCGAAACACGAGTTTCAAACAGGGTTGCACACAACCGTTCAGTGGCCTACTGACGAGAAAAATAGAAATAGCGGACAAAAGCTTGAGCAACCACGACAGCGACTCGTGAACCTCTAACTCTTAATCGACGCGTGCCGGCTTTGCCGAAAGGAAAAGAGATCCTAGCCAATAGTTCGACTGCAAAAAGATCGAGCGTGAATGGCGTCCGCGACCAAACGAACGCCACTTGCAAGTGTTTGGTGCCTTCGTCGAGAGACTTTCCCACCCTATGCACAGCAGGTCGACTCCATCGCGATACAGCGTTTCTCGCTTTCAGCTTGGGTATTCTTCGAAGAACAAAATGCAATATGCTTGCAGAATTCTGCAACGATTGTGCCATCAGCCGACTCTACCATCACAAATTCTCAACTGACTCAGATCTCACTCAAACTCAAGTAATTGTCCAGAAATTACTAAGAGCTCTGCAGCAAGGAAACCAGAGCTCTCTGGCAAGCAAACTCACCTACGAACGCAAGCCTACCTGGTACACGTTGCGGACTATTGATCTTGAGACGGAGCAACTTCACCATGCATGCCGTAACCATCGCGACAGTCATCACAATAGGGGGCATCTTGCACCTGTTCAACAGACGGCGTGGACGGCGCAATCTCCGCCAACCTGAAGAGGTGGAGGTCGCTGAAAACGGCGGCCAGGAGCACAACCGGGCCGACCGCAGCACACCGGCGAAAGTGGAGACAAACCCCGACGGCGCCTCTGGTGTAGATGACAGCCCAACCATCGCAGCAGCCGTCTCCCAACCCAGCTCAGTCCTCCCTTTGGCTGAGGTAAGAGCAGTACTTTGTCGAACCTCGTTGCTCTTTCACGCCCATCGAAACTCCGAATTTCGCACAGACGAAACTCACTCAAACCTCGGCGTTCCTTATTCGCGGTGGCCCTTCACAAAGGAAACCACTGTAACCTCATCGGCGTGAGCTCAGAAGCTGGTTCAATTTCGCCGCAGCGTGACTTTCTTGTTTTCGTTCCCGTGACGCTCTTTGAATTCACATGCTGTGACTCTTTCTGCAGGACCTGTTCTCTGGAGGGCAGCTGGCGAGGTACTTCGCCGCCGGGCAGTCGCGTTCCATTGGCGTGTGCCGGTACGTAAGAGCGCCTGCCTTTGAAAGTGCATGCTTACGACACGAGACGTCACCTGGAAAACTGTTGTTGGGATGGGAGACGTCGGAAAAGACGTCATTTGGGTGGAAATCTATTTGGTGTGGGACAATAACACAGGATGAAATGTGGTTCTCCTAGGTTCATTGCTGCCAATGTGCTGGTACAGCTGGAGGCATTGCATTACCGCGGGGTGATGCACAGAGACATCAACATGGAGTCTGTCCATGTTGATGTCTCTGGCCAGGGGTTGCTGTTTTTGGGGAACCTTAGGCATGCCACCAGCACCCGCAACGCATCCCGAACCTCGCTGCCCGACCCCCACTTCACGGTATGAACGAATCACCCACTGTCTTGTAGCTTCCAGATTTGTCAATCGAAGACTTGAATAATGCTTGCTGAACAAAATGGGGGCTTGTACTGCCGGGGCAATGCTGCCCTTAGCTGTCAGACACAGTGGATCCAAAACAACTGCTCACAGAATCAAATTGGCATGGACAGGCTCCTGAAATTGCCTACGGGTGGGGCGAAGGAACGGAGGCCGACATTTGGGCGTTCGGGGTATTGGTTTATCGAATGTTGATAGGCCGATTCCCGTTCCCCAATTTCCACCAGGAGGACCGAGGTCGGGAGCAGGGTTACGTAAACTCGATGTGGCGGGTTTGCAGCCTGTTGGACGGCAGGCCTGGCCTCACCAGCTTTTTTGCCTCCATCTTCCAGGTGAGACAGCTGATCGATCCTTTCCTGGATAGAACTGCAATTGAATTGAGTGGCTTCAATTGGATCAATACAAAAATATGGAAATGTGGCTTGCGGTGACCAACCCTGAGAAAGGAACTCAGAAATAATGGAGTGCAGGTGAAGAAGGAAGACAGACCCACTGTTGCCGAGCTCAAACAGCATCCTTTCTTCAGGGGAATCGACTGGTACGGCCTCGCCCAGAGGACAATCGAAAGTCCACTTCTGGGTGAGGCCGTTCCAGTCCCCATCGAGAACTGTCCAGCGGTGGAACTCTTTGCAGGGTTAGAGCCCTGCATTGAATAAAGGAAATTGGGAGGGGGGGGGGGAATAAATGGCTGGCAGAGGGTTTTTCCTTTTTTTTCCCCTCTGCCGGCCCTGGGTGGGGGAGGCAGTTAGGTTCGGGGGCCTTCACAGCACCCCGCGCTGGCTGGAGCGGGGTGCAACCCCCTCCCCTTTCTTTTCTTCCATTTCGGAGATTCGATGATTGGGATTGACTTGGTCGAAAGGTAAGATTCTGATTCTTTGTTTTTCTTCGAGTTTATTCATGGAAAGTGCAAAGGAAGAAAATCCTGAAAGTTTTTTTTTTCTCATTGGTATTGCAGGTGCATTGGAAAGCTATTTCTTATCGGGCATGGATTGGGACTTAGAGTTCTGCAGACTTTTGTCGACATGGTGAAAAAAACCTGACTGGACTTGCAAAAGAGAATTTGGGAATTGCAGTTAGCGAATGTCCCGGATTTCATCTGTTGGTAGCTAAAACTTGCTTGTTTCGCCATGGGGGCTGGCATGCACACTGGGTTTAGAAAACTGAGGCAAGGAATCGTTGAATTGAGTTCCAGTGATTCTCGGATTATTTTCTATTGATGGGGAGAAATTGCAAAAACTAGATAATTGACAGAACTGCTGGATTCATGTGAATGTGTGCATGTGCTTGTGGCAGAGAAGAAACAATTTTTCTTTTTGCGAAGGATGGGATTCAAGCAAAAATCAAGAAAACAAAAATTGAGGGGAGAAGGCCTTGTGGCGGGGAAAAAAAATCAGGTTTTTTCGTGTGTTGACTTTTTTTTTGGGGGGGGGGTTGGCCTGGGCGAAAAAATGGAAAGGAAGGAATGGCAGAATTGTTTTGTTTGTCTGACTGGCAAAGAAAAGAAGAATGGAAAGATGTTCCATTTTCTGAAATCCGAGAGGGAAAATTAGTTAATGCCCTGTTGAGCATATGATGCAGGCTTGCGAATGTTCAAGGGTTGATAAGGGGATTTTTTATTCTCGAGGCATATTGTGGCTCCGCCATTTTTCCCCATTCTGATTGGTGGGAGCTACTATAGCTCCCAATTTTGGTTGGCTGGAAAATTCTGCAGGCTGCAAAAGCTGATGTGCATTTTCGAAAGGAACTGTCTGATTTTATTTTGTTCTATTGTTGTTGGGGAGGGAGGGAAATTCTGAACAATGCTGGAGCATTCATTCAGTCATTGGACAAGGGTAACATGAGAGGAAAACTTATTCAAAGGATTTGGGGGTCTTGTGAAGTATTTGTACTATATGATGTAAAATCATTGTAGAATCGGGGGAAACCCCATGGATTAAACTGCAGGCTGTGGTAGGGTTGTGCACTGGATTGATAAACAAGCAAACATACCGTAGGGAAATCCAAGCTAGCCTGAATTGGTTCAATATATGTGAGGGGTAGGATGATGGCATTCGATGGATCCATGAAGTGTTATGAGACATCCACGTGAGAAGAAATGTGAGATGAAAGCTGAGAAAAGAAAGAAAAATTCTTGGATTGCAAAACAGAAATAGGTAATCAATCTATCAGGGAAAAGATAAAAGGGAGATGGAACTTACTGTTCCAATATCAATGGTGGAATAATTAATGTACCTTTGATGCATTTTTATAACAGATTGATATTCTAGATGGGGTGGGGAAGGATCTCATAGTTTGATCAGTGCTGTCAGACTGAAAATGAAATGCATCAAAAGATAGATAACTCCACGCTTGAAAAATCCATACCATTTAAACTTCAAATTTGGAGCGAAATTTCGGCCGAAAGGAGGCCATTTCTGCTTGGACACCTCCAAAATTTGGAGTCTTGCCGCATTATCATTTCTCCGCAATAAGAGAATTCAACACATTCATTCAGCCACAGCCAAACAAAAACAAAAACACACAAACGAGAAATGTCCTTTTTCGGCGGCCGCCGCATGTCAATATCTCACCCCTCGATTTTTCCCAAACCATTTGCGCTCTACAGCAATACATACACCAAAGCACGAAAACAAACAATGCAACAAAAAAACCCAGAAACGATTCTGAACTGGCGCGTGAAAGATATGAGTTTCAGAGGATCTGGAGGTTGACTTTTTCTGAGCTGGATTTCGCAATCCCCCCTGTCCTTGCCGTTTTCGAAAGCGAAATTTCTGCACTTGTGAAATTGCTCATGAGCGAATCATGGACAGGTATCTCTGAAAGCACATATCTGGGCTTGAAAAAGCTGAGTGTAGAAAAAGATTGTCGGAACCCTTGAGCTTTGCAACTTGCATTTTCTACCGCGTTGTTGCCTGCCATCCATGTGAAAAAATTGCGAGGAGAGAAGCTTCAATTTTTCTTTCAGTGTGTATACAATTTTTAAAAAGAAATGATGTATCATAACAAATCTATATTCGAACTAACCTGTTCATTCCCATTGACCCTCCAAATTCCAAAACTAAAAAAACTCCCAGTCAGATTTAGATAAAATCCCCCCCACCCCCTCCATTGTGAAAAAATCCTGATGCAAGCCGAAACCACCACTATTTTTCCATTCATTTTTTTTGTTTTAAACCATATTTTAATATTTGAAGCTCCCGAAACAGCTTCCACAAAATCTAAATAGACATTTTTCTTTCAAATTCTTTTTTTTTCCTTAACATTATCTCAGATCTGACACCATGTGTTTTTTTTCCTCTTTACTCCATGTGCCGTTTCTTTTTTGTTTGGACGCTAGTTTTTTCCACCAAGTAACTTACTTGGAATTGAATTCCAGCCAATGCAATTGACAGCCAGAAACCATCCAAAAAGCATCAGAAGAAAATATTTGTGGCAGTGGTAAAAACACATTGCAGCTCCCCTCAGAGCCCCACCCAATGAACTCAACAAAAGTCATGACATGGCCAGATTGTTCCGCAACAAAACCAGCCTCCTGGGAAAGTGCTTTCTCCTATAGCACCCAAAGCAAGTGCAGGTTTCCTCCCCGTCCTCCATACCCCTTCTCCTAAATTTCCTTTTCTCTTGCTCAACCAGGTCGTCGGGATCGGAGATATCTTCGAACCTCCGCTTGTGCCCCGCCGAGCTCCTCCTTTTTCCTTCCGCCGTACTCTCCTCCTCACCCTCGAAAATATCTTCTTTTTTGCGACCCTCGACGATCCCTCCAGCTGTGCCTCCTCCGTCGACTGCTTTCCCCACCTCGCTGATCCCATCGACAACCCCGACGTGGATAAGCCAAGCGCCGTTTCCCCAGGGAATATCCACAAGGTCTTTATAGGGACCGTCTACCGTTTCAGACGGCGAGGTAGAGAGCTCTTCGATGTATCGAGACGGTTGCTCAAACACACGATCTCCACTCGACACAGGGCCATCCACGTTTGTCTCCTCCCGGGGCTCCGCTCTTTTCGTCGTAAAGTTACCCATTCTTTCGACCTTTACTCGAAAACGCTGTCTTACACTGGGCGACCGACGTGTGATATGGAAAACGAGAAAAAAACACAGTGTCTCTCTCTCTGGCATTGAAATTCTAAGCCGCCAGTTTCTACTGATTGCAGTGTCGTACGGTGGTGATTCTCGTATTTTCGTATGCGTTTTGTTGAATGGATTTTTTCTTCCTTGTTTGAATGAGACTGAACGTTTCATTTTCTCATCCAGCCAGCTTTCGCATAAGATGGCGGGAAACAAACAAACAAAAAAAAAACACAGGAAAAAACCCGAATAGCCATCTTATTCGCATTCTGGAGTTGCTCGAAGGGAATGCAAAAAAGGATGACGAAGGTTGATCAGTGCAAAATTTTGGTTTGAACCATCTCCACCACTGGGTGAAACAATTCTTCAAACACAAGTTAAGAAAAAAAAAGATTGGAGAGAAACAGGGAAGAAGGCCTCCTGAAGAAATAAAGGAAAACCAGACTTTTTTGTTGCTTTCTTTTTCAATGATATCGAGACATGGTTTTTCGTCCAGGTATCAAAACCACGATTACTCCTGTCGGGCATACCTCATTTCATTTCGTTTGTTCTTATGATGTCCTATGGAAAGGAGTATTTGAGTTGGGTAGTTTGTACAGTTAGGTTGTGGTAGTTGAAGGGAGTTTGGTTGGACCAGGGGTCGTACTTTTTACTGTCAAAATGTGAATTCAACAATCCACAAAAATATTTTAAGTAGGCCAGCTCGACAACATGCTGAAATCGAAAAAAAAGAAGCTTTGTCTGCTGTATTTACAAAAGATTGATCATTGTTTTAGTTCCATCAGGTTGCACACACATAATGGCATTGCATCGACGTGTGTCCAGCACAAAAACGAATAGAAAAAAAACTGATAAATCAAAATTCGCACACACGCGCACAAAGAGTTTCGTGCAGACGCCTTTTTTTCCTCGCGTTTTTTTCGGTCGTCTCTCCATCCACATGAATTGATGGATTGATGACTTGGCGAAAAAACGCGCACGTGAATCGGCCAGATTATAGATTCTGGCAAAGGCGCGAGAGTATTGATCCCCTTTCGCCCCAATCTTCCGGGAGACGCATCGCAAACTTTACTTTCGAGCGAGGGCACGTTATCACAGACTTTTCTTTTCGTCGCAGCGTGGTGAAAGAATGGCAGGGGGAAACACGCGACGGACGTCGTAAACGAAACGTCGGCTGGAACAGAGCTCGGAATCATCTTGTGGGAGTCGCCCAGCGAAAATACCCCGCCACAGAAGGGAGGAAGAGGTCAGTTCCCAGCCGCCATGTCTGATTTTGCGTTGTTATCGTTTTGGTTTTTTTTTAAACAGCGGTCGTTGAAGCGGGTTAAAACAAGGGGGCGAATATATATCCCCGCGTCAAATATATTTAAAGATGAGTTTTTCGCGCGCGACAGGAGGAGGTGGATGGTCCGGGATTACGGGATGTGCCGCAAGTCGAGCCTTCATCCGGGCGAGCGGTTCCTGAAGCGGGTCCGTCGGCTCCTCCTATCGAGGTGATTGACCTCTCAACGGAGACCAGTGTGTTAGCGCGAGCGATGGCGGAATCCCTCCGAGAGCATGAGAAGATGCAGGCTAGATTCAAAAAGCCAATGATGGAAAAGTCCATTGAAGAAATCATAGACACATTCTGTGATTCACAGGTATGTTTATTTTTCGGTTTGAAAAAAATAAAATCAATTCTGATTCTTGTTGGATTTTCTTTTTTTTTTCCCCTTGGATACCGGAATTCATGACTGACTGTTTTTTTTGTTGTGTTTTTCTTTTTCCCCCAGATTTTATTGCAAGCTCTTTGCAAGGAATGGTTCGGTTTGTTTTTCAGCGAAAAAGGCTTGAAGGTGGCCTTGGTCAAATTGCTGGTGCAGGAGCGACAATGCAACAAGTGGTATCCTGGAAGAGGTGAATATGGATGACTAAGATTTTCTTTAAAATAATCATGCAATTGCTGAAATTGAATGCTGGATGACCACTGGTTGCCCTGATTTGATTTGGTTTTGAAATGAATAAATTTGTTTTGGATTCTTATGTGATTTCGATTTCTTTCGATCGTGAAAAAAGAAATTATGAAATTGTTTATGTCACAGATGGGTTCAGTTTTGCTTATGTTTGATTTTGAATACATTAAAAGACAGAGGAGTCGAAGGAAAAAGCTCATTAGAAGTGCATCCTTTTTTTCAAGATTTTACCTACTTTATGGTTGGTGAACCACACAATTCTCAATGGCTTTGGTCGATACCGAACATCTGGGTTGCTTTCAGGTACCCATCAGTACTTCAAGAGCCTTACTATGAATCTGATGGAAACTGGAGACAAGCTGATGGGGAGCAGCAGTGAATTCGTTGCTGAGTTGGAAACCTGCATTGCCGACAAAACCTCTGCACTCATCTATGGCTACTCGGTGTTCCCACAAGGAGCTCCGGGAGGAGTTCCACAGATGTTTGCTGAATTGCAGGGATCCGGAGTCGAAGTCATCGATCTTCTGGATGACTGACATCCCTGCGAGGGGATGTCAGTCATGGGGTTTCTCAGAGAAATGGAAAAAGGGAGGAGTAAATAGGATGGCAGGCTGTGGATGATGCATGGGTGCCGATTCGAGAAATTATTCTGATGTGAATACATATACCATCAAACGTTGGTGTTGAGGTGTGCACTTGGGCTGGTCGATGGGGTTGCGTTTGAAATGAGGTATGAATAGGTGTGCCATGAAAGAAGAATCGAATATTATGTATATAACAACAGAAATTGGAATGAATGGGTTGCCTGCAATGAGCCCAGAATGTTTGCCTCCCGACTTCAAGAGCAACTCTGATTTTCAGCCATTGTGGTGTTTGATTTTTTTGCAAGCTCAAATTATTTCTCTCTTTTTCTTTCAGTGGCTGGAAGAGGAAAAAAGGAAACATCTGGGATCCAAAGGGGGGGTGTTTTGGAGGGGACACACATCGAGTGTCTGTTTTCAAATGCAACCCCTGGGCCAGCTGCTCTAAAAACAACAAGGTGGAAAGGAAATGCGATCTAGAGTTCGGGAAAAAAAAAAGAAATCGCTCAGTGGTGGGACCCAAATAGGATTGGGCAAAGAACTCGAAAAAAAAAAAAAGGTCGAAAAAAGGGACAAAAAAGATCCAAAAAAGAGCAGTTACAAAATGAACTTTGAAAGAGGTTCTGCAATACAATTCTTCGAAAGAATATTCAACACAAAAAAATATTTTTTAAGTCTTCGTTTTCTTTGTGGTCGATTTACAATGGCCATTCTTACAAAAACAGAAATATGTGTGCGTACTCCTGTGGGAAGGTTTTCTTTTTGCTTTTCTTGTTTCTGTCATTTTGAGCATCGAAGGGCATTGTGGGTGGTTCATTTTCTGAAATGAAGAGATGAAATTGAGAATTGATCAGATTTTGAAACGTAAAATTATGCTCCATTTCGGATTGGTGTGGCCTTGTGAAAGGAGTGGCTCGGTTTTTCTCTGTCATCACCACAGAACACATGCTTTGGTGGTGATGATGACAACATGGGAAATGAACAAGGACAGAAGAAGGCGGCGGACAGTAGGAGTCCCGTACCAGTGGAAATGCTGGATCAGATATAGCTGATGATGGAGAATGGGAATGCTGTTGAGCAAGGGTATTTCAAGAAATGTGGTGAAAGGAGTGGCTCGGTTTTCCTCCGTCATCACCACCTAAACACAGATTTAGCCCAGAACACTCTCAAGAGATGGTTGACTCACAGTCAGCTGGTGACTGACAAGCACCACCTGAGTATTCCTGATTGGAATGCCGAGTCTTATTTCCAGCAGTGAACAACAGAGATCAGAGGGTGTGTGGAGCATGGAGATGGATGCAATGATGAAGAGCAGGAAGATTCCGGTGGCGATGGGGTCAATGGGAACAAGAAAAGTGGTGGTAGTCAAGATGGCTGTGCAATAATGGATCTAGTGGGGAAGGGAATGAGTCATCATGATGAATGCTCTGGTGTGGTGATGACAGACAACAATGGGAAATGAAGAAGCACAGAAGATGAATGAGGGCAGAGAGGTGGCAACAGCTGGTTGGAGCAGGAATGAGGCGAACGGAATTCTTCAAACTCAGTCACGGATCACAGTCTGGAAAGTACTAGTAGTGGTGGCATAGGTGGCATAAAGGAAAGTAACGATGGTGATCAAGGAGGGGGGGCCTCAAAACACAAAACAGGAACCTTGATCCTGGAGGAATGGCTGGCTCAGAGGGGTTCAAGGGATTTGATTCGTGGTGGATAGTGGAATGTTTGGAGAATATGTTAAAGATTGAATGCCTCTTCTTTGCCTGCTCAAATCTAGTTTTCAAATCTAGCATGATCTCGCATGATCTCACTAAATTAATTAATTATATTTCCTGAAGGCAGTTTGGGATGCGCCCTAATTAATCAATGATTGAGCCCTTTTGCTTCCAAAAGGGAAAAAAAAATCTGGTTTCAACGTTTCAAAACTGCACAACTGCACGACTGCACGACTGCACGACTGCACAACTGCACAAAACCCCACCCCCAGAAATCAAAATAGAATTACACGCAAAGAAAGTCACATTTTTCAAATACACTCCCCAATTCAATGCAGTTCTCCTCAATTCATAAAAGTGCTATTCAACCATCACTTAGAAGGTTTCTTTTATACAACAAAAACAAAGGTTCTTCATCTCAATTCTTTGTAAAAGAAGAATTATGCACTACCCAAAAACAAAGGAATGCCAAATGTTCAAAAGTATTATACATATGTACATCTCATCCTCATTCCTTCCGAGTGTTGTTCCACAGAAAAACAATGATTGGTTTGCAATTGCAATTGGTTGATCAATTGATCGATTGACAGTTGCTAAAATACACACACAGCAAGAAATTAATCATCCCCACGCCAACATCAGGTGGAAATGGTGCTAACTATCACTGATAACTACTTTCCTTACTCCCCTGCGGATCCCCCAACAGCGGCCTCCCCTGATTTGGATCTTCAAAGCTTTCCACCTCATTCCCACTGGATGAGTCATCCACTTTGTCGGTCAAAGCCTTGAGTACAAACCCCAGCACCGACATGTTCGATTGACTGGCCTTGTATACAAGAATCAGCATCCCCTGGAGCATCGAGAACACTCCAGCCAGTGCAGAGATGAGAAACGGTATGGTCCCTATGTCATGCTGTCGATCGCCATCGACCCCATAGAAATAAAGCACACTGATGAGCGCTGTTGCCAGGGGGGCCTCCACCACAGACTCCACCACCAATGCAGCCACGAAGTGCCGATGCAAATCGAACCTGAATGAGATGCTTCCCAGCCTCCTCCCGGTGAGTTTGCTGATGAACGCCAAGAAATCAAAAACAGGGGTCCCCACAACGGCAAGAAATGCGATTTTCATTCCCTTGACAAAGCGATTGCCTCTGGTGCCCCATGAGATGACCAATCGATCCAAAACTGGTTCTGTTGCACCGTCTGACAAGGGGCTCATCTTGGCTTCCTCTTGCACAAGCACAATTCTCCTCCAGAAAACAAAAAATGTCACCACCTTGTGCAAAGCTATTGCCCCCAGCATAAACCACACCGGAGATGCCCCCCACAATAAAGCCATGATAAAGAGGCCACATCCGAAAGGTATATGCACACAGGGAGGAGAGATGTAAGCATCCACCGGAACGACCCACAGATGAAAACAGCACCGCGGAAATTGCCTAGGTGGCTAGGAATTGGCAGGGATGTTTTCTGTTTCATTGCCGAGAAGCCTTTCTGGACATATTTTGGGATGGGCGATATCAGCACCAGGCCGATCACTAGCAGAGGAACCCACACCAGCAAAATCATTTTCACAAATTTCCTGGCTTGCCTTCTACAGTCGTAATCGTAGTTTGCCCAGCCACAGTAATAGGATTCCCCCTGCTGCAGCTCGCACATCCTCCGTCTGACCAATCGAGAGGGATGATCTCCAGTGCTTGGACAGATGGTTACTCTTTTCAGATCGGGAAGAGTGAGCAGACAGACAGGGGCGGTGTGACCCTCGATGTTGATTTCTTCCAGCCTTGTGGATTTGCACCATCCCCTCGGTACCGATTTGGACATCAGTTTGTTGTTTTTTGATGTCGAGTTTGGTGGTGGCTCCGTACAGGAAGGGAGGGAATTTCCCCTCGAACATGGTGTCCTTGATCGTCAGCCTGTTTTTATTCAACACAATGCAGAAATAAGTTTTTTTTGTGTGTGTGCAGCTCGAAAACACAAGTGAAATTTTTTGAGTGGATATGTACATGTACAACATGAAAAATGTAAATGGATATATATATATAGAGAGAGAGGGAGGTGAACTTTTGAAAATGTTTGATTTTCTTTCTTTTTTAATTTTCTTTAATGATTCTTTTAAGAAATTTCAAATGTATTTTTTCTACGTTTATGTTTATGACTAAGAATGTTTCCGGCTTACTCTTCAATGAAGAATAGATCAGGGACGGGAAGGGGTCCCATCGGTGTGTCGATTTTATCTTGTCGAGGTAGAAAAGCAAGGAAAGAAACGGAATCCAGTTTTGTAAGAAAGCCAGACAGTCCTGCAAAAGCAAAAAATGAAAAACAAAAAATGAACGACATGAATAATCTACAGCAGGTGAACTCATAGATACCCACCTGAAGTATTGTTGTTGTTCTGGGGAAATGGGACTACATATATCACTAAAATATTTTTAAGCAAGATTTTTTTTCCTCCAACACCAAAAACAAAGAAAAAACACAAGGATAGTGAGCTCCATGAGTTCTTCCAGTCATTTTCTTTTCTTTTTTCTTTTTTTGAAAGGATGGCGAGATCCTGCACGAAGTCGAAGCCAATGATAAATAATTTAGTGTGGATGCCCGCTGACTGATCATGCAGGCCCAGGTAAAACTAAGGTGAATAAAAAGGAAAGCAAGTATCTTTTGCTGTGCAGAATGTACCTGAGGCAGCTCCAGGGTAAATCGACAGCTCAACTATGAATTGATTTTTTATCAGATCCAAAATGTCCATCAGGGCAGCATCTTGTTGTTTATCATATATATCAACAGCAATCCCACTGCAAAAACCACACAAAAAACAAAAATAACCTATTCTTCTGGGTTCTGACAAAAAATTTCCGAATTCACTGCAGAAAACTGGAGCGACAATAAAAAAACATGGCTGAAAGAAGGCACATCAGTGTTGGATATGAGATTGAAAAAAAAAGGGGGGGGGGATTTCAAGTATTTTCTTATATTGTTTTGCCAGCAATGGGGAGCAAGCTGGATCACCAGGTGAGAAAAATCAACATTTGAAGTACAATGCAATGGACTTAGTTTTTGGCCAGTGATGCATTTTCTCTCCTAGATAAATTATTAAGAGTTACTTCTATTTCGAACAAAAAACAAAACAAAATCAGGGATATTTCTGAGTAGGGTTTTTTCTTTTCCCCAATAAGATAGGAAAGAGGGAGATATTGTGATGCGGGATATTCTTGGTTTTCCTATATTTCGAGCAGTGGGTTCGTAAATCACCCTTTTACACAGGGCAGGGGCTACATGGGGATTTGGCAATTCATTTTAAAAATGCAAAATGTTGTTGCTCACCCGTAATCATCCTCGTACAAAGAAACATTGTAACCCATATTTCCGAGAGGATCATCCACCCATTTGAACCACGAATAAAGATAGGACACCCTGAGATTCACAGGGAAAAATGTTAGTAATCCTGAAGTAAAACAAAAAACCTTAAGGATGGGCTTTGTATCATCGGATCCTTGACTAAGCATGATATTGACAAAGTCCCCCCCCCCCACTCTCCTGCTCTATCCAAATAATGATACTCCTGAATTTTTTTTTGGTTCTATTTTTGATAATTTCAGAAGAAAAATAAATCATAATTACATTATATTGTACATTTATTAATCGGATAAATCCTCTCCACAGTACTTGATCCCAGGTAAAACAAAAATTCAAAAATATTTTAAATAACAAAAATAAAAACAAAGAGTGTGGGGTAAAATGTTTTTTAAAAATACAAATGATGAAATTAAAAAAAAAAGCACTATGAATGCACATGATGCCGAAACCAGCATTTATGATTCAAAATTACCTTAGGATGAAAATAGGAGGGGGAGAAGGAAGATGGCCATCGAAGTGACAATCCTCAGATTCAATCTTGGTTCTGACAACCAGAGAATTAAACAAAAACAAAATACTTTATTTCTCGCAAAAAACAGCAAGATGTGCCAACAAAAGAAGCAGCGCAAGGGGAGCAATTTGCTTATAAAAACAAGTGTCCACAATATATTTTTTCAATTAAAAATTGCGCTGTGGATTCACAGTGCTGCTGGAAAATTGCCAGGGTGTTTGGACAGCGGTTGACCGAATTTGCAATTTTTGATCTTGATCCTGAATCCACCACAAAGTAAGAAAAAAACGTATGTGACAAAAAAAAATGCAGATTTGGAAAATGTTTCCTTTTCAGCAATAAGATCGTTCTTGGATGATTAGGACGGAACAGATTACAAAGAATTATCAACGTCTTTTTTAATTGCATAAATCTCAGTTTTTTTTAACAACGTGATGTGATGTTAAATTTTTCGACAAGTCCTACTTTGAAAGTCTTGGAGGGACGAAACCATTCTTGAACATTGAAACGATATCGTAGCAGCCATCCAAAACCAGCTCCTCGATAAACTTGAGTTCCGAAATCGAATCTCCCCATCCTGAAGAAACGACCAAAAAAAAAATCAACGAGCCCCAACATGTTTTTGTAATCCGAGCAGTCAAATTTTTCCAACTTTATTTCATTCTCAAACAAAATCTATATTTTTGTATGTGAATTGATGGTAATACAATCTGAGCAAACTAAAAGTTCTTTGTCACAGTTGCTGAGCGCACCTGTGGCAGCATCTGCATTGATGATCAGCTTGTCAATCTCCAGTCCATTTATCCATTCGAAAATTTCTTTTGTATCACCAGACTGATGCACTTCCCAAATCCTGGCATCAAAAAAAAAAAAGTGTTTCAAGTACCAAAAAGCATGAAGAGAAAAATACACTTTGCTGCTTCCATCGATGTACCCCCCCCTCCTAAAATATCAAAAAGATGCAGCAACAATCATCAGAAGGAATATATATATATATATGAGCGCACCTACCTGTCTGTCAAGGATTCTATATCACGAAGTGTGATGCCGACTGCTTTTTGGTCCTGTTGAGTTCCATTCCAATTGAACCACGAATCCTCAACATATACACTGCACATTTAACCAAAAAAAAAAAATCAGAAACACTCCTTCCATTGAAGAGCATCATGAAAGTCTTGGCAGATCAGAGATCCGCACAAGCAATTTGTAGAAAAAAGAACAATATGTTATTTTAATCGCATAAAGAAAATGTACCTGATGAAGGGATCATGGGCACTCTCAAAAAGATTTGGAAACCTGGGAAGCGGCCCCTCAATTTTGGTATTATGTAATGACAACCTGGCCACACAGAAATTTGTCTTTAAGGATTATAATATATTTGTACATGTAAATATCATCACTTTCAGTTATCTTTTGGTTTCACATTTTTTTGCGTTCGTTCAACTTTTTGATACCCCCCTCCTTCGTTTCGTTCCTCGTTCCATGTGTTTTGTTTTAACAGAAAAGATAAGAACTAAAAAAGAACTTAGAACTAATCTAAGAACTCTGCTTGTGGGGCTCAGGTACTGCTGATGATGACCTGCTGCATTTTTCCGGGATTTTAAACTCATATATATAATATATGAAAAAGAAACAAAAAAATATTTGTCCTCTTTGTTCAGGATTATCGTTTGTTCTTTATTGGAGAAAACATTGGTGAAAAAAGGGGTAGATTTCCTCAAGAACCACCAAAAAAAAGGAAAAACACCCTTCCATGCATTTTTTTTATAAATCCAACAATGAGATTGAACGAACCATTCCAACTTCGCAAAAGATTCGTCAGGCAAACGAGCATTGAGCCAAACATTGTCCATCTGCAGGCTGCTCAGGTTTTTGTTTTTTTTCCCCATATCAATAAAACAAATGCACACTCACAAACACGTTCAAAAACAAAGATTCACCCATTGGCATGACACCTCAAGTTTTGTTGCATCTCAAAATTCACAAAAAAAAAAAAGACTGTTCTTAGTTTTGTTCTCATATTTCAAAGATGAAATGTGTTCACAATCCATGGAAGAGAAAAAAAAAAAAGAATCCAGCGCAACAATAAAATCAATCAGCTATTTACAATCGGAGAAGGCATCTGACTATTTTTTTCTTGAAATAGAAAAACACAGCGCAAGTCCAATAGCGAAGAGACTTTGATTCTCTCACCTCTGAAGCCCTGCTTGGGGAAGGTTGGACAGGGAAATCATTTCCCCGGGTTCTTGCAGCCGTACTTTCAAAGAAATCACATTCATGGAGGCATTTTTCAAGAATTGACTCAGTTTTGGATCTACAAAAATCATAAAATGAAAAATGGATTGCATCAAACTGGAAGCAACCGAAGCTCAAACTCAATGACAAACAATCACCAATCCTATAGGGAAAAAAAAAAATCAAAATTCATGAAAAAACCGAAAGATCTTCAAAAGATCATACATTAATAATACAAACAAATGAAAATATAAAATAATATGAAAATATTGATTTCGGTGAACAGACAGCTCTTGACCAATACAACATTGAAGGTCCATGGATTGCAACAGTGGTTGATCTTTCAAATTCTCGATCTATTTGTTTACCTTTTTTTTTTGGGGGGGGGGGGGTAATTACTAATTTCAAGCTCAATTTTGAATCTTTACTTAATTACTTTTTATTTGTCTGTGTCAGTACTGACCTGTGGCAGCAGAGCCTTGGATCTCCAATGAAATGGCTCGGTCAACCTGGTTGATCAATTTGAGAAGCTCCCCTTGACTTTTAAATTCAAAAATGTGCAGGACCAAACACCACCTGAATGTCACATCAGCAATCAGCCTCGTTTTCTTTTTTTAAATTAAAATTCTTTTCCTCACAATGCACACCACAAGAAAAAAAGCACCATTACTTTGGTCATTTTGTTATCCAGAAAAAAAGTGGGGGGACTTTCTTTTTGCCGTCAGTCAATCTTAGCATGGAGATGGAAAAAACTTATTGAAAAAAACACTCGTGAATTGATGAAATGTGGAGAGGCTTAATCACCGGGTTTTTGTTTTGTTTTGTTGAACCGATCTGAATGTTAAAAACCAACAGATCTGAGAGTTGAATGCGATGTTATGTGTTACCTGCTGAGATCATGAGGGCACCCTTCCTGAGACGTGATTGTAACCCCCCCATAGGTATGGGCATACTCATATAACCGAAGTTCTGCAATACTTCTTGCCTGCAGGGCAAGGAAAAATAGAGTCCCTAGAAAAACGAACAGCCTGTATCCTATTCTTAAAAAACTTCCCATAAATAATTCTTCACAGGAATGCAGAAAAAAAAAATGTTTGATCGAGGAACTTGCACCCTGAGTAAACCTATTCAGATATTCAGATGCTCATGTGTAAAAATTGACAAGTGAAATTAAGAACAAACCTCTTCGCCATGAGCTGATGCACTCAGAACAATGGAAAATATTGACAGCACCCTGCATAGTACTGTACTTGAACCTGCAACGTGACACACAACGTGATGTACGACAAGTTACGGTAATGTAACTCAGGTGGTTTTGTTAGTTCCTGGACTAAAATGATATCACAGAAAACCACACCAAGAAATTTTGACCAGCATGTCGTTTTCTTGTTAATATTTGCTTGCATGTTTTATCGACATGTCAATCCCATCTTAATATAATTGATTGTTGAAGGTTGTGTTTTTTCTGTTTTGCTTTCCTAGTTGGGAGTGTTTCCCCTTTCCAAAAACAAAATGACCCAAAAACAATGGAACATTTTCAGAGAAGCCGCCCCTTCACATTGAGCAAAGCGTCCAGTCCACCGAATTTTATTCGAACAAAATCTTGAAGGAAAATTGGGTGATGGATGTCAGCCATGTGGAATGAGTGAATGCCATCAAGAGCATGATTTTGGCAATGTCCACCTATTGCTGGACATATCACATGAAAGACCCCACATGGCATCCAGATGGAATCTCGGTTTCGGAGTTTCTTGGCTCAGGTAAATCTTCTTCTAGTTTCTTATTATTCTTTGTTGCTGGTGGGTTGTTTTAAAAAGAATTTATGGTTTTCTTAGAATAAAACTGATAAATACATATCAGAAACGAATAAGGATTTTTTTGCTCTCCTTCTCTACAAGACTCTTTGTTCTGATAGTTTTAGCACTTACACTTTCATGGGCTGGAAGAAAGATGTATATGATGTCCAAAATCCAAAAAAATTCAATGTAAATTACAATTACAATGTTTTGTGATCGAAAGTTACAATGCACAATTACAATACATCATGTCTTTCGATCTATTAAGAAATATTTTTCTTCTTGGTAAAAGACCCCCCAGTGGAAAGTGCTCCGCCACCTGCAGAAAAAAACAAATAAACACTGGCACCCAAAGTCAAGAAACCTGAATTTCCTGAAAGCAAACCAATGGACCCACCTCAGGTGTGATTTTTGTTTTATACAAGATGTGTGTGTGTGTTAAAAAGAAAATGATAAGAAAAGTAATAGAATTTTTTATCATAAAAATTGAACACAAGGCAGTTCAAAGGAAAGCATGAAATTAATCTTCTATTACTGTGTTCTTTCCAACACGTTTTCAATACGCTTGCATTAGAAATGGGGCTGTAAGCATTGTGATTTTTTTTTTTAAAGAATGATGTGATTTTGAAAAAGAGTGATGTGATGTGACAGGTGCATCCAACAAGATCCTGGCAGCCACAGGTTGATAAACCAAACCCTGCTCATCTGGTTGCTGATCTTTTTGATGCCAAAAAGAAGGTAAAAATAAATAAATATGAAGACACCCTTTTTTTTGTCTATCATTTTGATCAAATAGATTGGTATGTAAAGGATGAGCCCACCACTCCCTATGCAAACAAAAAAAATAAAAAATAAATATCCTAGTGTTGTTTTTCTCTCTTCTTTTTAACATCAATCGAGGGAAAATCCTGGATATGATAAAATTTTGAAACATTCGATCATATGCATGTGTGATTAATATTTTTTTTTTCAAAGAGGAGGGGGGGGGGGGGGAGGGAGAGATTGGCGAAGTATCATTGTGGTAAAAATATTGACATTCTTTCTGAACACAACTGATAGGGATTGAAGAAAGTAACGGATGCAGAAAAATCTAAAAACATTCCAGGCAGGTCTGGCTTGGTTCCTGTGAAATCACGGTCGACTGGGGCGCCCACGGTGAAAGCTGGAAAAACAGAGCTGGTAATGGAGAGGAAATGGACCGTGGAAAATCACAAGGACAACAAGGAAATCGTCCTTGAAAACACCAACCCCCGACAAACAGTGTACATCTACAAGTGCGAAGATTCTGTTGTGTGATATTATTATTATTATTATTATTATTATTATTTATCTTCATAATAAATAAAGGAGTCCATGTTCAAGCAGCAAATAGAAAAAGCAGCAATTCCTTTCTTTTTGGTTTGGTCTCTTTTTCACCTCACTTGTTAAATTAAAACCATTACATTCTTACGTTCTTCATGTTCGTTGTTCAATTTTCTTTCAAGTTTTTTCCTTTCTCCTTTTTTCCAGGTGTATATTCCTGATTCGTCGACCGATGTGGCCATTTCGACAACAAAATCAGCTGGGGTCTTGGTTATTGTCACCGGTGGGGAGGAGCCAGCGGAGTCGGCCGTTTCAGACCAATTTGTCAGTGTGTTTGAAGAGGGAAAACTTATTACTACTAGGCCAGCAGAACATGCGGGGGCTTAGTTGTCCAGAAAAAGAAAATCAAAAAAGGTTTCTTATCTTTTATGGGGGTGAACGTGGGAACAATGCTTTCGTTTTTTTTATTGTTTCATTTTTGGGGGGGAGGGGGGCTTCGTTCGACCTGTTCGACGTGAATGTAACCGCCAACCACTTCCTCGTGTGCAACAAAAGTCGCCACTAGAATCGGTGACTCATAATCCACACACCAAAAACTGGAAAAATGTTGTCTCAGTCGACGAAACACAAAAAGCTTTAAAGCGACCAGTTTGAGATCGTATGCGGGTCAACCACAGTGATCGAGGAGATTAAAACTCGAGAGTGGTACACATAAATGGGATTGGAAAGATTCCAGATCAACGAAGTCGTGAATGATGGTATGACCGACTCGGGATTATGTCGTAATTGTTTGCGAGGGTACGGTGCTCTTCACAGTTGGTAGTGCGATTCTCTGGAGCTCTATATGTATGTAAAGGTAAAGGTTTAGGTTTGTTCAGACAATAGCTGGCACTTTGTGCAACAGTTTTCTCGTCTTTGGTTTCAAAAGAAAAAAGTAACAATCAAAAGAAAATAAATAAATAATAATAACACTATGCTAAAATAGGCTGATATGCCCTCCCTCTCTCTGTTTCTTTTCATCCCTCCCCCCCCCCAAAAAAAACGAACAAAAAAAGACGATATAAATAGTAATCAAGCAGAATGAGGGAAAAAAACAAAGGTCTTCTTCATCTCGATTCTCTGTAAAAGAAGAATTATGCACTACCTAAAAAACAAAAAAATGCCAAATATCCAAAAGTATTATACATATGTACATCTCATCCTCATTCCTTCCGAGTGTTGTTCCACAGAAATACAATGAATGGTTTGCAATTGCAATTGGTTGATCAATTGATCGATTGACACTCGCTAAAATACACACACAGCAAGAAATTAATCATCCCCACGCCAACATCAGGTGGAAATGGTTCTAACTATCACTGATGATTTCCTTACTCTCCTGCGGATCCCCCAACAGTGGCCTCCCCTGATTTGAAACTTCAAAGCTTTCCACCTCATTCCCACTGGACTCATCCACTTTATCGGTCAAAGCCCTGAGTACAAACCCCAGCACCAACATGTTCGATTGACTGGCCTTGTTTGCGACAATCAGCATCCTCTGGAGCATCGAAAACAGTCCAGCCAGTGCAGAGATGAGAAACGGTATGGTCCCTATGTCATGCTGTCTCTGGCCATCGACCCCCGTAGAAATAAAGCACACTGATGAGCGCTGTTGCAAGGGGGGCCTCCACCACAGATTCCACCACCAACGCAGCCACAAAGTGCCGATGCAAATCGAACCTGGATAAGATGCTCCCCAATCTCCTCCTGGTGAGTTTGCTGATGAACGCCAAGAAATCAAAAACAGGGGTTGCTGCAATGGCAAGAAATACAATTTTCATTCCCTTGACGAAGCTATTGCCTCTGGTGCCCCATGAGATGACCAATCGATCCAAAACTGGTTCTGTTGCACCGTCTGACAAAGAGCTCCCCTTGGCTTCCTCTTGCACAAGCACAATCCTCCTCCAGAAAACAAAGAATGCCACCACCTTGTGCAAGGCTATTGCCCCCAGCATAAACCACACCGGAGATTCCCCCCACAATAAAGCCATGATGAAGAGGTTGGAGGCCACATCCAAAAGGTATATGCACACAGGGAGAAGAGATGTAAGCATCCACCGGAACGACCCACAGATGAAAACAGCACCATGGAAATTGCCTAGGTGGCTAGGAATTGATGTTTTCTGTTTCATCGCCGAGAAGCCTTTCTGGACATATTTTGGGATGGGCGATATCAGCACCAGGCCGATCACTAGCAGAGGAACCCACACCAGCAAAATCATTTTCACAAATTTCCTGGCTTGCCTTTTACAGTCGTAATCGTAGTTTGCCCAGCCACAGTAATAGGATTCCCCCTGCTGCAGCTCGCACATCCTCCGTCTGACCAATCGAGAGGGTTGATCTCCAGTGCTTGGGCAGATGGTCACTCTTTTCAGATCAGGAAGAGTGAGCAGACAGACAGGGGCGGTGTGGCCTTGTATGTTGATTTCTTCCAGCCTTGTGGATTCGCACCATCCCCTCGGTACCGAATTGGACATCAGTTTGTTGTTTTTGATGTCGATTTTGGTGGTGGCTCCGTACAGGAAGGGAGGGAATTTCCCCTCATGTTTTTCCCTTTAAACATGATGTCCTTGATCGTTAGCCTGTTTTTATTTAACACAATGCAGAAAGAAGTTTTTTCATTTTATTTCGTGTGTGGGTTTAGTTGGAACGCATGTGAAAATTTTTGAGTGGGAGAGGGAGCTTTGAAAATGTTGAATTTTCTATCGTTTCTAATTTTCTTTAATGATGGTGTTTATAAATTTTCAAATGTAGTCTTTTCTACGCTTGTGTTTATGACTAAGAATGTTTCCGGATTACTCTTCACTGAAAAATGGCCATGGATCAGGGATGGGAAGGGGTCCCATTGGTGTCTCCATTTTATCTTCTCCAGGCAAAAAAGCAAGGGAAGAAACGGAATCCAGTTTTTTAAGAAAGCCAGACAGTCCTGCAAAAGCAAAAAATCAAAAACAAAAAATGAATGACATGAAAAATCTACAGACTTGCCTGAAGTATTGCTGTTGTATTCTGAAAGTTTACAGAACAGTTTGTTGTTGTTCTGGGGAAGTGGGACTCTTCGTCACAAAAAGTATTTTTTTTTTGAACGGTGAAAACAAACAAAGAAAAGAATACAAGAATAGTGAGCTCAATGAGTTCTTCCAGTCTCCATAGAAAAACAAACATTTTCTTTTCTTTTCTTTTTTTCTTTTTTTGAAAGGATGGCGAGATCCTGCACCAAGTCGAATCCAATGATGAGTTCAGTGTGTGTGCTCGTTGACTAATCATGCAGGGCCAGGGAAAACGAAGGTGAATAACAAGGAAAGCAAGAATCATTTGCTGTGCAGAATGTACCTGAGGCAGCTCCAGGGTAAATCGACAGCTCAACTATGAATTGACTTTTTATCAGATCCAAAATGTCCATCAGGGCAGCATCTTGCTGTTTATCATATATATCAACAGCAATCCCACTGCAAAAACCACACACAAAATAAAAATAACCTATTCTTCTGGGTTCTGACAAAAACATTTCCGAATTCACTGCAGAAAAGTGGAGCGACAATTAAAAAACATGGCTGAAAGAAGGCACATCAGTGTCGGATATGAGATTGAAACAAAAAAAAGGGGGGGAGGGGATTTCAAGTGTTTTTTTTAATATATTGTTCTGCCAGAAATGGGGAGCAAGCTGGATCACCAGGTGAGAAAAATCAGCATTTGAAGTACAACGCAATGGACTTAGTTTCGGGCCAGTGATGCATTTTCTCTAAATTCTTAGTTTTTTTAATTTATTTCATAAAAAATACAAAATCAGGAATATTTCGAGTAGGGTTTCTTTCTTTTCCCCAAAAAGATAGGAAGAGGGAGAAATTGGGATGCGGGAATGATATTCTTGGTTTTCCTATTGTTCGAGCGGCAGATTTCTAAATCACCCTTTTACACAGGGTAGGGACTGCATGGGGATTTGGCCTTGATGTAATTAATTTTGAAAAGCAAAATGTTGCTGCTTACCCGTAATCAACCTCGTACATAGAAACATTGTAACCATTGTAACATTGTACACAGAGGATCATCCACCCAATTGAACCACGAATAAAGATAGGACACCCTGAGATTCACAGGGAAAAATGGTAGTAATACTGAAGTAAAACAGAAAACCTTTAGGAAGGGCTTTGTATCGTCGGAATCTTGACTAAGCATGATATTGAGGTTGTCCAAAAAGTCCCCCCCCCCCTCTCCTGCTCTATCCAAATAATGATACTCCTGAATTCTTAACTCGATCCAGGTAACACAAAAATTCAAAAATATTTTATACTTGAAAAAAAAAAGATCCTCTGTGTTCAGTAGTTTGTTCTTTGTTGGGGAAAACGTTGCTGAAAAAAAGAGGCAGGTTTCCCCAAAAACCACCAAAAAACAAAACAAATTGCCTTCCATGCATTTTTTTTTTAATCCAACAATGAGATTGAACAAACCATTGCAATTTTGCAAAAGATTCTTCAGGCAAACGAGCATTGAGCCAAACATTGTCCATCTGCAGGCTGCTCAGGTTTTTGTTTTTTTCCCATATCAATAAAACAAATGCACACGCACAAACACGTTCAAAAACAAAGATTCACCCATTGGCATGACACCTCAAGTTTTGTTGCATCTCAAAATTCACAAAATAAAAAAAAAATACTGTTCTTAGTTTTGTTCTCATATTTCAAAGATGAAATGTGTTCACAATCCATGGAAGAGAAAAAAAAAAAAGCAAAAATCCAGCGCAACAATAAAATCAATCAGCTATTTACAATCGGAGAAGGCAACTGACTAGTTTTTTCTTGAAATAGAAAAAACAGCGCAAGTACCAAAAGCGAACAGACTTTGATTCTCTCACCTCTGAAGCCCTGGTGGAAGATCGGACAGGGAAATAATTTCCCCGAGTTGAATGCGATGTTATGTGTTACCTGCTGAGATCATGAGGCCACCGTTCCTGACACGTGATTGTAACCCCCCCATAGGTATGGGCATACTCATATAACCGAAGTTCTGCAATACTTCTTGCCTGCAGGGCAAGGAAAAATAGAGTCACTAGAAAAATGAACAGCCTGTATCCTATTCTTAAAAAACTTCCCATAAATAATTCTTCACAGGAATGCAGCAAGAAAAAAGAATGTTTGATCGAGGAACTTGCACCCTGAGTAAACCTATTCAGATGTTCAGATGCTCATGTGTGAAAACTGACAAGTAAAAATTAAGAACAAACCTGTTCGCCGTAAGCTGATGCACTCAGAAAAATGGAAAATATTGTCAGCACCCTGCATAGTACTGTACTGGAACCTGCAACATAACACACAACGTGATGTACGACAAGCTACGCGTAATGTGACGCGAAGTAGCGTAACGCTCAGGTGGTCTCGTTAGTTCCTGGACTAAAATAAAATCACAGAAAACCACACCAAGAATTTTTGACCAGCTTCGATCGTCCAAATCGATCGTGCGCTCAAACCCGCTCCCGCCCCTGCTCCTGATTTTTCCTTCTTTTTTTTGGGGGGGGGGATGGCTCAACCAATCTTCAGGACTGTGCAGTATGGACCGAAAAACGAAAACGCCGAATGTCAGCTGATACCAGATCACTGCGATCGGTTTTCACGTACATGGCGCCGCCATTTGAGCGCAGAGCTGTGTTTGGAGGCCGACTCCTGTCCATAATTGTCAGTCGATCCACAAACTCCCACCGAGTGTCCCAAAGAATCGAAGCCAGTTGAGACGCGTTCCTGCGGCAAACTGGCAAAAGAAGGTCATGGCGACCTGCTGATCAGCGCCATACATTCATGATGGGGAGGCTCCCGATGATACTGATAGCGACCTGTTATATTATGTGCGACAAGGAAACTAGCTTATTTCTGAAGGGCTTGGAAGAGGATAAGCACGGCGAATAACTTTCTCCTTCTGGTCGATCGAGCGCCATGTTGGGGGTAGGCCAAGGAGGGGATGCGGCTGCAAGAACCCACAAGCAAAGAGCGGATTGAAAAAAAAACAGAACAACCATGCCCGGTTTGCTGTTTGAAGATTCGATCTTCTTGGTGGGGCGGCGGCGGCGCGATCGGGGGCCAAGTGGGGGGAGGTTAGGTGCATGTGGTTTTGGGGAAGAACGACCTTTCTTCTTTTTCTGAGACATTTTACGGGGAGCGCACGCCGATCCGATTTTGATCGCTTCCTTAGCGTCAAAGTGAACGCCGGAAAAATACGTTTTTGAACGTCGACAGTAGCCGCAGCCGTCGCGACATCTCACCATCCCACCCCCACCACAAATTAAGCACCCAATTTAATCGTCAATTTTTATACCATAGATCCCACCTGCTCTTGAATCCATCCCATGTGTTTGCTTGACTATATTGACCATTTTTCCAGTGGAAGACACTGTCTTCCATGTGACTGACAGCATGTCGTTTTCTTTTTTTTGTTTTCTTGGGTGTTTTATGGACACTTCAATCCCATCTTAATATAATCGACTGTTGAAGGTTGTGTTTTTCTGTTTTGCTTTCCCAGCTGGGAGTGTTTTCTCTTTTGACAGAAAAAAGACCCCCCAAAAATGGAACATTTTCAGAGAAGCCGCCCCTTCACATCAAGCAAAGCGTCCAGTCCACCGAATTTTATCCGAACAAAATCTTGAAGGAAATTTGGGTGATGGATGTCAGTCATGTGGAATGAGTGAATACCATCGAGAGCATGATTTTGGCAATGTCCACCTAGGTGCTCGACATATCACATGAAAGCCCCCACATGGAATCCAGATGGAATCTCGGTTTCGGAGTTTCTTGGCTCAGGTAAATCTTCTTCTTGTTTCTTATGATTCTTTGTTGCTGGTGGGTTTTCTTTTTAAAGAACTCTTGGTTTTCTTAGAATAAAATTAATAAATACATATCAGAAAAGGATAAGGATATTTTTTTTCTCTCCTTCTCTACAGAAGAAGATAGTTTTAGCACTTACACTTTTATGGGCTGGAAGAAAGATGTATATGATGTCCAAAATCCAAAAAAACTCGATGTAAATTACAATAACAATGTTTTTTGATCGGAAATTACAATGCACAATTATTATACATCATGTCTTTCGATCTATTAAGAAATGTTTTTCTTCTTGGTGAAAGACCCCCCAGTGGAAAGTGCTCCACCACCTGCAGACAAAAAAATAAACACTGGCACCCAAAGTCAAGAAACCTGAATTTCCCGAAAGCGAACCAATTGGCCTACCTCAGGTGTGATTTTTGTTTTATACAAGATGTGTGTGTGTGTTTTAAAAAAAATGATAAGAAAAGTAATAGAATTTTTTATCATAAAAATTGAACACAAGGCAGTTTAAAGGAAAGCATGAAATTAATCTTCCATTACTGTTTTCTTTTCAACACGTTTTCAATAGGCTTGCATTAGAAATGGGACTGTAAGCAATGTCATTTTTTTTAAAAGAGTGATGTGATTCTGAAAAAGAGTGATGTGATGTGACAGGTGCATCCAACAAGATCCTGGCAGCCACAGGTTGATAAACCAAACCCTGCTCATCTGGTTGCTGATGTTTTTGATGCCAGAAAGAAGGTAAAAAATAATAATATGAAGACACCCTTTTTTTGTTTTTCATTTTGATCAAATAGATTGGTATGTAAAGGACGAGCCGACCACTCCATACACAAACAAAAAGACGGGAAAAAAATTATCCTAGTGTTTTTTTTCTTTTCTTCTTTTTAACATCGGTTGAGGGAAAATCCTGGATATGATCAAATCATGAAAAGATCATATGCATGTGTGTTTTTTTCTTTTTTTTTTTCCAGGGTGGGGGGGGGGGGGGAAGGGAGAGATTGGCAAAGTATCATTATGTTTGAAAAATTTGACATTCTTTCTGAGCACAACTGACAGGGATTGAAGAAAGTAACGGATGCAGAAAAATCTAAAAACATTCCAGGCAGGTCTGGCTTGGTTCCTGTGAAATTACAGTCGACTGGGGCGCCCACGGTGAAAGCTGGAAAAACAGAGCTGGTAATGGAGAGAAAACGAACCGTGGAAAATCACGAGGGCAACAAGGAAATCTTCCTCGAAAACACCAACCCCCGACAAACGGTGTACATCTACAAGTGTGAAGATTCTGTTGTGAAGGTGCGACTGGTCAGGGCTGCTTTTTTCCATTTTTTTTTTATTTTAATCTTTTTTTTTTGGGGGGGGGGGGGTTGCCAGAATGATAATTCCCTCCCGAGAGGACTAACTGGGTCCGGATGTAGTTGACAAAACTTCATAAGCTTTTGTTTGAATGATTTCCCGCATGTTTGCTGGATCGAGAGTGTGTCTGTTCTTTATGTTGTTGTTGTTTTTTTTTTTTTTAATTTGAAAGGTCGATGGAAAAATGAATGCCATCACCGTGGATTCCTGCAAAAAGCTGGGGCTTCTTTTCGAAACAGTCATGGCCTCGGTGGAGGTGGTGAACTCTTATGCAGTCGATGTTCAGGCAACCGGCCACATCGGGACGTTAGCTGTCGATAAATGCGATGGAGTCGAGGTGAGAACCCCCTGATCCAAAAAAGATTAAATATATATATATGTATATATATATATATGTGTGTGATAGATTAAATCATTATCTTCATAATAAATAAAGGAGTCCATGTTCAAGCAGCAAATAGAAAAAGCAGCAATTCCTTTCTTTTTGGTTTGGTCTCTTTTTCACCTCACTTGTTAAATTAAAACCATTACATTCTTACGTTCTTCATGTTCGTTGTTCAATTTTCTTTCAAGTTTTTTCCTTTCTCCTTTTTTCCAGGTGTATATTCCTGATTCGTCGACCGATGTGGCCATTTCGACAGCAAAATCAGTTGGGGTCTTGGTTATTGTCACCGGTGGGAGTCGGCCGTTCCAGACCAATTTGTCAGTGTGTTCGAAGAGGGAAAACTTATTACTACTAGGCCAGCAGAACATGCGGGGGCTTAATTTTCCAGAAAAAAAAAATCAAAAATGGTTTCTTATCTTTTATGGGGGTGAACGTGGGAACAATGCTTTCGTTTTTTTATATTGTTTCTTTTTTTGAGGGGGAGGGGGGCTTCGTTCGACGTGTTCGACGTGAATGTAACCGCCAACCATTTCCTCGCGTGCAACAGAAGTCGCCACCAGAATCGGTGACTCATAATCCACACACCAAAAACTGGAAAAATGTTGTCTCAGTCGACGAAACACAAAAAGCTTTAAACCGACCCGTTTGAGATCGTATGCGGGTCAACCACAGTGATCGAGGAGATTAAACTCGAGAGTGGTACACAAAAATAGGATTAGAAAGATTCCAGATCAACGAAGTCGTGAATGATGAATCCGAGCCGAAAGAGATCTCAAGTAGATCGACGGCGGGTACCCTCCCACTCTGACACGACAATTTTTAACTTACTTACGACTCGTGGGGGAGTAAGAGGTGGGTTGCACGTTGGGAATTTCAACCTCAGTCATTTTTTACTTTGTCGAAGATTGGTTGATTGATTGAAAGTCGACAAAAAACACACACAAAACAAGAAAAAAAAACAATATTAAATAAAAAACAATCTAGAGAATCCAATGGAAAGATTTTTGCACAAAACTCTCCACTCCACAACTCCACAGCAAAAATAGAGAGCTCGTCTGAACGCTCATCCACGCATTCTCAAAAACGTGGCGCCTGGTGGGTCCATGATCGGCTGGACCTCTTCTTCTCGGTGCTGGCTTTCACATGGCTGGGAGAGCTTTCATTGAACGCAGCGCACGAGACAATCTGCTGCAACAGGGGATCCAAACTGCATCAAAAAAATTGCCACCGCCGCATGGCGACTGGGGCAAGCTCCTTGCATCACCAAAAAAGCATCGATCGAGTCCAGAATAGATGCGACTTCACAGCAAAAAGACTTTTCTTTTCTCTTTTTTTTCGTGGGGGGTCGTATATCGTGGTTGTTCACTACCTTCGTCGAGGAAAAGGCACTTCTCCACAAAACCGCCACCATTGCGAGCATTCACGATCGATATCACAACAGGCACATATTTCACCCACAGGCTGCGTTTGTGGTCGCATATTCTAAACTTTCTAAACTTTCCAGACCTTTCCTTCAGGAAGCATCAGTAAAGGTCCTGGACTCAAGGCTGGTGGGCGGCAAACTGGCGAAAGGAGGTCATGGTGACCTGCTGATCAGCGCCATACATTCATGATGGGGAGGCTCCCGATGCTGATGATAGCGACCTGTTATATTATGTGCAACAAGGAAACTATCAAACTCATTTTTGAAGGGCCCGGAAGAGGATAAGCACGACGAATAACTTTTTCCTTCTGGTCGATCGAGCGCCATGCTGGGGGTAGGTCAAGGAGTGGATGCGAGCTCCTCTCACGATTCCACGAACAAAAAGCGGATTGAAAAAAAACCGGAACAAGCATCCCCGGTTTGATGTGAAGATTCGATCTTCTTGGTGCGGCGGCGGCGGCGCGAAATGGGGAGGTTAGGTGCATGTGGGCTTTATGGGTTTGGGGAAGAACGACCCTTGTTTTTTTTCTGTGACATTATATGGGGAGCGCAGCATCGATCCGATTTTTATCTCTCAGCAACGAGTTTCCATCCATCGAAAAGCGTTCTTCGTTGCATTCTTGGGCAGCGTCAAAGTGAAGGCTGAAAAAATACTTGAACGTCGAAAATTTGAAGTATCCGCAGCCGTCGCGATATCTCACCGACTCACCATCCCATGCCCACCACAAATTGAGCACCCAATTTAATTGTCGATTTTTTGCCACAAACCCAACCTGCTCTTGAAGCCTTCCCATGTGTTTGCTCGACTCTACAGTGCATAATTTCTTGCTCCATGGGTTCCTCTTATCCAGCTGTGGGAAAATCTGGGAAGAAACTCAATCTCCTACCCCTGTGTTCCCTTCACATTTCTGTGTCTCTGTCGGTTTATCTTGTAATTCATATTTGTGAGTTTGATTTTGAAATTGAGTGTGAGAAGTTTTTTTTCTTTTCAATGGTTATTTGCTGGTAGTGTGTGAGCTTCGAAGGTTGTGCCAGACGTGAGGGTGCAATTTTACATCCCAGATTGCACCCATTTGAAAGGGCACTGTGGCAATGGTGTGCTGAAATGCGATTCCATAATCGAGGTTGCCAACCTCTTCCATTCTGGCATCAGACTCCCTGAGCCAGGTATACACTCAAATCCACCGCTGGGCTGGTTTCTTTCATCCCCCCCCCCCCCTTTTTTTATAAAACCTCCAGGGAAGAAATTTCATGGTGCAAACTGTCAACCAAAGTTCCTTTTTTTTTGAATTGAGAAGATGTATTTTTTCGTTTCCTGATAATCAAGGACCGAGAAATCATGCCGGGGCTGGACTTATTGCTCAGGCAAATATTACTTCACACCATTTCAAAATTTTCAGGGTCGTCTTGCAATAGTTTACATGCATATTGTTATGAATATAGTGCATGATGGATAGAGCTCCTTATGTTACGATCAAATTGATTTTTTTGATGATTTCTTGGGGGGTGGTGGTTCAGTGAACCACTCCATCCCAGAGAATCGCATGGGGAGGCTTTCCAGCGAGGAGCAAGCTCTGGAGGATGGCATTCTTCCTCGTTATATAATCGGCATGATTCGAATGACATGCATGTTCATAATGAGCGTGACATCCGGATCCATGCTGGCTTTCTTTGTCAGCTTCTACTGCACCAGCCACAATCAAGAGGGAATCCTACGGATGGCTATGTTTATGATTCCCATGCTGGGGGTGTGTGTGTATACTTTTGTAAAATAGAGCAATGTTTTGATTGTCTTTCTTATGTTTCTCTGCAGTGCTTTGGTTGCGGAGTGAAGTTGTGCAATGAAGTCTGGGGGAACGTCACATTTTTATGCTGGATGCTGGGAAATCACACTTTCCTGGGGGGCGATCCACGGGCTGGTCTAGATTTTTCTGAAAAACATACATTCGTAAAAGTGTGTGTATTTGTGGAATTTCATAGTCTTGTGCATCGAGCGGCACGGGAGGTGGCCTCCTTCTATTTTTGGGTGTGCTTTCGTTGTGGGGATTTGGTTTACTGCCGAATCTACTACCCCACTTATTCGGAGGCGAAGAACATTTGAGGATCGCTCTTTTTTTGCCAGGTTGGGATTGGTTGCTTGGAGTCGGGGGGGTGGAAGACCAAAAAATAAAAAAAGCGAGAATGAAAAGTAAAAGAAGCGGCAATGTGATGATGATTTGGATTTTTTTTTTTGTGACAACACTTTTTCTTTGTTGTGTGGTTAGTCAGCACGATCGAAAGAATGGTGTCATTCCTTTGGATAAGAAGATGGCTACGGAAAAATGACCAAAAAAGTTGTAGGGAAAAAAAAAAAAAAGCAGAACCACAGCAGGACGATCGTCAGCTTTATTCTGCCGAGCAGATTTATTTAATTTTTTGTACATGCTTCTTCTTCATGAGCCAGTGTGGCTGTTGAAGCTCATTTTGGCCTGGTTTCGTGGCAGCATCAAAAAGTCTTCCTAAAACATGATGCAGGTCCACTAGTGTTTGTTCAGCTGGAGGCAAATCAAAAACTGTCTTCTGATCCAGTCTTTCCCTCCACTCAGCGATTCTCACTTTCCAGCCGATACTCAGCCTTCCGGAGCTTGGTTTGACACCACAGGGTCATGTTTTCACACAACTTGGCCTTGATATTCTTTTGCACACATATATTCTCCTCCACTCCACAATGTAATTTATGTGTTTGTATGTCTTTTGAAAGTTCAACCACTCGATACATTATTTACTTGTTTTACATAGTGTCATTCATTCATTGTTCTCCCTCCACGTTTCCTGCTGAATTCTTTTAAAAGACACAAGCAGAAATGCTGTTATGAAAACGTAGACACGTTCGAAAATCGACTCGCAGGAAGTGATCAATCACTAAGACAACCCACAGCAGAAGATACCCAGCATCCAGTGATACGAACAGATGGAAAGACAAAATAAAAGTCATTATGATGGTCCTGTTATTTTCCCGTGGCTTACAAAGAAATCCTCCTTTTGTCTTTCTCAACCAAAAAACACCCACCCATATACTTGCCGCATTTTTGTGCACAGCTGAAAGATCTCCATGAACGTCAGATTCGAAGAAGTCCGAAGTCGATGGCGGCGCGCGACACCTGGGGGAGAAAACACACACGCCTGGTCAAGACTGCCTCGTCACGACGTACTGATTTTCCCTGCCCAGACTCAGCCGAGCTGAGACTGCAGCCCTGGACTCCACTTCACCGAGACGTCTGCAGTGCCGGAACACCATCGGCCTCGACTCCGTGCGAGCCAGAGCGAGTGCGACTTTGTAAGGACTTGGTTGTTTTAACACACACGCAACGAGACAGGTCTTGGTGGGATGCCCCACCTGGTGATTATTCTTGATCGCTTCCATTCCTTGGCCGTCCCTCCTCCGGATCGTTGAAGATGCAACCGATCTGAAACACAATTAAGCACATGTTAGTATGCTGGTTGGGAACTGACTTCATCAATTGAAGAACGAGGTGATATTGTTGTTTGATTAACGTGAGCTTCAACTCACAGCCACCGACTGGAGGCTGTCGGTCGACAGAGGGAATCGAACTCGGGTTGGCTAGGCCCAAGTCGAGAGCACTAAATCAATAGCGGACCCCACCACAGGGACGCTCAAATGGGGGCCGTTGGTATCAAGTACCCTTTTTTTTTCATTACTAAAACTAGGTACTCAATAATAACGGCCCCCATTTGAGCGTCCATGTGGTGTGGTCCGTTATTGATTTAGTGCTTTCGACTTGGGCATAACCGACCCGAGCTCAAATCCTTGTGTTCTATTCTATCATAATATAGATATGTATGTTGACAAGACAACGTGCAGGAGTCTCTCGCCTTCGAGGCATCCTTGCTGGTGTGTGTGTGTGTGTGTGTGTGTGTAGAGAAAAAGCACCAGACATTTTTTTAGCAGAAAAATAAGACCCCTTCTCGCTCGTTTTCATACCCTGAATCAAATCCCAGACAGTCTTGCTTGGGGGCTGAAGGGAGATTGGCTGCGATCCTCAGGAACAGGCTAGCCTGCTGTTCGAAGGGCTGAGGTGGGGGTGATATCCCTGCATCTGTGGATTCTCGGCGAAGAGACAGTTGAGCATTTTTGTAGTTGTACTGGAGCGTTCATTCGGGACCATGAAAGGTGACATCCACAGGGAGTTTTGCAAAGTATTTCAAGGGCAACTGCCATCAGGGTGTTTGTTCTTTTTTTTCATCTCAAAATCCATTTCAATGACCGTCTGCAGAATGCAAAAGGGTTTTTTTTCAAAAAGCACTAAGGAATGTTTCGGTCTAAGGCTCTTCGATTGAATTTGAGCAGGCTTCCCCGTGGAAATCATCGATTGTCTGGACATCTCCTGACAGAAACCAGAATTAATAGATTCCACCAACAGTTGCTGCCATTGCTGTGATGACCTAGACCCTCTGTTCGCACTGACTTTCTTAACTCAAATCGAAGCAAGTTTTTCAACGTTTCGGAGCTGCTGTAATTTGATTTCAAAAGGTGAGGGGAACTCTCTGACAATCGAAAGACTGCTGGCAAAAGTTACACGTTCACAATTTAAAATAAGCATCTTTTCTGGGAGCTGAGATGTGTTATTCCATTCTTTTTTCGACAAGCCCAGAAAGAGTCCAAAATGCATTGTTGAGATAAAGAGGTGGGGGCCCACCTCTTTATCTCAACAGCCTTTTTTTTTCCGTGTGCTGCACATCAAGATCTGTCAGTTGTCAGTGCTTGTCCTGGCAGCACCCATGGTTCGATTCCGTGCTGACTCATGATTAAAACATAAAGGAGGCATCAACACCACCGTCTGTTTTGAGTGAAAGCCCATTCACAACAAGCAACCACTGAAGGGCCTGTTTCGAAACCTTCATTTTCCGTACGTTCACCATGGTGGATAATCTGGGGCCGGGTCAAGGGAAAGGGGGGTGGAATGAAATTCAAGTCAGCCTTGCCGCATCGAAAGTGGGAGAGGGAAGAGATCTTCGACATACAAATGCACAGCAGCATACGATTTTGCACATTGTCCGATGGTGGGTAGGAGGGGGGGGGTATATTGGGGTGCAGATATAGTTTCCTTTTCTGGTGATTTTTTCTGAAGAAAAAATATGTCCGCAGACAAAGAAGCTTTGGATGGATTTGATAGATACAAAAGAGAAATATTTGGACTTGACAATTTTTGAATAAAAAAGAAATGGCAAGGAACACTAATCATAATCATTGGATTTATGAAAGTAGATTGCATGCAAGAACTGGGTTACATTTAATTATTTTCATGTGGGTTCAAAAGAAAAACAGGGAGGGCTTCAGTAGGAGTTGGGACTCTATATCAACGATATCAATTGGTTAGATTAATCGTTGAGCAGCCAGTATGTACACGCCGCCACTGAGCACAATTGGGGGAAATCATTGCAAAATCAAGAGAAATTCAGAAACAAAAATTGAAGCAAAGACAATAAACACATTTTTTGTCAAAAACATCAAGTTGTGAAAAAAAAAATCTTTTACACAAATCGACAAGTTTTGACACCATAAAGTCGACAAATGTCACTTGAGAAAAAGAAGAATAAAGGGGGAAAAAAAGGAATCCCCCACCCAGCAGTTCCACACAGTCTCAGCATTTGACAACAAAAACAAATTGCAAGGTCGGCCCCGATATGAATGTGGTACTTGAAAAGATTAAAGAAAAAATCGACAATTTTATCTTTATTCTTTCCGAGAAGTTAGTTCTACTGGTTGCTTTTCAACCTGGCCAGGAAAAAAAACTTTCACAATCAACAAGACCAGTCCAAATTGTCATATTCAGTTCAGAATAATAAGAAGAATAAAAAATAAAAAATTCCATAAAAAATAAAAAATTCCAACGTGTCAAGTATCATGTTTGAAAAAAGAGCATTTCTTTTTCAGGCCAGGTTTTTTTTTCTGAGCTTGTTGTAAATTTTCAAAAACAGCATGTTTAGATGTTGGTCTAGAAATTGCTGCAAAAAAAAGGAAACAAAAAACACCCATACAAAAAGCATTCAGTCTGTCTTGGTGACGATAGGGTGGAGCGGTAAAATTTCTTCTCGTGTCACTGTAAGTGCAAGAAAAATATAACAAAAGGAAGAAAATATCACTCGACCAAAAAATCATAAAAGAAATAGAAAGAAAAGAAGGTCGAGGGGTCGTAAATTCCAACAGTATATATATATATATATATATATATATATATATTTTTTTTTCCGAAGTCTGCATGTTTTTGCCTTTTCATTTTTAAACATTTTCAAACATAAAATGACTAGATATCCATGTTCAATCTATTTCAATTCTTATACATATACATTTTTCAGGAAATATATTTTCTTGTTTTCGGAAAGTAGAAGCAGCATCAAGCAGAAATAAAACAATTAAAAAAAAATATTGCACAAAAAAAAGTAATAATAATGATTTAAAAAAAAATCCTAATTTTGAAAAAAAAAAATAAGGGAGCACCTTTCTTAATCATGACTCCGCTGTCACAAGCAGCACATATTCTTGGCACCGGTGCACCCTTCTTCTTCAGCCAGCATTGTCCGCTCACTTTGTTCCGTGTCCATGCTTTGCACTCTGTTTGGGATTAAATAAAAATGCACACACACACACACAGACAAAAAGACTAATAAGTACCATTCGAAAAATGAAGATATGAATTGCAACAAATTATTAATGCTTCGGAGTATAAGAAAAGAAGCAAATCCATCCACCACCACAATTAAACAGGCAACCCATGTCTTCAATTTCTTAAGATTCCATACAATCGTTGTTCGCATTATCGAAAAAAAAGTCGTTTTAACTTCCAAATCTAATCTTAAAAAAAAAAACACAAGCAACTATTGAATAAACACAGAAAAAACCCGCCCATTTTCTTTTAATATGTTTCCACACCTTTCGCTTTCTTGCACTTCTTGCAGCATTCCATTGGGCTGTTAGTCACCCGTATGGTTTCGAAGTCATATCCAGCCAGATCAGATCCCTCCAATAAGCGACAGGAAGGGTCATCAAAACACGAAGTCCCAGATTCTGATAACACACGAACAGGGGATGAGTAAATCCGAAGAAAAAAAAAAGAAAAAAAGCACTAGAAAACAGAATCTTAACCCTATGTTTAGTTGCAAGGTTTCTGGACGGGAAAAAAAATGGGAAAATCAATGGGCAGATTCCATGGAGCCTCCAGCATCTATGTAAAACATCTGAAAAAGGAAAAAAAAACAGAAAGCACAGGAAAAAGAAACACCCCCACGTGAAACAGAGATCCCCCCCAAAAAGAGGATAAATCGAAAAAAAAAAACCACTGAAAATACACTCCATTGAGATACAGAGATCGTATGTATTTTTTAATTTTTTTTTTGTATATATAGAAAGAAAAAGGGCGAATCTGGATTTTTTTTCTTCTTCTTTTTTTTTTTTTTTGGGGGGGGGGGGGGTAAGAGGGTGTTAACTTAATCTGCATTTTAATTCTTTTTGTTTTAAAAAAATGAAAATGCAGATTTACCTGCAACCACTCCGCTGATACACACGGCACATGGAACTCCCTTCAGAACTTTGTTTCTCAAGTAGCATCTTCCTTTTTCCCTCCAAAATATTCTACGGAACTGCTCGTAGTGAAAAGTTTTCGTAGTCAAGAGAGTCCAGGACACGCATTCTGAAAAGCAACAGAAATAATAAACTTGAAACGGCAATTCCTCCCCTCCCCCCCCCCCCAAAAAAAATAAAAAAAATAAAATAAAACCCTTCAAAACATTTGGGGAACGAATGGCCTACACTGGTCTTATCCAATCTTAATTAAAAAATAGAATTAAACTAATTTATTTAAATTAATTAAATAGATAAATAATTGATGCCGACTCGAAATGATTTCATCACACTTCTGGCTAATTCTTCCTGTGCGATAGGTGCTTTCCCCCCCCCCCCCCAATGAAACAGTCAAATTCCCATATTTTCAGAAAGTTTCTCGGAACTCCATAAGAGCGTTCGGCACGTTCCATCCCAACGCTATTTGTTTTCGTTGGAACCAGGATTATGCATATTTGTCAATCGTACATTTATTATATTTCCCCTCCCCCCCCCAGCTGCCCACCTTTCGTTTCTCGGCAAAGCTCACAGCCCCCAATGCCCTCCCCCCCAAAAAATGGGAAGGGAAAAAAAAAGTGATTCTGGTTGAAAACCGATATATATATATACCCCCCCCCCCCCCCCCCCGGGCAAAAAGAATAAAAAGAATTAAATAGTTTCAAAAAATCCCTTCAGAAAACTGAACTTTCCATTGTTAAATCTGTGTGATTTGCTGCCTGGGTCAAGGTACATGCAAAAAAAAACGCCAGCAGTAATGCAGTTGAAAGGAAAATATTGCTGGAAGGAAAGAAAAAAACGAAATGCTTTTCGACACATTTTTTGTAAAAAATAAAAGTCTATTGGTTTTCTTTTCCGTGATTTTTTCCCCAACCTTTTTGGACGGCTTTTGGGAGTTCTTTCATGGGGTTCTTGATCAGAGAAAAAATATCTGCTCCGATCTCTGCATCCACCAAAAAACCACACACCAAAAAAAATTCCTCACTAACTCACATCGAAACTATCAAAATATTGAAATGCAAAAATACACGAAAACCACATAAAAAACCACAATATCAATCAACTTGAGATTTGCTAAAAACAAAACAAAATATATATATGTATATATATATTTCACAAGGGATTTTGACTAGGTTTACTCTATTCTTAGATGCAACTGTGGAGAGTTTTCTAGAGCTGACTTTATTTGAGCTGGATTTTTACTAAGGGCAGGGCTAAATCACCTCGTTGTGGACAGCCTTCGTCGGGCAAGTTTGCCTAATGTAAACTAAACATTCATTCATAAATGTATTTATATAGATATATATATATATATTGGGGGAATAAGTGGGCCCACCATCCACATTAGCATCCAGTCGAAGAACAGTGTGGCATCTGTCACAGATTTTGATCAGATAAGGTCTTCTGATCATTGTGCAGTATCCTCCCCTTCCATTTGAATTGACATTGAACGTCGCCGCTTCGCAATCTGTACTCGTAAGAAAAAGAAAAGTTAAAAAAAAAAAAAAAACTTGATCAGCTACATCATTGCAGGGTTTTTTTTTAATTCTCAGATTTTTTCTTTTCTTTTGGGGAAAGTAGTAGGGGGGTGAAAACCTCTTATCAGATTGAAGAAAAAACCAATGCATACTTTTCAAGAGATCTTTTCTCTCTGTGATGAGCAATAAAAATATGAAAAATAAAAGAAAAGCCATCAATATCAAGCAAAAAAACTACTTGGAATGTATTCAAATTACAAGAATTATTTCAAAAAAATGCAAGAATTTCCATTCATTTTTTTTATTTTCATATCATCAGCGTTTTTTTTTTTTTGGTTGTTTCTTTGGTGAGGGTGAAGAAACTATCCAAAAAAGAGTTCTTTTTTGGTTGCTTTACGGCACCGTATTTTTGATTGCATACAGTTTTTTCTTCTCCTTCTTTTGTCTTGCTTGCATCGATCACTGCACTCTTGGGCAGTTCGATTATATCTCCTCCTTTCCCGATCTCCCTCGAAAGTCACCCCAAGCAAATGCATGAATCCATCCGAGATGTAGTAATCTTGCAATTCATAGCCACACACACGTTTTTCGCAGCAGGTCTGACATGTAACTTTCATTGAAAAAGAGGAAACATGTGCGTGCCAACTCCAGATGAATCCGCATTCCACACCGACGATCATCTGTTGGTGTCTATGTTTGTTTTCGCATGCATTGAAAGCATCATGCTGATTTTTGAAATAGTGGTCGAATACAAAAAGCAGGTACAGATTTGCCCTATCTGAAAATCAAGGGTGTTTTTTCGGCACCGAAGTGATTGGGATGCACTCTTTAATGTGTTGACAGCGATTCGAAAAATACTTAAAAAATTTAAAGAATTGTTTCAACTCAAGGTTGCAATGTTTTTGCGTTCCGCTACCCCTTACAAGCAGTTATATAACAGAGATATTTTCATATATATATATATATATATATATATATATATATTTTCTTTGTTTGAATAGCATACATCAACACGGACACCAGAATTCAAAAAAATCCAGATGCAGGCATGAATGCGTGCATTTTGTTCCCCCTTTAAATTTGATGCAAAATTAATTAATTAAATTAAATTTTTACTTTTTCCCTCTCCCTTACCCAGCGGACTGTCGCGAATCGTAATGCCGCTTGTACAAGCAGAGCATTTGGTTGCAGGGGCCAAAACTTTCCTCAACAAGCAAGATCCTTTGGGATATCTTTTTGCCGCAACGTGGATGTAAGTCCATGTCTTGCAGTCTGAAAAAAAAAAAACAAAAAAAAACGATAAATAAAAACTAAGAAAATGTATATATACTCTTTATGTGTGTAGTACTTGCAACACAAGCCCGTGTCTTGCACTTCCAACATGCAAGTAAAGAACGTATTCCCCCCCCCAAAAAAAAAAAAACAAAAAAACATTTTTTCGCAGGGTGTACTCTGTTAAAAGATGGCAACCGGAGCCCACCCTTGTCTGATTCTTTGAATAGAACAGTGATATTCGTACTTTATTTTTTTTTAATTTCTATTTTTTTGTATTTCAACTTGTTCTTCTTCAAAAAAAAAAAAGAATCACATGAATCACATGGCGACAGACCTGCAAGGATGACCAAGAGTTTCTCCCCCCCCCCCTTCTTTTTCCCTTTTTGTTTTTGTTTCTCTCTTTTCTTATTTTCTTTCTTTCTTTCTATCTCTTTTTTTTTGTTTTTTTTTTCGAAACGTACCATTCGTCTTTTTGCAAAGAGCACAGCAGTCCTCCGGAGTGTCTACAACATGTGTCTTATCATCGATTGGTGTTGAGCCTTTTCCAAGATCTATGCCCTCAAAATGAGAGCACCCTCCAGATTCTGTCCAACCAACCAAAACAAAGCGGAAAATTAAACATGCTATAAACGAGAAATTTTCACGCATGTCATACTTTGCTAAAAGGGAAAAGGGAAGAGACAACAAAAAGTCCATCATGCAAAACACCCGTGGGAATTCCTTCCATCAAAAAAGCTACGTTGCAGTGGAAAGCAAGGGGAAAAAAAAACTCCTGAATATTTGATGAATATTTGATGTCCTGCAGCCCCCCCCCTCTCCTCCCTTACATTATCTGCTGAAAACAGAAATGTTCTCAAAACATACATATTTATGTCCCCTTTTTTCAACAGTTTTTGTTTAACTTCTTTTCTTTTCTTCCCTTTTTTTTTTTGGGGGGGGGGAGCCCTTCCCCCCAATTTTTTCCCCCGTCTTGTTCCTGCATCTTTCCTATAAATACTGATCCCCTGGTTAATTTTTCCAGACCTTTCGGTTTGGCTCGAACCGTATCGCACTCCACCGTCTCTTTCGTGAAAACGAAATAATTCTCCAGCTTCTGACCGCACGACACGATCAGATCCGGGGGCAAGGGGTTTCGGCAATTGAAATTGGATTTCAGCTTGCACTCCCCCATGCCACGCTGGTCGATCCATTTCTTGAAACCGAACACTCTGGTGAACACTCCAGGGGAGCCGAGGTTGCCCTCATCGCAAGCAAGCCCAAATGATGTGATTCCAATCAATACATCATCCTGGCCGCACTCTTTGTCGCTTCCTGGTATGATCAACGGCCCACCAGAATCGCCTGCAGGAAAGAATCCCAAGAAGAAGAAGAAGAAAAAAGCCCAGTACTTTAATAAAACTTAATCTTATTTTCCCCCTTTACCCCACCCCACCCAAAAAAAAGAAAGAAAGAAAATATGCATATTTATATAAAGTAGGCCGAGTGCAGCTCGTTCACCGAAATGTGTTTTAGGTTGACTCAAGAAGAAACCTGGTGAACTAAGAGGTCGATAATCTCCAGAAAAAATGTTGACCAGAATTGCATGGGCATTCCCAGAAGAAATCATAGAAATTATGCTCCCCCAAAATCAAGCATGTCACCAATGCATATGGTACTGAGGGGATTGACCGTGTGTGTAAAATTCGATTCAATATATATCCATATATCTTAAAAATGCAGCGGATCCAGAGGGTACCTTGGCACGTATCAGCACCATCCTTGTGGCCACAAATAGACTTGTTCTGCCGGAAAATTCTGGCCATGGACGAGAAATCAACACCAAATTTCCTCGCACAAGCCAGCGGTCGCATCAAATCGAGGTCCAGCTGTTGCAGTATTTTGGCGCTCTGTCCTTTCTCGTTCAACCCCCAGCCCATGGTCCTTACACTTCCGACCTTGCTTCTCCCGTTGTGTTCGAGCTCCACCATGTCTTTTTCTTCGACCTTGCATGGAACCTCGTCGCTGGATCTGCTCAACTGAACCAGAGCGATGTCGAAGCCATCATTTGGCTTCCTGAAATTGAACTTGTCGTGGTAAATCACATGGCAAGAGGTGAATTCCTGAAGAAGAAGAAGAAGAACAGAGAAAAACGTTTTAAAACAAGCATGGATGCAAGATGAAGTGCGTGAGGTGTTGTATGTAATATATATATGTATATACAGGTCTTGATCCACAACATCCAATATCTGTCGTCGTTTTTTTCCCTCTAAAAACACACAAACAATGAAGGTACTTCCAGTTATCTTTTGGTTACACATTTTTTGTTGCGTTCGTTTAACTTTTTGATACCCCCCCTCCTTTGTTTCTTTACTCATTGCATGTTTGTTTGGTTTTTCACAGAAAAGATGAAGCTGAGAACTCTGCTTATGGGGTTCAGGTACTGTTGATGAAACCTACAGCATTCTTCCAGGATTCTATATTTATATATATATATAAAAAAGATCCTCTGTGTCCAGTAGTTTGTTCTTTGTTGGGGAAAACGTTGCTGAGAAAAAGGGGTAGGTTTCCCCAACAACCACCAAAAAACAAAACAAACAGCCTTCCATGCATTTTTTTTTTTGAATCCAACAATGAGATTGAACGAAACATTCCAATTTTGCAAAAGATTCTTCAGGCAAACCATTGAGCCATACATTGTCCATTCGCAGGCTGCTCAGGTTTTTGTTTTTTTTCCATTTCAATAAAACAAATGCACACACACACATTCAAAAACAAGCAAACAGTCATTGGCATGACACCCCAAATTTTGTTGCATCTCAAAAAAAAAAATCAAAACAAGAAAAAGAGTGTTGTTAGTTTTAAATTGTTCTCATATTTCAAAGACGAAATGGGTTCACAATCCATGGAAGAAAAAAAAAAAAAGAAGAATCCAGCGCAACAATAAAATCAATCAGCTATTTACAATTGAAAAAGCCACCTGATTTTTTTTTCTTGAAAATAGAAAAACACAGCGCAAGTCTAAAAGCGAACAGACTTTTATTCTCACCTCTGAAGCCCTGGTGGAAGATCGGACAGGGAAATCATTTCCCCTGGCTCTTCCAGCCGGACTTTCAAAGAAATTACATTCATGGAGGCATTTTTCAAGAATTGGCTCAGTTTTGGATCTACAAAAATCATAAAATGAAAAATGGATTGCATCAAACTGGAATCAACCGAAACTCAAATTCAATGACAAGGAATCACCAGTCCTATAGGTAAAACCAAAATATCAGCATTCATGAAAAAACCCAAAGATCTTCAAAAGATCATACATAAATAATAAAAACAAATGACAATCAAGGCAAGGATTCGATTTGAGTGAACAGACAGCTCTTGACCAATACAAAATTGAAGGTCCTGGGATTGCAACAGTGGTTGATCTTTCAAATTCCCTATCTATTTGTTTACCTTTTTTTTTTTTTTTGGGGGGGGGGGGGTTAATCACCAATTTAATGCTCAATTTTGAATCTTTACTTTATTATTATTTTTTATTTCTCTGTGTCAGTACTGACCAGTAGCAGCAGAGCCTTGGATCTCCAATGAAATGGCTCAGTCAACCTGGCTGATCAAACACCACCTGAATGTCACATCAGCAATCAGCCTCCTTTTCTTTTTTCAAGTTGAAATGATTTCAATCTCGGAATGCACACCACAAGAAGGAAAGCACCATTACTTTGGTATTTTTGCTTTCCAGAAAAAAAGTGGGGGGCCTTGCTTTTTGCTGTCAGTCAATGACTCCATGATCTTAACATGGAGAAGGAAAAAACTTATTGAAAAAAACACTCGTGAATTGATGAAATGTGGAGAGGCTTGATCACCAGGGTTTTTTTTGGGGGGGGTTGAACCAATCTGTATGTTAAAACACTTACAGATCTGAAAGTTGAATGCGATGTTATGTGTTACCTGCTGAGTTCATGCGGGCATCGTTCCTGAAACGTGATTGTAACCCCCCCATAGGTATGGGCATACTCATCTAACCGAAGTTCTGCAATACTTCTTGCCTGCAGGGCAAGGAAAAATAGAGTCACTAGAAAAACGAACAGCCTGTATCCTATTCTTAAAAAACCCCCCATAAATAATTCTTTAAAGGAATGCAGAAAAAAGAATGTTTGATCGAGGAAATCGCACCCTGAGTAAACCAATTCAGATGTTCAGATGCTCATGTGTGAAAACTGACAAGTAAAAGTTAAGAACAAACCTCTTCACCATAAGCTGATGCACTCAGAAAAATGGCAAATATTGTCGCACCCTGCATAGTACTGTACTCGAACCTGCAACGTGACACACAACGTGATGTACGACAAGTTACGGGTAATGTAACGCGAAGTAGCGTAACGCTCAGGTGGTTTTGTTAGAAATCACAGCAAACCAAACCAAGAATTTTTGACCAGCTTCGATCGTCCAAATCGATCGTGCGCTCTAACCCGCTCCCGCCCCTGCTCCTGATTTTTCCTTCTTTTTTTTTGGGGGGGGGGATGGCTCAACCAATCTTCAGGACTGTGCAGTATGGACCGAAACGCCGAATGTCAGCTGATACCAGATCACTGCGATCGGTTTTCACGTACATGGCGCCGCCATTTGAGCGCAGAGCTGTGTTTGGAGGCCGACTCCTGTCCATAATTGTCAGTCGATCCACAAACTCCCACCGAGTGTCCCAAAGAATCGAAACCAGTTGAGGCGCGTTCCTGCGGCAAACTGGCAAAAGGAGGTCATGGCGACCTGCTGATCAGCGCCATACATTCATGATGGGGAGGCTCCCGATGCTGATGATAGCGACCTGTTATATTATGTGCAACAAGGAAACCATCAAACTTATTTTTAAAGGGCTTGGAAGAGGATGAACACGACGAATAACTTTCTCCCTCTGGTTGATCGAGCGCCATGCTGGGGGTAGGCCAAGGAGGAGATGCGGCTGCAAGAACCCACAAGCAAAGAGCGGATTGAAAAAAAAAATAACAAGCATGCCCGGTTTGATGTGAAGATTCGATCTTGGTGGGGCGCCGCCGCCGCGCGATCGGGGGCCGATATGGGGGGAGGTTAGGTGCATGTGGGCTCTATGGGTTTAGGGAAGAACGACCCTTGTTTTTTTTCTGTGACATAATATGGGGAGCGCAGCATCGATCCGATTTTGATCGCTCAGCAACGAGTTGCCATCCATGGAAAAGCGTTTTTGGTTGCTTTGGTTGTTTTTCGTTTTTTTTTATTTTTTTGGTTGCATTCTTGTGCAGCGTCAAATGAAGCATACGTTTTTGAACGTCGACAGCAGCCGCAGCCGTCGCGACATCTCACCATCCCACCCCCACCACAAATTAAGCACCCAATTAAATCGTCGATTTTTATGCCATAGACCCCACCTGCTCTTGAAGCCATCCCATGTGTTTGCTTGACTGTAAAGTGCCTAATTTTATTTTCCCAGTGCATGTGACTGACATCATGTCGTTTTCTTGTTTTTGTTTTCTTGGGTGTTTTATCGACACTTCAATCCCATCTTAATATAATTGACTGTTGAAGGTTGTGTTTTTCTGTTTTGCTTTCCTAGCTGGGAGTGTTTTCCCTTTCCACAAAAAAATGATCCCTCCAAAATGGAACAGTTTCAGAGAAGCCGCCCCTTCACATCAAGCAAAGCGTCCAGTCCTCCGAATTTTATTCGAACAAAATCTTGAAGGAACTTCGGGTGACGGATGTCAGTCATGTGGAATGAGTGAATTATATCAAGAGCATGATTTTGGCGATATACACCTAGGTGCTCGACATGTCATATGAAAGCCCCCACATGGAATCCAGATGGAATCTCATTTTCAGAGTTCCATGGCTCAGGTAATCTTTTTCATTTTCTTTTTCCTTGTTGCTGTTTTTTTTGTTTTCTTTTTGGAGAAGTTTTGGTTTTCATTCAGAATAAAATAAATAAATACATACGAGGAGCGAATAAAGATTTTTTCCACATTTTTCTTCTCTCTAAAACTCAATTTTTTTGGTAGTATTTTCCCTTGCACTATCGTGGGCCGGGAGAAATAATAAGCTGTACAGGGATATTGCCGTTACAGTTTGAAAATGTGCAATGGAACAGGATTTGATTATTTCGAGGGGTTTCCAGAATGGTAATTCCCTCCCGGCAGGACTAGATGGGTCTGGATGTAGTTGACAAAACATTATGATGTTTAATTATAATTGTAAGGTTTTGTTTGAGTGATTTCCCACATGTTTTATAGATGGTTCAAAAGTGGGTCTGTTTTTTATGTTGGGTGGTGTGTCTTCTTGTTTTTGTTTAATTTGAAAGATCGATGGAAAAAGTGAATGCCATCACGGTGGATTCCTGCAAAAAGCTGGGGCTTCTTTTCGAAACAGTCATGGCCTTGGTGGAGGTGGTGAACTCTTCTGCAGTCGATGTTCAGGCAACCGGCCACATCGGGACGTTAGCTGTCGATAAATGCGATGGAGTCAAGGTGAGAACCCCCTGATCCAAAAAAGATTATATATATATATATAGATATATGTGTGATAGATTAAATCATTATCTTCATAATAAATAAAGGAGTCCATGTTCAAGCAGCAAATAGAAAAAGCAGCAATTCCTTTCTTTTTGGTTTGGTCTCTTTTTCACCTCACTTGTTAAATTAAAACCATTACATTCTTACGTTCTTCATGTTCGTTGTTCAATTTTCTTTCAAGTTTTTTCCTTTCTCCTTTTTTCCAGGTGTATATTCCTGATTCGTCGACCGATGTGGCCATTTCGACAACAAAATCAGCTAGGGTCTTGGTTATTGTCACCGGTGGGGAGGAGCCAGTGGAGTCGGCCGTTCCAGACCAATTTGTCAGTGTGTTTGAAGAGGGAAAACTTATTACTACCAGGCCAGCAGAACATGCGGGGGCTTAATTTTCCAGAAAAATAAAATAAAAAAAGGTTTCTTATCTTTTATGGGGGTGAACGTGGGAACAATGCTTTCGTTTTTTTTATTGTTTCTTTTTTGGGGGGAGGGGGGTCTTTCGTTCGACCTGTTCGACGTGAATGTAACCGCCAACCACTTCCTCGCGTGCAACAAAAGTCGCCACCAGAATTGATGACTCATAATCCACACACCAAAAACTGGAAAAATGTTGTCTCAGTCGACGAAACACAAAAAGCTTTAAACCGACCAGTTTGACATCGTATGCGGGTCAACCACAGTGATCGAGGAGATTAAAACTCGAGAGTGGTACACATAAATAGGATTAGAAAGATTCCAGATCAACGAAGTCGTGAATGATGAATCCGAGCCGAAAGAGATCTCAAGTAGATCGACGGCGGGTACCCTCCCACTCTGACACGACAATTTTTAACTTACGACTCGTGTGAGAGTGAGAGGTGGGTCGCACGTTGGGAATTTCAACCTCATTCTTTTTTTACTTTGTCGAAGATTGGTTGATTGATTGAAACACACAAAACAAGAAAAAAAAACCCAATATTTTTCAACTTCGTTGGTGGTAGCAGGAAACGTGATATGACCGACTCGGGATTATGTCGTAATTGTTTGGGAGGGTACGGTGCTCTTCACAGTTGGCAGTGCGATTCTCTGGAGCTCTATATGGATGTAAAGGTAAAGGTTTGTTCAGACAATGGCTGGCACTTTGTGCAACAGTTTTCTCGTCTTTGGTTTCAAAAGAAAAAAAAAGTAATAATCAAAAGAAAATAAATAAATAATAATAACACTGTGCTAAAATAGGCTGATATGCCCTCCCTCTCTCTGTTTCTTTTCATCCCTCCCCCCCCCCAAAAAAAAAGAACAAAAAAAGACGATATAAATAGTAATCAAGCAGAATGAGGGAAAAAAACAAAGGTCTTCTTCATCTCGATTCTCTGTAAAAGAAGAATTATGCACTACCTAAAAAACAAAAAAATGCCAAATATCCAAAAGTATTATACATATGTACATCTCATCCTCATTCCTTCCGAGTGTTGTTCCACAGAAATACAATGAATGGTTTGCAATTGCAATTGGTTGATCAATTGATCGATTGACAGTTGCTAAAATACACACACAGCAAGAAATTAATCATCCCCACGCCAACATCACGTGGAAATGGTTCTAACTATCACTGATAATTACTTTCCTTACTCCCCTGCGGATCCCCCAACAGCGGCCTTCCCTGATTTGGAACTTCAAAGCTTTCCACCTCATTCCCACTGGACTCATCCACTTTATCGGTCAAAGCCTTGAGTACAAACCCCAGCACCGACATGTTCGATTGACTGGCCTTGTATACAACAATCAGCATCCCCTGGAGCATCGAAAACACTCCAGCCAGTGCAGAGATGAGAAACGGTATGGTCCCTATGTCATGCTGTCTCTGGTCATCGACCCCATAGAAATAAAGCACACTGATGAGCGCTGTTACCAGGGGGGCCTCCACCACAGATTCCACCACCAACGCAGCCACAAAGTGCCGATGCAAATCGAACCTGGATGAGATGCTTCCCAATCTCCTCCTGGTGAGTTTGCTGATGAACGCCAAGAAATCAAAAACAGGGGTCCCCACAACGGCAAAAAATGCAATTTTCATTCCCTTGACAAAGCGATTGCCTCTGGTGCCCCATGAGATGACCAATCGATCCAAAACTGGTTCTGTTGCACCGTCTGACAAGGGGCTCCCCTCGGCTTCCTCTTGCACAAGCACAATCCTCCTCCAGAAAACAAAAAATGCCACCACCTTGTGTAAGGCTATTGCCCCCAGCATAAACCACACCGGAGATGCCCCCCACAATAAAGCCATGATGAAGAGGTTGGAGGCCACATCCGAAAGGTATATGCACACAGGGAGAAGAGATGTAAGCATCCACCGGAACGACCCACGGATAAAAACAGCACCATGGAAATTGCCTAGGTGGCTAGGAATTGATGTTTTCTGTTTCATCGCCGAGAAGCCTTTCTGGACATATTTTGGGATGGGCGATATCAGCACCAGGCCGATCACTAGCAGAGGAACCCACACCATCAAAATCATTTTCACAAACTTCCTGGCGTGCCTTCTACAGTCATAATCGTAGTTTGCCCAGTCACAGTAATAGGATTCCCCATGCTGCAGCTCGCACATCCTCCGTCTGACCAATCGAGAGGGTTGATCTCCAGTGCTTGGGCAGATGGTCACTCTTTTCAGATCGGGAAGAGTGAGCAGACAGACAGGGGCGGTGTGGCCTTTGATGTTGATTTCTTCCAGCCTTGTGGATTTGCACCATCCCCTCGGTACCGATTTGGACATCAGTTTGTTGTTTTTGATGTCGATTTTGGTGGTGGCTCCGTACAGGAAGGGAGGGAATTTCCCCTCGAACATGGTGTCCTTGATCGTCAGCCTGTTTTTATTCAACACAATGCAGAAATAAGTTTTTTTTGTGTGTGTGCAGCTCGAAAACACAAGTGAAATTTTTTGAGTGGATATGTACATGTACAACATGAAAAATGTAAGTGGATATATATAGAGAGAGAGAGAGGGAGGTGAACTTTTGAAAATGTTCGATTTTCTTTCTTTTTTAATTTTCTTTAATGATTCTTTTAAGAAATTTCAAATGTATTTTTTCTACGTTTATGTTTATGACTAAGAATGTTTCCGGCTTACTCTTCAATGAAGAATAGATCAGGGACGGGAAGGGGTCCCATCGGTGTGTCGATTTTATCTTGTCGAGGTAGAAAAGCAAGGAAAGAAACGGAATCCAGTTTTTTAAGAAAGCCAGACAGTCCTGCAAAAGCAAAAAATGAAAAACAAAAAATGAACGACATGAATAATCTACAGCAGGTGAACTCATAGATACCCACCTGAAGTATTGTTGTTGTTCTGGGGAAATGGGACTACATATATCACTAAAATATTTTTAAGAAAGATTTTTTTTTCCTCCAACACCAAAAACAAAGAAAAAACACAAGGATAGTGAGCTCCATGAGTTCTTCCAGTCTCCACAGGAAAACAAACATTTTCTTTTACTTTTTTGTTTTCTTTTTTCTTTTTTTGAAAGGATGGCGAGATCCTGCACGAAGTCGAAGCCAATGATAAATAATTTAGTGTGGATGCCCGCTGACTGATCATGCAGGCCCAGGTAAAACTAAGGTGAATAAAAAGGAAAGCAAGTATCTTTTGCTGTGCAGAATGTACCTGAGGCAGCTCCAGGGTAAATCGACAGCTCAACTATGAATTGATTTTTTATCAGATCCAAAATGTCCATCAGGGCAGCATCTTGCTGTTTATCATATATATCAACAGCAATCCCACTGCAAAAACCACACACAAAATAAAAATAACCTATTCTTCTGGGTTCTGACAAAAACATTTCCGAATTCACTGCAGAAAAGTGGAGCGACAATTAAAAAACATGGCTGAAAGAAGGCACATCAGTGTCGGATATGAGATTGAAACAAAAAAAAGGGGGGGAGGGGATTTCAAGTGTTTTTTTTATATATTGTTCTGCCAGAAATGGGGAGCAAGCTGGATCACCAGGTGAGAAAAATCTGCATTTTCTCTCCTGGATAAATTCTTGGTTTTTTTAATTTATTTCATAAAAAATACAAAATCAGGAATATTTCGAGTAGGGTTTCTTTCATTTCCCCAATAAGATAGGAAGAGGGAGAAATTGGGATGCGGGAATGATATTCTTGGTTTTCCTATTGTTCGAGCGGCAGATTTCTAAATCACCCTTTTACACAGGGTAGGGACTGCATGGGGATTTGGCCTTGATGTAATTAATTTTGAAAAGCAAAATGTTGCTGCTTACCCGTAATCAACCTCGTACATAGAAACATTGTAACCCATATTTCCGAGAGGATCATCCACCCAATTGAACCACGAATAAGATAGGACACCCTGAGATTCACAGGGAAAAATGGTAGTAATCCTGAAGTAAAACAAAAAACCTTAAGGATGGGCTTTGTATCATCGGATCCTTGACTAAGCATGATATTGACAAAGTCCCCCCCCCACACTCTCCTGCTCTATCCAAATAATGATACTCCTGAAATTTTTTTTGGTTCTATTTTTGATAATTTCAGAAGAAAAATAAATCATAATTACATTATATTGTACATTTATTAATCGGATAAATCCTCTCCACAGTACTTGATCCCAGGTAAAACAAAAATTCAAAAATATTTTAAATAACAAAAATAAAAACAAAGAGTGTGGGGTTAAATGTTTTTTTTAAATACAAATGATGAAATTTTTAAAAAAAGCACTATGAATGCACATGATGCCGAAACCAGCATTTATGATTCAAAATTACCTTAGGATGAAAATAGGAGGGGGAGAAGGAAGATGGCCATCGAAGTGACAATCCTCAGATTCAATCTTGGTTCTGACAACCAGAGAATTAAACAAAAACAAAATACTTTATTTCTCGCAAAAAACAGCAAGATGTGCCAACAAAAGAAGCAGCGCAAGGGGAGCAATTTGCTTATAAAAACAAGTGTCCACAATATATTTTTCAATTAAAAATTGCGCTGTGGATTCACAGTGCTGCTGGAAAATTGCCAGGGTGTTTGGACAGCGGTTGACCGAATTTGCAATTTTTGATCTTGATCCTGAATCCACCACAAAGTAAGAAAAAAACGTATGTGACAAAAAAAAAATGCAGATTTGGAAAATGTTTCCTTTTCAGAAATAAGATCTTTCTTGGATGATTAGGACGGAACAGATTACAAAGAATTATCAACGTCTTTTTTAATTGCATAAATATCAGTTTTTTTTAACAACGTGATGTGATGTTAAATTTTTCGAGAAGTCCTACTTTGAAAGTCTTGGAGGGACGAAACCATTCTTGAACATTGAAACGATATCGTAGCAGCCATCCAAAACCAGCTCCTCGATAAACTTGAGTTCCGAAATCGTATCTCCCCATCCTGAAGAAACGACCAAAAAAATCAGCGAACCCCAAAATGTTTTCGTAATCCGAGCAGTCAAATTTTTCCAGCTTTATTTCATTCTTACACAAAATCTATATTTGTGTATATATATTCATGGTAATGCAATCTGAGCAACACACTATCTTCGTCACAGTTACTGAGGGTACCTGTGGCAGAATCTGCATTGATGATCAGCTTGTCAATCTCCAGTCCATTTATCCATTCAAAAAATTCTTATCTATCACCAGCCTGATGCACTTCCAGCTCCCAAATCCTGGTATCAATTCAAAAAAGAAATGTTTCAAGTACCAAGCATGAAGAAAAAGCATGAAGAGAAAAATACACTTTGCTGCTTCCATCGATGTCCCCCCCCCCTCTTAAAATATCAAAAAGATGCAGCAACAATCATCAGAAGGAATATATATGTATGTATGAGCGCACCTACTACCTGTCTGTCAAGGATTCTATATCACGAAGTGTGATGCCAACTGCTTTTTGGTACTGTTGAGTTCCATTCCAATTGAACCACGAATCCTCAACATATACACTGCACAATTAACCAAAAAAAAACCAAAAAAAAAAACGCTCCTCCCATTGAAAACCATCATGAAAGTCTTGGCAGATCGGAGATCAGCACAAGCAATTTGTAGAAAAAATCAAAATATGCTATTTTGATCGAAGAAAATGTACCTGATGAAGTAATCATGGGCACTCTCGAAAAGATTTGGAAACCTGGGAAGCGGCCCCTCAAACTTGGTATTATGCAATGACAACCTGGCCAAAATAGAAAAAACAGCCTTCCATGCATTTTTTTTTTTGAATCCAACAATGAGATTGAACGAACCATTCCAATTTCGCAAAAGATTCTTCAGGCAAACGAGCATTGAGCCAAACATTGTCCATCTGCAGGCTGCTCAGGTTTTTGTTTTTTTCCCATATCAATAAAACAAATGCACACGCACAAACACGTTCAAGAACAAAGATTCACCCATTGGCATGACACCTCAAGTTTTGTTGCATCTCAAAATTCACAAAATAAAAAAAAAGACTGTTCTTAGTTTTGTTCTCATATTTCAAAGACAAAATGTGTTCACAATCCATGGAGAAAAAAAAAAGAATCCAGCGCAACAATAAAATCAATCAGCTATTTACAATCGGAGAAGGCATCTGACTATTTTTTTCTTGAAATAGAAAAACACAGCGCAAGTCCAATAGCGAAGAGACTTTGATTCTCTCACCTCTGAAGCCCTGCTTGGGGAAGGTTGGACAGGGAAATCATTTCCCCGGGTTCTTGCAGCCGTACTTTCAAAGAAATCACATTCATGGAGGCATTTTTCAAGAATTGACTCAGTTTTGGATCTACAAAAATCATAAAATGAAAAATGGATTGCATCAAACTGGAAGCAACCGAAGCTCAAACTCAATGACAAACAATCACCAATCCTATAGGGAAAAAAAAAATCAAAATTCATGAAAAAACCGAAAGATCTTCAAAAGATCATACATTAATAATACAAACAAATGAAAATATAAAATAATATGAAAATATTGATTTCGGTGAACAGACAGCTCTTGACCAATACAACATTGAAGGTCCATGGATTGCAACAGTGGTTGATCTTTCAAATTCTCGATCTATTTGTTTACCTTTTTTTTTGGGGGGGGGGGGGGTAATTACTAATTTCAAGCTCAATTTTGAATCTTTATTTAATTACTTTTTATTTCTCTGTGTCAGTACTGACCCGTAGCAGCAGAGCCTTGGATCTCCAATGAAATGGCTCGGTCAACCTGGTTGATCAATTTGAGAAGCTCCCCTTGACTTTTAAATTCAAAAATGTGCAGGACCAAACACCACCTGAATGTCACATCAGCAATCAGCCTCGTTTTCTTTTTTTAAATTAAAATTCTTTTCCTCACAATGCACACCACAAGAAAAAAAGCACCATTACTTTGGTCATTTTGTTATCCAGAAAAAAAGTGGGGGGACTTGCTTTTTGCCGTCAGTCGATCTTAGCATGGAGATGGAAAAAACTTATTGAAAAAAACACTCGTGAATTGATGAAATGTGGAGAGGCTTAATCACCGGGTTTTTGTTTTGTTTTGTTGAACCGATCTGAATGTTAAAAACCAACAGATCTGAGAGTTGAATGCGATGTTATGTGTTACCTGCTGAGATCATGAGGGCACCCTTCCTGAAACGTGATTGTAACCCCCCCATAGGTATGGGCATACTCATATAACCGAAGTTCTGCAATACTTCTTGCCTGCAGGGCAAGGAAAAATAGAGTCCCTAGAAAAACGAACAGCCTGTATCCTATTCTTAAAAAACTTCCCATAAATAATTCTTCACAGGAATGCAGAAAAAAAAAATGTTTGATCGAGGAACTTGCACCCTGAGTAAACCTATTCAGATATTCAGATGCTCATGTGTAAAAATTGACAAGTGAAATTAAGAACAAACCTCTTCGCCATGAGCTGATGCACTCAGAACAATGGAAAATATTGACAGCACCCTGCATAGTACTGTACTCGAACCTGCAACGTGACACACAACGTGATGTACGACAAGTTACGGGTAATGTAACTCAGGTGGTTTTGTTAGTTCCTGGACTAAAATGATATCACAGAAAACCACACCAAGAAATTTTGACCAGCTTCGATCGTCCAAATCGATCGTGCGCTCTAACCCCCTCCCGCCCCTGCTCCTGATTTTACTTCTTTTTTGGGGGAGGATCGCTCCATCAATCTTCAGGACTGTGCTGTATGGACCGAAAAACGAAAACGCCGAATGGCAGCTGATACCAGATCACTGCGATCGGTTTTCACTTACATGGGGCCGCCATTTGAGCGCAGAGCTGTGTTTGGAGGCCGACTCCTGTCCGTAATTGTCAGTCGATCCACAAGCTCCCACCGAGTGTCCCAAAGAATCGAAGCCAGTTGAGGCGCGTTCCTGCGGCAAACTGGCAAAAGAAGGTCATGGCGACCTGCTGATCAGCGCCGTACACCCCCATTCATGATGGGGAGGCTCCCGATGCTGATGATACCGACCTGCAACAAGGAAACTATCAAACTTATTTTTGAAGGGCTTGGAAGAGGATAAGCACGGCGAATAACTCTCTCCTTCTGGTCGATCGAGCGCGATGCTGGGGGTAGGCCATGGAGGGGATGCGGCTGCAAGGTGAGCTCCTCCCATGAGCCCACTGCATTGAAAAAAAAGATAACAAGCGTGTCCAATTTGATGTGAAGATTCGATCTTCTTGGTGGGGCGCCGCCGCCGCGCGATCGGGGGCCGATATGGGGGGAGGTTAGGTGCATGTGGGCTCTATGGGTTTAGGGAAGAACGACCCTTGTTTTTTTTCTGTTACATTATATGGGGAGCGCACGCCGATCCGATTTTGATCGCTTCCTTAGCGTCAAAGGAAAAATACGTTTTTGAACGTTGACAGTAGCCGCAGCCGTCGCGACATCTCACCATCCCACCCCCACCACAAATTAAGCACCCAATTTAATCGTCGATTTTTATGTCATAGACCCAATCTGCTCTTGAAGCCATCCCATGTGTTTGCTTGACACAAGCAAACACATATATATTATATTATATAAATTTTCTTGTATTTATTATTATTTCCCCAGTGTCTTCCATGTGACTGACAGCATGTCGTTTTCTTGTTAATATTTGCTTGCATGTTTTATCGACATGTCAATCCCATCTTAATATAATTGATTGTTGAAGGTTATGTTTTTTCTGTTTTGCTTTCCTAGTTGGGAGTGTTTCCCCTTTCCAAAAACAAAATGACCCAAAAACAATGGAACATTTTCAGAGAAGCCGCCCCTTCACATTGAGCAAAGCGTCCAGTCCACCGAATTTTATTCGAACAAAATCTTGAAGGAAAATTGGGTGATGGATGTCAGCCATGTGGAATGAGTGAATGCCATCAAGAGAATGATTTTGGCAATGTCCACCTATTGCTGGACATATCACATGAAAGACCCCACATGGCATCCAGATGGAATCTTGGTTTCGGAGTTCCTTGGCTCAGGTAAATCTTCTTCTTGTTTCTTATTATTCTTTGTTGCTGGTGGGTTGTTTTTAAAAGAATTTATGGTTTTCTTAGAATAAAACTGATAAATACATATCAGAAACGAATAAGGATTTTTTTGCTCTCCTTCTCTACAAGACTCTTTGTTCTGATAGTTTTAGCACTTACACTTTCATGGGCTGGAAGAAAGATGTATATGATGTCCAAAATCCAAAAAAATTCAATGTAAATTACAATTACAATGTTTTGTGATCGAAAGTTACAATGCACAATTATTATACACCATGTCTTTCGATCTATAAAGAAATATTTTTCTTCTTGGTAAAAGACCCCCCAGTGGAAAGTGCTCCGCCACCTGCAGAAAAAAAAAAAAAAACACTGGCACCCAAAGTCAAGAAACCTGAATTTCCTGAAAGCAAACCAATGGACCCACCTCAGGTGTGATTTTTGTTTTATACAAGATGTGTGTGTGTGTTAAAAAGAAAATGATAAGAAAAGTAATAGAATTTTTTATCATAAAAATTGAACACAAGGCAGTTCAAAGGAAAGCATGAAATTAATCTTCTATTACTGTGTTCTTTCCAACACGTTTTCAATACGCTTGCATTAGAAATGGGGCTGTAAGCATTGTGATTTTTTTTTTTAAAGAATGATGTGATTTTGAAAAAGAGTGATGTGATGTGACAGGTGCATCCAACAAGATCCTGGCAGCCACAGGTTGATAAACCAAACCCTGCTCATCTGGTTGCTGATGTTTTTGATGCCAGAAAGAAGGTAAAAAATAATAATATGAAGACACCCTTTTTTTGTTTTTCATTTTGATCAAATAGATTGGTATGTAAAGGATGAGCCGACCACTCCATACACAAACAAAAAGACAGGAAAAAAATTATCCTAGTGTTTCTTTTCTTTTCTTCTTTTTAACATCGGTTGAGGGAAAATCCTGGATATGATCAAATCATGAAAAGATCATATGCATGTGTGTTCTATCTTTTTTTTTCAAAGGGGAGGGGGGGGGAGGGAGAGATTGGCAAAGTATCATTATGGTAAAAAAATTGACATTCTTTCTGAACACAACTGACAGGGATTGAAGAAAGTAACGGATGCAGAAAAATCTAAAAACATTCCAGGCAGGTCTGGCTTGGTTCCTGTGAAATTACAGTCGACTGGGGCGCCCACGGTGAAAGCTGGAAAAACAGAGCTGGTAATGGAGAGAAAACGAACCGTGGAAAATCACGAGGGCAACAAGGAAATCTTCCTCGAAAACACCAGCCCCCGACAAACGATGTACATCTACAAGTGTGAAGATTCTATTGTGAAGGTGCGACTGGTTAGGGCTGCTTTTTTCCATTTTTTTTTATTTTAATCTTTTTTTTTTTGGGGGGGGAAGGGGGGGGGGGGGTTCCAGAATGATAATTCCCCCCCGGAGGACTAGCTGGGTCCGGATGTAGTTGACAAAACTTCATAAGCTCTTGTTCGAGTGATTTCCCGCATGTTTGCTGGATCGAGAGTGTGCCTGTTCTTTATGTTGGGTGGGGTTTTTGTTTTGTTTTGTTTTTGTTTTTTAATTTGAAAGGTCGATGGAAAAGTGAATGCCATCACCGTGGATTCTTGCAAAAAGATGGGGCTTCTTTTCGAAACAGTCATGGCCTCGGTGGAGGTCGTGAACTCTTATGCAGTCGATGTTCAGGCAACTGGCCACATCGGGACGTTAGCTGTCGATAAATGCGATGGAGTCAAGGTGAGAACCCCCTGATCCAAAAAAGATTATATATATATATATATATATATATGTGTGTGTGATAGATTAAATCATTATCTTCATAATAAATAAAGGAGTCCATGTTCAAGCAGCAAATAGAAAAAGCAGCAAGTCCTTTCTTTTTGGTTTGGTCTCTTTTTCACCTCACTTGTTAAATTAAAACCATTACATTCTTACGTTCTTCATGTTCGTTGTTCAATTCTCTTTCAAGTTTTTTCCTTTCTCCTTTTTTCCAGGTGTATATTCCTGATTCGTCGACCGATGTGGCCATTTCGACAGCAAAATCAGTTGGGGTCTTGGTAATTGTCACCGGTGGGAGGAGCCAGTGGAGTCGGCCGTTCCAGACCAATTTGTCAGTGTGTTTGAAGAGGGAAAACTTATTACTACTAGGCTAGCAGAACATGCGGGGGCTTAATTTTCCAGAAAAAAAAAATCAAAAAAGGTTTCTTATCTTTTATGGGGGTGAACGTGGGAACAATGCTTTCGTTTTTTTTATTGTTTCTTTTTGGGGGGGGAGGGGGGCTTCGTTCGACCTGTTCGACGTGAATGTAACCGCCAACCACTTCCTCGCGTGCAACAACAAAAGTCGCCACTAGAATCGGTGACTCATAATCCACACACCAGAAACTGGAAAAATGTTGTCTCAGTCGACGAAACACAAAAAGCTTTAAACCGACCCGTTTGAGATCGTATGCGGGTCAACCACAGTGATCGAGGAGATTAAAACTCGAGAGTGGTACACATAAATGGGATTAGAAAGATTCCAGATCAACGAAGTCGTGAATGATGAATCCGAGCCGAAAGAGATCTCAAGTAGATCGACGGCGGGTACCCTCCCACTCTGACACGACAATTCTTAACTTACGACTCGTGTGGGAGTAAGAGGTGGGTTGCACGTTGGGAATTTCAACCTCAGTCTTTTTCTACTTTGTCGAAGATTGGTTGATTGATTGAAAGTCGACAAAAAACACACACAAAACAAGAAAAAAAACAAAACAATATTAAATAAAAAACAATCTAGAGAATCCAATGGAAAGATGTTTGCACAAACTCTCCACTCCACAACTCCACAGCAAATATGGAGAGCTCTCATGAACGCTCATCCACGCATTCTCAAAACCGTGGCGTCTGGTGGGTCCATGATCGGCTGGACCTCTTCATCTCGTCTAAGGTGCTGGCTTTCACATGGCTGGGAGAGCTTTCATTGAACGCAACGCACGAGACAATCTGCTGAAACAGGGGATCCAAAAGTTGACGCCGCTGCATGGCGACTGGGGCAAGCTCCTTGCATCACCAAAAAAGCATCGATCGAGTCCAGAATAGAGGCGACTTCACAGCAAAAAGACTTTTCTTTTACTCCAGTTGTTCACTACCTTCGTCGAGGAAAAGGCACTTCTCCACAAAACCGCCACCATTGCGAGCATTCACGATCGATATCACAACAGGCACATATTTCACCCACAGGCTGCGTTTGTGGTCGCATATTCTGGATAAATCTTCCTCTTGGCCACCCAGCAGTTTCTAAACTTTCCAGACCTTTGCTGAAGCATCAGTAAAGGTCCTAGACTCGACGCTGGTCAACAGCAAACTGGCAAAAGGAGGTCATGGCGACCTGCTGATCAGCGCCGTACACCCCCATTCATGATGGGGAGGCTCCCGATGCTGATGATAGCGACCTGTTATATTATGTGCAACAAGGAAACTATCAAACTTATTTTTGAAGGGCTTGGAAGAGGATAAGCACGACGAATAACTTTCTCCTTCTCGATCGAGCGCCATGCTGGGGGTAAATCAAGGAGGGGATGCGGCTGCAAGGTAAGCTCCTCTCACGATTCCACGAACAAAGAGCGGATTGAAAAAAAATAAAATAACAAGCATGCCCGATTTGATGTGAAGATTCGATCTTCTTGGTAGGGCGGCGGCGCGATCGGGGGCCAAGTGGGGGGAGGTTAGGTGCATGTGGGCTTTATGGTTTTGGGAAAGAACGGCCTTTCTTCTTTTTCTGTGACATTATAAGGGGAGCGCAGCATCGATCCGACTTTGATCGCTCAGCAACGAGTTTCCATCCATCGAAAAGCGTTCTTCGTTGCATTCTTGGGCAGCGTCAAAGTGAAGGCTGAAAAAATACTTGAACGTCGAAAATTTGTAGTATCCGCAGCCGTCGTGATATCTCACCGACTCACCATCCCATGCCCACCACAAATTAAGCACCCAATTTAATCGTCGATTTTTTTGCCACAGACCCAACCTTTTTGACGTACACTCCATACACTCCATACAGTTTTGACTCCATGATATCATAACTCAGACTTCGATCGTCAACATATCATAATTTTTGCGAAACACGAGTTTCAAACAGGGTTGCACACAACCGTTCAGTGGCCTACTGACGAGAAAAATAGAAATAGCGGACAAAAGCTTGAGCAACCACGACAGCGACTCGTGAACCTCTAACTCTTAATCGACGCGTGCCGGCTTTGCCGAAAGGAAAAGAGATCCTAGCCAATAGTTCGACTGCAAAAAGATCGAGCGTGAATGGCGTCCGCGACCAAACGAACGCCACTTGCAAGTGTTTGGTGCCTTCGTCGAGAGACTTTCCCACCCTATGCACAGCAGGTCGACTCCATCGCGATACAGCGTTTCTCGCTTTCAGCTTGGGTATTCTTCGAAGAACAAAATGCAATATGCTTGCAGAATTCTGCAACGATTGTGCCATCAGCCGACTCTACCATCACAAATTCTCAACTGACTCAGATCTCACTCAAACTCAAGTAATTGTCCAGAAATTACTAAGAGCTCTGCAGCAAGGAAACCAGAGCTCTCTGGCAAGCAAACTCACCTACGAACGCAAGCCTACCTGGTACACGTTGCGGACTATTGATCTTGAGACGGAGCAACTTCACCATGCATGCCGTAACCATCGCGACAGTCATCACAATAGGGGGCATCTTGCACCTGTTCAACAGACGGCGTGGACGGCGCAATCTCCGCCAACCTGAAGAGGTGGAGGTCGCTGAAAACGGCGGCCAGGAGCACAACCGGGCCGACCGCAGCACACCGGCGAAAGTGGAGACAAACCCCGACGGCGCCTCTGGTGTAGATGACAGCCCAACCATCGCAGCAGCCGTCTCCCAACCCAGCTCAGTCCTCCCTTTGGCTGAGGTAAGAGCAGTACTTTGTCGAACCTCGTTGCTCTTTCACGCCCATCGAAACTCCGAATTTCGCACAGACGAAACTCACTCAAACCTCGGCGTTCCTTATTCGCGGTGGCCCTTCACAAAGGAAACCACTGTAACCTCATCGGCGTGAGCTCAGAAGCTGGTTCAATTTCGCCGCAGCGTGACTTTCTTGTTTTCGTTCCCGTGACGCTCTTTGAATTCACATGCTGTGACTCTTTCTGCAGGACCTGTTCTCTGGAGGGCAGCTGGCGAGGTACTTCGCCGCCGGGCAGTCGCGTTCCATTGGCGTGTGCCGGTACGTAAGAGCGCCTGCCTTTGAAAGTGCATGCTTACGACACGAGACGTCACCTGGAAAACTGTTGTTGGGATGGGAGACGTCGGAAAAGACGTCATTTGGGTGGAAATCTATTTGGTGTGGGACAATAACACAGGATGAAATGTGGTTCTCCTAGGTTCATTGCTGCCAATGTGCTGGTACAGCTGGAGGCATTGCATTACCGCGGGGTGATGCACAGAGACATCAACATGGAGTCTGTCCATGTTGATGTCTCTGGCCAGGGGTTGCTGTTTTTGGGGAACCTTAGGCATGCCACCAGCACCCGCAACGCATCCCGAACCTCGCTGCCCGACCCCCACTTCACGGTATGAACGAATCACCCACTGTCTTGTAGCTTCCAGATTTGTCAATCGAAGACTTGAATAATGCTTGCTGAACAAAATGGGGGCTTGTACTGCCGGGGCAATGCTGCCCTTAGCTGTCAGACACAGTGGATCCAAAACAACTGCTCACAGAATCAAATTGGCATGGACAGGCTCCTGAAATTGCCTACGGGTGGGGCGAAGGAACGGAGGCCGACATTTGGGCGTTCGGGGTATTGGTTTATCGAATGTTGATAGGCCGATTCCCGTTCCCCAATTTCCACCAGGAGGACCGAGGTCGGGAGCAGGGTTACGTAAACTCGATGTGGCGGGTTTGCAGCCTGTTGGACGGCAGGCCTGGCCTCACCAGCTTTTTTGCCTCCATCTTCCAGGTGAGACAGCTGATCGATCCTTTCCTGGATAGAACTGCAATTGAATTGAGTGGCTTCAATTGGATCAATACAAAAATATGGAAATGTGGCTTGCGGTGACCAACCCTGAGAAAGGAACTCAGAAATAATGGAGTGCAGGTGAAGAAGGAAGACAGACCCACTGTTGCCGAGCTCAAACAGCATCCTTTCTTCAGGGGAATCGACTGGTACGGCCTCGCCCAGAGGACAATCGAAAGTCCACTTCTGGGTGAGGCCGTTCCAGTCCCCATCGAGAACTGTCCAGCGGTGGAACTCTTTGCAGGGTTAGAGCCCTGCATTGAATAAAGGAAATTGGGAGGGGGGGGGGGAATAAATGGCTGGCAGAGGGTTTTTCCTTTTTTTTCCCCTCTGCCGGCCCTGGGTGGGGGAGGCAGTTAGGTTCGGGGGCCTTCACAGCACCCCGCGCTGGCTGGAGCGGGGTGCAACCCCCTCCCCTTTCTTTTCTTCCATTTCGGAGATTCGATGATTGGGATTGACTTGGTCGAAAGGTAAGATTCTGATTCTTTGTTTTTCTTCGAGTTTATTCATGGAAAGTGCAAAGGAAGAAAATCCTGAAAGTTTTTTTTTTCTCATTGGTATTGCAGGTGCATTGGAAAGCTATTTCTTATCGGGCATGGATTGGGACTTAGAGTTCTGCAGACTTTTGTCGACATGGTGAAAAAAACCTGACTGGACTTGCAAAAGAGAATTTGGGAATTGCAGTTAGCGAATGTCCCGGATTTCATCTGTTGGTAGCTAAAACTTGCTTGTTTCGCCATGGGGGCTGGCATGCACACTGGGTTTAGAAAACTGAGGCAAGGAATCGTTGAATTGAGTTCCAGTGATTCTCGGATTATTTTCTATTGATGGGGAGAAATTGCAAAAACTAGATAATTGACAGAACTGCTGGATTCATGTGAATGTGTGCATGTGCTTGTGGCAGAGAAGAAACAATTTTTCTTTTTGCGAAGGATGGGATTCAAGCAAAAATCAAGAAAACAAAAATTGAGGGGAGAAGGCCTTGTGGCGGGGAAAAAAAATCAGGTTTTTTCGTGTGTTGACTTTTTTTTTGGGGGGGGGGTTGGCCTGGGCGAAAAAATGGAAAGGAAGGAATGGCAGAATTGTTTTGTTTGTCTGACTGGCAAAGAAAAGAAGAATGGAAAGATGTTCCATTTTCTGAAATCCGAGAGGGAAAATTAGTTAATGCCCTGTTGAGCATATGATGCAGGCTTGCGAATGTTCAAGGGTTGATAAGGGGATTTTTTATTCTCGAGGCATATTGTGGCTCCGCCATTTTTCCCCATTCTGATTGGTGGGAGCTACTATAGCTCCCAATTTTGGTTGGCTGGAAAATTCTGCAGGCTGCAAAAGCTGATGTGCATTTTCGAAAGGAACTGTCTGATTTTATTTTGTTCTATTGTTGTTGGGGAGGGAGGGAAATTCTGAACAATGCTGGAGCATTCATTCAGTCATTGGACAAGGGTAACATGAGAGGAAAACTTATTCAAAGGATTTGGGGGTCTTGTGAAGTATTTGTACTATATGATGTAAAATCATTGTAGAATCGGGGGAAACCCCATGGATTAAACTGCAGGCTGTGGTAGGGTTGTGCACTGGATTGATAAACAAGCAAACATACCGTAGGGAAATCCAAGCTAGCCTGAATTGGTTCAATATATGTGAGGGGTAGGATGATGGCATTCGATGGATCCATGAAGTGTTATGAGACATCCACGTGAGAAAAAATGTGAGATGAAAGCTGAGAAAAGAAAGAAAAATTCTTGGATTGCAAAACAGAAATAGGTAATCAATCTATCAGGGAAAAGATAAAAGGGAGATGGAACTTACTGTTCCAATATCAATGGTGGAATAATTAATGTACCTTTGATGCATTTTTATAACAGATTGATATTCTAGATGGGGTGGGGAAGGATCTCATAGTTTGATCAGTGCTGTCAGACTGAAAATGAAATGCATCAAAAGATAGATAACTCCACGCTTGAAAAATCCATACCATTTAAACTTCAAATTTGGAGCGAAATTTCGGCCGAAAGGAGGCCATTTCTGCTTGGACACCTCCAAAATTTGGAGTCTTGCCGCATTATCATTTCTCCGCAATAAGAGAATTCAACACATTCATTCAGCCACAGCCAAACAAAAACAAAAACACACAAACGAGAAATGTCCTTTTTCGGCGGCCGCCGCATGTCAATATCTCACCCCTCGATTTTTCCCAAACCATTTGCGCTCTACAGCAATACATACACCAAAGCACGAAAACAAACAATGCAACAAAAAAACCCAGAAACGATTCTGAACTGGCGCGTGAAAGATATGAGTTTCAGAGGATCTGGAGGTTGACTTTTTCTGAGCTGGATTTCGCAATCCCCCCTGTCCTTGCCGTTTTCGAAAGCGAAATTTCTGCACTTGTGAAATTGCTCATGAGCGAATCATGGACAGGTATCTCTGAAAGCACATATCTGGGCTTGAAAAAGCTGAGTGTAGAAAAAGATTGTCGGAACCCTTGAGCTTTGCAACTTGCATTTTCTACCGCGTTGTTGCCTGCCATCCATGTGAAAAAATTGCGAGGAGAGAAGCTTCAATTTTTCTTTCAGTGTGTATACAATTTTTAAAAAGAAATGATGTATCATAACAAATCTATATTCGAACTAACCTGTTCATTCCCATTGACCCTCCAAATTCCAAAACTAAAAAAACTCCCAGTCAGATTTAGATAAAATCCCCCCCACCCCCTCCATTGTGAAAAAATCCTGATGCAAGCCGAAACCACCACTATTTTTCCATTCATTTTTTTTGTTTTAAACCATATTTTAATATTTGAAGCTCCCGAAACAGCTTCCACAAAATCTAAATAGACATTTTTCTTTCAAATTCTTTTTTTTTCCTTAACATTATCTCAGATCTGACACCATGTGTTTTTTTTCCTCTTTACTCCATGTGCCGTTTCTTTTTTGTTTGGACGCTAGTTTTTTCCACCAAGTAACTTACTTGGAATTGAATTCCAGCCAATGCAATTGACAGCCAGAAACCATCCAAAAAGCATCAGAAGAAAATATTTGTGGCAGTGGTAAAAACACATTGCAGCTCCCCTCAGAGCCCCACCCAATGAACTCAACAAAAGTCATGACATGGCCAGATTGTTCCGCAACAAAACCAGCCTCCTGGGAAAGTGCTTTCTCCTATAGCACCCAAAGCAAGTGCAGGTTTCCTCCCCGTCCTCCATACCCCTTCTCCTAAATTTCCTTTTCTCTTGCTCAACCAGGTCGTCGGGATCGGAGATATCTTCGAACCTCCGCTTGTGCCCCGCCGAGCTCCTCCTTTTTCCTTCCGCCGTACTCTCCTCCTCACCCTCGAAAATATCTTCTTTTTTGCGACCCTCGACGATCCCTCCAGCTGTGCCTCCTCCGTCGACTGCTTTCCCCACCTCGCTGATCCCATCGACAACCCCGACGTGGATAAGCCAAGCGCCGTTTCCCCAGGGAATATCCACAAGGTCTTTATAGGGACCGTCTACCGTTTCAGACGGCGAGGTAGAGAGCTCTTCGATGTATCGAGACGGTTGCTCAAACACACGATCTCCACTCGACACAGGGCCATCCACGTTTGTCTCCTCCCGGGGCTCCGCTCTTTTCGTCGTAAAGTTACCCATTCTTTCGACCTTTACTCGAAAACGCTGTCTTACACTGGGCGACCGACGTGTGATATGGAAAACGAGAAAAAAACACAGTGTCTCTCTCTCTGGCATTGAAATTCTAAGCCGCCAGTTTCTACTGATTGCAGTGTCGTACGGTGGTGATTCTCGTATTTTCGTATGCGTTTTGTTGAATGGATTTTTTCTTCCTTGTTTGAATGAGACTGAACGTTTCATTTTCTCATCCAGCCAGCTTTCGCATAAGATGGCGGGAAACAAACAAACAAAAAAAAAACACAGGAAAAAACCCGAATAGCCATCTTATTCGCATTCTGGAGTTGCTCGAAGGGAATGCAAAAAAGGATGACGAAGGTTGATCAGTGCAAAATTTTGGTTTGAACCATCTCCACCACTGGGTGAAACAATTCTTCAAACACAAGTTAAGAAAAAAAAAGATTGGAGAGAAACAGGGAAGAAGGCCTCCTGAAGAAATAAAGGAAAACCAGACTTTTTTGTTGCTTTCTTTTTCAATGATATCGAGACATGGTTTTTCGTCCAGGTATCAAAACCACGATTACTCCTGTCGGGCATACCTCATTTCATTTCGTTTGTTCTTATGATGTCCTATGGAAAGGAGTATTTGAGTTGGGTAGTTTGTACAGTTAGGTTGTGGTAGTTGAAGGGAGTTTGGTTGGACCAGGGGTCGTACTTTTTACTGTCAAAATGTGAATTCAACAATCCACAAAAATATTTTAAGTAGGCCAGCTCGACAACATGCTGAAATCGAAAAAAAAGAAGCTTTGTCTGCTGTATTTACAAAAGATTGATCATTTTTTTAGTTCCATCAGGTTGCACACACATAATGGCATTGCATCGACGTGTGTCCAGCACAAAAACGAATAGAAAAAAAACTGATAAATCAAAATTCGCACACACGCGCACAAAGAGTTTCGTGCAGACGCCCTGAAACCTTTTTTTCCTCGCGTTTTTTTCGGTCGTCTCTCCATCCACATGAATTGATGGATTGATGACTTGGCGAAAAAACGCGCACGTGAATCGGCCAGATTATAGATTCTGGCAAAGGCGCGAGAGTATTGATCCCCTTTCGCCCCAATCTTCCGGGAGACGCATCGCAAACTTTACTTTCGAGCGAGGGCACGTTATCACAGACTTTTCTTTTCGTCGCAGCGTGGTGAAAGAATGGCAGGGGGAAACACGCGACGGACGTCGCAAACGAAACGTCGGCTGGAACAGAGCTCGGAATCATCTTGTGGGAGTCGCCCAGCGAAAATACCCCGCCACAGAAGGGAGGAAGAGGTCAGTTCCCAGCCGCCATGTCTGATTTTGCGTTGTTATCGTTTTGGTTTTTTTTTAAACAGCGGTCGTTGAAGCGGGTTAAAACAAGGGGGCGAATATATATCCCCGCGTCAAATATATTTAAAGATGAGTTTTTCGCGCGCGACAGGAGGAGGTGGATGGTCCGGGATTACGGGATGTGCCGCAAGTCGAGCCTTCATCCGGGCGAGCGGTTCCTGAAGCGGGTCCGTCGGCTCCTCCTATCGAGGTGATTGACCTCTCAACGGAGACCAGTGTGTTAGCGCGAGCGATGGCGGAATCCCTCCGAGAGCATGAGAAGATGCAGGCTAGATTCAAAAAGCCAATGATGGAAAAGTCCATTGAAGAAATCATAGACACATTCTGTGATTCACAGGTATGTTTATTTTTCGGTTTGAAAAAAATAAAATCAATTCTGATTCTTGTTGGATTTTCTTTTTTTTTTCCCCTTGGATACCGGAATTCATGACTGACTCTGTGTTTTTTTTGTTGTGTTTTTCTTTTTCCCCCAGATTTTATTGCAAGCTCTTTGCAAGGAATGGTTCGGTTTGTTTTTCAGCGAAAAAGGCTTGAAGGTGGCCTTGGTCAAATTGCTGGTGCAGGAGCGACAATGCAACAAGTGGTATCCTGGAAGAGGTGAATATGGATGACTAAGATTTTCTTTAAAATAATCATGCAATTGCTGAAATTGAATGCTGGATGACCACTGGTTGCCCTGATTTGATTTGGTTTTGAAATGAATAAATTTGTTTTGGATTCTTATGTGATTTCGATTTCTTTCGATCGTGAAAAAAGAAATTATGAAATTGTTTATGTCACAGATGGGTTCAGTTTTGCTTATGTTTGATTTTGAATACATTAAAAGACAGAGGAGTCGAAGGAAAAAGCTCATTAGAAGTGCATCCTTTTTTTCAAGATTTTACCTACTTTATGGTTGGTGAACCACACAATTCTCAATGGCTTTGGTCGATACCGAACATCTGGGTTGCTTTCAGGTACCCATCAGTACTTCAAGAGCCTTACTATGAATCTGATGGAAACTGGAGACAAGCTGATGGGGAGCAGCAGTGAATTCGTTGCTGAGTTGGAAACCTGCATTGCCGACAAAACCTCTGCACTCATCTATGGCTACTCGGTGTTCCCACAAGGAGCTCCGGGAGGAGTTCCACAGATGTTTGCTGAATTGCAGGGATCCGGAGTCGAAGTCATCGATCTTCTGGATGACTGACATCCCTGCGAGGGGATGTCAGTCATGGGGTTTCTCAGAGAAATGGAAAAAGGGAGGAGTAAATAGGATGGCAGGCTGTGGATGATGCATGGGTGCCGATTCGAGAAATTATTCTGATGTGAATACATATACCATCAAACGTTGGTGTTGAGGTGTGCACTTGGGCTGGTCGATGGGGTTGCGTTTGAAATGAGGTATGAATAGGTGTGCCATGAAAGAAGAATCGAATATTATGTATATAACAACAGAAATTGGAATGAATGGGTTGCCTGCAATGAGCCCAGAATGTTTGCCTCCCGACTTCAAGAGCAACTCTGATTTTCAGCCATTGTGGTGTTTGATTTTTTTGCAAGCTCAAATTATTTCTCTCTTTTTCTTTCAGTGGCTGGAAGAGGAAAAAAGGAAACATCTGGGATCCAAAGGGGGGATGTTTTGGAGGGGACACACATCGAGTGTCTGTTTTCAAATGCAACCCCTGGGCCAGCTGCTCTAAAAACAACAAGGTGGAAAGGAAATGCGATCTAGAGTTCGGGAAAAAAAAAAGAAATCGCTCAGTGGTGGGACCCAAATAGGATTGGGCAAAGAACTCGAAAAAAAAAAAAAGGTCGAAAAAAGGGACAAAAAAGATCCAAAAAAGAGCAGTTACAAAATGAACTTTGAAAGAGGTTCTGCAATACAATTCTTCGAAAGAATATTCAACACAAAAAAATATTTTTTAAGTCTTCGTTTTCTTTGTGGTCGATTTACAATGGCCATTCTTACAAAAACAGAAATATGTGTGCGTACTCCTGTGGGAAGGTTTTCTTTTTGCTTTTCTTGTTTCTGTCATTTTGAGCATCGAAGGGCATTGTGGGTGGTTCATTTTCTGAAATGAAGAGATGAAATTGAGAATTGATCAGATTTTGAAACGTAAAATTATGCTCCATTTCGGATTGGTGTGGCCTTGTGAAAGGAGTGGCTCGGTTTTTCTCTGTCATCACCACAGAACACATGCTTTGGTGGTGATGATGACAACATGGGAAATGAACAAGGACAGAAGAAGGCGGCGGACAGTAGGAGTCCCGTACCAGTGGAAATGCTGGATCAGATATAGCTGATGATGGAGAATGGGAATGCTGTTGAGCAAGGGTATTTCAAGAAATGTGGTGAAAGGAGTGGCTCGGTTTTCCTCCGTCATCACCACCTAAACACAGATTTAGCCCAGAACACTCTCAAGAGATGGTTGACTCACAGTCAGCTGGTGACTGACAAGCACCACCTGAGTATTCCTGATTGGAATGCCGAGTCTTATTTCCAGCAGTGAACAACAGAAATCAGAGGGTGTGTGGAGCATGGAGATGGATGCAATGATGAAGAGCAGGAAGATTCCGGTGGCGATGGGGTCAATGGGAACAAGAAAAGTGGTGGTAGTCAAGATGGCTGTGCAATAATGGATCTAGTGGGGAAGGGAATGAGTCATCATGATGAATGCTCTGGTGTGGTGATGACAGACAACAATGGGAAATGAAGAAGCACAGAAGATGAATGAGGGCAGAGAGGTGGCGACAGCTGGTTGGAGCAGGAATGAGGCGAACGGAATTCTTCAAACTCAGTCACGGATCACAGTCTGGAAAGTACTAGTAGTGGTGGCATAGGTGGCATAAAGGAAAGTAACGATGGTGATCAAGGAGGGGGGGCCTCAAAACACAAAACAGGAACCTTGATCCTGGAGGAATGGCTGGCTCAGAGGGGTTCAAGGGATTTGATTCGTGGTGGATAGTGGAATGTTTGGAGAATATGTTAAAAGATTGAATGCCTCTTCTTTGCCTGCTCAAATCTAGTTTTCAAATCTAGCATGATCTCGCATGATCTCACTAAATTAATTAATTATATTTCCTGAAGGCAGTTTGGGATGCGCCCTAATTAATCAATGATTGAGCCCTTTTGCTTCCAAAAGGGAAAAAAAAATCTGGTTTCAACGTTTCAAAACTGCACAACTGCACGACTGCACAAAACCCCACCCCCAGAAATCAAAATAGAATTACACGCAAAGAAAGTCACATTTTTCAAATACACTCCCCAATTCAATGCAGTTCTCCTCAATTCATAAAAGTGCTATTCAACCATCACTTAGAAGGTTTCTTTTATACAACAAAAACAAAGGTTCTTCATCTCAATTCTTTGTAAAAGAAGAATTATGCACTACCCAAAAACAAAGGAATGCCAAATGTTCAAAAGTATTATACATATGTACATCTCATCCTCATTCCTTCCGAGTGTTGTTCCACAGAAAAACAATGATTGGTTTGCAATTGCAATTGGTTGATCAATTGATCGATTGACAGTTGCTAAAATACACACACAGCAAGAAATTAATCATCCCCACGCCAACATCAGGTGGAAATGGTGCTAACTATCACTGATAACTACTTTCCTTACTCCCCTGCGGATCCCCCAACAGCAGCCTCCCCTGATTTGGAACTTCAAAGCTTTCCACCTCATTCCCACTGGATGAGTCATCCACTTTGTCGGTCAAAGCCTTGAGTACAAACCCCAGCACCGACATGTTCGATTGACTGGCCTTGTATACAAGAATCAGCATCCCCTGGAGCATCGAGAACACTCCAGCCAGTGCAGAGATGAGAAACGGTATGGTCCCTATGTCATGCTGTCGATCGCCATCGACCCCATAGAAATAAAGCACACTGATGAGCGCTGTTGCCAGGGGGGCCTCCACCACAGACTCCACCACCAATGCAGCCACGAAGTGCCGATGCAAATCGAACCTGAATGAGATGCTTCCCAGCCTCCTCCCGGTGAGTTTGCTGATGAACGCCAAGAAATCAAAAACAGGGGTCCCCACAACGGCAAGAAATGCGATTTTCATTCCCTTGACAAAGCGATTGCCTCTGGTGCCCCATGAGATGACCAATCGATCCAAAACTGGTTCTGTTGCACCGTCTGACAAGGGGCTCATCTTGGCTTCCTCTTGCACAAGCACAATTCTCCTCCAGAAAACAAAAAATGTCACCACCTTGTGCAAAGCTATTGCCCCCAGCATAAACCACACCGGAGATGCCCCCCACAATAAAGCCATGATAAAGAGGCCACATCCGAAAGGTATATGCACACAGGGAGGAGAGATGTAAGCATCCACCGGAACGACCCACAGATGAAAACAGCACCGCGGAAATTGCCTAGGTGGCTAGGAATTGGCAGGGATGTTTTCTGTTTCATTGCCGAGAAGCCTTTCTGGACATATTTTGGGATGGGCGATATCAGCACCAGGCCGATCACTAGCAGAGGAACCCACACCAGCAAAATCATTTTCACAAATTTCCTGGCTTGCCTTCTACAGTCGTAATCGTAGTTTGCCCAGCCACAGTAATAGGATTCCCCCTGCTGCAGCTCGCACATCCTCCGTCTGACCAATCGAGAGGGATGATCTCCAGTGCTTGGACAGATGGTTACTCTTTTCAGATCGGGAAGAGTGAGCAGACAGACAGGGGCGGTGTGACCCTCGATGTTGATTTCTTCCAGCCTTGTGGATTTGCACCATCCCCTCGGTACCGATTTGGACATCAGTTTGTTGTTTTTTGATGTCGAGTTTGGTGGTGGCTCCGTACAGGAAGGGAGGGAATTTCCCCTCGAACATGGTGTCCTTGATCGTCAGCCTGTTTTTATTCAACACAATGCAGAAATAAGTTTTTTTTGTGTGTGTGCAGCTCGAAAACACAAGTGAAATTTTTTGAGTGGATATGTACATGTACAACATGAAAAATGTAAGTGGATATATATATAGAGAGAGAGAGGGAGGTGAACTTTTGAAAATGTTCGATTTTCTTTCTTTTTTAATTTTCTTTAATGATTCTTTTAAGAAATTTCAAATGTATTTTTTCTACGTTTATGTTTATGACTAAGAATGTTTCCGGCTTACTCTTCAATGAAGAATAGATCAGGGACGGGAAGGGGTCCCATCGGTGTGTCGATTTTATCTTGTCCAGGTAGAAAAGCAAGGAAAGAAACGGAATCCAGTTTTTTAAGAAAGCCAGACAGTCCTGGAAAAGCAAAAAATGAAAAACAAAAAATGAACGACATGAATAATCTACAGCAGGTGAACTCATAGATACCCACCTGAAGTATTGTTGTTGTTCTTTGTTGTTCTGGGGAAATGGGACCACATATATCACCAAAATATTTTTAAGAAAGATCTTTTTTCCTCCAACACCAAAAACAAAGAAAAAACACAAGGATAGTGAGCTCCATGAGTTCTTCCAGTCATTTTCTTTTCTTTTTTCTTTTTTTGAAAGGATGGCGACATCCTGCACGAAGTCGAAGCCAATGATAAATAATTTAGTGTGGATGCTCGCTGACTGATCATGCAGGCCCAGGTAAAACTAAGGTGAATAAAAAGGAAAGCAAGTATCTTTTGCTGTGCAGAATGTACCTGAGGCAGCTCCAGGGTAAATCGACAGCTCAACTATGAATTGATTTTTTATCAGATCCAAAATGTCCATCAGGGCAGCATCTTGTTGTTTATCATATATATCAACAGCAATCCCACTGCAAAAACCACACAAAAAACAAAAATAACCTATTCTTCTGGGTTCTGACAAAAAATTTCCGAATTCACTGCAGAAAACTGGAGCGACAATAAAAAAACATGGCTGAAAGAAGGCACATCAGTGTTGGATATGAGATTGAAAAAAAAGGGGGGGGGGGGGGGATTTCAAGTATTTTCTTATATTGTTTTGCCAGCAATGGGGAGCAAGCTGGATCACCAGGTGAGAAAAATCAACATTTGAAGTACAATGCAATGGACTTAGTTTTTGGCCAGTGATGCATTTTCTCTCCTGGATAAATTATTAAGAGTTACTTTTATTTCGAACCAAAAAAAAACAAAATCAGGGATATTTCTGAGTAGGGTTTTTTCTTTTCCCCAATAAGATAGGAAAGAGGGAGATATTGTGATGCGGGATATTCTTGGTTTTCCTATTGTTCGAGCAGTGGGTTCGTAAATCACCCTTTTACACAGGGCAGGGGCTACATGGGGATTTGGCAATTCATTTTAAAAATGCAAAATGTTGTTGCTCACCCGTAATCATCCTCGTACAAAGAAACATTGTAACCCATATTTCCGAGAGGATCATCCACCCATTTGAACCACGAATAAAGATAGGACACCCTGAGATTCACAGGGAAAAATGGTAGTAATCCTGAAGTAAAACAAAAAACCTTAAGGATGGGCTTTGTATCATCGGATCCTTGACTAAGCATGATATTGACAAAGTCCCCCCCCACACTCTCCTGCTCTATCCAAATAATGATACTCCTGAAATTTTTTTTGGTTCTATTTTTGATAATTTCAGAAGAAAAATAAATCATAATTACATTATATTGTACATTTATTAATCGGATAAATCCTCTCCACAGTACTTGATCCCAGGTAAAACAAAAATTCAAAAATATTTTAAATAACAAAAATAAAAACAAAGAGTGTGGGGTTAAATGTTTTTTTTAAATACAAATGATGAAATTTTTAAAAAAAGCACTATGAATGCACATGATGCCGAAACCAGCATTTATGATTCAAAATTACCTTAGGATGAAAATAGGAGGGGGAGAAGGAAGATGGCCATCGAAGTGACAATCCTCAGATTCAATCTTGGTTCTGACAACCAGAGAATTAAACAAAAACAAAATACTTTATTTCTCGCAAAAAACAGCAAGATGTGCCAACAAAAGAAGCAGCGCAAGGGGAGCAATTTGCTTATAAAAACAAGTGTCCACAATATATTTTTCAATTAAAAATTGCGCTGTGGATTCACAGTGCTGCTGGAAAATTGCCAGGGTGTTTGGACAGCGGTTGACCGAATTTGCAATTTTTGATCTTGATCCTGAATCCACCACAAAGTAAGAAAAAAACGTATGTGACAAAAAAAAAATGCAGATTTGGAAAATGTTTCCTTTTCAGAAATAAGATCTTTCTTGGATGATTAGGACGGAACAGATTACAAAGAATTATCAACGTCTTTTTTAATTGCATAAATATCAGTTTTTTTTAACAACGTGATGTGATGTTAAATTTTTCGAGAAGTCCTACTTTGAAAGTCTTGGAGGGACGAAACCATTCTTGAACATTGAAACGATATCGTAGCAGCCATCCAAAACCAGCTCCTCGATAAACTTGAGTTCCGAAATCGTATCTCCCCATCCTGAAGAAACGACCAAAAAAATCAGCGAACCCCAAAATGTTTTCGTAATCCGAGCAGTCAAATTTTTCCAGCTTTATTTCATTCTTACACAAAATCTATATTTGTGTATATATATTCATGGTAATGCAATCTGAGCAACACACTATCTTCGTCACAGTTACTGAGGGTACCTGTGGCAGAATCTGCATTGATGATCAGCTTGTCAATCTCCAGTCCATTTATCCATTCAAAAAATTCTTATCTATCACCAGCCTGATGCACTTCCAGCTCCCAAATCCTGGTATCAATTCAAAAAAGAAATGTTTCAAGTACCAAGCATGAAGAAAAAGCATGAAGAGAAAAATACACTTTGCTGCTTCCATCGATGTCCCCCCCCCCTCTTAAAATATCAAAAAGATGCAGCAACAATCATCAGAAGGAATATATATGTATGTATGAGCGCACCTACTACCTGTCTGTCAAGGATTCTATATCACGAAGTGTGATGCCAACTGCTTTTTGGTACTGTTGAGTTCCATTCCAATTGAACCACGAATCCTCAACATATACACTGCACAATTAACCAAAAAAAAACCAAAAAAAAAAACGCTCCTCCCATTGAAAACCATCATGAAAGTCTTGGCAGATCGGAGATCAGCACAAGCAATTTGTAGAAAAAATCAAAATATGCTATTTTGATCGAAGAAAATGTACCTGATGAAGTAATCATGGGCACTCTCGAAAAGATTTGGAAACCTGGGAAGCGGCCCCTCAAACTTGGTATTATGCAATGACAACCTGGCCAAAATAGAAAAAACAGCCTTCCATGCATTTTTTTTTTTGAATCCAACAATGAGATTGAACGAACCATTCCAATTTCGCAAAAGATTCTTCAGGCAAACGAGCATTGAGCCAAACATTGTCCATCTGCAGGCTGCTCAGGTTTTTGTTTTTTTCCCATATCAATAAAACAAATGCACACGCACAAACACGTTCAAGAACAAAGATTCACCCATTGGCATGACACCTCAAGTTTTGTTGCATCTCAAAATTCACAAAATAAAAAAAAAGACTGTTCTTAGTTTTGTTCTCATATTTCAAAGACAAAATGTGTTCACAATCCATGGAGAAAAAAAAAAGAATCCAGCGCAACAATAAAATCAATCAGCTATTTACAATCGGAGAAGGCATCTGACTATTTTTTTCTTGAAATAGAAAAACACAGCGCAAGTCCAATAGCGAAGAGACTTTGATTCTCTCACCTCTGAAGCCCTGCTTGGGGAAGGTTGGACAGGGAAATCATTTCCCCGGGTTCTTGCAGCCGTACTTTCAAAGAAATCACATTCATGGAGGCATTTTTCAAGAATTGACTCAGTTTTGGATCTACAAAAATCATAAAATGAAAAATGGATTGCATCAAACTGGAAGCAACCGAAGCTCAAACTCAATGACAAACAATCACCAATCCTATAGGGAAAAAAAAAATCAAAATTCATGAAAAAACCGAAAGATCTTCAAAAGATCATACATTAATAATACAAACAAATGAAAATATAAAATAATATGAAAATATTGATTTCGGTGAACAGACAGCTCTTGACCAATACAACATTGAAGGTCCATGGATTGCAACAGTGGTTGATCTTTCAAATTCTCGATCTATTTGTTTACCTTTTTTTTTGGGGGGGGGGGTAATTACTAATTTCAAGCTCAATTTTGAATCTTTATTTAATTACTTTTTATTTCTCTGTGTCAGTGCTGACCCGTAGCAGCAGAGCCTTGGATCTCCAATGAAATGGCTCGGTCAACCTGGTTGATCAATTTGAGAAGCTCCCCTTGACTTTTAAATTCAAAAATGTGCAGGACCAAACACCACCTGAATGTCACATCAGCAATCAGCCTCGTTTTCTTTTTTTAAATTGATATTTTTTTCCTCACAATGCACACCACAAGAAAAACAGCACCATTACTTCGGTCATTTTGTTATCCAGAAAAAAAAGTGGGGGGACTTGCTTTTTGCCGTCAGTCGATCTTAGCATGGTGAAGGAAAAAACCTATTGAAAAAAACACTCGTGAATTGATGAAATGTGGAGAGGCTTAATCACCGGGTTTTTGTTTTTTTTTGTTGAACCGATCTGAATGTTAAAAACCAACAGATCTGAGAGTTGAATGCGATGTTATGTGTTACCTGCTGAGATCATGAGGGCACCCTTCCTGAAACGTGATTGTAACCCCCCCCTAGGTATGGGCATACTCATATAACCGAAGTTCTGCAATACTTCTTGCCTGCAGGGCAAGGAAAAATAGAGTCCCTAGAAAAACGAACAGCCTGTATCCTATTCTTAAAAAACTTCCCATAAATAATTCTTCACAGGAATGCAGCAAGAAAAAAGAATGTTTGATCGAGGAACTTGCACCCTGAGTAAACCTATTCAGATATTCAGATGCTCATGTGTAAAAATTGACAAGTGAAATTAAGAACAAACCTCTTCGCCATGAGCTGATGCACTCAGAACAGGCATGTTTAAAAGTGGCATTTGGCCCAAAATTGCCACCCAATGCCACTATTAAGAGCCGTGGTGGTGCCACAATTAAGGGCCTGTCGTACAGTTGCGTCTGTGCAGCTTTGGGGCGGAACGGTGTCACATGACGCTGGGAGCCCGTGAGCTGCGACTCGTGGCTCGCGGATATGTGCGGCTTGCATCGTCGAAGTCGAATTTTGGCTGAGGGAAGTCGTTAAGTCGAGTTTGTGGTGGGGCGCTGGTAGATATGTGTGGCTAGCGTAGTCGAAGTCGGGTAGTGGCTGAGGCCTCCTAGGGAGGCCGTGCTGTGGAGTTTGTGATGGGGTGCTAGTAGAAAAGCTGGGGATTGTAACCTTGTCTTTACTGTTTAAACAAATTTGTTCAAAACACCGCCACTCTTCCTCTTGTTCTTCTTCTGCTACTCATATAAAAAAATTGCTCCAAAGAAGCGAATAAACACGATTTCAAAAATGCCACGAAGTGCAGTATGGTCTCAGAGTGACAGGTATCGACCCTTCCACAGAGTCGACACGCAGCGTCGCACAGTACAAGGAGTTGCGGAAACTATCTCAGTCGAAGTTGGTTGGGTTTTTTGTTCTTGTTTGCTTTTGAGACTGTATGAGAAACGAGATTCTGTGGGCGTGTGAACCGACGCCCTTGACAAAAACTGGGTGGAGATAAAGGGGACAAACACGAACTGTAAGTTTTCTATCTATTGGCAAAAAGGTGTGAGCGACAATCCATCTCTGCGGTCTCCAAAAGACCCGCTTAATTGTTGCAACAAGGCCTTCGAGTTTTGTGATGGAACAATAGGAGTGTGGTTGGATGACTCTGGCACTTGACGCAAGGCAGACGGTTCTAAGGTGCAATTTTTGTATGGTGCCACTTTGATGCCACTTTTAAGATTGTGCGGGCGCCACGATTAGCTTAATCTCCGTAATAGTGGCAAATGCCACTTTTGTACATGCCTGACTCAGAACAATGGAAAATATTGACAGCACCCTGCATAGTACTGTACTCTGACCTGCAACGTGACACACAACGTGATGTACGACAAGTTACGGGTATGTAACGCGAAGTAGCGTAGCGCTCAGGTGGTTTTGTTAGTTCCTGGACTAAAATGATATTATAGAAAACCACACCAAGAAATTTTGACCAGCTTCGATCGTCCAAATCGATCGTGCGCTCTAACCCCCTCCCGCCCCTGCTCCTGATTTTACTTCTTTTTTGGGGGAGGATCGCTCCATCAATCTTCAGGACTGTGCTGTATGGACCGAAAAACGAAAACGCCGAATGGCAGCTGATACCAGATCACTGCGATCGGTTTTCACTTACATGGGGCCGCCATTTGAGCGCAGAGCTGTGTTTGGAGGCCGACTCCTGTCCGTAATTGTCAGTCGATCCACAAGCTCCCACCGAGTGTCCCAAAGAATCGAAGCCAGTTGAGGCGCGTTCCTGCGGCAAACTGGCAAAAGAAGGTCATGGCGACCTGCTGATCAGCGCCGTACACCCCCATTCATGATGGGGAGGCTCCCGATGCTGATGATACCGACCTGCAACAAGGAAACTATCAAACTTATTTTTGAAGGGCTTGGAAGAGGATAAGCACGGCGAATAACTCTCTCCTTCTGGTCGATCGAGCGCGATGCTGGGGGTAGGCCATGGAGGGGATGCGGCTGCAAGGTGAGCTCCTCCCATGAGCCCACTGCATTGAAAAAAAAGATAACAAGCGTGTCCAATTTGATGTGAAGATTCGATCTTCTTGGTGGGGCGCCGCCGCCGCGCGATCGGGGGCCGATATGGGGGGAGGTTAGGTGCATGTGGGCTCTATGGGTTTAGGGAAGAACGACCCTTGTTTTTTTTCTGTTACATTATATGGGGAGCGCACGCCGATCCGATTTTGATCGCTTCCTTAGCGTCAAAGGAAAAATACGTTTTTGAACGTTGACAGTAGCCGCAGCCGTCGCGACATCTCACCATCCCACCCCCACCACAAATTAAGCACCCAATTTAATCGTCGATTTTTATGTCATAGACCCAATCTGCTCTTGAAGCCATCCCATGTGTTTGCTTGACACAAGCAAACACATATATATTATATTATATAAATTTTCTTGTATTTATTATTATTTCCCCAGTGTCTTCCATGTGACTGACAGCATGTCGTTTTCTTGTTAATATTTGCTTGCATGTTTTATCGACATGTCAATCCCATCTTAATATAATTGATTGTTGAAGGTTATGTTTTTTCTGTTTTGCTTTCCTAGTTGGGAGTGTTTCCCCTTTCCAAAAACAAAATGACCCAAAAACAATGGAACATTTTCAGAGAAGCCGCCCCTTCACATTGAGCAAAGCGTCCAGTCCACCGAATTTTATTCGAACAAAATCTTGAAGGAAAATTGGGTGATGGATGTCAGCCATGTGGAATGAGTGAATGCCATCAAGAGAATGATTTTGGCAATGTCCACCTATTGCTGGACATATCACATGAAAGACCCCACATGGCATCCAGATGGAATCTTGGTTTCGGAGTTCCTTGGCTCAGGTAAATCTTCTTCTTGTTTCTTATTATTCTTTGTTGCTGGTGGGTTGTTTTTAAAAGAATTTATGGTTTTCTTAGAATAAAACTGATAAATACATATCAGAAACGAATAAGGATTTTTTTGCTCTCCTTCTCTACAAGACTCTTTGTTCTGATAGTTTTAGCACTTACACTTTCATGGGCTGGAAGAAAGATGTATATGATGTCCAAAATCCAAAAAAATTCAATGTAAATTACAATTACAATGTTTTGTGATCGAAAGTTACAATGCAAAATTACAATACATCATGTCTTTCGATCTATTAAGAAATATTTTTCTTCTTGGTAAAAGACCCCCCAGTGGAAAGTGCTCCGCCATCTGCAGAAAAAAACAAATAAACACTGGCACCCAAAGTCAAGAAACCTGAATTTCCTGAAAGCAAACCAATGGACCCACCTCAGGTGTGATTTTTGTTTTATACAAGATGTGTGTGTGTGTTAAAAAGAAAATGATAAGAAAAGTAATAGAATTTTTTATCATAAAAATTGAACACAAGGCAGTTCAAAGGAAAGCATAAAATTAATCTTCTATTACTGTGTTCTTTCCAACACGTTTTCAATACGCTTGCATTAGAAATGGGGCTGTAAGCATTGTGATTTTTTTTTTAAAAGAATGATGTGATTTTGAAAAAGAGTGATGTGATGTGACAGGTGCATCCAACAAGATCCTGGCAGCCACAGGTTGATAAACCAAACCCTGCTCATCTGGTTGCTGATCTTTTTGATGCCAAAAAGAAGGTAAAAATAAATAAATATGAAGACACCCTTTTTTTTGTCTATCATTTTGATCAAATAGATTGGTATGTAAAGGATGAGCCCACCACTCCCTATGCAAACAAAAAAAATAAAAAAGAAATATCCTAGTGTTGTTTTTCTCTCTTCTTTTTAACATCAATCGAGGGAAAATCCTGGATATGATAAAATTTTGAAACATTCGATCATATGCATGTGTGTTTAATATTTTTTTTTTCAAAGAGGAGGGGGGGGGGGGGAGGGAGAGATTGGCGAAGTATCATTGTGGTAAAAATATTGACATTCTTTCTGAACACAACTGATAGGGATTGAAGAAAGTAACGGATGCAGAAAAGTCTAAAAACATTCCAGGCAGGTCTGGCTTGGTTCCTGTGAAATTACAGTCGACTGGGGCGCCCACGGTGAAAGCTGGAAAAACAGAGCTGGTAATGGAGAGGAAATGGACCGTGGAAAATCACAAGAGCAACAAGGAAATCGTCCTCGGAAACACCAGCCCCCGACAAACAATGTACATCTACAAGTGTGAAGATTCTATTGTGAAGGTGCGACTGGTTAGGGCTGCTTTTTTCCATTTTTTTTTTTTAATCTTTTTTTTTTTTTTTTGGGGGGGGGGGGTGTTGCCAGAATGATAATTCCCTCCCGGGAGGACTAGCTGGGTTGACAAAACTTCATAAGCTCTTGTTCGAGTGATTTCCCGCATGTTTGCTGGATCGAGAGTGTGTCTGTTCTTTATGTTGGGTGGGGTTTTTGTTTTGTTTTTTTTTTAATTTGAAAGGTCGATGGAAAAATGAATGCCATCACCTTGGATTCCTGCAAAAAGCTGGGGCTTCTTTTCGAAACAGTCATGGCCTCGGTGGAGGTGGTGAACTCTTCTGCAGTCGATGTTCAGGCAACCGGCCACATCGGGACGTTAGCTGTCGATAAATGCGATGGGGTCAAGGTGAGAACCCCCTGATCCAAAAAAGATTAAATATATATATATATATATATGTGTGATAGATTAAATCATTATCTTCATAATAAATAAAGGAGTCCATGTTCAAGCAGCAAAAAGAAAAAGCAGCAATTCTTTTCTTTTTGGTTTGGTCTCTTTTTCACCTCACTTGTTAAATTAAAACCATTACATTTTTACGTTCTTCATGTTCATTGTTCAATTTTCTTTCAAGTTTTTTCCTTTCTCCTTTTTTCCAGGTGTATATTCCTGATTCGTCGACTGATGTGGCCATTTCGACAGCAAAATCAGTTGGGGTCTTGGTTATTGTCACCAGTGGGAGGAGCCAGTGGAGTCGGCCGTTCCAGACCAATTTGTCAGTGTGTTTGAAGAGGGAAAACTTATTACTACTAGGCCAGCAGAACATGCGGGGGCTTAATTTTCCAGAGGAGGGTGCTTGAGGGGGATGGGTATTGTTGCTTTTTGAACCATACACCATGGCTTTTTTATTGTCTGTTCTGGAAACTGGAAAACAGAGAAAGAGGACATTGTGGTGCTGTGGGAAGAGCACCGTACCCTCCCAAACAATTACGACATAATCCCGAGTCGGTCATACCAAGAAGGAAGTTAAAAATATTGGGGTTTTTTTTCTTGCTTTGTGTGTGTTTTTGTTGACTTTCAATCAATCAACCAATCTTCGACAAAGTAAAAAATGACTGAGGTTGAAATTCCCAACGTGCAACCCATCTCTTACTCCCACACGAGTCGTAAGTTAAAAATTGTCGTGTCAGAGTGGGAGGGTACCCGCCGTCGATCTACTTGAGATCTCTTTCGGCTCGGATTCATCATTCACGACTTCTTTGATCTGGAATCTTTCTAATCCCATTTATGTGTACCACTCTCGAGTTTTAATCTCCTCGATCACTGTGGTTGACCCGCATACGATCTCAAACTGGTCGCTTTAAAGCTTTTTGTGTTTCGTCGACTGAGACAACATTTTTCCAGTTTTTGGTGTGTGGATTATGAGTCACCGATTCTAGTGGCGACTTTTGTTGCACACGAGGAAGTGGTTGGCGGTTACATTCACGTCGAACAGGTCGAACGAAGCCCCCCTCCCCCCAAAAAAAGAAACAATAAAAAAAACGAAAGCATTGTTCCCACGTTCACCCCCATAAAAGATAAGAAACCATTTTTTATTTTTATTTTTTATTCCTTTCCAATCGATCACTTCCTTACAAAGTTAATTCCTGCACTCGTTGAAGCTCGCAAACCCTCGTGCAAATCAATTTTTCCCCTTTGGTGATACATATGTTCATCATTACACATATGTTCATGAAAGGCCTTTCTCTTCCCCTTGAAAAATACAGATGTTCAATTTTCTCTTCAAAAAAAAGGGCTGTCTTTCCCCCTCAAATGGATCACTCATCAGATTCACAAAGCTTTTCCAGCTGGGATTCAAAAATCGTGAGGGCTGCACTGAAATCAGGGCAAGACTCAACACCACCACCCCCTGGGCCATAAGTCAAGATGTCATTGCAGACCGCATCGTTCGACACTGCGCCAAAAGCAGCCGACTGGCACTGGTTTTCGAACAAAACTTTGCAGGTGCGTTCAGCGACACCTGAAATCTCTGGAAAGGATGTAAAAACACACACACACACACAAGGTGAACCAGCTGCTGATATGATTCTTTGATAATTCTTCATGCTGGTTTTTTCCATGAGGGAGGTCAAAATTTGTCAGCCTCCAAGTATATACATATATATATATATATATAAATAACAAATAAAAATTCAAACCCATTAAAAGGAAGCATCAACAAACACACATCAACTTTTGAATGCATTCATCGATTCATGATTTAAAAAAAGAAAAATTAGTTTTGATAATCAGTGATATCTTTTGATTTGTTTGGTTTGCTCACGGAGTTGTGCAGAGGTTCTAGCTCGAAAATCTTTTTTGTCTTCTTCAGTGGGAGGTGGGCACAATGAAGTCAGAGTGCTGCAAGCACCCCCACTGCAAAAATTCGAGCCTCCCTCCCCTTCTTCTCGCAATCATCCAGGAAATCTGGAATTTAAACCACCGAGAAGAAAAAAACAAAAAAAATATCAGCAATGGTTGAGACTCCTCAACAAAGTAATTGAGCAGCTGGGTCTAATAATGTAATCGATTTCCAATATTTATCGGAAATTTTCCTGTGTCGAATGATTATATTTAATAAGAATAACAAGAAGGCAGAACCCTACCATTGACATCCTTCACAGTTCCACTGTCGCAATGGTTGCAAGATTTTTGTTCTGGGGTGGTCCCTCAGTCAGCATTCCTCTCTCCTGTTGTGTCGGGTATTCTTTTTGATTCTAGTCCATGTCTTGCATCCTAAAAAAAAAGAAAGAAGAGAAAAATCCCTCAACACAGAAAAAAGAAAAGAAAAAAACATGGGAAAAAAAGCCTGGCCACGTAGTAAACAGTTCCTTCCAGTTCCAGAAGGAAAGTCGGTGTTGAACTTGAAACTTGAAATCAAAATTCCCACATGCATTCCCTATTCACAAACATTTTCTCGACAAATCATGACCGACAGCTGCTGATAATAGTTCCAACACAGAGAAACAACAAAGCCACCCAAGGCTGAAGTTGAACAATCTATCAGCAGGAATTTTGGAATTTTGTCATATCTGTAAAAAATAAACAAGTGGAAAATCTCGACAAAAGATATCATAAAATTTGTTGTTACTTGACGACACTGCACACCTTGTTTGAGACTGCGCATCCCGCCGAATCAACTCAAATCACCTTCTTCATCTGAAAAAACGAACCGCGATAAAATGACGAGAACTGGCCGTTGTTTTATCGCTTACGCCTCTTTATCGAATTCGGATACCGCTGACGATGATTAGCGCAAAAATAACGCCCATAAAATTGCGTGCTTGTTGCGACTGTGCCAATCCAGCGTGAAACAGCGCCACCAGTAATTTGACGTTGTTTCACGTTGCTTTTTGCGGTTGCGTTAATTTCACGCTCAGAGAGCGTCAGCGATATGTTAACGTTGTTTCACGTCGCTTGTTGTGGGTATGTTGCTTTCACGCTTAGAGAGCGTCAGCGATATTGTGACGTTGTTTCACGTCGCTTGTTGTGGGTACGTTGCTTTCACGCTCAGAGAGCGTCAGCGATATTTTGACGTTGTTTCACGCTGTTGTACGACATCCAAAGAGGGGTGAATTATCGGTGAATGATGCAATAGATCTAATAGTAGGAACCTTTTGGGAATAGAACCCAATCCCCTGGAGGGGGCCACCAGGGATTCCACTCAATTTCTTAAAACTTAAGTTTAAGGACGTGTGTCAACCCTGAAGTGAGAAATCTAGCATCATGCTTGATGTTCACTGAGGTCACCCAATTCTTGTAATCTGTGCTCCATACACAAGGAATTCTACCCTCATTCAACTTCCATCACCACTCTTCGCTCGGGCAGCCAAGAAGTCGGCCTTGAACCCTCTATTAGTTGCATTTTTTTTCGCTTTGGAACGCATCAGCCTTCGAGCCATCTAACACACACACCCATGCACTGCAAAATCAGCACCGCACTCAAATCCTATCACAAATTTGTGATGGAGGACACATCAAACCTACTGCAAACTTACTTCTCGTTTGCTTTTCCTCTTATAGTCGATCGCCACCACCATTGCTGATCCGTTGGGATTGAGTTATCCATGAATACAGCCACAGAGATACGTTCAACAACTTATGTTTTCATCATCAGGGTGATTTCAAGGTCGAGACAGCTTTAAAATGTTTTTGGCATGAAGATTCTCTAGCTTCTTTTTGTGGATATCTTCTGTGCTCATTCCAGCCTGCAACCTTCTACAACAGACACATTCATCAAGCGAGGGACTGATGCGAATGCACGAAAGGCTCAAACCTACAAGATTCAGAATCAACAATGGAATATATTTCTCTTCCTCCAATTGCCAATGCACCCAGGAGTGCTGTCAGGGAGTGAAGATAAAGAACTGCAAATAACATTTCAAGAACACAGTGATTTAGAGTTTTATTTTCGACTCCACAGAGTTTTTTTGCAGCAGTGGGTGATCCTGAAGTACATGCCCTGGGGATGGGAATAGGAAGCAACAGGATGTATCCTCCAAAACAGGGGAGATGTGGTTTGGTGTGATGTGTATAAGGGAAAAAAGTCACAGGAAAATCCTGAACCTGGGAGTAGCGAGGAATCCGATCCTGACGCCGAGCACCACCAGAAAAACGTCGGCACGCAAGCAGGGTGGTTAAGCTCACAGGCTCTCTCGCCCGTCCATCCCAGCTAGAGGCGCTCGCAACGCGATCGACCAACTCCACCCCCTCGCCATTCCATCTAAGCTAGAGACCCTCGTAACACGATCGCTGAACTCCACTGTCAACGTCCATAGGAGTATATCCGATTATCGCGGAGCAGAACTGCAAGCCTCTCCACATAGCCCGCCCAGGAAAAAAATTAAAAAAAAACCAAACTCTGTTGGCTTACAGACCCCTCGTCGAGCTGACTCCAAACCCAGGAGGGTAGTAGTCGCGATCAGTAGTCGCGATCGCCACAGAAAGGGTCCCCTCAGTTCACGGAAAACCCCGCTTTTTTTACCCCCAAGCGTCGAAGCGCCGAGTCGTTTCACGTCCAAAAAGAGAAAAAACAGACCCTTACCCAACCCTAACCCAACCCAAACCCAAACCCATTATTGGCAGCGAACAGCATCCACGACCTCAACACGACCTCAGAAAGCGGACTTCCTGTCTTGTGCAAGTCAGAGTCGCTTATCGATTGGCGGAAACCTATCGGAGATCGAAAAAATATCAACAGGCCCAAGAAGTCGAACGCGAACAGGACAAGCGAAAATGTCTCCAAACCCATGGGAAGTCACATCGTCTTTGTCACGTGTTTGTGGGTCCGTGAAAACTTGAACAAAAAGTTCACGGAAACAAGGAGAAGTGAGTGTGGGGTGTACTGAGTGTGGTTTTCGCGGTATTTGTGTGTCGGTTTCACGCACGTGATTCCACCGTCAATTTAATGCACGTCACATGATCGATATTTTTGCGTCAAACAGACGCGCGAGCTTTCAGCGTGTTTTTGCGTCAAGTTCGCGTCCGTGATTTGGCGATAACTTGGTGTTGTTTGACGCAAGCGCTGCACAAGCGTCAAATACCGCCCATAAAGTGACGCTGACACCCCGTGAAAGAATCAGGGACGCTACTTTATCATCATTTTATCGCGGTTGGTTTTTTCAGATGTTGACCTGTAATGGTTAGAACACAACGTTACGCAATTCGTTCAAAACAGTGCTGTGAAGCGTCCCCCTTCAGGGATCTCGAAAAGAAAAACACGAAGACGGGCTTCCCACACACACGAACGGCACAAAGACAACTGCTGAAAAAAAAAAGTGCACCTGCAACTGCTCGGGCTTCCTCCCAGCAGCAGGATCCCAGGGCGAGACATGCGATAATCACAGCAACGGAATGCATTACAATCGTGTTTTGGTAAACGCAGCCCTATCCTTTTCGCAAAAAAAATAAAAAAGCAAGCACCCTGATTTTTATCAAGCGAATATACTGCTGAAAAACGCAACGAATAATTTGGGTTTGCGTGACTGGCCCAGAAGCAGACCTCGCGACACCATTCCATAGCGGAGGAAATTTGGAGTTCAGAATCGATCCGCCGCCAACTGCAGTCGATTGAGTCGCGACGAGTGCTGTCCAAACGGGACTGGTCCCGAGTGAGCGACCGATATTCCGCAACATTCTCCCTCTCAAAGAAAACTCACTTTTGGCGTCGAGACGATATCGTAAATGGCGGGCGTTGCAGTTGTGTGACCACACTGATCATATGGCAGACAGGGTAACGCAGGCGTTTCTGGCGTTTAGACGCAGATTCGCGCGCGCGTGGAAATGTGGTTTCTTCCGAGCAGAAGGCGAGAGTGACAGGTGTCTTCTACCAGCAAAATCCAGCAGGGGTATAGCCCAGGCCAGCGATGAACATGCAAAATGCACATGCATTTATTATTCTTTGGTATTGTGATATGTATTGCGTCAAAGACTCTTGTATGGCTACCACTACATATGTGTGATACAAATATGCACATAAGAAAGAAAAAAAAATGGTGATGGAAGTCCAAATTGAGGTGGTGACAATCAGCGCTAAAGCTTTCACAGTTTCATTTGGTTTCTTGGTTACAAAAGCCTTCACAAAACTCAAAAAAAAACACGAGTCCTGTTTTTTTGGAGGCCTAGCTCAGTGCCATTAGTTTCAGAGACCATCAATGACGCCAAAGTTTCGACCAACGCCGAAATTGCGCATTTTTCGGCACCTCCTTGATAATGAGGAGGAGTACATATGTGCTCAACAGATAACAAGCCAAGCAGTTGATGAAAGGCTTCCTTTAAAAATCAACCCAAAGTCTGGAAGACTGGGCGCCATTAAGTGGGGGGATCCCCCACTGGGGAAAATGTGGAAGTAGTTATCCAAGCAGATTTGGGAGGTCAAGAGAGTGTGAATGGCCAAGCTGCATTTAGAATCGATGGGTAGGGGGACCTACAACAGACGCCTCTGACCCTAGGGTGACCTGTTTCTAGTCACAACCAACATCAAGATATTTTTAAAGCATCATGAGCTCATAACTAAATCCCTTGGTTTGGAGCCACACAGAGGAGGTCATTGGATGATAAAGTGATGAACAAATTTTCCCCTCGTTGGAGCCAGCTCAAAGGACACTGTTTAGCCCTGTGGAGTTTTAAAATTCTCGAACAGTTCTTTTCCGTAGTTGCAGGAAGTACTGTTTTTCAAGGTGAAATTTTTTTTCAGGTCAGGAATTTTTTTTTCCAGTTTAGGATAACAATCACGTGATGTAATGAGAAGTAGACAAGGATACCTTAATAATCTGGATGGCAGCAGGTCAGCGCAATCGAATCATTCTTGATATTTCATAGGATTTTTGGAATGATAAGTTTTGTATATATTTCTGCATCTTTCTGTGCAGAAATAATAAGGTTCTTTCCACATGAATGTTGAAAGTAAAAGCCAATGTTTTATACCTCCTCAAAAAATCAAACAAATTGACAACCACAAAATTTGGCCCAAGAAAAAAATAAAAATAAAAATACTTTTCACAACTTCACCAGAAGAGCCAAAAAAGATAAACAACAAATCATTACAAAATGATGAAAAAAAAAAAAAAACATTACAAAAAAAAATGTTCATTAACACCACATAACCTTCCCAAATATATTTTCGAATATTTTTTTCAATCTCTTTTTTAAAAACAAATCCACTTCTTTTGTCAAATTTTAATATGCAAAAAAATAAAGAATAAAGAATGAAAAATGTCAAAGAATAAAGAATCCAGAAAATTAGAAAAAAATCAAGAATTGGCAGCGAAGAATCGAAAAAAAATAAAAAATGGCAGCAGCGTACTTATGTCTGAATAGTTCCATCATAAAAGAATGTTCCAAAATAATTTTTGAAACCTGATTTTCATCCATATGTTTTTTCAGCCCAAAAAGTGTGGCTGGTTTTTCAATCCCCATTGAGAGGCTCCACCAATATGATCAGAAAAAAAAAGAAAAGAAAAGAGCTTGATTTCCATCCAAATGTTTTTTCAGCCCAGAAAGTGTGGCTGGTTTTTCAACCCCCATTGACAGGTTCCACCAATATGATCAGAAAAAAAAAAGAAAAAAGAAAAGAGCTTGATTTCCATCCAAATGCTTTTTCAGCCCAAAAAGTGCGACTGGTTTTTCAACCCCCTTTGTGAGGCTCCACCAATATGATCAGAAAAAAAAAAAGAAAAGAAAAGGGGCTTGATTTCCATCCAAATGTTTTTCCTTAGCCCAGGTAGTGCGACTGGAATTTTTGAACCCCTTATAGAGGCTCGATCGATATTATCCAAAAAACAAAATCAAACTGGAATCCCATCCAGTGTTTTTCCTCAGCCCAGGTAGTGCGACTGGAATTTTTGAACCCCTTATAGAGGCTCGATCGATATTATCCAAAAAACAAAATCAAACTGGAATCCCATCCAGTGTTTTTCCTCAGCCCACGTAGTGCGACTGAAATTTTTGAACCCCTTATAGAGGCTCGATCGATATCATCCAAAAAACAAAATCAAACTGGAATCCCATCCAGTGTTTTTCCTCAGCCCAGGTAGTGCGACTGGAATTTTTGAACCCTTTATAGAGGCTCGATCGATATTATCCAAAAAACAAAATCAAACTGGAATCCCATCCAGTGTTTTTCCTCAGCCCAGGTAGTGCGACTGGAATTTTTGAACCCCTTATAGAGGCTCGATCGATATCATCCAAAAAACAAAATCAAACTGGAATCCCATCCAGTGTTTTTCCTCAGCCCAGGTAGTGCGACTGGAATTTTTGAACCCCTTATAGAGGCTCGATCGATATCATCCAAAAAACCAAAATCAAACTGGAATCCCATCCAGTGTTTTTCCTCAGCCCAGGTAGTGCGACTGGAATTTTTGAACCCCTTATAGAGGCTCGATCGATATCATCCAAAAAACAAAATCAAACTGGAATCCCATCCAGTGTTTTTCCTCAGCCCAGGTAGTGCGACTGGAATTTTTGAACCCCTTATAGAGGCTCGATCGATATCATCCAAAAAACCAAAATCAAACTGGAATCCCATCCAGTGTTTTTCCTCAGCCCAGGTAGTGCGACTGGAATTTTTGAATCCTTTATAGAGGATCGATCGATATTATCCAAAAAACAAAATCAAACTGGAATCCCATCCAGTGTTTTTCCTCAGCCCAGGCAGTGTGACTGGAATTTTTTAACCCCTTATAGAGGCTCGATCGATATTATCCAAAAAAACAAAATCAAACTGGAATCCCATCCAGTGTTTTTCCTCAGCCCAGGTAGTGTGACTGGAATTTTTGAACCCCTTATAGAGGCTCGATCGATATCATCCAAAAAACAAAATCAAACTGGAATCCCATCCAGTGTTTTTCCTCAGCCCAGGTAGTGCGACTGGAATTTTTGAACCCCTTATAGAGGCTCGATCGATATCATCCAAAAAACCAAAATCAAACTGGAATCCCATCCAGTGTTTTTCCTCAATCCAGTGTTTTTCCTCAGCCCAGGTAGTGCGACTGGAATTTTTGAACCCCTTATAGAGGCTCGATCGATATTATCCAAAAAACAAAATCAAACTGGAATCCCATCCAGTGTTTTTCCTCAGCCCACGTAGTGCGACTGAAATTTTTGAACCCCTTATAGAGGCTCGATCGATATCATCCAAAAAACAAAATCAAACTGGAATCCCATCCAGTGTTTTTCCTCAGCCCAGGCAGTGTGACTGGAATTTTTTAACCCCTTATAGAGGCTCGATCGATATCATCCAAAAAACCAAAATCAAACTGGAATCCCATCCAGTGTTTTTCCTCAGCCCAGGTAGTGCGACTGGAATTTTTGAATCCTTTATAGAGGCTCGATCGATATTATCCAAAAAACAAAATCAAACTGGAATCCCATCCAGTGTTTTTCCTCAGCCCAGGCAGTGTGACTGGAATTTTTTAACCCCTTATAGAGGCTCGATCGATATCATCCAAAAAACCAAAATCAAACTGGAATCCCATCCAGTGTTTTTCCTCAGCCCAGGTAGTGCGACTGGAATTTTTGAATCCTTTATAGAGGCTCGATCGATATTATCCAAAAAACAAAATCAAACTGGAATCCCATCCAGTGTTTTTCCTCAGCCCAGGTAGTGCGACTGGAATTTTTGAACCCCTTATAGAGGCTCGATCGATATCATCCAAAAAACCAAAATCAAACTGGAATCCCATCCAGTGTTTTTCCTCAGCCCAGGTAGTGCGACTGGAATTTTTGAATCCTTTATAGAGGCTCGATCGATATTATCCAAAAAACAAAATCAAACTGGAATCCCATCCAGTGTTTTTCCTCAGCCCAGGCAGTGTGACTGGAATTTTTTAACCCCTTATAGAGGCTCGATCGATATTATCCAAAAAAACAAAATCAAACTGGAATCCCATCCAGTGTTTTTCCTCAGCCCAGGTAGTGTGACTGGAATTTTTGAACCCCTTATAGAGGCTCGATCGATATCATCCAAAAAACCAAAATCAAACTGGAATCCCATCCAGTGTTTTTCCTCAGCCCAGGTAGTGCGACTGGAATTTTTGAATCCTTTATAGAGGATCGATCGATATTATCCAAAAAACAAAATCAAACTGGAATCCCATCCAGTGTTTTTCCTCAGCCCAGGCAGTGTGACTGGAATTTTTTAACCCCTTATAGAGGCTCGATCGATATCATCCAAAAAACCAAAATCAAACTGGAATCCCATCCAGTGTTTTTCCTCAGCCCAGGTAGTGTGACTGGAATTTTTGAACCCCTTATAGAGGCTCGATCGATATCATCCAAAAAACAAAATCAAACTGGAATCCCATCCAGTGTTTTTCCTCAGCCCAGGTAGTGCGACTGGAATTTTTGAACCCCTTATAGAGGCTCGATCGATATCATCCAAAAAACCAAAATCAAACTGGAATCCCATCCAGTGTTTTTCCTCAGCCCAGGTAGTGCGACTGGAATTTTTGAATCCTTTATAGAGGCTCGATCGATATTATCCAAAAAACAAAATCAAACTGGAATCCCATCCAGTGTTTTTCCTCAGCCCAGGCAGTGTGACTGGAATTTTTTAACCCCTTATAGAGGCTCGATCGATATTATCCAAAAAAACAAAATCAAACTGGAATCCCATCCAGTGTTTTTCCTCAGCCCAGGTAGTGTGACTGGAATTTTTGAACCCCTTATAGAGGCTCGATCGATATCATCCAAAAAACAAAATCAAACTGGAATCCCATCCAGTGTTTTTCCTCAGCCCAGGTAGTGCGACTGGAATTTTTGAACCCCTTATAGAGGCTCGATCGATATCATCCAAAAAACCAAAATCAAACTGGAATCCCATCCAGTGTTTTTCCTCAGCCCAGGTAGTGCGACTGGAATTTTTGAATCCTTTATAGAGGCTCGATCGATATTATCCAAAAAACAAAATCAAACTGGAATCCCATCCAGTGTTTTTCCTCAGCCCAGGCAGTGTGACTGGAATTTTTTAACCCCTTATAGAGGCTCGATCGATATTATCCAAAAAACCAAAATCAAACTGGAATCCCATCCAGTGTTTTTCCTCAGCCCAGGTAGTGTGACTGGAATTTTTGAACCCCTTATAGAGGCTCGATCGATATCATCCAAAAAACAAAATCAAACTGGAAGCCCATCCAGTGTTTTTCCTCAGCCCAGGCAGTGTGACTGGAATTTTTTAACCCCTTATAGAGGCTCGATCGATATTATCCAAAAAAACAAAATCAAACTGGAATCCCATCCAGTGTTTTTCCTCAGCCCAGGTAGTGTGACTGGAATTTTTGAACCCCTTATAGAGGCTCGATCGATATCATCCAAAAAACAAAATCAAACTGGAATCCCATCCAGTGTTTTTCCTCAGCCCAGGTAGTGTGACTGGAATTTTTTAACCCCTTATAGAGGCTCGATCGATATTATCCAAAAAACAAAATCAAACTGGAAACCCAGTGCGGCTGGTGTTTTCGAACCCCTTTTGAGGCTCCATTTTATCTCCGATAATCCGCTCAAATCATGATCCGAAACATGATCCAATTTTGCTCGTTAGGCACTCGCTGCGCTTCAGTCGCGGGCTCAAGATTTGACTGGGATTTTTGAATGTTGTGCTGAATGTTTTTGTGTTTCACTGGAACACAAAGAAAAACTCAAAGCAGCTGAATTGACTTTTGGCGCCGAGGTGCGCGAAGCGCAGCATCAGCCTGCCAAAGATTGTACCGTGGGAGCACCCTGATGGGGTCCCTCCTCGAACCACGTCACTGGTGCCAGAAACGCGTATCGAAGACGCCTATCCCTCGGATGATCGAGATAAGGCACCGGTCAGGTAAGTATGTTGATCCGTAAAAACTGCGTTGGCAAGAGCGTGCAAATGGTTGCCGTCCTGCGTTGACAGAGAAAACGTTGGAACCCTAGCGCAAGGGCATGCAGTGCCAGCACAAACGGAAAAAATACTCTCGCAGTCACCTCAACTAGAAAAGCGCAGTTTTACACCTTCGTTAAACACTGTCAACCAGAATCTCCAGTTTCTGGCGGCGCAACACAATTCTTTTTCGACTTTCGACCGTTGCAAAACAAAATGCGCGGTCAATACACCGGAAGCGCCGACGATAACGATGCCTTCTTGATCAGAGAGTTTTTTTTCGCACGATGCTGGTTTGTGCGTTCCGTCGAGATATGAATGCACGGATATGAAGACGAGCACTCCACATCAAGGAAAAAACAAACGGGTCTCCCTTTTGCACATACCCAACTTTATCAACTCCCAGAACCATAACCATCAACGGCACGAGTTACCCCGCACAACAGTATCAATCAACTTGACAGCGTTTTTCAAAGGCGCTGCAGGTGTGTCGCAGCAAACTTGCTTTAAAGCGTCTCCAAGAGTGTTGCGAGAATCTTGACACTGTGGGGATGGTGGAAACCCCATACGAGTGGCATCTCCTTCACAATGTAATTTGATGTTTGTTTGTTTGTTTGGTTGCTTGGTTGCTCGGTTGTTCGGTTGGTTCTTGTTGTGGGCAATGTTCCAGAACTTTTAACCAGGAACTGAGGAAAGCATGCAGACAGTGAAGGCCGGACAGTTACTAGTCTATTGCAAAAGAGCAGAAGGCCGGACAGTTACTAGTCTATTGCAAAAGAGCAAAAGCGGCTTTCTCGTTCATCTCGCTCCTACGCTCGTTGTTTTTTAATCTCTGAGAAGGACAACGACGCAATTCACGATCGCGATGGAACAATTGCATTTCGCGGTTAACCCAAAAAATCCGTGCGCCGTTCAATGTTGTCGCATCGCAGCTATTCGCGTCTCATTTCTTGCTGCCGAGTACAGCTGGAAATTTTCATTCTCACTATTCACTGTAAATGTTGGTGTGCGCAACTTGATTTTCATGTCTATTCGCGATGGGATGCACTGCAAGAAACTGTTTATCTGATTAGCATGTTTCTGTGGGAAGTTCGAGGTCTTTCCGCGCTCCGTGCACTATTTAGCTGCGCCGATACCTTAATCCACTAACACGAATCGATATCGATTGATCCTTTCCTCCGGCTCTGCAAAACAACTCTGAAACGAAGTATTTCATTGGCGACTTCTATTAGAAATTGGCTCCTCCACCGGCGGGGTCACAAAAACATACGGAATGTGCGGTTCGAATTCTTACCATGAGGCGCGTCATCGAAGTCTGCAGGGAAAAGAAAAAAATATCAATCGCCAGTACGCAGCATTTGAAACCAAACATAAGCCAGAAGTCGACAATGGGTTATTTACCGTGACGGGAAGAGCTGGCGGAGGCCAGGACCAGCATCGCCAACAAAGCAACAACAACGATCTTGGCCATTGTGCTGATTCTTTCTTTCTTGAGCAGTGCTTGCTAATTGAAAAGATGGGAATGCAATGCACCACCTGAAACTCTCAGGGATCGATTCATGACCAAATCGAAGGGAGAGTGGGGTTTTATAGGCAGGATGGCTGCGCAGCACAAAAGTGATGATGGAACTGGGTGGTTTGAAGTATTTCATCGTAACGCCAAAAAGGACTGCCATGTGTTCTCACTCAAATCAAAGAGGCGCCACCAGAAGATTCGAAACCAAAACGAAAACCTTTCCAACCCACCACATCACGTCGAGCTTGAATGAGGTCTCGGAGCGGTCATTACGCCACAAGCATGGCGAGTATTACACGATGGTTGAACGCTTTTAAAGAAGTTCTTCCCCAGGGGTCAGGTTTTCTGGATCGAGCGCCATGCTGGGGGTAGGTCAGGAGGCGGCTGCACGGTGAGCTCCTCCCACGAACCCACGAACAAAGAGCGGACTGAAAAAACAGAACAAGCATGTCCGGTTTGATGTGAAGATTCGATCTTCTTGGTGGGGCGGCGGCGGCGGCGCGATCGGGGGCGAAATGGGGAGGTTAGGTGCATGTGGGATCTATGGGTTTGGGAAAGAGCGACCCTTGTTTTTTCTGAGACATTTTACGGGGAGCGCAGCATCGATCCAATTTTTATCACTCAGCAACGAGTTTCCATCAATCGAAAAGCGTTTTTGGTTGCATTGCAGCGTCAAATGAAGGCTGGAAGAATACGTTTTTGAACGTCGACAGTAGCCGCATCCGTCGCGACATTTCATCGACTCACCATCCCATGCCTACCACGAATCCAGGACCCAGCGTCAATTTTTATGTCATAGACCCAATCTGCTCTTGAAGCCATCCCATGTGTTTGCTTGACTCTATAGTGCATAATTTTATTCTGTTTTTATTTTTAAAAAATCTTGAAGAAATTTCGGGCGACCGATGTCAGTCATGTGGAATGGGTGAATGTCATCAAGAGCATGATTTTGGCGATATACACCTATTGCTCAACATATCACATAAAAGCCCCCACATGGAATCCAAATGGAATCTCGGTTTCAGAATTCCTTGGCTCAGGTAAATCTTCTTCTTGTTTCTTTTCTTATTATTCTTTGTTGCAGGTGGGTTTTTTTGAAGAATTTATGGTTTTCTTGGAATAACATTAAAAAATACATATCAGAAAAGGATAAGGATTTTTTTTCCTCTCCTTCTCTAAAAGACTCTTTTTTCTGATAGTTTTAGCACTTACACTTACATGGGCTGGAAGAAAGATGTATATGATGTTCAAAATAAAAAAAAATTCAATGTAAATTACAATTACAATGGGTTTTTTTTTGGGAATTACGATGTACAATTATTATACACATGTCTTTCGATCTATTAAGAGATATTTTTCTTCTTGGTAAAAGACCCCCCAAGTGGAAAGTGCTCCGCCACCTGCAGACAAAAATAATAAACACTGGCACCCAAAGTCAAGAAACCTGAATTTCCTGAAAGCAAACCAATTGGCCCACCTCCGAGGTGTGTGGAAATATTTTTGTACAAGAGAAGATGTGTGTTCTTAAAAACCTTATAGAAAGAATAATAGAAATTTTTATCATAAAAATTGGAACGCAAGGCATTTTACAGGAGATTTTGAGCTATCTTCCATTACTATGTTCTTTCCAACACGTTTTCAATATGCTTGCATTAGAAATGGGGCTGTAAGCAATGCGATTTTTTTTTAATAAGAATAATGTGATTTTGAAAAAGAGTGATGTGATGTGACAGGTGCATCCAACAAGATCCTGCAGCCACAGGTTGATAAACCAAACCCTGCTCATCTGATCTTTTTGATGCCAAAAAGAAGGTAAAAATAAATAAATATGAAGACACCCTTTTTTTGTCTATCATTTTGATCAAATAGATTGGTATGTAAAAAATGAGCCCACCACTCCCTATGCAAACAAAAAAAATGAAAAAGAAATATCCTAGTGTTGTTTTTCTCTCCGCTTTTTAACATCAATCGAGGGAAAATCCTGGATATGATCAAATCATGAAACATTCGATCATATGCATGTGTGTTTTATCTTTTTTTATCTTTTAATTTCAAAGGGGAGGGGGGGGCGGGGGAGGGAGAGATTGGCAAAGTATCATTATGGTCAAGAAATCTTACATTCTTTCTGAACACAACTGACAGGGATTGAAGAAAGTAACGGATGCAGAAAAATCTAAAAACATTCCAGGCAGGTCTGGCTTGGTTCCTGTGAAATTACGGTAGACTGGGGCGCCCACGGTGAAAGCTGGAAAAACAGAGCTGGTAATGGAGAGGAAATGGACCGTGGAAAATCACAAGGGCAACAAGGAAATCGTCCTCGAAAACACCAGCCCCCGACAAACGATGTACATCTACAAGTGTGAAGATTCTGTTGTGAAGGTGCGACTGGTCAGGGCAGCTGCTTTCCATTTTTTATTTGTTTTTATCTTTTGTTTTTATCTTTTTTTTTTTTTTTTTTTTTTTCGGGGGGGGGGGGGGGGGGGGGGGGGGGCCAGAATGGTAATTTCCTCCCGGGAGGACCAGCTGGGTCTGGATGTAGTTGACAAAACTTCATAAGCTTTTGTTTGAGTGATTTCCCGCATGTTTGCTGGATCTAGAGTGTGTCTGTTCTTTATGTTGGGTGGGGTTTTTGTTTTGTTTTTTTTTTTAATTTGAAAGGTCGATGGAAAAATGAATGCCATCACCTTGGATTCCTGCAAAAAGCTGGGGCTTCTTTTCGAAACAGTCACCCCCTGATCCAAAAAAGATTAAATATATATATATATGTATATATATATATGTGTGTGATAGATTAAATCATTATCTTCATAATAAATAAAGGAGTCCATGTTCAAGCAGCAAATAGAAAAAGCAGCAATTCTGTTTGGTTTGGTCTCTTTTTCACCTCACTTGTTAAATTAAAACCATTACATTCTTACGTTCTTCATGTTCGTTGTTCAATTTTCTTTCAAGTTTTTTCCTTTCTCCTTTTTTCCAGGTGTATATTCCTGATTCGTCGACCGATGTGGCCATTTCGACAACAAAATCAGCTGGGGTCTTGGTTATTGTCACCGGTGGGAGGAGCCAGTGGAGTCGGCCGTTCCAGACCAATTTGTCAGTGTGTTTGAAGAGGGAAAACTTATTACTACTAGGCTAGCAGAACATGCGGGGGCTTAATTTTCCAGAAAAAAAAAATCAAAAAAGGTTTCTTATCTTTTATGGGGGTGAACGTGGGAACAATGCTTTCGTTTTTTTTATTGTTTCTTTTTGGGGGGGGAGGGGGGCTTCGTTCGACCTGTTCGACGTGAATGTAACCGCCAACCACTTCCTCGCGTGCAACAACAAAAGTCGCCACTAGAATCGGTGACTCATAATCCACACACCAGAAACTGGAAAAATGTTGTCTCAGTCGACGAAACACAAAAAGCTTTAAACCGACCCGTTTGAGATCGTATGCGGGTCAACCACAGTGATCGAGGAGATTAAAACTCGAGAGTGGTACACATAAATGGGATTAGAAAGATTCCAGATCAACGAAGTCGTGAATGATGAATCCGAGCCGAAAGATATCTCAAGTAGATCGACGGCGGGTACCCTCCCACTCTGACACGACAATTTTTAACTTACGACTCGTGTGGGAGTAAGAGATGGGTTGCACGTTGGGAATTTCAACCTCCGTCTTTTTTTACTTTGTCGAAGATTGGTTGATTGATTGAAAGTCAACACAAAAACACACACAAAGCAAGAAAAAAAAAACCAATATTAAAATAAAAACAATCTAGAGAATCCAATGGAAAGATTTTTGCACAAACTCTCCACTCCACAACTCCACAGAAAAAATGGAGAGCTCGTCTGAACGCTCATCCACGCATTCTCAAAAACGTGGCGTCTGGTAGGCTCCATGATCGGCTGGACCTCTTCATCTCGGTGCTGGCTTTCACATGGCTGGGACAGCTTTCATTGAACGCAACGCACGAGACAATCTGCTGCAACAGGGGATCCAAACCGCATCAAAAAAATTGCCGCCGCCCCATGGCGACTGGAGCAAGCTCCTTGCATCACCAAAAGAATCATCGATCGAATCCAGAATAGAGGCGACTTTTCAGCAAAAAGACTTTTCTTTTACTCCGGGTTGTTCACCACCTTCGTCGAGGAAAAGGCACTTCTCCACAAACCGCCACCATTGCGAGCATTCACGATCGATATCACAACAGGCACATATTTCGCTCACAGGCTGCGTTTGTGGTCGCATATTCTGGATAAATCTTCCTCTTGGCCACCCAGCAGTTTCTAAACTTTCCAGACCTTTGCTGAAGCATCAGTAAAGGTCCTAGACTCGACGCTGGTCAACAGCAAACTGGCAAAAGGAGGTCATGGCGATCTGCTGATCAGCGCCATACATTCATGATGGGGAGGCTCCCGATGCTGATGATAGCGACCTGTTATATTGTGTGCAACAAGGAAACCATCAAACTTATTTTTAAAGGGCTTGGAAGAGGATGAACACGACGAATAACTTTGTCCTTCTGGTCGATCGAGCGCCATGCTGGGGGTAGGTCAAGGAGGGGATGCGGCTGCAAGGTGAGCTCCTCCATGAGCCCACGAACGAAGAGCGATTGAGAAAAAAAACAGAACAAGCATGCGCGGTTTGATGTGAAGATTCGATCTTCTTGGTGGGGCGGCGGCGCGATCGGGGGCAAAGTGGGGGGAGGTTAGGTGCATGTGGGCTTTATGGTTTTGGGAAAGAACGGCCTTTCTTCTTTTTCTGTGACGTTTTACGAGGAGCGCAGCATCGATCCGATTTTGATCGCTCAGCTACGAGTTTCCATCCATCGAAAAGCGATTTTGGTTGCATTCTTATGCAGCGTCAAAGTGAAGGCTGGAAAAATACTTGAACGTCGAAAATTTGAAGTATCCGCAGCTGTCGCGACATCTCATCGACTCACCCCCACCACAAATTAAGCACCCAATTTAATCGTCGATATTTATGCCACAGACCCAACCTGCTCTTGAAGCCATCCCACGTGTTTGCTTGACTCTGCAGTGTATAATTTCTTGCTCCATGGGTTCCTCTTTTCCAGCTGTGGGAAAATCTGTAAAGAGAATCAATCTCCTACCCCTGTGTTACCTTCACATTTCTGTGTCTCTGTCAGTTTATCTTGTAATTCATATTTGTGAGTTTGGTTTTGAAATTGAGTGTGAGAAGTTTTTTTTTCTTTTCAATGGTTATTTGCTGGTAGTGTGCGAGCTCCGAAGGTTGTGCCAGACGTGAGGGTGCAATTTTACATCCCAGATTGCACTCATTTGAAAGGGCACTGTGGCAACAGCGTGCTGAAATGCGATTCCATAATCGAGGTTTCCAACCTCTTCCATTCCGGCATCAGACTCCCTGAACCTGCAGGTATACACTCAAATCCACCGCTGGGCCAGTTTCTTTCCATTTTTTTTTCCCTTTTTTTTAGAACCTCCAGAAAAGAAACTTTATGGTGCAAACTGTCAACCAAAGTTCCTTTTCTACATAAATCTATTTTAAGAAAAAGAAAACTGACAAGATTTTTTTTTTTTCAAGAAGGACTGATGCCCATAACAGAAATCATGCAGGGGCTGGACTTATTGCTCAGGCAAATATTACTTCACACCATTTCAAAATTTTCAGGGTCGCCTTACAAAAGTTTACATGCATATTGTCATGAATATAGTGCATGATGGATAGAGCTCCTTATCTTACGATCGAATTGATTTTTTTCTTGGGGGGTTTTCAGTGAACCACTCCATCCCAGAGAATCGCATGGGGAGGCTTTCCAGCGAGGAGCAAGCTCTGGAGGATGGCATTCTTCCTCGTTACATAATCGGCATGATTCGAATGACATGCATGTTCGTAATGAGCGTGACATCCGGATCCATGCTGGCTTTCTTTGTCAGCATCTACTGCACCAGCCACAGTCAAGAGGGAGTCCTTCGAATGGCTATGTTTATGATTCCCATGCTGGGGGTGTGTGTGTGGAGCGCCTGGCGGTTTCTGAAGGTGTGCAAAGCCCTGGGGAGGGGAGACTATGGGGGGGGTGGAATCTCGAAGGAAAAAAAGAAGCCTGGAAATGAGGTTGGTGCGGAGGAGCAGGTTGATGGTGCGATCGGATGGGTCAGTCATGCAAATCATGAGAATCCTTGAATTTGTGGTGGGTTTTTTTTATGGGGGGAAGGGGGGTTTATCGAAGGATAGGTACTAGCTGATTGGGCATCAGTCATTTGATGGATGCTGACTTTCGAGCAAAAAAAAAAAAGAAAAACGAAAAGCAAAAAAACTGTGATAATCTCATTGGACCCGATTTTGAATCTGGCTCAACCAGATATCACTGGAAGTTTCCAGTCGAGGGTTCAATACATCCAAACAGAAAAAACAAGGAGGAAAAAGTTAGAAGAAGTAGCAGTCCTTAGTAGTAGTATTACATGGTGAAAAAAAAGACATTTGCTTGGATTACCTATTTTTTTTGTCAGGGAGGGGGGGGGGGGGGGGGTGGTTAAGAAAAGTAGATGCTGTGTTGGCATCAGTGCTATGGGGTACTATCTACTGCATGAACGTAACGCCGATTTTCTTTTTCTTTTTTTTTCCTGTGACATAAAGCATAGATTAGTTTTAAAAACAAAAATATGCATGGATGATTTGACAGCATAGTGTATAATCGAAAAAATATCGGCTTTTTTTGTCAGACGCAAAAAAAAAAGAAGAGGGAGAAAAACAAACAAAGAACTCAAAAATTTCTTTAAAAAAACACAAAAAACCCGAAAAAATGATGAGCAAAAAAGAACAAAGAAAAATATATACACACATATTGCACATATTGTGGAATTTTTGGCATGCAGGATTAGGTAATGTAGGTTAGACAACGCTGGATTTATCCTGGTGTTTCTAGTGTGCGTTTTTTTTAATGTTTTTATCGAATATTACTGTTGCTTTTTTTCTTGATCCAAAAATTTAAAAAACAAAAGAAAAACAGAAGGGGGGGAAAAAGTGAAAAAAAAATGAAAAAAAAGAACATGATGGTGGTTGTTTGCATGTCAGATTAGAAGAAGTCTACCTCCCAAACAAGGGTAGACTTTTTAGTTCGTGTTCGTTTTTAGTATTAAAAAAAAAAATCCTCTGACCGAACTCTTAGTTTCATAGCTTTTTTTTTTTTTTGCATTTTCGTAATATTGCTGAGAAAGTATTGCTGCCCTCCAAACCGAACACACACAAAAAATGCAATTAAAAAAAAAAAAAAGAATGAAAAAGTAAGGTAGCAAAGGGTCAGTTGACACTGGGTAATGTGGGAGGGGATGGAAACCATACGAAAAGCCCTTTTTTCTTTTTTTCAACTAATTCAAGGGCTGGACAGAAATACTGAAATCAGAAAAAAAAGGAGCTTGGCTGGGTTTTCAAGATCCAGCAGTCTCCGCTTAATATTACGAGGTTTGCTTGTTTGTTTGTTCGTCCATTTTTTTTTTCCCTTTTTTATTTTGGGGGGGTGGGGGAATGGATCGAATTTCTGGAAAAACGAGACGTTGACTCGGAGTCTTGAGCTTTTTTTGTGGGCTGCTGCAAATTGGGCCAGACAAAAAAGGAAAGAACAAAAACTCGCTCCACATGCAGAGGGAAAACACATATTTCTGTGGGTCAGGATAATCAGGGATGGTCTGTGTTTTTTCACCTGAAAGACAGAAAAAAAGCCCAAGAGAGTTTAAAGAAAAAAAAAAGGTTGGGGGAAGCAGTAAGGAAAACAAAACACTCATATCAGGAATTTTACGCTTATTTTTTTTCTTCGGTTGGCTAGTAGATAATTGACATATTAAATCAAATAATAGTTGCATACTTGAGATGCATTCACGCATCAAGGGGGTCAATAAGGTTTCCAAGACTGGCGTCGATCGAATAAGTTTTGACTGAAAAAGTGGCGGGACCTTTTTCGAAGAACCTTGTAGGGATGGTAGTTTGCACCAAGGTGCAATGTGATGTGTAATGCTCTTGAGAAATTTTTGGCTTTTTTGGTTTGCACTCACTCCTTCAATCAATTAATCGACCAGTGAACATATTTTATATTACATGCACCCACCCTTAAAAAAAAAAAAAAACATATGGTAGAGGACAAAACACACCAATGCATGTGTTGATGTATTTGCTTACTGTTGTAGACACAAACATCTTGCAGAAAAAAGCCAAGACACAACGATAAGCACCCCTTTATTCTCCCATTCTGTGTTCAGTTTACTGAAACGAACTTCACAGGGTGATTTACGGGATGCCAACCTTGTCTAAACAATTTGATCCAACCCCTATTCTTTCACTACCAACAAAAGCCTCCAAGCCCTTCCTTCAGTTTTCTTCTCCCTTGATACTTTTATCAATCGATCAATCACATAAATTTATCATTGTGCACACGACCTCATGAAGCTTTTTGGTTCTGGAAATTTATTACAGTGGGTGTATTAGTGTTTGAATTATTACAGTGGGTGTATTAGTGTTTGAACTATTACACTGGGTGTATTAGTGTTTGAGTGTAATAAGTCCACTCCTCGCAACTTGAGTCGAAAAGTCGACAACCAGTCGACCGAACCAGGAAATTCGCCACAAGCATTTATGCAGTCCAGACAGAAAAGAACCCTGTCTGCTGGAGATTGGTTTGCTGGGGAAGAACAAATGGGACCAGTAAATGTTGTAAGAGGATGGCGTGACATGACATCGACTGCGTGCAACTCCGAGATATGACCTCTCAAACCCTGACTGGCCACCAGTGTATTTTTTTGTGGCCAATTGTGGGGCCAGTGAAATTGAAAAAAAATACACTGTTGGCCACTCAAAAAAAATCAAGAACATGACTAAACTATCAAGAAAATAACGCTGGTTTTTCAACCACAATGGACGGAGGTCGAGCCACGGGTACGATATTTTCATACATTCATACATTTCCAGATTGTATGAAGGTCCAACGAATCCATCAAAGGTTTGGCTACTAAAGCTGGTTGGACATCACTTAGTAAGTACGATTCTGGAGGCAAATAAGGAAACCGTCTACCTCTTTGCTAGTTTTCAACCCGCTAGAGCGCAACGCAGCCACGGCATATTATTCGATTTCGGTCGACGATACAACAAGAAAGTGAATTCATAATATGAGGTCTACGCTCCTTGCGATCCTGATTGCCACCCTTGTGCTCGGCAGCGCGACGCTGGCTCGGGCCCAGCACGCCGACGAAGAGCCTCATGGGGATGAGGATTCCCACAAGGACGAGGGAGGGGTCCACAGCGATGAGAAAGAGCACCATGACGACGAGGGAGGGCACAGCGACGAGGAAGGGCACCATGCGGACGAGTCGGCGTCGGAGCACTTGGTCGAGTTATACGGGGGCGAAGGAGTCGTCTATGAACCGGAGCTGAAGGTCATGTTCCAGGAGCTGAAGTGAGTTTCTTTAGTGAGGGAAAGGGACATCGCTCGACAAGCGGGTGTTCGCTGCCTTTTCTTGGAATGGCTCGTTTCGGAAACCGAGATTGACGTCTCGTCGGAATGCGACGGAAAGGGACGTGCTGTTTTTGCTCGTCGATGTTCTACGATACAGGCACGAATCCTGGCGATAAATGCTACGCGAAGAAGTCGAGTGTTCGTGTTGTTTCGGTGTTGGGTCGAGCGTGACTGGGTTAACTACCCAGACGGTCTTCGACAACCCAGATGCTCTGCACGAAAACTTTTTCCCTGAAGGCAGTCTGACTGGCTCGTAACTCCTCCTACTCCAAAACCAAAAATATATTAAATATATATGTAAATATAATGAATTAATGAATTTGCTCTATGTGTACATAATTGATGAAATTGAATTGGTTTTGAAGTTTGGGATGTGTTTTAGCGATGCTTGCACTCATGAGGACCATGATCACGCGCATGCAGGGCACAAACACGAGGACGCCGTGATCACACCTTTGATGCTGGTGGAAGAATTCGGCAGGGATGGGGCCCTGGACTCCGAGGGACTCGAACATGCTTGCTCCACCATCCTCAGATGTCAGGTAACGAGAACTCTGGGGAGTTTTTTCGTGTTTTTTTTATAATTTGAATCCCACCCTTGAAAAAAAAAAAAGTAAAATCTGCATCGACTCTCAACGACATCCAATTTTTATTTTTATTTTTCCGCTTTTCAGACATGAGAAACTATCCGTTTCGTATTTTTTATTTATTTGTTTCGTATTCTTTTTTTCGTATTTTTTGTTATGGAAATACGAAGGAGAACCCCCCCCCCAAAATAAAAAGTTGAATCAATTCTGGGGTTTCAAATTTTTTTTTGGGCGGGGTGTGTTGGGTGCAGTTGGAATCTGGATGCGAGCTGAAAAGTGATGTTCATGGGGACGATCACGATGGGGAAGATAATGTCCGGGGCTTGAAATTGGTGGCTGCTGCCGTGCTTTTGGCTGAAGCCATCGTGGGCGCCATGGTCCCCTTGGTCGTGGGGCATTTCAAGAAATTCAACTTTTGGCTCAGCATCTTGAATTCGTTTGCGGGTGGAGTGTTTCTGTCCACCGGTGAGAATTGCCAGAGAAAACCAAAAAAAACTGATTTTGATGCTATGACTAAACTAAGTTATCTTTACTAATATTTTACTATTTATTTTATTTTTATTTTTTTTTGGGGGGGGCATTGGGAAAACATCCTGTCAATTTGCAATCTTTTGAGGCTGACGCTCGTGTGAACTGAGTGGGGAAAAAAGAAGAAAAACAAATCCTCTTGATGTTCAGCTATGAATCAGAGGTTTTGCTTGTCACTGTCAACATGTCCTTTTTTGTATCCACTCTTCAGATCATACAATCGCGTGTAAAAGAACTCCTTCTGAAACGTTTTCCCTCCCTTTACCATCTGCCCTCGTACATTCATTCATGCATCTGTTTATATTTTCCGTTTTCGAATGTTTATATTTTCCGTTTTCGAACGTGCAGGTTTCACCCACATGCTTCCCCACATTGAAGAAACGGAATCCGAGGTTAAAGGATTGGATGAGTATCCGCTGGGCAGCGTCATCCTGGTGATCGGCTTCATGATTGTGTTTTTCGTGGAGCGCATCATATTCGATGTCCACACTTCCGTGGACACCGTGTTTCGAAGCGACGGCCAAGAAGTCGAATCCAAGAGCATCCACCTTGAGGATGGTGCAGTCGCCCCTTCCCAGGTATGTCTCCGATATGAACAAGTGGAAAAAAAATGATGTAATGTATGTGTGCGTGTTTCGATGTGGTTCTTGGAACGAAGCGTTTTTGTGTGTGTGTGTGGGGGGGGGGGGGGGGGGATAATATAATATTTATCCCTATATATATATAATATAATATTATTATAAATATATATAATATTATTATAAATATATATAATATTTTTTGGGCTCCATTGTAGAAACGATTGGAAGAAACGGTCTTGTTTTGTGGGGCATTTTCACGTCTCTGTACGAGGATTGGTTGGGTATCCCGTTTTGGGGTTATTTTGGGATTCCTTAGATGCATTCCATGTTCGGATGAGAAGCTGTGAATGTATCATTATTCGACCTGATGTCCATCTTGGTAGAAATCCAAAAACACTTTTTGCCTAAGTTGTTATTGGCAAAACCAGGAAATCAGCGATTCGCTCATTTATAGATTTGTGTTGTTTTAGAACAAGCAAGGCCCCACCGAGGCTGAAAAGAAATGGGCAAGGATGGCGAATCCTATTATTTTATTGCTTGCGATTTCAGTTCATGCCGTGTTGGAAGCCCTGGCTCTAGGACTTGAGGTAAATTAAAAAGAAAAGAAAAGAAGAAATTCTTCCCCTTTCGCTCTTTGGGAATCAAATTATTATCATCTCCATGATCTTTTGGATTATTTTTTTTCCGTGTTGTTTTAAATATAGAAACTCTTTCTTTTCTGAAAAAGGTATGTCTAAATTTTTGTTTAATTTTTGTTTAGTTTAAAATTTTTTTACCCTTGGCTTAAAAGGTTACTCCCTGAAAAAGAATAAAAATAAATAAATAAACAGGCCTGAACATATCTATATCTGTCCAGCATCGAAAGAAAAAAAATTGAAACTGATGTTTAAAAGTTTGTTTAATTGTTGGTGCTGCAGGAGCATCGCAATGGTGTCCTTATTTTGTTTGCATCGATCGGCAGTCACAAGGGAGTTGCAGCAATGGCCCTTGCTGCAAGGTTCATCCGAAACGGTGCCACAAAGAAGCAAGTGAGTTATATATATATATATATATTTTTTTTTTCTGTAATTCTTGGGAGCAAATTCTTGGGAGCAACAATATCTTTTTTTTTTGCCTTGCTGATAGATTTCAATATTCGATAGAATTCCATGGCTTTGATTGTTGTGGAATCAATCCCCTTTTTCTTTTCTTTTTTTCTCGTCTCTTTTTGAAGGGGGGGAGAGTAACGTTTTCTTTTTTCTTTCCCTTGCTTTTATTCTCTCCCTGCTTTTCAATTTTTTTCGCTTCCAGGTGCTCGGTTTCATGGCTGGGTTTTCGGTGATCGCACCAATCGGAATCCTCATAGGTATGGCATCCAGTGATGTCGATCCATTGGTTCATTTGATCCTCTCTGGACTGGCGGCGGGGACCTTCATTTACGTGGGTGCGTACGAAGTGATTGCAGAAGAATTCCACGGAAGGCACATCTCCAACGGTGCCAAGCAAATCAAATATTTGGCGGTTGCCATGGGGGTGCTGGTGATCTCCTTGTTGCAGTTGGTGCCGCATGAGGAGCATTAATTAGCATGCATAGGAATTTTTGAGTATTTTTTTTCTTTTTCTTTTTTTTTTGGGGGGGGGGAGAGAGAGAGAGAGAGAAAAAAAAAGAAAGGGAAAAAAAATCGGAAGAAGGAAGTGTGTGTGCGCGTGGTTAAAATCGTATCTATTTACCATTAGAGAAAAAAAAAGAAAAAGAGAGAGAGAAACAATTTTCTAGATGTTTTCATTCCTATGTTCATAAGTCTACTTATATATATATTTTGTTCGTGAACGTGTTGATTTCCCCCTTTACCATGTTTGATTATACATCTTTAAAAAAAAAAAATGAAAAAAAAAATAGTATGGGGAACTGAATTTTGTTTTTTGTTTTTTTTCTGTTTCGTTTGTTCTTTTGATGGAAACAAACGCGAGGAAGAAAGGAAAAAAAACTGCTGGATTTCCCTGTCATTTCGAAAACGTACGCACACATCAACAGTAAATCATTTGATTCTGATGTGGGAGGTAGAAAAAAATAATGGCTTTATGCTACTCTGTTTTTTTTTTGGGTGTGTTTGGAGAGTGTTGTGTGAACAGTTAGGTGGGGTTCAACCCAAACAAGAGAGAGAGAGAGAGAGAAAAAAAAAAAGAAAAAAAAATGCACTGCAATTAACCAAAAAAAAAAAGTAAGAAAAGAAATCATGTTGAGGAGGGGGAAGGGAAAAAGAGTGCAAAAAAAAACCCGCCAAATTAAATCCTTTTTCGTATTTATATATGCAAACTGAACTAGGGAGAATGGGATGGTGTGAGTCGGGGCGCTTTGGGGGGGGGGGGGGGGGGAATTGCGTTTGGAGGAGAGTGTGTTTTTTTGGGATTTTTTTTTCTTTATCTTTTTTTGACGAATCACTGGGGGGAGAAAAAAAAGGGATCTTCGAAAGATGGGGGTGGGTTAGTTTTTTTTCCCAACCGGAAGGAAAACAATTTTCTATTCCTTTTTTCTTCTTTGATCCTTTTTCGCTTAATTTTTTTTTCTTTCCTCAAGATTTGTCACTGAATTGTGAATAGAAAAAAAAATGATGTTTTTAAGTTAATGAAGGATTGGGGTTGGGTTTCCCAGAAGAGGGAGAAATTTGAAGGTATGGATGTTAAAAATTCTCCAAATGTATGCTTTTCCAGCAGCAAATATATAATTATTCGGATCGTGGAAAACGTTGAATCCCACACGGATATATTTTTTTCTTTGTCTTTCTGGAAAAAGAATAGAAAAAGAGGAAAAATTAGGAGGGGGGTGTGTGGGGATTTTCAATTATTTAAAAAAATGCAGAAAAAAAAAGGTTGAAACAGGGAAACATGTGTCTACAGCAATGGACGTTTTAGGGTTCGAAAGAGATCCTGTTTTTTTAATATTATATGAAAAGAAAGAAATTTTGGTTTTTTTTTATATATTATTTTGAAAACAAGCAGGAGGGGGGGATTTGGATGAGTAGATGGCAAGAGTGTCGAAAGGGGGGAATTCAAAAAGAAAGAAAAAATGGACCAAAAAAAAAGTGCTTTATAATAGCATGCGGATCTCCTGGGGGTTAGTCCTCAAGGGATGAGTGGTTAGGTTGGTGGGATTCTTTCTCTTGAATCTCTAATGGGGAAATTTAAAGAAAAAAAGCAAAAAAAAAAATGTGGAGAGACAAGCAAGCATTACTGAAAGTCAGGTGCTTTTTCGAAGGGGAAGAGAGACTTCCCCCCCTTTCTTTTTTTCATTAAAAAAAGAAAGGAGACATTTGGTTCACGAGAGTTTTTCTCGTGGTTTTGCTGAAGTATTTCTTTTCGCTAAATTATATCTAGCTTTTTGAGACTTTTTTTTTGAAGCAATTTTTTTGTTATGGTGCAAAGGCAGAGCGAGAAAAGGAAAAAAAAAACTGCGGAAAAGTTCCACGGTAAAAATTAAGGAAAAAAGAGGAGAAAAAAATATAGAAGGAAACTGATTTTTTCCTAATTTTTTTCTTCCTTTTTTTCCCTTAAAATTGATATTGACACCATACGAAGTGCGAAACGGTCAAATACAGATGAAAGGGGGGAGGGGGGGCATTCGAGGTTTTTTGCTATCTTTGTCAATTTTCTCCTCTTGATGTTTTTTTTTTGTTTCTTTCAATTTCTCCCTTGATCGTTTCTGCAGAGTAAGAGTGGGTTTGGGAAAATGCAAGCCTGTGGCCTTTCTCTTTTCTTTCTTTTTGTTTGTTCCCCTAGGAGGAATTTGTTTTTTAGGGGGGTTGAGTTTGTTTGGGGGGTGGGCCGGTGGTGGAATAAATGTATTTGAAGGGAGGAGGGGGGGGGGGGGGGTTGGGTTGAAGGGAAAAAAAAAGTGAAAAGAAGAGATATCTTGACGCTAGGAGTAGGGGGTTCGAGGTTGGAAGTGAATAATGTGGGTTTTTTTCACTCGGAATCGGAGGTTTGGATATTGCAGGTTTATAGGATGAAATCTGCTTTAAAAAGTCTTCCCAGTATGGAGAGTTTCCACTGTGAATGGTCAGCGACCACTTGTTCTGCTAGGAGAAGCGAAATTGTTGGTTTCCTTTTTAATATATGTAGTCCGATGGTATTTGAATGGTCTGTTTGTTTTGTGTGTTTTTGTTTTTCCTGTTTGGGGGGAAAAAGGCCCTGAAATCACAATTTGAAGGTGTATGTGGGGGACACAGTGGAAAGGTGGTTCCTATCCATGAAACAAACATGCATTGCTCTTTTTCTTTTATATGTTTTCACCTTGTCATTTTTCAACCCCGTAAACCCCAGTTCCAACTAAAAGAGAAAGAAGAAAACGCTGTTGAAAGTAACTGAGCGGAAGGAAGAAAAAGACTTTCTTCTCTCTTCATCCCCCCTCCCCCCTTTTTCTAAAGTGTTGAATTCACATTCTTACAGATAAAAGTTCCGACCCCTGCTCCATCCAAAGTCCCTTCAAACACCACAACCTAGAGTCCCTACTGCACAAATTGCAACTACCCAACTGAATTTTTCCATTCCACGAAAGTATAAGAAGGAAAGGAACTGCAATAGAAATATTCGAAAATGCCTGTTTCCAGAAGAATAAACAGTTTTCTATCACTTGCATTTCTAGCACCATACTGGATTCAATTTGATTTGACGGTCAGGAAAACAGCACGTGCAGGAAAATACGATTCTTTGATGCTTTGATTGATTGAAATGCACGGCAGTGGCAAGAAAGAATATAGGCAGTGAACGTTCCGCCGCAATTCAGACCACACATCGGTGCATTGGGTGGCGTCGGTGCACTCGCTGTGCTGTCTACGTGCGGCGTTTCCCCTGGACCCTCAACAGACTTTCGCTCTCGAATTCGTGTGCGTTACACCTCACGCGCAACCGTTTCAGCCCTCCCAGAAGACTGCCCTCTGCAAAACCCCGACTGGGTGCTGTGTGTGTGTGTTCGGGGGAGGGGGGGGGGCGTTCTGGGCTATGGTCTATCTCTCCGTTTTGCATTTTATGTTTCGCTGCGCTACACACAATGCCACAAGGCATGTAGTCCAGCCACCATCGGCTCTGCGATGGAAACCCGCAACTCGTGTCATTTGTCGATGGCCGGCCAAAACCACACAGCTCGCTCTGGACACTCGTTCCGAAACCACGGTCACACTGCGATTGGAGCCTGTCCTGCGCAAGCAGGTTTCAAATCCATAGGAATACGACCCTGTAGCGCGCGGTCCGCTGTTGAAAACGTCTGTCGATACGACCTCAGCCAATGTCGCCCTCGAATGAGGAACCCCCTGACGTCCCCGCCCTCGTTCGGGTAAGACTGACACATCGTCGCGGTCCGCCAGGGAGTTTTCTGTCTCGATCCAACCCTTTTTCCATCGGCGTTGGTGACGGAAGGGTGTGCGGGTACATAACAACGAATGGGGTGCTGGAGTTATTAGTTTTTTGGTTTCGTTCCTGGGGTTCGACGTCTTTTTTTTTTCCCCGCACAGGTTGGAGGTGGTAAGAAAACCTATGAGTGCGACAGAACCGGAATAGCGTCGTAGAGCTTCTCAGAAAGGAAAAGAAACGGCCAGCGGAACGAACCCCGCTGTGAAGGTAAGCAACGTCTTTTTTTCTCAGTGGGGTGAGGGCAAAAACGGTGCTTCGTTGGTGTGTGTTTTCGATATGTAAAGGAAGGGGTTGGGGGGGGGGGGGGAGGGGGCGGTTACTGATACTGAGCGGCGGAATTACTGCGAGCGTCGTAACCCTCGGACTCTATTTTTTCCTGGGAACTGCATGGCGAGCCGTGAATTCCGGAACGTTCGTGCTGTGTCGGAAGTACTTTACGTGTCGTTTTGTCATGGGGGCCCCCTCCTCGCGCTGATTTGAAGCTTTTCACCTGGGGGCGAACGGCTCATGACCAACCGGGGTGGTCGTCGGTAGGGTTGGAGGTTTGCTGATTACCCTTGCGGTGTGGATGTGGTTCTGAGCACTGGCGCTGGCTTCACTTGGGGTTCGGTCGACTGGAAAGATTGTATTGCGGTGTCGCCTTGCTCCGTCTCTTTTTTTTTTCACAATTGCGGACTGGGATCGCAGGAATTCTTCCCCCTCTTACACACCCCGCCACACCCACGTTTTTGGAGGACTCATCGATCGCAGCACGAGTTGGTCATGGAGGTGAACCGTATCGATGTGAGTAGAAGCATCCTCCACGGTTGGAGGATTTCCCAGATATCCAATTCGATATCTTTTTTGTCTTGCTTTGCATTTGGCAGTGGGGGAAATCGTAGTGTCCAAACTTGTCACCAAGTTGAAATTTTTCCACAGGGAAAATACTGCAACAGTGTTCTTCCCATAACTCGTTTCCCCCCCCCCCCCCAAAAAAAAAACAAAGTGGAGGGAAAATTCTGTGTGTTTTTTCTCTCTCCGAATTGATTTGAGAACATGTTTCTGGAGTGGATTTTTGTGTTCAATGTTTTGGTCCATTGTCATCGACATATTTGATTATTCTAATCAATATTAATTAAACCAAATTGTAAAACAATCGTGGCCATCTTTACTTATTTTTATTTTTATTTTTATTTTCATTTTGTTTTTTTTGCCTTGTGTTTTCATCTTTTGATATTCTTGTTTACCATCCTTTCAGAAATACCTTCCTGGTCATGTACGTGATTTTCGACAGGTTTTGCTTCTCCCAGAAAATGTCTGGTTTCTCCCCCCCTATTTTTTTCCTTTTTGGGAAGTTTTGTTTTTGATGGTGCAGTTACTGGTTGGAAGTCCCTTGGAGCGGATCGTGACAATCCCGCTGCTGGAGGATCAGTTCGCTCAGTGTGCCAGGATCAATGTCGACGAATTCTCGCTCAACCTCAAGGGCTCCACCATCACCGGCACCTGTCTCAGCGGGAAGAGAAATCCTTTTTACCAAATGACCATTTCCAACGGCACCGTGGAGATAGACGTCCTCGGGGGCCTGAAAAACGTGCATTTCAAAAACATACAGCTCCGAGCAGCCGACGGAAGGGACATGGTCATCGTCGATTCCGAGATCAATTTCACTGCGTGTCGTTTCGAAGGGTGTGTGGGTTCCCTGGTGGTGTGCGGGAAAAGCAAGGTTGATATGAGAGATTGCTGCATCAGGGATTCCAAAAACCATGGCATGATCGTTATGGCTGGGGAAGGCACGTGGGTGTCCGCCACCAACTGCATGTTCATGGGCAACATGCGCTCCGGGGTGTTGGTGGGGGCCAGAGGGAAAGTCGACGAGAAGCGGTGCCACTACGATCAGTTCTGGGAAACGCAGTCGGGCGAACAGGCGAGATTCAACGCCATGCAATGTCACTTTTACGATAATGAAGACGAGGGCGTGGCGGTGGCGGGCCGATCCATCGCGTCGTTGACGAAATGCGTAGCTAGGGGATCTCGAAAGAGCAGCGGGCTAGTTTGCGGTGCAAAATCCAACGTGACCGCGATGAATTCCGAGTTTCTGGACAATCAGCAGAATGGGATATACGTCTGCTCCGGCACGATTTCGATCGTGGGGTGCGTGGCGAGAAGTTCCAGGGATTATCATGGGCTGGTCGTGCGCGGGCCCGACGCTCAGGCCTCCGTGGTCAATTCCGAGTTCGTGGATAATTATAAGTCCGGAGTGTTAGTGAGGGATGGGGCGTCGACAAATTTGGCGGCGTGCGTTATCAGCAACGCCACCACGCGTAACGGTCTCGATGTTCGAGGCGCTGGAACGGACGTCAAAGTCGTCAAGTGTCAGTTCACCAGCAACAACGAAAGCAACATAGTGGTGTGCCAGGGGGCTGGGGCGACCTTCGAGGCGTGCGTATCGAAGTCCGCTAAAGTTTTCAACGGCTTGACGGTTATGGATAGCGGCTCGGAGGTGTCGATCACCGATTGCGAGTTTCTGGGAAACCATAAGAACGGGGTGTATATCCGTGGTGGGGCGATCGCGGTGATGTCGGGGTGCACGCTGGAAGGATCCACTACGCACCACGGTTTGGAGGTCGACGGGAAAGGCTCGGACGTGTCGGTGCTGCAATGCGACTTTTTGATGAACCAGCAGTCGGGGGCGTTCGTGCATGGGGGCTCGTACGTTACCGTGGACAGCAGCAATTTCCGCGACTCCGTGACGCTCCATGGGTTGGAGGTGTCGGACCGTGGCACGCGGGTGTCGTTGGTGGAGTGCGAATTCACAGACAATCAGCAGGATAATATCCTCGTTCAAACCGAGGCGTCGGCGGTGCTCGAAGCTTGCGTGTGCCGCTCGGCGAAATCTTTTCACGGATTGGAAGTGCGTGACGCCGTTTCGAAAGTGACGGCGTTACGCTGCGAATTCGCGGACAACCGATGGTGCGGAGTGTTCGTCCACAAGGGGGGCTTTGTGCAGTGCGAAGACTGTTCTTTCAGCGGGCGGAAATTTTCGTTGGGGATATGCACGACCGGGAAATCCAGCGAGGCTGTCGCTAAGAAGTGCGATTTCAGCAAGAAGCAAACCGCGAGGTTTTTGGGCTTCTGGAGCTTGGTGCCCAGTTGCATGCGTGGGGCTGCCGCCCCTCATATCGAGGTTAAAAACGGTTGATTCTGAAAAAAGAAAAACGGAAAAAGAAAGAAAAAACGCACGTCAAGAAGGAGAAAAAAAACTTTATCTAAAAGAAAAAATCAAAAGGAGTGAGACAGAAAAAACAACACCGCTAAAAAACAAATATCTTGTGTGAGAGAAAAAAGAAAAAAAAACTTGCGAAAAAAAAGTTGGGGAGGAGAAATTGCTGTTTTTCGACACCAAAAAAAAAGAAAAAAAAGAGCTCAAAGACAAGTCGATACGTGTCCTGGTGTTTTTTTTTGGTTTTTTTTTGGTTTAAAATCTGACATGCACGTCAGCCGTGATGGGTATTTCTGACGATGCAGTATAAAAAAAAAAGAGAGAGAGAAAAAAAGGGAGAAGGAGCTCCAGCAGAAAGCTTTGTGTTGTGGGGGTTTGTTTCTTTTTGCCTTCTGAAAACTATATTGAAGTGCTTTGCCCCCCCCCCCCCCCCCCCCCCCCCCCCCCCCCCCCCCCCCCCCCCCCCCGGGGCGGGGGGGGCCCCCCCCCCCCCCCCCCCCCCCCCCCTTTTTCACCCCCCATCCCGTCATTTGCAATCAGCTATAAATAGATTTTCAGAAAACTGAGAAATATCTCAATTGATTTGGGAAATTTGAAAAAGGGGGAAAAAAAAAAGAGAATTGTTGAATCCCGAAAAAAAAAAAAGATGATTTTACGAGCAGACAAAGAAAAAAAGAAAAAAAAAAGGAAAACTGGTTTGCATTGCTCTTTTTTTTGTTTCTATAATTAGAATTTTGAACAAAAGGAATAGATGATGAAAAACAAAAAAGGGATGCGAGGTTGGGAGGATTTTTTTTTTTCAAATTTAAACTCCCCATTTTTGACATCCAGAGCAGATTGTGTTTAAAAAAAATTGTACAAGTGAAAGGAGCTGAATCATTTTGGGGGTGTTTTTTTGTTTGTTTGTTTTTTCTTTCGGCATTTGAATTCCTGATATTCATTTTTTTTTCCCTTTTTTTTTTTTAATTACATTGTATCGAAGGGTTAAGGAGCAGCAGATTGGGGTTGAAAAAACGGAAAAGAAAAAGAAATCAGTTTTGACTTGACTACTTGGAGATTAGTAATTGGAAGGGATTATGTCATTAAAAAATGACAAGCATTAAGGGAAAGGGAAAAAAAAAACGGTTTTTTTTTTTTGTGTTTGTGTGGTGCCTCCTTGCTTTTCTTCTTTCTGTGAATTTTCTATACCTTCATTTTTTTTGTAAACTGTTTTGTTTTTTTCTTCCCCCTGCTAATTTCAGAGGTGGGGAAATATATTAAAAAAAAAGCAAAAGAAAATGAAAAGGAAGAATGGGAAAGAGAGATTCAAGAGAGAGAGAGAGAGAGAGAAAAAAAACCGATGTTAATATTTAAGAAAAAAATATAGGTTGCTGTCAACATTATGCTGCAAAGGCAATGGATTTCTTTTTCTTTTCTTTTTTTTCTAGGAAAGATGGGGAAGGGGTGGGAACTGTGTTTTGGGGGGGGGGGGGAGGGGGGTTCTTTTTCTTTTCCTTTCTTTTATTTTAGTCATCCCTTTTTTTTCCCCCTTGCGATGGCTTCCCTATCTGTCTTCCCCCCCCCCTCCCTCAAAACAGCATTTTCTCCTCTTTTTTTTTGTTCAATAGAATTGCAGAAGTGCCAAAAATGTGAAATGGGGGGTGGGGTGGGGAGGGATTTTACAACAAAAAAGGAACCGGGGGGAAAAAAGAAAACGTGTTTGGTTATTTCACAAGACTTCAACAGAATATTATTGATATCAAAATGGGGGAAAAAAAATCTGAAAAGACAGAAAGATGTAGACAGACAGAAAGAAAGAAAGAGCGAGTATAAAGAGGAAAAGAAAAAAAAGGTTAAAAGAAAGAAAAAGAAAAACATATGTGTAAGAACGAGTTCTGCTTAGCAAAAATTGCATGGGGTTTGTCAGTGTGTATTTGTGTAAAGAATCGCTTCTTGTTCTAGGATTGGGCTGTGTTAAATCTTTTCCTTCGAACCCCACCCCCCCTTTCTTTTTTTTTCCTGTTTTAAATCCGCCCAAAAAAAAGGAGGAGAGAAAAAAAAAAAAGAATGATTTCTTTTTCCTTTAATTTGTAACTTTTTTTTTTTGTTCCCGAGGAGGAAAGAAGAAAAAACAATTAGGAGGAGAATACAAAATAAAAAAGGATAATTTTAGTAGTTCGAAAAAGGAGTTGAAAAAAAGAAAAAGAAGACAGCCTTTTTGGGGGGAAAAAGGGAAGAAGAGGAAAAAGATCTTGAAAATATGATGGTGGTGTCAATTTTTTTTTTTTTTTCCCTGAAAAGGTTCAGCTAGGGAGACAAGAAAATGAAACAAAGATTGTTCCTGTGCAGCAGACGGTTTGAAGAAAAAATGTGTAAAGAGATAGAGGTTGAACAAGAAAACAAATTGAAAAATCTGGTCATTGAGAGAAAAAGGGGGGGTTGGTTTTGGGTTGGCATGCTGGATACTGCTGAGTTTTGAAAAGAAAAAAAAAAGGAAAGAAAGAAAGAGAAAGATGTTTGGAAGGAGGCTTTCTGGGGTGATGGAGAAATTCTCAAGCTGGAATCCTGAAAGAAAGCATGTTTTCAATGTATGCATACATGCACAAACATATATCAATTCATGGGATTTTGTTGGTGTTTTTATTTCTCTTTTTTTTATATGTATGTATGCATAAATGTGTGTGTGAGTTTCATAAGGGGGGGAAAACTATCATTTGCATTTGGCTTAGGGTTTTTGCTTTTTTTCATTCCTTCTTTTCTTTTTTGGTTTGTCGAAGGTTTGGAATCTAAAGATAGAGGTATATATCATTCTTTCCTTTTTGGGGGGGAGGGAAAGAGGGGGGGAAAAGAACGGCTTTTTTTTTTTTTTTTTAACAAAAGCATTGCAAGGGGAAGCAACAAAAAGAAATTATGTGTGCATAAAAGCGGAGAGTGGGGTGGGGAGAATCCAATGTTGAAATTCAGGGGTGAAGGGAAAAAAAAAAGAAAAAAAAATCCACTCCAGTCGAAAAGAGGAGATTTTCATTCTACTTTTTTTTTAAACCAAAGGAAGAACTGTTTTTTTTTGTTTTGTTTTTTTTAATTTGTTGGGGGGGGGGGGAGGTGAATTGCACAGTGATAAATTGAAGGGGGTTTGGGCGAGAAGAGGAAAGGCGGGTCGAATTTCCTGATCCGATGAAGTCTTCTTGCTTTTTTTCCATAGTTTTTTTTTTTTTTAAATCAAATTATGATCCATATGATAGATTGATTGCAGTCGCATAACAGTCTTTTTTTTTTTTTTGCTGATGGAAGGTGGAGGTGGTTTTCATAGTGAGGTTTTTTTGGCTGCTTTTTCTTTGGTTTATCGTTTTTCCTTTCCCAATCAAACAAGTTTCAAGGATAAACAAAAGAGTTCGAAAAAAAACACAGAAAGGGGAAGAAGAAAAAAAAAGCGAACCCACGTCATTTTTTTCCATTTGTCAGTCATCGGTTCGTATCGATGGATGGAAGGAAGGAGGAGTTGCGGGGTTTTTTTTTCCTTTTTGTTTGTCTTGGTTTTTTCTTATATGATGGGGGGGGGGGGTTAGGAAAGGAAAGAAAAGAAAGTGGTTTGGGTCTGGGAAGGGGGAATAAAAGTGTGAGAAAAAAAGAGTGAGGGATGAGCAAGCGGCTGAGGATAAACTACTTAGGGCATCACTGACCTGAAGGTGGTGGTTAAAAACATTCCTAATTCCTGAAACTGTTTACTTTTTCTGCCATGAACTTTTTTTTTCCTTTAAATATTTAAATTCCATACCTGTTATTGTGGCGAAGGGAAGACTTGCCAAAAAAAAAAAAAAGAAAGAGAAGATGTTGATTTTCGTTATCTGTTTCTGTTCTGTTTTTTTATTTGTTTTTGCTTTTCTATCACTTTGAAACCAAAAAGTCGGTTGGGAGAATACCGACTGGGCTTTGTCTTTTTATTTTAAATCTAAATGCCAATTTTGTTTGGTTTTGGGGGTGCGCGTGTATATTTCAGTCATATTTATTCCTGTCATTTTGGCAAACTGAGATTTGGCTTGCCAGACACCGAAAAGGAAAAGGAACAGATCGAGAGGGGTGGGAAAAAAAAGGGAGAAAACGAAGAGAGGGGCGGGGGTGAGGGATAAGTCGAACGAAAAATATGATCAATCCCTGTTAGGTATGCATAAATGTATGTTTTCTGATATGTGAGTGTTCATGTATCGAAAGGGACTAAATTGCTGTTGTTTTGCTTGAGGGTTTGAAAGAAAGAAAAGAAAAAAAAGAGAGAAGGAGTATAGCCAAGGGGAACAAAAGAAATCATTTTTTTTAACCTGTGTTTTCCTTCCGATGGGAAGTTTCCTTTATCAAGAGAGAGGGGAAATAATGCTGTTTTTTTCAAGCACTCTTTTCTTTCGACTGTTTTTTTCTTTGCTGAAAGGGGGAGGGGGGAAGATTTGGGTGAAGGGCAGGGAGTGGTTTTGGATATATGAACAAGAAAATAGAAGGGAAAAAAAACGTTCATCATAAGAGTTCGATCGTTCCTTTTGATATTGCTTTGTTTAGTGGGTTATGTCCCAAATTAAAAAACAAACAAAACACACACACAATAAAGAGGGAAAAAATTATCATTCGTAACCAGAGAAGTTGCTTTAAAAAAAGCTGAAAACAATTTTCAGGCAAAATTGAAATGCATTTCGAAAAATTATCGGCAATTTTGCCTCTCTTTTTTCCCTTTATCTTTGTTTGGATGATGAATTTGAAGTCTTGGCGATTAGTCATTTTATAGCACCTTTTTTGGTTTGCCTGCCTTTTTTTTTTTTCAAGCGAAAAAAGGAAGAGGGAAGGAACATGAACTTGTGGAGCACTGCTTTTTTTTTTTTTTGATAAGAAAAAAATTTGAATAGGAAGTTTTTCGAAAGGGTCTCCTTTTTTTTTCAAAATAAGAGTAGATGTTGAAAAAAAAAGGGCGAGGGAGGACTGCAAGAGATTTTATCAAATTTTTGCTGCAATGCACTGTTGTTAAATTTGCGTTTGAATTGTGTAAACAATTTTTACTGGCTGCAAAACAATACTTTGTTTCCTCAAAACACTTTTGTTTTTTTTCCTTTCGACTGTTTCAAAAGTGGATTCTTTGAGACATTTTTTTTCCCTCATTCTGCTTGATTACTATTTATATCGTCTTTTTTTTGGGTGGGGGGGGGGGGGGGGGATGAAAAGAAACAGAGAGAGGGAGGGCATATCAGCCTATTTTAGCATAGTGTTATTATTATTTATTTATTTATTTTCTTTTGCAACCAAAGACGAGAGAACTGTTGCACAAAGTGCCAGCTATTGTCTGAACAAACCTTTACCTTTACATACATATACAGCTCCAGAGAATCCCACTGCCAACTGTGAAGAGCACCGTACCCTCCCAAACAATTACGACATAATCCCGAGTCGGTCATATCACGTTTCCTGCTACCACCAACGAAGTTGAAAAATATTGGGTTTTTTTTTCTTGCTTTGTGTGTGTTTTTGTTGACTTTCAATCAATCAACCAATTTTCGACAAAGTAAAAAAAGACTGAGGTTGGGAATTTCAACCAACGTGCAACCCACCTCTTACTCCCACACGAGTCGTAAGTTAAAAATTGTCGTGTCAGAGTGGGAGGGTACCCGCCGTCGATCTACTTGGGATCTCTTTCGGCTCGGATTCATCATTCACGACTTCGTTGATCTGGAATCTTTCTAATCCCATTTATGTGTACCACTCTCGAGTTTTAATCTCCTCGATCACTGTGGTTGACCCGCATACGATCTCAAACTGGTCGCTTTAAAGCTTTTTGTGTTTCGTCGACTGAGACAACATTTTTCCAGTTTTTGGTGTGTGGATTATGAGTCACCGATTCTAGTGGCGACTTTTGTTGCACACGAGGAAGTGGTTGGCGGTTACATTCACGTCGAACAGGTCGAACGAAGCCCCCCTCCCCACCAAAAAAGAAACAATAAAAAAAACGAAAGCATTGTTCCCACGTTCACCCCCATAAAAGATAAGAAACCTTTTTTGATTTTATTTTTCTGGAAAATTAAGCCCCCGCATGTTCTGCTGGCCTAGTAGTAATAAGTTTTCCCTCTTCAAACACACTGACAAATTGGTCTGGAACGGCCGACTCCACTGGCTCCTCCCCACCGGTGACAATAACCAAGACCCTAGCTGATTTTGTTGTCGAAATGGCCACATCGGTCGACGAATCAGGAATATACACCTGGAAAAAAGGAGAAAGGGAAAAACTTGAAAGAAAATTGAACAACGAACATGAAGAACGTAAGAATGTAATGGTTTTAATTTAACAAGTGAGGTGAAAAAGAGACCAAACCAAAAAGAAAGGAATTGCTGGTTTTTCTATTTGCTGCTTGAACATGGACTCCTTTATTTATTATGAAGATAATGATTTAATCTATCACACACACATATATATATATATATTTAATCTTTTTTGGATCAGGGGGTTCTCACCTTGACTCCATCGCATTTATCGACAGCCAACGTCCCGATGTGGCCGGTTGCCTGAACATCGACTGCAGAAGAGTTCACCACCTCCACCGAGGCCATGACTGTTTCGAAAAGAAGCCCCAGCTTTTTGCAGGAATCCACAGTGATGGCATTCACTTTTCCATCGACGTTTCAAATTAAAAAAAAACAAAACAAAAACCCCACCCAACATAAAGAACAGACACACTCTCGATCCAGCAAACATGTGGGAAATCACTCAAACAAAAGCTTATGAAGTTTTGTCAACTACATCCGGACCCAGCTAGTCCTCCCGGGAGGGAATTACCATTCTGGCAACCCCCCCCCAAAAAAAAATAAAATAAAAAAGATTAAAATAAAAAAAAAATGGAAAAAAGCAGCCCTGACCAGTCGCACCTTCACAACAGAATCTTCACAGTTGTAGATGTACACCGTTTGTCGGGGGTTGGTGTTTTCGAGGACGATTTCCTTGTTGCCCTTGTGATTTTCCACGGTCCATTTCCTCTCCATTACCAGCTCAGTTTTTCCAGCTTTCACCGTGGGCGCCCCAGTTGATCGTAATTTCACAGGAACCAAGCCAGACCTGCCTGGAATGTTTTTAGATTTTTCTGCATCCGTTACTTTCTTCAATCCCTGTCAGTTGTGTTCAGAAAGAATGTCAATTTTTTTACCATAATGATACTTTGCCAATCTCTCCCTCCTCCCCTTTGAAAAAAAAAGAAAAAAACACACATGCATATGATCGAATATTTCATGATTTGATCATATCCAGGATTTTCCCTCGATTGATGTTAAAAAGAAGAGAGAATAACAACACTAGCTAGGATATTTCTTTTTCATTTTTTTTTGTTTTTTGAGGGAGTGGTGGGCTTGTCCTTTACATACCAATCTATTTGATCAAAATGATAGACAAAAAAAGGGTGTCTTCATATTTATTTATTTACCTTCTTTTTGGCATCAAAAACATCATCAACCAGATGAGCAGGATTTGTTTTGTCACCCTGTGGCTGCCAGGATCTTGTGGGATGCACCTGTCACATCACATCACTCTTTTTCTTTTTAAATCGCATTGCTTACAGCCCCATTTCTAATGCAAGCGTATTGAAAACGTGTTGGAAAGAACATAGTAATGAAAGATAGCTCATAATCTCCTGTAAACTGCCTTGCGTTCCAATTTTTATGGTAAATTTTTTTATTATTCTTCCTATAAGGTTCTTAAAAACACACATCTTCTCTTGTACAAAAATATTTCCACACACCTCGGAGGTGGGCCCATTGGTTTGCTTTCAGGAAATTCAGGTTTCTTGACTTTGGGTGCCAGTGTTTATTTTTTTGTCTGCAGGTGGTGGAGCACTTTCCACTGGGGGGTCTTTCACCAAGAAGAAAAACATTTCTTAATAGATCGAAAGACATGATGTATAATAATTGTGCATTGTAATTTCCGATTAAAAAACATTGTTATTGTAATTTACATTGAGTTTTTTTTGGATTTTGGACATCATAAACATCTTTCTTCCAGCCCATAAAAGTGTAAGTGCTAAAACTATCTTCTTCTGTAGAGAAGGAGAGAAAAAAAATATCCTTATCCTTTTCTGATATGTATTTATTAATTTTTTTCTGAGAAAACCAAGAGTTCTTTAAAAAGAAAACCCACCAGCAAAAAAGAATCATAAGAAACAAGAAGAAGATTTACCTGAGCCAAGGAATTCTGAAACCGAGATTCCATCTGGATTCCATGTGGGGGCTTTCATATGACATGTCGAGCACCTGGGTGTATATCGCCAGAATCATGCTCTTGATGACATTCACTCATTCCACATGGGGGGTGGGATGGTGAGATGTCGCGACGGCTGCGGCTACTGTCGACGTTCAAAAACGTATTTTTCCGGCGTTCACTTTGACGCTAAGGAAGCGATCAAAATCGGATCGGCGTGCGCTCCCCGTAAAATGTCTCAGAAAAAGAAGAAAGGTCGTTCTTCCCCAAAACCACATGCACCTAACCTCCCCCCACTTGGCCCCCGATCGCGCCGCCGCCGCCCCACCAAGAAGATCGAATCTTCAAACAGCAAACCGGGCATGGTTGTTCTGTTTTTTTTTCAATCCGCTCTTTGCTTGTGGGTTCTTGCAGCCGCATCCCCTCCTTGGCCTACCCCCAGCATGGCGCTCGATCGATCAGAAGGAGAAAGTTATTCGTCGTGCTTATCCTCTTCCAAGCCCTTCAGAAATAAGCTAGTTTCCTTGTCGCACATAATATAACAGGTCGCTATCAGTATCATCGGGAGCCTCCCCATCATGAATGTATGGCGCTGATCAGCAGGTCGCCATGACCTTCTTTTGCCAGTTTGCCGCAGGAACGCGTCTCAACTGGCTTCGATTCTTTGGGACACTCGGTGGGAGTTTGTGGATCGACTGACAATTATGGACAGGAGTCGGCCTCCAAACACAGCTCTGCGCTCAAATGGCGGCGCCATGTACGTGAAAACCGATCGCAGTGATCTGGTATCAGCTGACATTCGGCGTTTTCGTTTTTCGGTCCATACTGCACAGTCCTGAAGATTGGTTGAGCCATCCCCCCCCCCCAAAAAAAAAGAAGGAAAAATCAGGAGCAGGGGCGGGAGCGGGTTAGAGCGCACGATCGATTTGGACGATCGAAGCTGGTCAAAAATTCTTGGTTTGGTTTGCTGTGATATTATTTTAGTCCAGGAACTAACGAGACCACCTGAGCGTTACGCTACTTCGCGTCACATTACGCGTAATTTGTCGTACATCACGTTGTGTGTTATGTTGCAGGTTCCAGTACAGTACTATGCAGGGTGCTGACAATATTTTCCATTTTTCTGAGTGCATCAGCTTATGGCGAACAGGTTTGTTCTTAATTTTTACTTGTCAGTTTTCACACATGAGCATCTGAACATCTGAATAGGTTTACTCAGGGTGCAAGTTCCTCGATCAAACATTCTTTTTTCTTGCTGCATTCCTGTGAAGAATTATTTATGGGAAGTTTTTTAAGAATAGGATACAGGCTGTTCATTTTTCTAGTGACTCTATTTTTCCTTGCCCTGCAGGCAAGAAGTATTGCAGAACTTCGGTTATATGAGTATGCCCATACCTATGGGGGGGTTACAATCACGTTTCAGGAACGGTGCCCTCATGATCTCAGCAGGTAACACATAACATCGCATTCAACTCGGGGAAATGATTTCCCTGTCCAACCTTCCCCAAGCAGGGCTTCAGAGGTGAGAGAATCAAAGTCTGTTCGCTTTTGGTACTTGCGCTGTTTTTTCTATTTCAAGAAAAAACTAGTCAGATGCCTTCTCCGATTGTAAATAGCTGATTGATTTTATTGTTGCGCTGGATTCTTTTTTTTTTTCTTCCATGGATTGTGAACACATTTCATCTTTGAAATATGAGAACAAAACTAAGAACAGTCTTTTTTTTTTATTTTGTGAATTTTGAGATGCAACAAAACTTGAGGTGTCATGCCAATGGGTGAATCTTTGTTTTTGAACGTGTTTGTGCGTGTGCATTTGTTTTATTGATATGGGAAAAAAACAAAAACCTGAGCAGCCTGCAGATGGACAATGTTTGGCTCAATGCTCGTTTGCCTGAAGAATCTTTTGCGAAATTGCAATGGTTTGTTCAATCTCATTGTTGGATTTAAAAAAAAAATGCATGGAAGGCAATTTGTTTTGTTTTTTGGTGGTTTTTGGGGAAACCTACCCCTTTTTCTCAGCAACGTTTTCCCCAACAAAGAACAAACTACTGAACACAGAGGATCTTTTTTTTTTCAAGTATAAAATATTTTTGAATTTTTGTGTTACCTGGATCGAGTTAAAAATTCAGGAGTATCATTATTTGGATAGAGCAGGAGAGGGGGGGGGGAACTTTTTGGACAACCTCAATATCATGCTTAGTCAAGATTCCGATGATACAAAGCCCTTCCTAAAGGTTTTCTGTTTTACTTCAGGATTACTACCATTTTTCCCTGTGAATCTCAGGGTGTCCTATCTTTATTCGTGGTTCAATTGGGTGGATGATCCTCTCGGAAATATGGGTTACAATGTTTCTATGTACGAGGTTGATTACGGGTAAGCAGCAACATTTTGCTTTTCAAAATTAATTACATCAAGGCCAAATCCCCATGCAGTCCCTACCCTGTGTAAAAGGGTGATTTAGAAATCTGCCGCTCGAACAATAGGAAAACCAAGAATATCATTCCCGCATCCCAATTTCTCCCTCTTCCTATCTTATTGGGGAAAAGAAAGAAACCCTACTCGAAATATTCCTGATTTTGTATTTTTTATGAAATAAATTAAAAAAACTAAGAATTTATCCAGGAGAGAAAATGCAGATTTTTCTCACCTGGTGATCCAGCTTGCTCCCCATTTCTGGCAGAACAGTATATAAAAAAAACACTTGAAATCCCCTCCCCCCCTTTTTTTTGTTTCAATCTCATATCCGACACTGATGTGCCTTCTTTCAGCCATGTTTTTTAATTGTCGCTCCACTTTTCTGCAGTGAATTCGGAAATGTTTTTGTCAGAACCCAGAAGAATAGGTTGTTTTTATTTTGTGTGTGGTTTTTGCAGTGGGATTGCTGTTGATATATATGATAAACAGCAAGATGCTGCCCTGATGGACATTTTGGATCTGATAAAAAGTCAATTCATAGTTGAGCTGTCGATTTACCCTGGAGCTGCCTCAGGTACATTCTGCACAGCAAATGATTCTTGCTTTCCTTGTTATTCACCTTCGTTTTCCCTGGCCCTGCATGATTAGTCAACGAGCACACACACTGAATTCATCATTGGATTCGACTTGGTGCAGGATCTCGCCATCCTTTCAAAAAAAGAAAAAAAGAAAAGAAAAGAAAATGTTTGTTTTTCTATGGAGACTGGAAGAACTCATTGAGCTCACTATTCTTGTATTCTTTTCTTTGTTTGTTTTCACCGTTCAAAAAAAAAATACTTTTTGTGACGAAGAGTCCCACTTCCCCAGAACAACAACAAACTGTTTACAGAACAGTAAACTTTCAGAATACTTTCTGTACAGCAATACTTCAGGCAAGTCTGTAGATTTTTCATGTCATTCATTTTTTGTTTTTGATTTTTTGCTTTTGCAGGACTGTCTGGCTTTCTTAAAAAACTGGATTCCGTTTCTTCCCTTGCTTTTTTGCCTGGAGAAGATAAAATGGAGACACCAATGGGACCCCTTCCCATCCCTGATCCATGGCCATTTTTCAGTGAAGAGTAAGCCGGAAACATTCTTAGTCATAAACACAAGCGTGGAAAAGACTACATTTGAAAATTTATAAACACCATCATTAAAGAAAATTAGAAACGATAGAAAATTCAACATTTTCAAAGCTCCCTCTCCCTCTCTCTATTTGTATATATCCACTTACATTTTTCACGTTGTATTCGTACATATCCACTCAAAAATTTTCACATGCGTTCCAACTAAACCCACACACGAAATAAAATGAAAAAACTTCTTTCTGCATTGTGTTAAATAAAAACAGGCTAACGATCAAGGACATCATGTTTAAAGGGAAAAACATGAGGGGAAATTCCCTCCCTTCCTGTAGGAGCCACCACCAAACTCGACATCAAAAACAACAAACTGATGTCCAATTCGGTACCGAGGGGATGGTGCGAATCCACAAGGCTGGAAGAAATCAACATCGAAGGCCACACCGCCCCTGTCTGTCTGCTCACTCTTCCTGATCTGAAAAGAGTGACCATCTGCCCAAGCACTGGAGATCAACCCTCTCGATTCGTCAGACGGAGGATGTGCGAGCTGCAGCAGGGGGAATCCTATTACTGTGGCTGGACAAACTACGATTACGACTGTAGAAGGCACGCCAGGAAATTTGTGAAAATGATTTTGCTGGTGTGGGTTCCTCTGCTAGTGATCGGCCTGGTGCTGATATCGCCCATCCCAAAATATGTCCAGAAAGGCTTCTCGGCGATGAAACAGAAAACATCAATTCCTAGCCACCTAGGCAATTTCCATGGTGCTGTTTTCATCTGTGGGTCGTTCCGTTGGATGCTTACATCTCTTCTCCCTGTGTGCATATACCTTTTGGATGTGGCCTCCAACCTCTTCATCATGGCGTTATTGTGGGGGGAATCTCCGGTGTGGTTTATGCTGGGGGCAATAGCCTTGCACAAAGTGGTGGCATTCTTTGTTTTCTGGAGGAGGATTGTGCTTGTGCAAGAGGAAGCCAAGGGGAGCTCTTTGTCGGACGGTGCAACAGAACCAGTTTTGGATCGATTGGTCATCTCATGGGGCACCAGAGGCAATTGCTTTGTCAAGGGAATGAAAATTGTATTTCTTGCCATTGCAGGAACCCCTGTTTTTGATTTCTTGGCGTTCATCAGCAAACTCACCAGGAGGAGATTGGGGAGCATCTTATCCAGGTTCGATTTGCATCGGCACTTTGTGGCTGCGTTGGCGGTGGAATCTGTGGTGGAGGCCCCCCTGGCAGCAGCGCTCATCAGTGTGCTTTATTTCTATGGGGTCGATGGCCAGAGACAGCATGACATAGGGACCATACCGTTTCTCATCTCTGCACTGGCTGGAGTGTTTTCGATGCTCCAGGGGATGCTGATTGTCGCAAACAAGGCCAGTCAATCGAACATGTTGATGCTGGGGTTTGTACTCAGGGCTTTGACCGATAAAGTGGATGAGTCCAGTGGGAATGAGGTGGAAAGCTTTGAAGTTCCAAATCAGGGGAGGCCACTGTTGGGGGATCCGCAGGAGAGTAAGGAAATCATCAGTGATAGTTAGAACCATTTCCACCTGATGTTGACGTGGGGATGATTAATTTCTTGCTGTGTGTGTATTTATTTAGCAACTGTCAATCGATCAATTGATCAACCAATTGCAATTGCAAACCAATCATTGTTTTTTTCTGTGGAACAACACTCGGAAGGAATGAGGATGAAATGTACATATGTATAATACTTTTGAATATTTGGCATTGCTTTGTTTTTGGGTAGTGCATAATTCTTCTTTTACAGAGAATCGAGATGAAGAAGACCTTTGTTTTTTTCCCTCATTCTGCTTGCTTACTATTTATATCGTCTTTTTTTGTTTTTTTTTTTTTTGGGGGGGGGAGGGATGAAAGAAACAGAGAGAGGGAGGGCATATCAGCCTATTTTAGCATAGTGTTATTATTATTTATTTATTTATTTTCTTTTGCAACCAAAGACGAGAGAACTGTTGCACAAAGTGCCAGCTATTGTCTGAACAAACCTTTACCTTTACATACATATAGAGCTCCAGAGAATCGCACTGCCAACTGTGAAGAGCACCGTACCCTCCCAAACAATTACGACATAATCCCGAGTCGGTCATATCACGTTTCCTGCTACCACCAACGAAGTTGAAAAATATTGGGTTTTTTTTTCTTGCTTTGTGTGTGTTTTTGTTGACTTTCAATCAATCAACCAATTTTCGACAAAGTAAAAAAAGACTGAGGTTGGGAATTTCAACCAACGTGCAACCCACCTCTTACTCCCACACGAGTCGTAAGTTGAAAATTGTCGTGTCAGAGTGGGAGGGTACCCGCCGTCGATCTACTTGAGATCTCTTTCGGCTCGGATTCATCATTCACGACTTCTTTGATCTGGAATCTTTCTAATCCTATTTATGTGTACCACTCTCGAGTTTTAATCTCCTCGATCACTGTGGTTGACCCGCATACGATCTCAAACTGGTCGCTTTAAAGCTTTTTGTGTTTCGTCGACTGAGACAACATTTTTCCAGTTTTTGGTGTGTGGATTATGAGTCACCGATTCTAGTGGCGACTTTTGTTGCACACGAGGAAGTGGTTGGCGGTTACATTCACGTCGAACAGGTCGAACGAAGCCCCCCTCCCCCCCAAAAATGAAACAATAAAAAAAACGAAAGCATTGTTCCCACGTTCACCCCCATAAAAGATAAGAAACCTTTTTTGATTTTATTTTTCTGGAAAATTAAGCCCCCGCATGTTCTGCTGGCCTAGTAGTAATAAGTTTTCCCTCTTCAAACACACTGACAAATTGGTCTGGAACGGCCGACTCCACTGGCTCCTCCCCACCGGTGACAATAACCAAGACCCTAGCTGATTTTATTGTCGAAATGGCCACATCGGTCGACGAATCAGGAATATACACCTGGAAAAAAGGAGAAAGGGAAAAACTTGAAAGAAAATTGAACAACGAACATGAAGGAACGTAAGAATGTAATGGTTTTAATTTAACAAGTGAGGTGAAAAAGAGACCAAACCAAAAAGAAAGGAATTGCTGCTTTTTCTATTTGCTGCTTGAACATGGACTCCTTTATTTATTATGAAGATAATGATTTAATCTATCACACACATATATATATATTTAATCTTTTTTGGATCAGGGGGTTCTCACCTTGACTCCATCGCATTTATCGACAGCTAACGTCCCGATGTGGCCGGTTGCCTGAACATCGACTGCATAAGAGTTCGATGTACTTCTGGTGTTTCGAATAATTTTATTCAAGGTAGAGGGGTACGTCAGGGTTGTCCTCTTAGTCCGGAATTATATAAGGCTTATCATGATAATTTGATTCGTGCTATTGAACATTCTGGGATTAGACCTATTTCTTTTGATAATGTATGTATTCCGGCGTTAGCGTTTGCTGATGATACTATGATTCCGATTCAGTATACGGAAGATTTGAATTGTCTTAATGACGCTTTAGCGGGTTGTTCTGCTAGTTGGGGGATTGCTGAGAACGTTTCGAAAAGGGGTGTGGTGGTGATTAACTTTCCTAATGTTCATGGAGTACAGATTGGTGATTCTTTTATAACGGCTACTAAAACTTTTCGCTATTTAGGGGTTTTCTTTGGTACTGGGTCAAACATTTTCTTACCGCACTTTCAACATATTGGTCGTAAAATGTCTTCTTCTCTTGGATTGCTTTATAGTCATTTGTCGAAACATAAAATTGAAGATCCTCGGGTTAAATATAATTTGTTTAAACAATTCGTTTTTGGTTCAATAAATTTTGGGAGTGCTATTTGGTATTTGTTTTTGACTAAAGGACAGAGGGATTCGCTCGAGCGGTCTCATTTGGCTTTTTTACGGTTTTGTTTAAATTTGCCTCGGCGTGCTCCCACGGAGGTGTTATATGCGGATATGGGGACTTACCCTTTAGAGTTTTTTTTTAGGCGTCTAATTTTTAGATTCTGGAATAAACTTTTTTCTCTTCCTGAGGAACATCCATCTAAGGCTATTTTTAATAGTCTTTTGGATGAACATAGGTGTGGTTCGTCTTGGGTGGTCAGGGTTGAGTCTTTGGTGAAAGAGCACTTAATTTCTTTTTCTGGAAAGAGCATTATTGATATTAGGCTGTGGTCTTCTAATTTTAAGAATCATTTTTCGAGGTTGACTTTTTCGTCGGAGAAGTCCCATGTTCGATATTTTTTTAGTCAAATCAAACGGAATATTCGATTCTTGGATTGCCTTTCTGTCCTTTCGACAAGTTCTCTGCGAAAAATTTATTGTGCCTTTCGGGCGGGGGTTCATGGTCTTCAGGTAGATTCGGGTCGGTTACAACATCCTCTTGTGGTGCGGGAATTACGATTCTGCAGGGTATGTGGTTTTGGGGTAGTGGAGGATGAGTTCCATTTTCTTTATGTGTGTCCGGCATATAATTTTTTGCGTATTCGCTGGTCCGAGTTTTTCCGTTGTCGCAATCTTTTCTTTCTCTTCAATAGGGTTGATCAGATTAAGGTTGCACGTATGTTGAAGGATTTTTTCCTCTTACGGAGGGTTGTCTTGTGTATTCGGGAGAACAATGCTGCGGGTTCTTCTTAAACATGATGCTGCTAGAGTTCCGACTCGGGCTTCCTTGGGTTCGGCGGGCTATGACCTTTATTCGCCCCAGGATTATGTTATTCCAGCTTGGAATAACGGTCTGGTTGATATGGGTGTGGCGGTTGAAATCCCTCAAGGTTACTATGGTCGGTTGGAAATTCGTTCGGGTCTCTGTGCCAGGTTCAAGTTATTTCTGGGTGCTGGGGTTATTGACAGTGACTATAGGGGTTCTTTGATTGCGGTTCTTTTTAACTTCTCCTCTGAAGATTTTTACATTAAAGCGGGTGATAGGGTGGTTCAATTACTTTTGGAAAAAATTGTTACTCCTCAAGTAATTATTGCAGATTCTTTGTCCCTTACGGATCGTGGTTCGGGTAGTTTTGGGTCTACTGGCAGTTAGTGCCTGATGCTCTGTGTTTTTGTTTTTTGGTTCCAAACATTTGTCTGTTCACATTGGTGTACATTTTTCCGCAATAGAAGCTGGGTGGCTTCTTCGCGTGTAATTATGTTATGTTATAAGAGTTCACCACCTCCACCGAGGCCATGACTGTTTCGAAAAGAAGCCCCAGCTTTTTGCAGGAATCCACAGTGATGGCATTCACTTTTCCATCGACGTTTCAAATTAAAAAAAAACAAAACAAAAACCCCACCCAACATAAAGAACAGACACACTCTCGATCCAGCAAACATGTGGGAAATCACTCAAACAAAAGCTTATGAAGTTTTGTCAACTATATCCAGACCCAGCTAGTCCTCCCGGGAGGGAATTACCATTCTGGCAACCCCCCCCCAAAAAAAAATAAAATAAAAAAGATTAAAATAAAAAAAAAATGGAAAAAAGCAGCCCTGACCAGTCGCACCTTCACAACAGAATCTTCACAGTTGTAGATGTACACCGTTTGTCGGGGGTTGGTGTTTTCGAGGACGATTTCCTTGTTGCCCTTGTGATTTTCCACGGTCCATTTCCTCTCCATTACCAGCTCAGTTTTTCCAGCTTTCACCGTGGGCGCCCCAGTTGATCGTAATTTCACAGGAACCAAGCCAGACCTGCCTGGAATGTTTTTAGATTTTTCTGCATCCGTTACTTTCTTCAATCCCTGTCAGTTGTGTTCAGAAAGAATGTCAATTTTTTTACCATAATGATACTTTGCCAATCTCTCCCTCCCCCCCCCCCCCTCCCCTTTGAAAAAAAAAGAAAAAAACACACATGCATATGATCGAATATTTCATGATTTGATCATATCCAGGATTTTCCCTCGATTGATGTTAAAAAGAAGAGAGAATAACAACACTAGCTAGGATATTTCTTTTTCATTTTTTTTTGTTTTTTGAGGGAGTGGTGGGCTTGTCCTTTACATACCAATCTATTTGATCAAAATGATAGACAAAAAAAGGGTGTCTTCATATTTATTTATTTACCTTCTTTTTGGCATCAAAAACATCATCAACCAGATGAGCAGGATTTGTTTTGTCAACCTGTGACTGCCAGGATCTTGTTGGATGCACCTGTCACATCACATCACTCTTTTTCTTTTTAAATCGCATTGCTTACAGCCCCATTTCTAATGCAAGCGTATTGAAAACGTGTTGGAAAGAACATAGTAATGAAAGATAGCTCATAATCTCCTGTAAACTGCCTTGCGTTCCAATTTTTATGGTAAATTTTTTTATTATTCTTCCTATAAGGTTCTTAAAAACACACATCTTCTCTTGTACAAAAATATTTCCACACACCTTGGAGGTGGGCCAATTGGTTTGCTTTCAGGAAACTCAGGTTTCTTGACTTTGGGTGCCAGTGTTTATTTTTTTTTTCTGCAGGTGGCGGAGCGCTTTCCACTGGGGGGTCTTTTACCAAGAAGAAAAATATTTCTTAATAGATCGAAATACATGATGTATAATAATTGTGCATTGCATTTTCCGATTAAAAAACATTGTAAATGTAATTTAAATTGTATTTTTTCATATACATCTTTCTTCCAGCCCATAAAAGTGTAAGTGCTAAAACTATCAGAACAAAGAGTCTTGTAGAGAAGGAGAGCAAAAAAATCCTTATTCGTTTCTGATATGGTATGTATTTATTAGTTTTATTCTAAGAAAACCAAGAGTTCTTTAAAAAGAAAACCCACCAGCAACAAAGAATCATAAGAAAAAAAACGAGAAGAAGATTTACCTGAGCCAAGGGAGCACATACGTGGACTTTCCCAAAATCATGCTCTTGATGGCATTCACCCATTCCACATGACTGACATCCGTCACCCAAATTCCTTCAAGATTTTGTTCGAATCAAATTCGGCGGACTGGATGCTTTGCTTGATGTGAAGGGGCTTCTCTGAAAATGTTCCTTTTTTGGGGGGTCATTTTTCTGCCGAAAAGGGAAACACTCCCAACTAGGAAAGCAAAACAGAAAAAACACAACCTTCAACAATCAATTATATCAAGACGGGATTGACATGTCAATCATGCAAGAAAACATTAACAAGAAAACGACATGCTGTCAGTCACATGGAAGACACCGGGAAAATAATAAAAAAATAAAATAAAATTATGCAGTGTATAGTCACGCAAACACATGGGATGGCTTCAAGAGCAGATTGGGTCTATGACATAAAAATCGACGATTAAATTGGGTGCTGGATTTGTGGTAGGCATGGGATGGTGAGTCGGTGAGATGTCGCGACGGCTGCGGCTACTGTCGACGTTCAAAAACGTATTCTTCATTTGACGCTGCACAAGAATGCAACCAAACTCGTTGCTGAGAAATAAAAATTGGATCGATGCTGCGCTCCTCGTAAAATGTCACAGAAAAAGAAGAAAGGTCGTTCTTTCCCAAAACGATAAAGCCCACATGTACCTAGCCTCCCCCCACTTGGCCCCCGATCGCGCCGCCGCCGCCGCCCCACCAAAAAGATCGAATCTTCACATCAAACCGGGCATGCTTGTTTTTTTTTTTCAATCCGCTCTTTGTTTGTGGGTTCGTGGGAGGAGCTCACCTTTCAGCCTCCTCCTTACCCCCGGCATGGCGCCCGATCGAGAAAATCTGACCCCTGGGAAAGAACTTCTTTGAAAGCGTTCAACCATCGTGTAATACTCGGCATGCTTGTGGCGTAATGACCGCTCCGACACCTCATTCAAGCTCGACCTTATGTGGTGGGCTGAAAGGTTTTCGTTTTGGTTTCAAATCTTCTGGTGGCGCTTCTTTGATTTGGGTGAGAACACATGGCAGTCCTTTTTGGCGTTACGATGAAATCACTATGGGAAGTTGCCCTCTGTGCGATGTATTTTGCTACATCGCACGCAAACCCATCCATCCCGTGTGGCGTCAATTTTACATCGCACAGCTGTGCGACAAAGGTGGACCGTTTACGCGATGTATGGCTGTGCGATGTCCCCAGCGGTGACGACTTTTTGTTGTTACATCGCACAGAATACATCGCACACAGTACATCGCACACAATTGTTCCAACATCGCAGGAAGCATTGTGTCCATCGTGTAAACGGTCCAACTTTGTCGCACACAAGCCACTCCAGCCCAGTTTCTGATGATGCATCGCACACAATCGTTTCAACATCGCAGGAAGCATTGTGTCCATCGTGTAAACGGTCCAACTTTGTCGCACACAAGCCACTCCAGCCCAGTTTCTGATAATACATCGCACACAATCGTTTCAACATCGCAGGCAGCATCGTGTACATCGTGTAAACGGTCCAACTCTGTCGCACACAAGCCACTCCAGCCCAGTTTCTGATAATACACTGCACACAATTGTTTCAACATCGCAGGAAGCATCATGTCCATCGTGTAAACGGTCCAACTTTGTCGCACAGGATCAATCTAAGCGATGGTAGCAAAGATCACCACGTTGTTTCGAATGATGGATGCGATGTTGAACGTATTCTCTGCGACGTTGCATCATGGATCTTTTCCTGTGCGATGTGCGTGAATATGTGTGCGATGCTGGAAAAGGTCTGTGCGATGTGATTATGATTGTGCGAGACCGCAAACATATCCTGGGCGATGTACTTGTGATAATGGAGCTTTTCCTGGGCGATGTGATTACGGTTTTATGAGATTTCAGAGACATGCTGTGCGATACGAATGTGATTGCGTGACAGGAGGAAAGACATGCTGTAAGATATGAATATTACATGATAAATTCCACACCAAAATAATCAGAAATTTGGTTTAAAATTGTCTTGGTTCTCCATCAATATCACATGTTTCTGTTCTCCCTATTCTTCCTCTTTTTTTTCCTTCTGGTTAAAAACATAGCACCTATGGCCTGACTTTAGGTTCTGCCGATTGCAGCCACATACCAAATCGAAATGAAGCCCTGTTCATAAACCCACAAACTCCATTGTTATTTCTTGCTTTCAGTTCCAAAAAAAACAAAACGATAACAGGGCTCATACATCTCCTCAAAACTTCCCCTGTCTTTCTAAACCGTCCAAATTATCATGGAGGTTGCAGAAATGTAGGCGGCCACCATTTGGGAAAGGATCAGCAGCCTGCAGCCGTATTGAATCAATTTGTAGTGCTTGAGTTCCAACAAACAGTGCTCCCGCAATCCTCCAAGACAGACACCAGGGAAGCCTCGAAATTGGGTTTCCCCAGTTCAGCATGATTGTCGAAAGATGCCGCGAAATTGGTCTGCAGTCGTTTGGAATTCTTTATTAGCGAATCAGGAGTGGAAAAAAAAAGAAAAGAGAGAGGCGCAGAAAACAGGCTGGAATGCCCATGCAGCACAGCCCATCCACTGTGCAAAGGAGTGATAGGCACCCACCAATTCTACAAAGAAAACAACCGAGATCCCCATTCAGAAAAAGTATAGTATAATTTAAGCAAAAATAAAGTAAAATAACATATTTATTTATTTATTTTCAAACTGCTCCTCTCTCAACAGGACACCAAATACATCAAAAGCAAAATTCATGCTTTGAAAAAACACGCGGACGATGTTCTCAACCATGTTTATTCGCAAGCCAAGCTATTGGTCGATGCCGGAAAAGCCGACCCCGCAGTGGCAGCTGAGCAGAGAGAAATTCGAAAATACCTCAAGGGGCATTTAAACAATGTCGAAGTCGTTTTGAATCACATTCAAACCTCAGAAGATAAAAACCACCAGCTGACCTACAAAGAATACGAGGCATTGTTAAAAAATTATGTTTTTTTTTCTCGTTTCTTTTTTTTTTTGTTTCTTTTTTTCCTTAGGGGGAAAATAAACCTCGATATGTGATGGCTTTCAGCATTCATTCACTTTTTACTCATTAAATATCTTGGTTTTTTTTCCTGTTTTCCCATATCTGATGCAGCAGAGGGAAGAAGGGGGGAGGCTGGTCTGTGCGGACGTATTTCAAACAGGTATCAAGGTGGATATGATGCGTGTCGCTTCTGAAAATGCAGACAGAGGAAAGAAAAAAGGGACAGGAAAAAATAGAAAAAAAAAATTGGAGATGGACATGAACGGGAAAAAAAAATTGTTGCATGAGTGGGGTAGAGAAAACTGACTGGAATTCTCAGTTAGGAAATTGAAAACCATGTCATGCATATACTCAACTCTAAACAAAGAAGGAAAAGAAGGTTGCCTATCAACAAAATTCCAGTACAGACCCAAACCCCATTTATTTGTTCGTGCTTGGAGGGGATGTCGCACTTCGAACTTTTCTCGTTGAACTTTCCGATGGTCCTCTGCATTTCTCAAACGCTGGCCGGCTTTCGTTGGAGGTCTGCCTTTCCCGAGCAGCTCTGGCCCAAAGCAAATGCTTCTCTGTTTTGAGACTTTCGGCTATCAGCGCATTGAAAAGAAGCTGCAAGGGAAAAAAAAGAAAACGATAAAATACGCAACACTCAAAACCTCACAGCCGTCAAACAATGCTCTTGCTCCGCACCGCCAATGAAAACCTGGCAGAGGGAGTGCAATAAAGTGTAAGCGCCGCAAAAGGAGACCTGCGGAAACTCCCATCAATGGCACTAGCAGCGTTTTTTCCCCGCAGCGAATCGCGAAGTTTTGAATGCGACAAGTAAATCCCGTGAAAAAACTCGGAAAGGTGCACGAAAAATTGAGTTACATCGCACAGATGTCAACCGCTTTCTGTGCAATGTCGACTTTTTCATCCAAGAGCGGCGCCGACGACTATCACGAAGAGTGTCTCAGAGAGGGACCAAAATTTGAGAGGAACTTCTGGGAGTCGAACCCAGTTTTTTCCGATCGTTCCACAGCCATTTTCGACGCGACGAACCATACTTCTGCGTTCGGTCCGAAATTGCGCTTACATCGCACAGAATTCTATACATCGCACAGACGGTGTATTCCCATAGTGAATACTTCAAACCACTCAGTTCCATCATCACTTTTTTGCTGCGCAGCCATCCTGCCTACAAAACCCCACTCTCCCTTCGCTTTGGTCATGAATCTATCCCTGAGAGTTTCAGGTGGTGTATTGCATTCCCATCTTTTTAATTAGCAAGCACTGCGTAAGAAAGAAAGAATCAGCACAATGGCCAAGATCGTTGTCGTTGCTTTGTTTGCGATGCTGGTCCTGGCGTCCGCCAGTTCTTCCCGTCTCGGTAAATAACCCACGGTCGACTTCTGGCTTAGATTTGGTTTCAAATGCTGCGTACTGGCGATTGAATTTCTTTTTCTTTTCCCTGCAGACTTTGATGACGCGCCTCATGGTAAGAATTCGAACCGCACTTCCCGTATATTTATGTGACCGCACATTGGGACTCCTTGACTCAACTCACCCTATTTTTTTTTTCCAGTGAGCCGTGACCTGCTTGGCTGGGGTCGGTGGAGCTACGGCGGTGGCGGTGGAGGAGGTGGCGGAGGAGGAGGTGGAGGCGGCGGCGGTGGTGGTGGAGGAGGAGGAGGCGGTGGAGGAGGAGGCGGAGGTGGCAGAAAGTGTAAGTACTTGATGTGGTTTGTTTTCAGACTTTGACGGTTTGGATTGAGTTGTACACGATGGCCTGGTGATTGGAGGTTCTTAATGAAGTGACTGGTTCGTAGTGGTTGGCTGGAGAAGCTGGAGAAGCGGCGGCGGTGGCGGTGGTGGTGGTGGAGGTGGTGGCGGCGGCGGTGGAGGTGGCGGAGGAGGTGGTGGAGGCGGCGGTGGTGGTGGCGGCGGCGGCGGCGGCGGTTGCTGGTGGTGTGGCAAGTAATTGCTTGCCTGATTCTCAACAGGGTTGTGGGCATTATTGAGTACAAGAAACTGGGTTCCATCGTGAGAGAGTATCATACTCCTTTCGACTGGGCACCAGGCTTAATGTTTTGTTAATGTGAGGAGTTGGGCATCCACTTCTATAATTATGATTAGGTCAGCAGTGAGGTCTGCTCTTTGGACTATGGCACAATTAATCTAGGAATCAATAAATCTACTTCGTGTATTTGGTACTTCTTATTTCTCCATACTTTGTATTTTGTACTTAATTCTCCAGGTGTCTGAGAAACTTTTTGGTTTTTGTATATATGTTGCACCAGGGTTACCTTGAGGGTTACCTGGCTTCTAGATTTTGAACAAACTTGCAGCTGTTGTTTAGGTGGTGTGTGTTTTGGGACCCCAACTCTTTGGTTCTATATGAATACGTTGTTTGGATTATTATAATATCTTTGGAGGAGTCTTCAGTGAATCAGCTCCTCAGTGGCGAATGTAATATATGAACATTGCTGGACTACATATTTTCTTCTATGAACCTGTGGGGTCCCATAACCTGGAGCCTTCGAGAGTTCGTGCAAAAATCATTCGAATAACTCCCCACAAGATTGCCTGCAGTCGTTCAAGCAAGCCTTTTTTTCCAGTCGATTAGTTTCTTGGGACTCGGCTTGTAGAGCCATTCACCCAACAATCCAAGTATGACATTCAATAGGTGTTTCTTGCAAGACTGTGTTCCAGGAGGAGTGATTTTTTTCTGAAAATCCCCCAAGATTTAGATGTCACAATACAATCAATGGTTTTTTCTAACTACAGTTGTGGATACCAATAGCAAGAGGAAAGAAGGAAGAGGAATCGTTCGCGGTACCGAACCAGTGCTCCTATTGCACACATATTCAGACTATATATAATCAGCTTCGGTTGTGTCCACATGTGCTGCAAATTTTTTTTTTGCTGTTTTTGCACCGCGGAGATGGCTGTCGTTGCTTTTGCCTGCTTGCACTTGGACATCCACATGACTGAAATCGATCAAACGAGGATTTGGTGGATTTTGGAGGAAAAATAGGACGGTGGTTTATGAAACTTAGAAAAAAGAATAGACGTTTGTTAAAGAACAATCAAGAGTATGTACCTTTGAGTGGGGAAAAGGATGCAGAAAATTGTGATAGAAAATTGGAACTGGATACTTTTTCCAGTTGGGCTATGGAGTCTGTTTTTTTCAATAGCCAATAATTACATTCAGGCAAAAAAGAGGCCATCACCCCCCCCATAATTCAAGAAAGATTCAAACCTAGACACCATGGAAAGAATCCACCCAAAAAGCTTCCTGAGTTTGTCTTACAACCTCTTTTTCTTTGTTGACCAAACATAGGGAAGTGTGCTATGATATGACACTGAGAGGGTTCGAATCCGCTTCAGAAGCGACGCATTTCGTGAAATTGAATCAAGCTGTCCCATCGGAAACACACAGCAAAATCTTCAAAACGACCCACGGCGCCCTCCACAGCAACAAATTATTCGTTGCGAATTTCAGCAGTGTATTCGCTTGATAAAAATCAGGGTGCTTGCTTTCTTATTTTTTTTGCGAAAAGGATAGGGCTGCGTTTACCAAAACACGATTGCAATGCATTCCGTTGCTGTGATTGTCGCATGTCTCGCTCTAGGATCCTGCTGCTGGGCGGAAGCCCGAGCAGCTGCAGGTGCACCTTTTTTTTTAAAGCAGTTGTCTTTGTGCCGCTCGTGTGTGTGGGAAGCCCGTCTTCGTGTTTTTCTTTTCGAGATCCCTGAAGGGGGACGCTCCACAACACTGTTTTGAACGAATTGCGTGACGTTTTGTTCTGACCATTACAGGTCAAGATGGTGATTTGAGTGGATTCGGCGGGATGCGCAGTCTCAAACAAGGTGTGCAGTGCCGTCAAGTAACAAATTTTATGATTTATTGTGAGATTTTCCACTTGTTTATTTTCTGCAGAAATGACAAAAATCCAAAATTCCTGCTGATAGATTGCTGAGGCTCCAGCCTTGGGTGGCTGTGTTTTTTGTCTGTGTGTTGGAATTATTCTCAGCAGGTGTCGATGATAATTTGTTGAGATTGTTTGTGAATAGGGAACGCATGTGGGAATTTTGATTTCAAGTTCAACACCGATTTTCCTTCTGGAACTCCCATGAACAATGGAGCAGAGGCCATCACTGCAAACAGCGACGAATGCTGTGCTCTCTGCACCAACACTGATGGTGAGGAATTTTTTTTTTTCTCGGCTGCTCAGGGCCTGAGATCGATTATTTTGATTAAATGGTTTTATTTTTAGTTTTTTTTTTTTCAGCAAATCTGGAAGGAACTGTTTATGTGACCAGGCTTTTTTCCCATGTCTATTTTTTTTTCTCTCTTTTTGTATCAAAGGGATTTGTCTGTGTTTTTTTTTGTATCGAAGGGATTTGTGTGTGTGTGTGTGTGTGTGTGTTTTTGTATCAAAGGGATTTATTTTTTCCTTTTGTAAGGAAGGGATGTTGGATGATCGAATTTTTGTTTGTAGGATGTAAGACATGGACCAGGATCAAAAAGAATACCCGACACAACAGGAGAGGGGAATGCTGGCTGAGGGACCATACTCCAGCACAAAAATCTTGCAACCATTGCGACAGTGGAACTGTAAAGGATGTCAATGGTAGGGTTCTGCCCTTTTATTATTGTTATTAAATATAATAATTCGACACAGCAAAATTTCTGATGAAAATTGAAAATCAATTAGATTATTAGACCTCAGCTGCTCGATTGCCTTGTTGAGGACTTCCTAATCATTGCTGTGAAGGGTTTTAAGTTTGGGTTTTAAGTTTTTTGGTGCTTTTAAATTCCAGATTTCCTGGATGATTGCGAGAAGAAGGGGAGGGAGGCTGGAAGTTTTGCAGTGAGGGGTGCTTGCAGCACTCTGACTTCATTATGCCCACCTCCCACTGAAGAAGACAAAACAGATTTTCAAGCTAGAACCTCTGCACAACTCCGTGAGCAAACCAAACAAATCAAAAGATGTCACTGATTATCAAAACGAATTTTGTCTTTCTTTTGTGAATGATGAGTTGATAACTTTACATTTGAAAGTTGATATGTGTCTGTGGATGCTTTCTTTTAATGGGTTTGAATTTTTATTTGTAATATATACAAATACTCTAGACTTGGAGGCTGACAAATTTTGACCTCCCTCATGGAAAAAACCTGCATAAAGAATTATCAAAGAATCATATCAGCAGCTGGTTCACCTTGTGTGTGTGTTTTGTTACCTCCTTTTCAGAGATTTCAGGTGTTGCCGAACGCACCTGCAAAGTTTTGTTCGAAAACCAGTGCCAGTCGGCTGCTTTTGACGCAGTGTCGAACGATGCGGTCTGCAATGACATCTTGACTTATGGCCCAGGGGGTGGTGGTGTTGAGTCTTGCCCTGATTTCAGTGCAGCCCTCACGATTTTTGAATCCCAACTGGAAAAGCTTTGTGAATCTGAGGAGTGATCCATTTGAGGGGGAAAAGACACCCCTTTTTTTTAAAGAGAAAAATGGACATCTGTACTTTTAAGGGGAAGAGAAAGGCCTTTCATGAACACATGTTGTTGTTATGATGAACATATGTATCACAAAGGGGAAGGAAAACTGATTTGTTTGCAAGATTCAACGAGTGCAGGAATTAAATTTGTAAGGAAGTGATCGATCGGAAATGAACCAAGTGTGTGGAGGGTGGAATTGATGATCCCTCAGGGGGTCGGTTGTTGTTGTTTCTGGAACCCACAGATAATTAGGGGCCTGGAAACAGGATTGTAACGATCTGGACACGGCGTGGTAACACACGTAATTTGGGCGTCCTCCCAGTCTGCCCTATGTGTCCGACTGGTAACACACGTAATTTGGGGCTTCTCCCAGTACGTCTGATCCATCAAATCAAAGCACACGCCCGACGCGAATGCTGTCGCCGCCGCACTCTCACACCTGCTTACCAAAGCTTACGTGCGAACTCTGAAAGCACCCCGCTGACGACGCTGTGTCAGTTCGAGCATGGAATTTTTTTTTTTGTCTGTTTTGGAGCTTTGGGAATTCAAACGAATGGACAAACATCATATTCAAAAAGCTCATGAGGGTGATCGAGCTGCCAGGAGCAATTTTCATTCCAACCTGATCTGAAATGAAACACAAATTAAAAAATAATCAACTAATGCATTTCAATCTGTCACTTTCAATCTGTCACTGTTAAAATTTTGTATAAGACAGCGTAGAACTCACTCCCAGTCGCCCACGTAAGTCTCACAGAGCCTTGGGTTATGTCTGTTTGCGTTCTGAGTTCTTCGATCATGAAGAAAGGTAAAGAAAGGTGCTTTCCTAACTGTAGAGTCAACACGTGTCAATGGTGTTGCTGAGATGTCGACATCCACAAAAGTGATCACGGGTGTTTTTCGTTTGGTCGACAGGCAACGAAAACAAGCAGACAAGGACGGAAGCCTCGATATCTCGACATATCGAGAGAATCCGGTCCAAAGCACTTCAAAACCGTTCCAGCGACAAGAAGGTTAAGCCGAAACCCCTTCAAAAGTGTTCAAGCGACAGAAAGGTTAAGCTGAAACCGGTCGCTCCGAAGATCCTCGAGGATATAACGAACAAGGGGGCTATCAACAGGACAAGTAAGGAAAGGGATCACATAAAGGCTTTCACACCTCACACATTCAATGGCGGCACATTCACCACCCTTCCAACATGCTTGCAGGATCTGATACAACACTGGAGCCTGCTCCCAAGGAGATGGTCAGGGAGGCAGCGGCGATCCAGCAACACGTGGAGCGCATCTCCACGCCGTCGGAAACGGGGTCCTTGGAACTGGGCCTAAATCAATCTTTTTCGTTAAGGTTTCTACAACCGATGGGACGATTTATGCGCACGTTGAGGGCTCGGCCTCAGAACTCTGCCCAGATGTTGGAAAAGAGTGAGGTGGTGGTTAACGACACGAGGATCAGGGTTTCTGTGGAGCGACACACCCAAAGGATCAGGGGCAGAGGCGAGAATTTGGATGTCTGTGTGCGGAAGAGACCCAAGGAAACTGTCGTCACAGGTGAAGTGGTGTGAGTTTTCGTTGAATCAGTTCTTTGTTTATGAGGGCTGTTCCATAAGTTCGCAACTCAACCTTTTTTTCTGAATTTTGATATGAAATTTGGCACACGTTATGTTATATAAGTTTCAGCCAGGCCCTCAAAATTTCGTGTAATTTGACGCGTTAGTGTCAACGTTACAAACAAAACAAAACAGTCGACTCCATAGTTCAGTCAGAAATAGCATTGCAGAGCTCCAAGGGGAATCGTTTACCAAGGGAGCTAAAGCGACGAAAACCCACAAAAAACTAAAAAACCACTTTTAAAGAGCGTAAATATTGTTGCTGCGAAATATCGAAGTCATATTGAAACTTTAAGAGTTGTGGAGAAAGCACAAAAGATGCCCCAGGGTTTGACAGACTTTCAGATTTTTGAGAATGTGATCAAATCCTTGCCTTACTCATGAAAAATTAATTAAAAAAATGTTGGAGACATGGCCAACAGGCTAAATTAAGGTTTGGATACGATCCATGATCTGTTACTGTTACTGTTACTTGAGAAATTAGGAATCTTAGGAGTCTCTTCAAAATGCAAAATGGGTCCAACAATGCACCAGCCCAGATTTTGCAAGTCAGAATGGGAACAGGGCCTCTTGTAGCTTTGAATTGGTTCCCCAACCCCCCAAAATCGCTCGACTTTTTCTTGTCAGGGGCTTAGATCTGTCTTCTCTTTTGCTGTGGGGGTGACAAATCTAGCCTCATCTTTCATCCACTTCCTCAATCTATTATTCCCCCCCCCCCTTAAAAACAGGGCCACGGGGTCGCGAATCGCGATTCTCTCAAAGAAATTGGCGCACTTCAATAATACTAAAAAAATACAAAGCACGGCAACAACAGACCCAAATTAAACGCGAAAAATCGTCTGAGTTAAGTCACGATTCGTCGTTTACTCACAATGTACGAAGCCAATCGGAACAAAACTTTGATGGTGGCTGTGCAATGCTTTTACTGTGCTACAGTTGAAATTTTGTGGCATTTCAGAGGATGCTCCGTGTACTTGCCTAAAAACAAACGAATGATATCTTATTGGCCACATTTTGGTCACTTACTTCACACAATGCACAATGGAAAACGATAGCTGATACGAAAAAATAAGACAACCTGTGACGACACTTGTGAATCGAGTCGCTCGCATGTGGGTCGTGCCAAAGACCGTCTTTGGTCACACAAAGCACCAAGGATGGAGCGACATCACTGCAAGAAACGACGTCCTGTCGCTCACTTTGGTCAAGTTACTTGCAGGATTCAGGGAAGTGGCGGCGATCAAGCTGCACTTCGAGCGCATGTCCACGCAGTCGCAACCGGGATCCTTGGAGAGGTCCCTAAACCAGAGTTTTTCTAGAAGCCTGGTGTTGCCGATGGGTCTCTTTGTCAGGTCTTTAAGGCGTGGCGAGAAAAGCGGAACGACCCCGCAACTGACACAGGTTCAACTTGAAAAGATAAAGTTCATATCTGTGGAGCGACACACCGAGCGCATGAGAGGGAGCAGAATGAATGTAAGTGTGACCTAGATACCAATTTTTCATTGTGTGTGGTACTGAATCAGTCGAAAACAAAAGGGTTTGTGTCGTACGATCAGACAGTTGTATCGCACCAACGGACTGTTCTTCTTATCATACGATACAAAACCAGGAACTTGTATCGTATGATAGAATATTTTATATCGCAGGGCCAGATTGATCTCAGCTGTTTGTTTCATGAACTGGTGGTGTTTTCTGGCAGGTTTGGAATGATACCGAAACTCCAAGTGGACAGAATGGTAGTGGCTGTGGGTGGCTATCATCCATTTTCGAGACAGGATCAGAGGTCTCTGGAGCCGACCAAAGTACACCTACTTTGGTGAGAGCAACAACAACAGTTGATAAATTTACTGTCCTTTTTTTTCTCCAACTAAATTACTGTATACACATCTTTCGACACTTGCTTAGATGTTTCAAAGCTGAATCAACTTGGCTTTAAAAAAACTCGGGTTGAATGAACAAAATCTAAAAGACCTAAGCTACTATCCCATTTTTTTTTGAGATGTAAACAGATCTGATTTTTTTAAATAAAAAAAAACGTTTTTCTTTCCAGGTAGGGAGCATTGAGTGAGGGGTGGCTGGGGGATGGGGGGGGAGGAAATAAAGGGGTCGGCCAAGGTTTTTTTTTTTTTTTCCTCGCCGGCCCAAGGAAGGGGGAGACAAATAGGTTAGGAGGTCTCCACGGCACCCCGCGTTGGTTGGAGCGGGGTGCAACCATCCTCTCCCCCCTTTCCCCGATACTTTTCATCTTTTCAACTTTGGTGGAGGGAACCGACTGGGTCCAAAAGGTTTTTACTAATCCAAACATTCAAGTTTTCCAGTGCTGATAGCTGCAATTAGGTCATATTTTCACTTTGGGTGCCATGCTGCTGAAATATTAGTCAAAAATTGATTTAGGAGAAGTTATTAGTTCCTTTTTTATTTAGGAGAAGAAAAAGACGCAGAGGGACAGAGAGATAGGGCCAACTCTCTTCCGTTGTTTTATTTTCTTGCGTTGATCCTTTCTCAGAGGCTTTAGTGAGCACAACAGCTGAAGAGGATTTTTCTGCACCACTTGTTCAATTAAAACACTGTAAGGATAAAAAGTAAAAGAAAACACAAAAACTCACTCTCTATTGTTTCAATGTCCCCCCATTCCCAGCAAAGATTTTTATTCTTTAAAGCATCCCTCCCACATCAAGAGAGTTTAATCCTTGGGTTCCCCATAACTGCGCACCATATTTAATACACAAAAAAAAGCCTTCACTCTAATGAAATTTTCTTTCCATTTCGCAGTCTGCTCTGTTCGATGCTTCTTGTTGAATTAAAAAAAAACAGAAGGGAGGTAGAGTTTTTCCTTTCTGAAAAACACATGCATATGATTGAATCTTTCATGATTTGATCATACCAGGATTTTCTCTCGACCGCTGTTAAAAAGAAGGAAAGACGAAAAACACTAAGATGTTTTTTTCCTGTTTTTTGTTTGTTTAGGGAGTGGTAGGCTTGTCCTTTACATACCAATCTATTTGATCAAAATGAAACACAAATATTATTTTTTTTTACCTTCTTTTCGGCATCAAAAACATCAGATGAGCAGGATTTGTTTTGTCAACCTGTGGCTTCCAGTATCTTGTTGGGTGCACTTGTCACATCATATCACTCTTTTTCATAATCACATCATTCTTTTTTAAAAAATCACATTGCTTAAAAGCCCCATTTCTAATGCAAGCCTATTGAAAACGTGTTGAAAAGAACACAGTAGTAATGGAAGATTGATTTTATTCTTTCCTTTAAACTGCCTTGTGTTCAATTTTTATGATGAAAAGTTCTATTACTTTTCTTATCAGTTTTTAAAAAACACACATCTTCTCTTGTATAAAAAAAATTTCACACCTGAGGTGGGCCCATTGGTTTGCTTTCAGGAAATTCAGGTTTCTTGACTTTGGGTGCCAGTGTTTATTTTTTTCTCTGCAGGTGGCGGAGCACTTTCCACTGGGGGGTCTTTCACCAAGAAGAAAAATATTTCTTAATAGATCGAAAGACATGATGTATAATAATTGTACATTGTAATTTCCGATAAAAAAAAACATTGTAATTGTAATTTGCATTGTAATTTTTTCGGATTTTGGACATCATATACATCTTTCTTCCAGCCCATGAAAGTGTTGAGTGCTAAAACTATCAGAAAAAAGAGTCTTGTAGAGAAGGAGAGAAAAAATATCCTTATCTGTTTCTGATATGTATTTATTAATTTGTACTCTAAGAAAACCAAGAGTTCTTTAAAAAGAAAACCCACCAACAAAGAATAATAAGAAAAAAAAAAGAAGAAGATTTACCTGAGCCAAGGAATTCTGAAACCGAGATTCCATCTGGATTCCATGTGGGGGCTTTCATGTGATATGTTGAGCAATAGGTGGACTTTCCCAAAATCATGCTCTTGATGGCATTCACCCATTCCACATGACTGACATCCGTCACCCAAAATTCCTTCAAGATGTTTTTGAAATGAGTCTCGGCGAACTGGATGCTTTGCTTGATGTGAAGGGGCGGCTTCTCTGAAAATGTTCCATTTTTGGGGGGTCATTTTTTTGTGGAAAGGGTAAACACTCCCAACTAGGAAAGCAAAACAGAAAAAACAAAACCTTCAACAATCAATTATATTAAGATGGGATTGACATGTCGATAAAACATGCAAGAAAATATTAACAAGAAAACGACATGCTGTCAGTCACATGGAAGACACTGGGAAAATAATAAAAAACAGAATAAAATTATGCAGTGTATAGTCAAGCAAACACATGGGATGGCTTCAAGAGCAGATTGAGTCCATGACATAAAAATCGACGATTAAATTGGGTGCTGGATTTGTGGTAGGCATGGCCCATGGCCCGGGGATGGTGAGTCGATGAAATGTCGCGACGGCTGCGGATACTGCCGACGTTCAAAAACGTATTCTTCCAGCCTTCACTTTGACGCTGCACAAGAATGCAACCAAAAACGCTTTTCGATGGATGGAAACTCGTTGCTGAGAGATAAAAATTGGATCGATGCTGCGCTCCCCATATAATGTCACAGAAAAAGAAGAAAGGTCGTTCTCTCCCAAAACCATAGAGCCCACATGCACCAACCTCTTCATTTCGCCCCCGATCGCACCGCCGCCGCCCACCAAGAAGATCGAATCTTCACATCATGCTTGTTATTTTTTAATTTCAATCCGCTCTTTGTTCGTGGGTTCGTGGGAGGAGCTCACCTTGCAGCCGCCTCCTTGACCTACCCCCAGCATGGCGCTCGATCGAGAAAATCTGACCCCTAAGAAATAAATTCTTTGAAAACGTTCAATTATCGTGTAATACTCGCCATGCTTGTGGCGTAATGACCGCTCCAAGACCTCATCCAAGCTCGACGTGATGTAATTATCTGTGGGTTTCAAATCCAGACGAAAACTTCTGGTGGCGCTTCTTTGATTTGGATGAGAACACATGGCAGTCCTTTTTTGGCGTTACGATGAAATACTTCAAACCACCCAGTTCCATCATCACTTTTTTGCTGCGCAGCCATCCTGCCTATAAAACCCCACTCTCCATTCGCTTTGGTCATGAATCGATCCCTGAGAGTTTCAGGTGGTGCGTTGCATTCCCATCTTTTTAATTAGCAAGCACTGCGCAAGAAAGAAAGAATCAGCACAATGGCCAAGATCGTTGTCGTTGCTTTGTTTGCGATGCTGGCCCTGGCCTCCGCCAGTTCTTCCCGTCTCGGTAAATAACCCACGCTCGACTTCTGGCCTTTTTTTGGTTTTAAATGCTGAGTACTGGCGATTGATATTTTTTCCCTTTTCCCTGCAGACTTCGATGACGCGCCTCATGGTAAGAATTCGAACCGCACATTCCGTATCTTTTTGTGACCCCGCCCCACATTGGGACTCCTTGACTCAACTCACCCTAATTTTTTTCAGTGAGCCGTGGCCTGCTTGGCTGGGGTCGGTGGAGCTACGGCGGTGGTGGTGGAGGAGGTGGTGGCGGCGGCGGCGGCGGCGGCGGTGGCGGCGGCGGCGGTGGTGGTGGTGGCGGAGGAGGAGGCGGCGGTGGAGGAGGAGGCGGAGGTGGCAGAAAGTGTAAGTACTTAATGTGGTTTGTTTTCAGACTTTGACGGTTTGGATTGTATTGTACACGATGGGCTAGTGATCAGCGGTGCTTAATGAAGTGACTGGTTCGTAGTGGTTGGCTGGAGAGGCGGCGGCGGAGGTGGAGGCGGAGGCGGAGGTGGTGGTGGTGGTGGAGGAGGCGGCGGTGGTTGCAAGTGGTGGTGGGGGTGGTGCAAGTAATTGCTTGCCTGATTCACAACAGGGTTGTATGCATTTTTGAGTACAAGAAACTGGGTTCCATCGTGAGAGAGATCTAGAATTATACTCCTTTCGACTGGGCACCAGGCTTAATACTTTGTTAATGTGAGGAGTTGGGCATCCACTTTATTAATATGATTAGGTTTCAGCAGCGAGGTCTGCTCTTTGGACTATGGAACATTTGATTTAGGTATGATCAATAAATCTACTTTTTGTATTTGGTACTTTTTTCTCCAGGTTTTTCAGGAACTTTTTGGTTTTGTATATATATTTGTGACCAACAAATGGGTGCGCCTGGCAGGCGATGGGCCCTCACAGCCCTGCAGCACTGTGTTTGTCTGCAGTCTGGCGGCTGTAGTGGCTGTTGTAGCTGTTGCAGTGGTGGAAACGGAGTCGAAACCCAAGGAATACACGTTCAAACGAAGTCTTTTACAAAGCCAATCGGCTGTGCTTCTAGCAAGAACAGTCTCAACCAGAATGGGAACCTAACCCTAACCCACAGCACTGCCCTTTATATCCTAGGTTCTTCCTAGGCATCAGTCACCTCAACCCCTATGGATCAACCTATTCCAACACTACCCTAGTCTTCTCTGATCCCTTTGGAACCTTGACTAAGCCCTTTGTCACTAGATCAATCCATTCCCCTTCGTAACCGTTATAACTGACTACCGCAGTACTGCTCAAGTGGCAGTTTCTCCTAAACCAGCAGTCCTGCCAGCGTCTGTTTCGGCTAAACTGTCCCAGTGTTTCCTACCCACTTTCTCTTACAGTTCTGCCTTTTCTATCCTTTTCCTAGAGCTGTTTCTGGCATGGGCTGTTTCCACAAGACCCTTCGCCTGCTCTTGACCCTCAAAATGAAGGTTACAGCTGTGACCTTCCCCTCCCCGGAAAGCCTTGTGTCCCACAAGGGCGACCACACTGCTATCGCGTAAGGGGTTAGTCTTTTTTTTTTTTTTTTTCTTTCACTATTTCCATACGCAAAGAAACTGATCACTGTTTCTTTATTCATCACCAAACAGACTACCAAACAAAGAAACACTCTATACATCAAAGAATTCACAGCGAACACAAAGGAAACACCAAAACTGTTTCCGTTCCAGTTATATCAAACCCCCCAGAAAAACCCAGGAAACACTTCACTGTTTCCTTCTCAACACTCCCACACACAAAAACAAAACAAAGTCCTTCCAAGGAAAAACCCTTCCCCCACTGTTTCTTTTCTTACTTTTGCACTACTTCGGCCAGGAACCACTGGCTCACCTCAGCACTCGCTTTTGTCCGCAGGGATCCTGCCATCACCCATTTCGTGAAGTAGTCCACCGCCACTACTAGATAATGAAAGCCCTCCGTGCTCTCCTCTAGTGTTACTAGATCAATCCCTAGTCGTTGCCACGGCCGCAGTGGGATATGCTGGCGCAGTGGAACTTTCACCTTCGGCATTTTCTCACTCTTCATACAGGCAGCACATCCTCGCCTGCCTTTTCTCGACTCTTCTCTCATTGCTGGCCACCAGTACTTCTCTGCTACCAAAGTCTGGAGCCTCAAACCGCTTGCATGACTGTGGCGAAGGTGCACCTTTCTGACCACATCCGCGCGTTTCTCTGGTTCAGGCACAATTTTCCAACATCCTTGTTTGTCCTTGAACTCCAACTGTTTCTCATCCGCACTCCAGCGGTATCTCTTTGCCTTTCTCAACACTCTCTTTCGACTCGATTTGCTCGCTTCTTTCTCCCATTTCTTCCTGTCCTGCAGCATTTCCATCAACTCCGTATCCTTCCATGGATCCATTTTCCACTTTTTCCAGTCCACCACCCTTTCTTTCTTAGAAAAGCACGAAAATTTGGGTCTGCAGTCCCTCCTCTTCAAGCTGATGTCTCCTAGCATCCGGGTCGTGTCCCTTTTACAGGGAGTTGGCCAACTATTTCCTGGAAAAAAAGGGAATCTAGATCAGAGATCTCAATTCATGGTTGGAGAACGGTGGCACCGATGGAAACATTGTGCTCCTGCGGCACTGGTAATCGTGATAGGGCGTCAGCATTGCCGTTAGCTTTTCCTGGGCGGTACTGAATGGTGAAATCAAACTCCTGAAGTCGCAGTGCCCAGTGAAGTAGTCGTCCGGACAAGCGGGTGCCAGTCATCAACCATTGCAGCGCCCGTTGATCCGTTTGCAGAGTGAACTCCCTTCCATAGATGTAAGGGCGAAAGTAAGTACATGCCCACACCACTGCCAAACATTCACCATCGACAGCAGAGTAATTCTTCTCCGCAGCGCTGAGTGACTTGCTTGCATAAGCGACGACTCTCTCCACTCCATCATCATCCTTCTGGCTCAGTACTGCTCCAATAGCTTGGTTGCTCCAGTCAGTCTGCAAAATGTAAGGCTTGTCCGGCTGTGGTGGCATCAGCACTGGTTCTGCCACAATCCTCTCCTTGAGCGTTTGGAAAGCTTTCTCCTGAGCTTCTCCCCATTTGAATACCGTATCCTTCTTGAGCAATTCATTCAGCGGTGCTGCAATTCTCGCATAATCGCGCACGAAACGCCGATAGTAAGACGTTAGGCCTAGGAAAGACCTCAGGGTTGTCACGTTGATTGGCGGCACTTGCAAAGAAACACTGGAAGTCTTCCTTGGGTTCATCCGTATCTGGTTCTTCCCCACGATGTGTCCCAAGTACAGCAGTTCCCGGAAGCCGAAGTCGGACTTCCGCGGACTGATGCGAAGGTTAGCTTCGCGGAGGCGGCTCAGTACTTCCTTCAGGAGACGCTGATGCTCTTCCCAAGTGGTCGCGTGTATCACAATGTCGTCCAAATATACAATTACTCCCTTCCATAGCAGTGGTCCCAACACCTTGTTCATCATCCTCTGGAATGTAGCCGGAGCATTGCTGAGGCCGAATGGCATCACCACGAACTCGTAGAGTCCTTCCTGGGTAGTAAACGCCGTCTTCTCCGCAGCAGTAGTGCTCATCCGAACTTGCCAGTATCCCGAGCGAAGGTCCAGAGCCGTGAAGTACTTCGACTCTGCGAATTGGTTCAGTGCATCCTCGATCCGTGGTAGCGGAAACATGTCCCGGGTGTAACCACAAATAGGGTAACCTTGACCGCTGGGGTCACCCCTGCAGCCGTACTTAACGGTGGTGATGGCGTTTCTGCAGAACGGGAACGGCGGAAGTGGGGACAGCCCCTCTTGAGGTTGATCACACGGCCTTTGCAAGGCACCTTACTCAGGACTCTTCACACAAGCTTTCTTACAACAATCAATAAAGGTCCAAACTCGAATAAACACAAAAACCTCACCCAGAATGTCCAATAACCTAAGATCAGCCATTAAATAGGCTGCCGCCTGACTCACCCTAGTCCCACTGATCACCTAGGATCCCACCTACTGATGGGGACTACCTAACCTATCAAGCCTAGCTGATCTTCCTAACCTCCCTCAATCCCTTCCCTTAGTCTCTACCCCTAGGACCGTCCAACCTCGTCATTTCCGCAGCTGGACTGCTACTTTCCAGACTGTGGCTGGACTGTCCTAACTACCCCTCCTCTACCCGATAGCACTCTGGCCTTGGCCAGTGTGACGAAAACGGTGGAGGCGACGTGGTTTGGGGTTACAGCTGTAACCACTCCCCTCCTCCCTGAACTTTTGTCCCCAAAAGTTTTAACATCCTCTCCCCTCTTTTCTGAACTGTTTCTGTGTCTAGACTTCCATTTTCAAGATAACTGGGGTCAGAACTGTTGGAGAAGTGGTGAATAGAAAGACCTAACTGCCTATTCAACCACTAAGTCCGCAGATGCAGTGTCCCCAGTACTACAGAACAAGTGCTAAGTGTCAGTATGTTGGGATCCAAAATAAAAGTTTTTTTTTTTTTTTTCAATCATCACTTTCTGCACAACAGGAAAAATGTCTGTTAACCTTGATAACACAAGCACAACACAATCCACAGCTGTTCTGTCAGCTTGTTCACTTCATCCCTAGAAATACTGAGCAACCTGCCTTCTCAACCAGTAGGCTTGTTCTTGTTTTTTTTTTTTCTCAGGTCCAATAACCAGAGGTTTCTGTTTGTTTATTCCCCCCCCCCCCCCCCTTTTTCATGCCTTCCCCCAAAAAGATACCTAACCCATCAGACACCCACTCCTGCCACAGTGTTTTACTGCCTGCCCACTTCAGCAGCAGACAGTCTGATCTCTAACCCTCATAGCAACTTGAAATCATGTATCAAAAAGATTCAAGAAAGAACCCTGACCTCTGAACTCTTACTCTCTCTTCCTCACTTCCTTTTCTTTTCCATTCTTACTGGTCCAATCCAGTTCAGCTACTACTTTTCTTTGAGAAGGCTGTCTCCATAGCCATTCTCATGAAAACCAATAAAACAAAAACAAATAAAAACAATAAAAACAAAAACAAACAGTCACCCCTCCCCCATTTTCCTTCCTTTTTCTTTTTTTTTTTTTTTTTTTTTTTTTTTCACCTTCCCCCCTTTTTAGGCTGTCGGCGGCGGCGGTGGTGGTGGTGGTGGCGGTCCTCCCTGACCTCCGCGACAGTGCTCCGGCGGCTCTCCTCCTGCTGCTGGATCGTCTGGACCTTCGTCTTCTCGGGGCCGCTTGGCTGCGCTGCCTCTCTCCAGGGGGATCTCGTCAGGGAACGGCCGACGGAGCTCGGGGTATCGCCCCCACATCTCCGCCGTCAGCGTGCGCCAGTATGCCGTCGTTGGGAAGTTTCTGGCTTCCGCTTCGCATCGCCAGCAGCGATTTTGGAAGACCTCGTCGGCGGTGATGCCAGGGCGATACTCCGGGATCCATGAAAGGTCCGCCGCCGGGATGTCCCCCAGCGTGAGTTCGCGTCCGCGGCAGAAGAGGTCGGGGCGCCGCAAGGCCACGAGGATGGCCAACACATCCTTGGCACACGCTTTCCAGGATTTTCCAAAGCGGTCTCGCGAGCAGTGTCGGTGGTGCCCGGGTGTGTTAGCAAACTTACAGGCGGTTGGGATGTACGCGTTGGAGCCGGGCGGTTTTGAACAACGGCTGCAACGCGTACCCATCCCTGGGGTGCCGCCGCCGCTGCTCTGGCCGTGCTGTCCCTTTCCATCACCCGGTGCTGTTCCGTCTGGGGGCCCTTCGTCCTCGCCAGTCTCCGTATCCGTTCCTGAAAAATCCAAGACGACCTTCTTGAGCTTCCCTTTTCCTGAGGCGAGTCTAGTGGTTGGGCCCTTCCTTGGCGCTCCTCCCTTCGATGCTGGAGTCCCGCTTTGGCTTAATCCCGGGGTAGTTCCTGTGGGAGTTCCTGCTCCGAACGCGAATGGGGCTTGGACATTCTGGAACATCTGGAAGGGGCGTGGTGGCCGAGGTCCCGCCATGGGTGGAGCTGGTGGTCTGATTGGCCCTGGTGGCAGCAAGACGAGTTGGGAGGCTGGAGGCACTTCCTCCGTCGTTGGGAGTTCAGCTGGTGGATCCTGGGGTCCTGCTTGCTCCGCTTGGTGGGCAAACGGAACTGGATCAGGTTCCTCCACACGAGGCTGTGACACCCTCTCCTCCCATCCTCTCCGGTAATGCATCCCAGGCAGCGGCTGGTGTCCCGCCAACGACCGATCTCTTTCCTCCCTCTGCACCTCCGCCCATTCCTGAGCCGACAGTGGCTGTGGATGTGGTGGGCTTCCTGGGATCACATCAGCTGGAGCTGGGGGTTCATCTTCTGGTGTTGTTGGCTGCTCCTCCCCCACTTTCTCCCCAGTCCCTGCTTCACTCCCAACCAATCCTGAGCCTTCCCCCACTGTGGTTTCCTCATGCTGCCCTCCTCCTGTGGCTGCTGTTGTTGCTGTAGCTGCTGTTGCTGCTGTTGATCCCTCCAGACCTCCTTGTCCAGGCTGATGGAGTGGCTGTTCTCCTGTTAATGTTGCTGTAGCTTCCTCCAAGTCTTCTGGACCCAACTGAGGAGGTGGCTTTCCTCCTTCCCCAATGTCCCCAGCCTTGAGGTTTTTCACCGTTTTCTTTCGTGGGTGGCTGCTTCGGGGGTGTAGCGATCCTTTTTCCTTCCCCGTCAGTTCCGCGATTCGATCCTTCTGGCGATCCAAGAGGTCCGCCATCTTCTTCATCCGCCTCCGTTGTTGCTCCCATTGATTCCACGGCACCATGTCGCAGGTAGCCTGCGACCCCTGATCCCGCTGCTCTTCTTCGTCGGTTTGGGTGGCAACATTCTGGGTTTCCGGCTGGGTCATATGGCTCGCAAGGATCGCCGCAAAGTACGCGGCCACTGCATCCATTTGCAGCTCCACCGGCAGATTTCGGAAGGTGGCCGGGAGTTCTACTGGTGGAGGTTGTGATGGCCCGGCTGCTGGTAAGGCGATCTCCACCATGGGCTCGCTGACCAACTCCTCCACTGTCTCCTCCTCCTGCAATCCATATTCCGCCTCCAAATCTGCTGTATCGAGGCTGCCGGATTCAGCCATGGGTGTGTCGTCATTTCCTTGCCCTGGTTGATTTCCGCCACCCCCTTGCGATGACCCACTGCCCCCTCGCTCTGGCTGATCGCCGCCACCCTCACGTGCGCCACCGATTGGCCCTACTCCGCCTCCGCCACTACTCAACACGCCGCATATGATGGCCAGGAAACATACGAATCGGAACATGGTCGCTGGGCTCTCGAAAAGTGCAAATTCGTCTAACAATTCGCCGCCGCTGTCGGGTTTTTCTGCACTTCCGCCACGAGACTCCTCCACGTCCGTCCTCTCAATGAGGCGACACTGTACCCTGTCCACAGTCCATGCATCCCTTGGGGTCTGACCCACCTTTACCAAGTCCCCACGTAATTCCTGGACCATCCATGGCCCCTGATTGAATTCCATCTCCTTGGGGTGGTAGGGGAACCGAGTTGAGCACAACATCACCATGTCCCCTACTTTCAGTTCTGCTGGAGCTTTACCCCGCCTGATCGTCTCCCAGAGGTGCCCCAGCTGCTGTTTGACCCTTGCTTTCTGCAAGGCTCTGGCAATACTCCCCTCCTGAGCTTTCCTCTCCTCATTCATAAACCTCAGGGTGACCTGGCGCTGCAGCTCCACTGCATCTGCCCGGCGTAACTCCCCTCGCAATTCTGCTAAGCGTTCATTTCGTTTGGTTTTGGTGGAAAACTCCCGGAAAAACAATGCCTTGGCGGGGCTGAGTCCGGTGGAGGTGTGTTCCCTGGTGTTGATAGCATAAATCACCTCCTGCAGTTTCTCCGGCCATTGGGGCGTGATCCCGCCGCCACACTCCCTCCGCAATAGTTGTTGTATCTCCCGGTTCATTCTTTCGACCAGCCCATTGGTCTCCGGGTGGTATGGGCGTCCTTTCCTCAACTGGACTCCCCACTGCTGTAGAAGTTCTGCCACCTCTCCTTCGAATTCACTCCCGTTGTCTGTGATGATGGAGGCGGGCGGTCCATATGGATGGAACACCGAGGCCTTCAGCCACGCCGCCACCGCAGAACTCCTCTTACTCGTTAATGCCCCGGCGATCGTCCACTTGGTGAAGTAGTCTACCATGACTATCACATATTTTTCTCCCGTTCCGGTGGTGGGCAGGGTGATCAAGTCCATACCCAGTCTCTCCCAGGCTCTTAACGGTATATGCTGCCTTAATGGGTGTCGTTCCTTAGGCGCTTTCTGACTTCTTCTGCAGCTGTGGCACGTCTGCCACACTTGTTCTACCTCTTTCCTTATATATGGCCACCAGTATCTCTGCTGCACTTTCTGGCACAATCCTCTGCCGCCGATGTGCGCATTTTCTCTGTGGACTTTTCGGACCACAGTTGGCCTTTGCTCCTCTTTTGGCACCTCTAGCCATTCTCCTTGTTTACTCAAGCACTTGAGTGGGTGTAGATCTCCTCCCACCCATCGATATCTCTGACCCCTTTTTCGCACCCTCGCTTTTGCTCGTTTCTCAGCGGGTAATGCCGTTGTTTTCAAGAATTCCATCAGTTCCGCATCCGCCCATGGATCCATTCTCCTTTGACCTCCTCCTTTGATCACGGCAGCAACTGTGGCAAATCACGAAGTCCGAACGGTCACGGTGTTCCACGCTACTTTTTCGGGGTTCGTGTGGCCTTGCCTTCAGTCTAGAAGTACCCCCATTGGACCAACAATGGTTCCTCTTTTTCCAGCCATGATCTTGAGATCCCCGGAAGATCCTTATGGACGAAGTGCTGTGGATCCACTGACTATCGGATGATCCAGTGGAACTGGAAGCCTGGTCAGTGCATCCGCATTCGCATTGCTTTTTCCAGCGCGGAACTCAATCCTGAAATCAAACTCCTGTAGGCGGAGTGCCCACCTCATCAGTTTTCCCGTCAGTTTAGTACCTGTCATCAACCACTGTAATGCCCGCTGGTCTGTCTGCAGCACAAATTCCGTGCCATAGATGTATGGCCTGAATAGGGTGCAAGCCCATACCACTGCCAGGCACTCCCCCTCCACTACCGAATAGTTCTTCTCCGCTGGGTTGAGTCTTTTGCTGGCATAGGCTACCACATGCTCTCTCCCTTGCTCATCCTTCTGGCAGAGTACTGCCCCCACAGCCTGGCTGCTCCAGTCTGTCTGCAGAGTGTATGGTAGGTGTGGCTGTGGTGGAGCCAGGACTGGTTGATCGGTTATGCTTTTCTTCAGCCTCTCAAATGCTTGTTGTTGTCGTTCCCTCCATTCAAATGGCACATCCTTCTTCAACAACTCCGTCAGAGGTGCAGCGATCCTTGCATAGTCGCGCACAAATCTCCTGTAGTAAGAAGTAAGGCCAAGGAAGGACCTCAGAGTAGACACATCCACCGGTGGCTCCTGCAGCTCCACTGTGGCTACCTTCTTCGGATTCATCTTGATTTCCCCTTTTCCCACGATGTGGCCCAAGTAGAGTAGCTCCTCAAACCCGAAGTCCGATTTCCTCGGGCTGATCCTCAGGTTGGCCTCCTTCAGCCGCTGCAGCACCTCTGCCAAGATCTCCTGATGCTTTTCCCAAGTCTCCGCATAGATGATGATATCATCCAAATACACGATCACCCCCTTCCACAGCATAGGTCCCAGTACCTCGTTCATCATCCTTTGGAATGTCGCTGGGGCGTTACTGAGCCCGAAGGGCATCACCACGAACTCATACAGCCCCTCCTGTGTGATGAAGGCCGTTTTCTCCGCGGAGGCAGTGCTCATCCTGACCTGCCAATACCCTGATCTCAAATCCAAAGCGGTGAAGAACTTGGCCTCCGAGAACTGGTTGATCGCATCCTCTATCCTCGGGAGAGGAAAGCTATCTCGGGTGGTCACCTTGTTGAGCTTGCGGTAATCAACACAGAACCGCACCGACCCATCTGGCTTTGGAACCAAGACGATCGGTGAGGCCCACGGGGACTTTGACTTCCGCACCACTCCATCCAGGAGCATCCTCGCCACCTCCGATTTGACTACCTGGTTCTCCGCAAAACTGAACCGGTAGGGATTCTGCCTGATGGGGGGATGATCTCCGGTGGGGATCTCGTGGTATAAAATGTTGGTTTGCCCGACTTGATCCGAGGACCAAGCACAGGCATCGGGGTACTGCTGCAGAAGCTCCAGCAGCTCTTTTCTTTGGTGGGGGGTAAGATGGGGACTAATTTTCAGTTCTTCCAGTTTTTCTCTAAGTGACACCTTTTTCTCTTCCCTTTCCTTTTCTGTGGCAAACGTTTTATTTTCTACATCAGAAGTCCCAAGGGGAACCACCCCTGCCCAAATCTGATTTTCCTGCAGCTGAACTGCTGCCTGTCCCATTTCCCTCAACCCAAACCTTTCTTTTCTTTCTCCTTTTTCTTTTCTTTCCTCTTCTTTTTCTGTTTCTTTGGCTTTCCTTTCCCTTGAATTTTCTTTTCCCTTTTTTTCTTTTTCTTCTCCCATTCCCTCCCTCATAAGGATTTCTGCCTCCACTGTTCTGCTATGGTTTAAGCATTGCATGGCCCATGAGTCCGGCCACAGACTCCTGGCCCTTTCTACTTCTTCCGTTTGGCGTTGCATTCTCGCTTCCTGCTCCTTGATCCTCCTGCCTGCTCGACGCCACTGTTCTCGTTTACCCGCACGCTTGCCACGCCGCCCTCTTCCCCTTTTCCCTTTATTCCCCTTTGTGGGACCGAACCACCTCCGCCACCCCTTCAGGTGTCGCCTGTAACCCCAAACCACGTCGCCTCCACCGATTTCGTCACATTGGCCAAGGCCAGAGTGCTATCGGGTAGAGGAGGGGTAGTTAGGACAGTCCAGCCACAGTCTGGAAGTAGCAGTCCAGCTGCGGAAATGGCTAGGTTGGACGGTCCTAGGGGTAGACTAAGGGAAGGGATTGAGGGAGGTTAGGAAGATCAGCTAGGTTTGATAGGTTAGGTAGTCCCCATCAGTAGGTGGGATCCTAGGTGATCAGTGGGACTAGGGTGAGTCAGGCGGCAGCCTATTTAATGGCTGATCTTAGGTTATTGGACATTCTGGGTGGGGCTTTTGTGTTTATTCGGGTTTGGACCCTTTATTGATTGTTGTAAGAAAGCTTGTGTGAAGAGTCCTGAGTAAGGAGCCTTGCAAAGGCCGTGTGATCAAGTACAAGAGGGGCTGTCCCCACTTCCGCCGTTCCCGTTCTGCAGAAACGCCATCACAACCGTTAAGTACGGCTGCAGGGGTGACCCCAGCGGTCAAGGGTACCCTATTTGTTGGTTTCGGAGCCAGGGTGCGCACACTTTTGAGCTGTGCTGCAGCAGGCGTGCTACACATTCTGGAAAAACGTGCAGGAAGGCAGTCTGGACGATCAGGAGTTAAAGGCGGCTGGCTTTCGCCTGCGCCTATACCATTGGCAGGAACGGGAACAGGTTGCAGAGGAAGTAGCTTATAGACCACCCCTGACAATACACCCTGAGTTTATCGGACCCATACCTGCCATATTTGAGGACGAGTGGGTTGCTGTGTGGTGCCATCGTTTCCGCGCGAAGAGTTTTTGGTGGATATATCAGAGTGTACTCACAGGCCTGTTAACCAAGGAAGAGGGGGACTCACAAACTCGTGAGCTGTTCAGTAACGACTTATCTGGTCTTTTCAAGCTAGCCCGAGACAGAGCGCGTGATCACGAGGTCTCACGGCTGTTCTGGGGAGAGCACGAGGCAGCACGGCTGGGTACAGAGCGAGTGGAAGAACGAGTATCGGAGGAACTGCAAAAAGCCGAGCAGCAGTGGAAAACGAAGTTCCTCAAGGGTCTTGAAGACGAGTACCACCAAAGAACGGGGGGAGACGCCGAGGGATCACGCCCGGCAAGCAGAAATTCCCCAGATCTGAGTGGCGGCGCAGGAGAAGTTGGAGGAGTTGGAGAACCTGAGGAAAAACCGGACAGCGAGATCAGTGAAGAGAGCCTTGGTGGCAGCGCGGAGACAGTGCACGACGAGACTGAGCAAGGCGGCGCGAGAGAGCAGCCCAGGGTTGAGTCGGAGGACGAGGAAAGAGAGAGCCACGAAGACTTTCCCCGTGATTGGGAAGCCGAGGTTGTTGTAGAAGAAGTCGGAGTCGAACCTGTTGAAGAAGGAGCCTCGGAAGGAGATCTTGTTGGAGCCACTGACCAAGAGGAAGCCGAGGTTGTTGTGGAAGAAGTCGAAGTCGAACCTGTTGAAGAAGGAGCCTCCGAAGGAGATCTTGTTGGAGCCACTGACCAAGAGGAAGCCGAGGTTGTTGTGGAAGAAGTCGAAGTCGAACCCGTTGAAGAAGGAGCCTCCGAAGGAGATCTTGTTGGAGCCACTGACCAAGAGGAAGCCGAGGTTGTTGTGGAAGAAGTCGAAGTCGAACCTGTTGAAGAAGGAGCCTCCGAAGGAGATCTTGTTGGAGCCACTGACCAAGAGGAAGCCGAGGTTGTTGTGGAAGAAGTCGAAGTCGAACCCGTTGAAGAAGGAGCCTCCGAAGGAGATCTTGTTGGAGCCACTGACCAAGAGGAAGCCGAGGTTGTTGTGGAAGAAGTCGGAGTCGAACCTGTTGAAGAAGGAGCCTCTGAAGGAGATCTTGTTGGAGCCACTGACCAAGAGGAAGCCGAGGTTGTTGTGGAAGAAGTCGAAGTCGAACCTGTTGAAGAAGGAGCCTCCGAAGGAGATCTTGTTGGAGCCACTGACCAAGAGGAAGCCGAGGTTGTTGTGGAAGAAGTCGAAGTCGAACCTGTTGAAGAAGGAGCCTCCGAAGGAGATCTTGTTGGAGCCACTGACCAAGAGGAAGCCGAGGTTGTTGTGGAAGAAGTCGAAGTCGAACCTGTTGAAGAAGGAGCCTCCGCCGAAGGAGATCTTGTTGGAGCCACTGACCAAGAGGAAGCCGAGGTTGTTGTGGAAGAAGTCGGAGTCGAACCTGTTGGAGAAGGAGCCTCTGAAGGAGATCTTGTTGGAGCCACTGACCAAGAGGAAGCCGAGGTTGTTGTGGAAGAAGTCGGAGTCGAACCTGTTGAAGAAGGAGCCTCTGAAGGAGATCTTGTTGGAACCACTGACCACGAGGAAGCCGGTGTTGAACCAGTTGAGGAAGGAGGAAGTGCGGCCGTTCCAGGGAGTAGCGGAGAGACCAACGGAGCGGGATCAGGCGGAGGAACTGAGTACCACAGCGCCGCTAGTTGGGCGGAAGGAAGAGCCTATCGTATCGAGCCAGGGTTTCCAGAGGACCCTTCTGAGCCATCGAGTACCACTTCAGACGAGGAAGAGTCCCACGAAGGAGAAGGCGAAAGAGAGTCGACCTCCAGTTCTGGGGAAGGATCGTTACCCCCAGATCAGCCCCCGCTGAACCCATTTTTTGCCTTTGACGAAGAAGAAGGCGAGAGTGGATCATCCTCCAGTGCTGAAGAAGAACCGTTACCGGACCAGCCCCCGCTGAACCCATTTGCCTTTGAGGTTGGACTTCCCTATCTCCAACCACCAGTCCCCCCTGTTCCTCCACCCGTTCCACCTGTACCACCTGGTCCACCACCAGTCCCTCCACCACCTCCTCCACCACCTCCTCCACCACACCCACCAGGCGGAGTCGGTGCCATGGCCCACCCCAGAGGACCTCCAAACAGGCTGATCAACAGTCAGTTAACAGCCTTCACTGGGGCAGAGAAGGAAGATGTGGCCACCTGGATACGGTCATACGAGATTCTCGCCACAGGCTCAGGATGGAGTGTACCACCAGCGGTGCCGGACCATGAGGATCAGAGAATTGAGAGACTCGTCCTGTATACGACGGGGAAAGCGCGATCATGGGTGGACAATTGGACGGCCAGACACCCTACACATGTGGGAGGGCTGCCGAACCCAGAAAGGACATGGCAGGAGTTACAAATGGGCATGTTGGCAAGGTTTGGAGTGGCGCCAGCGACGTTGGTGGCCCGTATCTTGGAACGGAAACAAAAGAATGACGAAACTGTGGGGGAATACGCTTCTGCACTCTCCCAGATGCAGCAACAACTCAATGCGAGTCGAGCCCCAGGCAGTCCCGCCGTGGCCGACGAACTTCTACTGCAATTGTTTAAGAACGGAGTGCGGGAGGATCTTGCCCCCATCCTGCTGGGTTTTACAGGAGATACCCTGGATGAAGCAGTGGCAAGAGCCAGACAGATCGAAGAGAGACAAGTGCGGCCGGGGCCAAAGCGAAAGACAACGATCAACACACTGGAGGAACTGCAGGACCAAGCAGTGATGGAGCCAGTCCTGGCGGAAGTAAATATTATGGATCAGCGGGTGAACGAACAAATCGAGAATTTGAGGAAGGAGGTGCGCGAACACCAAACCACCACGGACTCGCGACTCAGAGGAGTGGAGCAGCATGTGAGAACCTCTGGGCAGCAGTTTGGCGAACTCAAAAGTATGATCTCCACTCTATCAGGAATGGTGGCGGATGTGAGACAGCCTAATGTGCCAGAGCCAGGAGGAGGGAACTATGGAAACACTGGGGGTACCGGAGCAAACCAAGTGCCAATCAATGGAGGCAGAGGGCAAGGGGCCTACAGAGGCAATGGCTGGGGAAATGGAGGAGGCAGAGGACGGGGAACTCGGAACAATGGCAATGGAGGAAGAGGCTGGGGAGGAGGGCGTTATGATGTGAACAAAGTCAGATGTTGGCACTGCTCGCGCCTTGGCCATTATGCCAGCCAGTGTCCTGAACATTTAAACTTCTTCCAGGCGGAAATGGGGGACCACCTGGTGATGGACTTTGAGCAAACGGACCCTGGGGCAACCACCACAGAAGGACCCGAGGAGGTTCTGGCACCAATCTGGTACTCTGAAATGGATATTGACCACGGAGGCTTGGACGGGGACCAGGGAGGCAGTGGAGGAACCCCCATGGACACGAGCCCAATACCTTCAGAACCTCGAGCAGATGCTGGGGAGGAAGTTGTGATGGAGGAACCAAAGAAGGAACCAGAACCCCCACGGGAGCCGGAGGAGAAGACAAAGTCTGTGCCTGAACCAGAAGATGTGCCAAGGCCACGAGATGAGCCACAAGGATCGAGACCGGTTATGTTACCACCTATGTTATCTCCACCCATGCGGCCACCGTCCCCACGGAATACCATGACCAAGAAAAAGAAAATGGGGAAAAAGACGGCGGGGGAGCCAAAAGAGAAGAGAATGTTTACGGCGGCAGAGGCCAAAAAGTTTGTGGAGGGTCTGATGACGGAGGTTCCAGTGGCGAGTCTGTGCCAGCACCACCCGGAGTTGATCGATGCATGGTTGAAGGCACTGAGGGTGCCCATGGCTAAAGTACCTGCAATCACTACTGTGGAGGGAGTGGGCAAGCCCAGCCCATATGCAGTCACTACCGCCACAGCCAAGATCATGGAGACCAAGGTACCAGGGGCCATCATTGATACGGGGGCGAGTGCTTGTGTGATATCGGCCCAACTCCTAGCACGGACAGGGTTGACCCACCTGATGGAGGCACCGAAGGGGAGGTACAGGGATTGCAATGGCGAGACTAGGCAAGCTCTGGGGTACATCCCTGCCCTGCCCATCGCCCTTGGACAATGCAAACAGATCGTACCGTGCCATGTAGTGGAGAACGAACATCTATCCCTGATCATTGGGACCCCGTGGTTGGTGGATACCGGTACAGAGATCCACTTTGGTTTCAAGCGGCTCACTCCGTGTGTGGCTGGACGGCGAGTAGGTCACGTACCCATCGAGTTCCTTCACACAACGACGCCTGAGAGTGCTGCAGTCGTCGCAGTTTACCAAACCCTCCGATCGATCGAAGAAACGAGCGCCGCCCCAGAACCGCCAGCAGCCCCCACTGGAAAGCAGCCACAGCAGGATTCAATGACGAGCCAGACGCCACCGGGGGAACGCCGACCAGATGGGTTTATCCAGCCCTACCTCTACGTTCCTCAACCCCCTCCTCTGTGGGTCACCAAGCGCCAGAAGGCAGTGCTGCAGGAGTGCTGCGCTATTCGGCGGGGAAAGGGGATGAGTGAGGCGGCGGCCACACATCTGTATCACCAAGAGGCAGAAATACTGGACACCAGGGGGAGGCACCACGGAGGGACAAAGAGGGAGTTCAAAAAGATCCACGACGAAAGGTTGAGATGCGAGGGAGAACCGAGAAAAAGGGATGCTATCACAAGGGAGTATTTCCGAAGGTGCGACGCTGTGACGAGCGCACAGAGGGAGGAGTCGGAGGAGATGTTGGGGCACTTCCGCAGGGAGGCCCAGAGGTGGAGGCCAGTGGAGGGTGGCGAGACTGGAGGGGGGACCTCCACAGCAGCCGCAGCTGGCGGGGAGGGGAGGAGTGAGCCACCAAGGGTGGTGAGCTACGACTCCTCGGATTTTTAAGTGGGCCGGCCACCGACGTCCTTCTTCGGCGACACCTGAAGGGGTGGCGGAGGTGGTTCGGTCCCACAAAGGGGAATAAAGGGAAAAGGGGAAGAGGGCGGCGTGGCAAGCGTGCGGGTAAACGAGAACAGTGGCGTCGAGCAGGCAGGAGGATCAAGGAGCAGGAAGCAAGAATGCAACGCCAAACGGAAGAAGTAGAGAGGGCCAGGAGTCTGTGGCCGGACTCATGGGCCAAGCAATGCTTAAACCATAGCAGAACAGTGGAGGCAGAAATCCTTATGAGGGAGGGAATGGGAGAAGAAAAAGAAAAAAAGGGAAAAGAAAATTCAAGGGAAAGGAAAGCCAAAGAAACAGAAAAAGAAGAGGAAAGAAAAGAAAAAGGAGAAAGAAAAGAAAGGTTTGGGTTGAGGGAAATGGGACAGGCAGCAGTTCAGCTGCAGGAAAATCAGATTTGGGCAGGGGTGGTTCCCCTTGGGACTTCTGATGTAGAAAATAAAACGTTTGCCACAGAAAAGGAAAGGGAAGAGAAAAAGGTGTCACTTAGAGAAAAACTGGAAGAACTGAAAATTAGTCCCCATCTTACCCCCCACCAAAGAAAAGAGCTGCTGGAGCTTCTGCAGCAGTACCCCGATGCCTGTGCTTGGTCCTCGGATCAAGTCGGGCAAACCAACATTTTATACCACGAGATCCCCACCGGAGATCATCCCCCCATCAGGCAGAATCCCTACCGGTTCAGTTTTGCGGAGAACCAGGTAGTCAAATCGGAGGTGGCGAGGATGCTCCTGGATGGAGTGGTGCGGAAGTCAAAGTCCCCGTGGGCCTCACCGATCGTCTTGGTTCCAAAGCCAGATGGGTCGGTGCGGTTCTGTGTTGATTACCGCAAGCTCAACAAGGTGACCACCCGAGATAGCTTTCCTCTCCCGAGGATAGAGGATGCGATCAACCAGTTCTCGGAGGCCAAGTTCTTCACCGCTTTGGATTTGAGATCAGGGTATTGGCAGGTCAGGATGAGCACTGCCTCCGCGGAGAAAACGGCCTTCATCACACAGGAGGGGCTGTATGAGTTCGTGGTGATGCCCTTCGGGCTCAGTAACGCCCCAGCGACATTCCAAAGGATGATGAACGAGGTACTGGGACCTATGCTGTGGAAGGGGGTGATCGTGTATTTGGATGATATCATCATCTATGCGGAGACTTGGGAAAAGCATCAGGAGATCTTGGCAGAGGTGCTGCAGCGGCTGAAGGAGGCCAACCTGAGGATCAGCCCGAGGAAATCGGACTTCGGGTTTGAGGAGCTACTCTACTTGGGCCACATCGTGGGAAAAGGGGAAATCAAGATGAATCCGAAGAAGGTAGCCACAGTGGAGCTGCAGGAGCCACCGGTGGATGTGTCTACTCTGAGGTCCTTCCTTGGCCTTACTTCTTACTACAGGAGATTTGTGCGCGACTATGCAAGGATCGCTGCACCTCTGACGGAGTTGTTGAAGAAGGATGTGCCATTTGAATGGAGGGAACGACAACAACAAGCATTTGAGAGGCTGAAGAAAAGCATAACCGATCAACCAGTCCTGGCTCCACCACAGCCACACCTACCATACACTCTGCAGACAGACTGGAGCAGCCAGGCTGTGGGGGCAGTACTCTGCCAGAAGGATGAGCAAGGGAGAGAGCATGTGGTAGCCTATGCCAGCAAAAGACTCAACCCAGCGGAGAGGAACTATTCGGTAGTGGAGGGGGAGTGCCTGGCAGTGGTATGGGCTTGCACCCTATTCAGGCCATACATCTATGGCACAGAATTTGTGCTGCAGACAGACCAGCGGGCATTACAGTGGTTGATGACAGGTACTAAACTGACGGGAAAACTGATGAGGTGGGCACTCCGCCTACAGGAGTTTGATTTCAGGATTGAGTTCCGCGCTGGAAAAAGCAATGCGAATGCGGATGCACTGACCAGGCTTCCAGTTCCACTGGATCATCCGATAGTCAGTGGATCCACAGCACTTCGTCCATAAGGATCTTCCGGGGATCTCAAGATCATGGCTGGAAAAAGAGGAACCATTGTTGGTCCAATGGGGGTACTTCTAGACTGAAGGCAAGGCCACACGAACCCCGAAAAAGTAGCGTGGAACACCGTGACCGTTCGGACTTCGTGATTTGCCACAGTTGCTGCCGTGATCAAAGGAGGAGGTCAAAGGAGAATGGATCCATGGGCGGATGCGGAACTGATGGAATTCTTGAAAACAACGGCATTACCCGCTGAGAAACAAGCAAAAGCGAGGGTGCGAAAAAGGGGTCAGAGATATCGATGGGTGGGAGGAGATCTACACCCACTCAAGTGCTTGAGTAAACAAGGAGAATGGCTAGAGGTGCCAAAAGAGGAGCAAAGGCCAACTGTGGTCCGAAAAGTCCACAGAGAAAATGCGCACATCGGCGGCAGAGGATTGTGCCAGAAAGTGCAGCAGAGATACTGGTGGCCATATATAAGGAAAGAGGTAGAACAAGTGTGGCAGACGTGCCACAGCTGCAGAAGAAGTCAGAAAGCGCCTAAGGAACGACACCCATTAAGGCAGCATATACCGTTAAGAGCCTGGGAGAGACTGGGTATGGACTTGATCACCCTGCCCACCACCGGAACGGGAGAAAAATATGTGATAGTCATGGTAGACTACTTCACCAAGTGGACGATCGCCGGGGCATTAACGAGTAAGAGGAGTTCTGCGGTGGCGGCGTGGCTGAAGGCCTCGGTGTTCCATCCATATGGACCGCCCGCCTCCATCATCACAGACAACGGGAGTGAATTCGAAGGAGAGGTGGCAGAACTTCTACAGCAGTGGGGAGTCCAGTTGAGGAAAGGACGCCCATACCACCCGGAGACCAATGGGCTGGTCGAAAGAATGAACCGGGAGATACAACAACTATTGCGGAGGGAGTGTGGCGGCGGGATCACGCCCCAATGGCCGGAGAAACTGCAGGAGGTGATTTATGCTATCAACACCAGGGAACACACCTCCACCGGACTCAGCCCCGCCAAGGCATTGTTTTTCCGGGAGTTTTCCACCAAAACCAAACGAAATGAACGCTTAGCAGAATTGCGAGGGGAGTTACGCCGGGCAGATGCAGTGGAGCTGCAGCGCCAGGTCACCCTGAGGTTTATGAATGAGGAGAGGAAAGCTCAGGAGGGGAGTCTTGCCAGAGCCTTGCAGAAAGCAAGGGTCAAACAGCAGCTGGGGCACCTCTGGGAGACGATCAGGCGGGGTAAAGCTCCAGCAGAACTGCAAGTAGGGGACATGGTGATGTTGTGCTCAACTCGGTTCCCCTACCACCCCAAGGAGATGGAATTTAATCAGGGGCCATGGATGGTCCAGGAATTACGTGGGGATTTGGTAAAGGTGGGTCAGACCCCAAGGGATGCATGGACTGTGGACAGGGTACAGTGTCGCCTCATTGAGAGGACGGACGTGGAGGAGTCTCGTGGCGGAAGTGCAGAAAACCCCAACAGCGGCGGCGAATTGTTAGACGAATTTGCACTTTTCGAGAGCCCAGCGACCATGTTCCGAATCGTATGTTTCCTGGCCATTATATGTGGCGTGTTGAGTAGTGGCGGAGGCGGAGTAGGGCCAATCGGTGGCGCACGTGAGGGTAGCGGCGATCAGCCAGAGCGAGGGGGCAGTGGATCATCGCAAAGGGGTGGCGGAAATCAACCAGGGCAAGGAAATGACGACACACCCATGGCTGAATCCGGCAGCCTCGATACAGCAGATTTGGAGGCGGAATATGGATTGCAGGAGGAGGAGACAGTGGAGGAGTTGGTCAGCGAGCCCATGGAGGAGATCGCCTTTCCAGCAGCCGGGCCATCCCAACCTCCACCAGTAGAACTCCCGGCCACCTTCCGAAATCTGCCGGTAGAGCAGCAAATTGACGCCGTGGCGGCATACTTTGCGGCGATCCTTGCGAGCCATATGACCCAGCCGGAAACCCAGAATGTTGCCACCCAAACCGACGAAGAAGAGCAGCGGGATCAGGGGTCGCAGGCTACCTGCGACATGGTGCCGTGGAATCAATGGGAGCAACAACGGAGGCGGATGAAGAAGATGGCGGACCTCTTGGATCGCCAGAAGGATCGGATCGCGGAACTGACGGGGAAGGAAAAAGGATCGCTACACCCCCGAAGCAGCCACCCACGAAAGAAAACGGTGAAAAGCCTCAAGGCTGGGGACATTGGGGAAGGAGGAAAGCCACCTCCTCAGTTGGGTCCAGAAGACTTGGAGGAAGCTACAGCAACATTAACAGGAGAACAGCCACTCCATCAGCCTGGACAAGGAGGTCTGGAGGGATCAACAGCAGCAACAGCAGCCACAGCAGCAACAGCAGCCACAGGAGGGGGGCAGCATGAGGAAACCACAGTGGGGGAAGGCTCAGGATTGGTTGGGAGTGAAGCAGGGACTGGGGAGAAAGTGGGGGAGGAGCAGCCAACAACACCAGAGGATGAACCCCCAGCTCCAGCTGATGTGATCCCAGGAAGCCCACCACATCCACAGCCACTGTCGGCTCAGGAATGGGCGGAGGTGCAGAGGGAGGAAAGAGATCGATCGTTGGCGGGACACCAGCCGCTGCCTGGGATGCATTACCGGAGAGGATGGGAGGAGAGGGTGTCACAGCCTCGTGTGGAGGAACCTGATCCAGTTCCGTTTGCCCACCAAGCGGAGCAAGCAGGACCCCAGGATCCACCAGCTGAACTCCCAACGACGGAGGAAGTGCCTCCAGCCTCCCAACTCGTCTTGCTGCCACCAGGGCCAATCAGACCACCAGCTCCACCCATGGCGGGACCTCGGCCACCACGCCCCTTCCAGATGTTCCAGAATGTCCAAGCCCCATTCGCGTTCGGAGCAGGAACTCCCACAGGAACTACCCCGGGATTAAGCCAAAGCGGGACTCCAGCATCGAAGGGAGGAGCGCCAAGGAAGGGCCCAACCACTAGACTCGCCTCAGGAAAAGGGAAGCTCAAGAAGGTCGTCTTGGATTTTTCAGGAACGGATACGGAGACTGGCGAGGACGAAGGGCCCCCAGACGGAACAGCACCGGGTGATGGAAAGGGACAGCACGGCCAGAGCAGCGGCGGCGGCACTCCAGGGATGGGTACGCGTTGCAGCCGTTGTTCAAAACCGCCCGGCTCCAACGCGTACATCCCAACCGCCTGTAAGTTTGCTAACACACCCGGGCACCACCGACACTGCTCGCGAGACCGCTTTGGGAAATCCTGGAAAGCGTGTGCCAAGGATGTGTTGGCCATCCTCGTGGCCTTGCGGCGCCCCGACCTCTTCTGCCGCGGACGCGAACTCACGCTGGGGGACATCCCGGCGGCGGACCTTTCATGGATCCCGGAGTATCGCCCTGGCATCACCGCCGACGAGGTCTTCCAAAATCGCTGCTGGCGATGCGAAGCAGAAGCCCGAAACTTCCCGACGACGGCATACTGGCGCACGCTGACGGCGGAGATGTGGGGGCGATACCCCGAGCTCCGTCGGCCGTTCCCTGACGAGATCCCCCTGGAGAGAGGCAACGCAGCCAAGCGGCCCCGAGAAGACGAAGGTCCAGACGATCCAGCAGCGGGAGGAGAGCCGCCGGAGCACTGTCGCGGAGGTCAGGGAGGACCGCCACCACCACCACCGCCGCCGCCGACAGCCTAAAAAGGGGGAAGGTGAAAAAAAAAAAGGGAAGGAAAATGGGGGGGGGGGGCGACTGTTTGTTTTTGTTTTATTGTTTTATTTGTTTTTGTTTTATTGGTTTTCATGAGAATGGCTATGGAGACAGCCTTCTCAAAGAAAAGTAGTAGCTGAACTGGGTTGGACCAGTAAGAATGGAAAAGAAAAGGAAGTGAGAGAGAGAGAGAGTAAGAGTCCAGAGTTCAGGGCTCTCTTTTTGATGACTTTTTGTTTTTGCTTTTATTGTTTTTGTTTTTGTTTTATTGGTTTTCATGAGAATGGCTATAGAGACAGCCTTCTCAAAGAAAAGTAGTAGCTGAACTGGATTGGACCAGTAAGAATGGAAAAGAAAAGGAAGTGAGGAAGAGAGAGTAAGAGTTCCGAGTTCAGGGTTCTCTCTTAAATCTTTTTGATACATGATTTCAAGTTGCTATGAGGGTTAGAGAACAGACTGTCTGCTGCTGAAGTGGGCAGGCAGTAAAACACTGTGGCAGGAGTGGGTGTCTGATGGGTTAGATATCTTTTTGGGGGAAGGCATGAAAAAGGGGGGGGGGGGGGGGGAAATAAAAAAACAAAAACAAATGGTTATTGGACCTGAAAAAGAAAAAAAAAAAAAAAAAGAGAACAAGCCTACTGGTTGAGAAGGCAGGTTGCTCAGTATTTCTAGGGATGAAGTGAACAAGCTGACAGAACAGCTGTGGATTGTGTTGTGCTTGTGTTATCAAGGTTAACAGACATTTTTCCTATTGTGTAGAAAGTAATAATCAGAAAAAAAAAAAAAAAAAAAAAAAAACTTTTATTTTGGATCCCAACATACTGACCCTTAGCATTTGTTCTATAGTACTGGGGACACTGCATCTGTGGACTTAGTGGTTGAATAGGCAGTTAGGTCTTTCTATTCACCACTTCTCCAACAGTTCTGACCCCAGCTATCTTGAAAATGGAAGTCTAGACACAGAAACAGTTCAGAAAAGAGGGGAGGGGATGTTAAAACTTTTGGGGACAAAAGTTCAGGGAGGAGGGGAGTGGTTACAGCTGTAACCCCAAACCACGTCGCCTCCACCGATTTCGTCACATTGGCCAAGGCCAGAGTGCTATCGGGTAGAGGAGGGGTAGTTAGGACAGTCCAGCCACAGTCTGGAAGTAGCAGTCCAGCTGCGGAAATGGCTAGGTTGGACGGTCCTAGGGGTAGACTAAGGGAAGGGATTGAGGGAGGTTAGGAAGATCAGCTAGGTTTGATAGGTTAGGTAGTCCCCATCAGTAGGTGGGATCCTAGGTGATCAGTGGGACTAGGGTGAGTCAGGCGGCAGCCTATTTAATGGCTGATCTTAGGTTATTGGACATTCTGGGTGGGGCTTTTGTGTTTATTCGGGTTTGGACCCTTTATTGATTGTTGTAAGAAAGCTTGTGTGAAGAGTCCTGAGTAAGGAGCCTTGCAAAGGCCGTGTGATCAAGTACAAGAGGGGCTGTCCCCACTTCCGCCGTTCCCGTTCTGCAGAAACGCCATCACAACCGTTAAGTACGGCTGCAGGGGTGACCCCAGCGGTCAAGGGTACCCTATTTGTGGTTACAGTCGCCGAAGAAGGACGTCGGTGGCCGGCCCACTTAAAAATCCGAGGAGTCGTAGCTCACCACCCTTGGTGGCTCACTCCTCCCCTCCCCGCCAGCTGCGGCTGCTGTGGAGGTCCCCCCTCCAGTCTCGCCACCCTCCACTGGCCTCCACCTCTGGGCCTCCCTGCGGAAGTGCCCCAACATCTCCTCCGACTCCTCCCTCTGTGCGCTCGTCACAGCGTCGCACCGTCGGAAATACTCCCTTGTGATAGCATCCCTTTTTCTCGGTTCTCCCTCGCATCTCAACCTTTCGTCATGGATCTTTTTGAACTCCCTCTTTGTCCCTCCGTGGTGCCTCCCCCTGGTGTCCAGTATTTCTGCCTCTTGGTGATACAGATGTGTGGCCGCCGCCTCACTCATCCCCTTTCCCCGCCGAATAGCGCAGCACTCCTGCAGCACTGCCTTCTGGCGCTTGGTGACCCACAGAGGAGGGGGTTGAGGAACGTAGAGGTAGGGCTGGATAAACCCATCTGGTCGGCGTTCCCCCGGTGGCGTCTGGCTCGTCATTGAATCCTGCTGTGGCTGCTTTCCAGTGGGGGCTGCTGGCGGTTCTGGGGCGGCGCTCGTTTCTTCGATCGATCGGAGGGTTTGGTAAACTGCGACGACTGCAGCACTCTCAGGCGTCGTTGTGTGAAGGAACTCGATGGGTACGTGACCTACTCGCCGTCCAGCCACACACGGAGTGAGCCGCTTGAAACCAAAGTGGATCTCTGTACCGGTATCCACCAACCACGGGGTCCCAATGATCAGGGATAGATGTTCGTTCTCCACTACATGGCACGGTACGATCTGTTTGCATTGTCCAAGGGCGATGGGCAGGGCAGGGATGTACCCCAGAGCTTGCCTAGTCTCGCCATTGCAATCCCTGTACCTCCCCTTCGGTGCCTCCATCAGGTGGGTCAACCCTGTCCGTGCTAGGAGTTGGGCCGATATCACACAAGCACTCGCCCCCGTATCAATGATGGCCCCTGGTACCTTGGTCTCCATGATCTTGGCTGTGGCGGTAGTGACTGCATATGGGCTGGGCTTGCCCACTCCCTCCACAGTAGTGATTGCAGGTACTTTAGCCATGGGCACCCTCAGTGCCTTCAACCATGCATCGATCAACTCCGGGTGGTGCTGGCACAGACTCGCCACTGGAACCTTCGTCATCAGACCCTCCACAAACTTTTTGGCCTCTGCCGCCGTAAACATTCTCTTCTCTTTTGGCTCCCCCGCCGTCTTTTTCCCCATTTTCTTTTTCTTGGTCATGGTATTCCGTGGGGACGGTGGCCGCATGGGTGGGGATAACATAGGTGGTAACATAACCGGTCTCGATCCTTGTGGCTCATCTCGTGGCCTCGGCACATCTTCTGGTTCAGGCACAGACTTTGTCTTCTCCTCCGGCTCCCGTGGGGGTTCTGGTTCCTTCTTTGGTTCCTCCATCACAATTTCCTCCCCAGCATCTGCTCGAGGTTCTGAAGGTATTGGGCTCGTGTCCATGGGGGTTCCTCCACTGCCTCCCTGGTCCCCGTCCAAGCCTCCGTGGTCAATATCCATTTCAGAGTACCAGATTGGTGCCAGAACCTCCTCGGGTCCTTCTGTGGTGGTTGCCCCAGGGTCCGTTTGCTCAAAGTCCATCACCAGGTGGTCCCCCATTTCCGCCTGGAAGAAGTTTAAATGTTCAGGACACTGGCTGGCATAATGGCCAAGGCGCGAGCAGTGCCAACATCTGACTTTGTTCACATCATAACGCCCTCCTCCCCAGCCTCTTCCTCCATTGCCATTGTTCCGAGTCCCCCGTCCTCTGCCTCCTCCATTTCCCCAGCCATTGCCTCTGTAGGCCCCTTGCCCTCTGCCTCCATTGATTGGCACTTGATTTGCTCCAGTACCCCCAGTGTTTCCATAGTTCCCCCCTCCTGGCTCTGGCACATTAGGCTGTCTCACATCCGCCACCATTCCGGATAGAGTGGAGATCATACTTTTGAGTTCGCCAAACTGCTGCCCGGAGGTTCTCACATGCTGCTCCACTCCTCTGAGCCGCGAGTCCGTAGTGGTTTGGTGTTCGCGCACCTCCTTCCTCAAATTCTCGATTTGTTCGTTCACCCGCTGATCCATAATATTTACTTCCGCCAGGACTGGCTCCATCACTGCTTGGTCCTGCAGTTCCTCCAGTGTGTTGATCGTTGTCTTTCGCTTTGGCCCCGGCCGCACTTGTCTCTCTTCGATCTGTCTGGCTCTTGCCACTGCTTCATCCAGGGTATCTCCTGTAAAACCCAGCAGGATGGGGGCAAGATCCTCCCGCACTCCGTTCTTAAACAATTGCAGTAGAAGTTCGTCAGCCACGGCGGGACTGCCTGGGGCTCGACTCGCATTGAGTTGTTGCTGCATCTGGGAGAGTGCAGAAGCGTATTCTCCCACAGTTTCGTCATTCTTTTGTTTCCGTTCCAAGATACGGGCCACCAACGTCGCTGGCGCCACTCCAAACCTTGCCAACATGCCCATTTGTAACTCCTGCCATGTCCTTTCTGGGTTCGGCAGCCCTCCCACATGTGTAGGGTGTCTGGCCGTCCAATTGTCCACCCATGATCGCGCTTTCCCCGTCGTATACAGGACGAGTCTCTCAATTCTCTGATCCTCATGGTCCGGCACCGCTGGTGGTACACTCCACCCTGAGCCTGTGGCGAGAATCTCATATGACCGTATCCAGGTGGCCACATCTTCCTTCTCTGCCCCAGTGAAGGCTGTTAACTGACTGTTGATCAGCCTGTTTGGAGGTCCTCTGGGGTGGGCCATAGCACCGACTCCGCCTGGTGGGTGTGGTGGAGGAGGTGGTGGAGGGAGTGGTGGAGGGACTGGTGGTGGACCAGGTGGTACAGGTGGAACGGGTGGAGGAACAGGTGGGACTGGTGGTTGGAGATAGGGAAGTCCAACCTCAAAGGCAAATGGGTTCAGCGGGGGCTGGTCCGGTAACGGTTCTTCCTCAGCACTGGAGGATGATCCACTCTCGCCTTCTCCTTCGTCGTCAAAGGCAAAAAATGGGTTCAGCGGGGGCTGATCTGGGGGTAACGATCCTTCCCCAGAACTGGAGGTCGACTCTCTTTCGCCTTCTCCTTCGTGGGACTCTTCCTCGTCTGAAGTGGTACTCGATGGCTCAGAAGGGTCCTCTGGAAACCCTGGCTCGATACGATAGGCTCTTCCTTCCGCCCAACTAGCGGCGCTGTGGTACTCAGTTCCTCCGCCTGATCCCACTCCGTTGGTCTCTCCGCTACTCCCTGGAACGGCCGCACTTCCTCCTTCCTCGTCTGGCTCAACACTGATTTCCTCTTCAACAACCTCAGCCTCCTCGTGGTCAGTGGTTCCAACAAGATCTCCTTCAGAGGCTCCTTCTTCAACAGGTTCGACTCCGACTTCTTCCACAACAACCTCGGCTTCCTCTTGGTCAGTGGTTCCAACAAGATCTCCTTCAGAGGCTCCTTCTTCAACAGGTTCGACTCCGACTTCTTCCACAACAACCTCGGCTTCCTCTTGGTCAGTGGCTCCAACAAGATCTCCTTCGGAGGCTCCTTCTTCAACAGGTTCGACTTCGACTTCTTCCACAACAACCTCGGCTTCCTCTTGGTCAGTGGCTCCAACAAGATCTCCTTCGGAGGCTCCTTCTTCAACAGGTTCGACTTCGACTTCTTCCACAACAACCTCGGCTTCCTCTTGGTCAGTGGCTCCAACAAGATCTCCTTCGGAGGCTCCTTCTTCAACAGGTTCGACTCCGACTTCTTCCACAACAACCTCGGCTTCCTCTTGGTCAGTGGCTCCAACAAGATCTCCTTCGGAGGCTCCTTCTTCAACAGGTTCGACTTCGACTTCTTCCACAACAACCTCGGCTTCCTCTTGGTCAGTGGCTCCAACAAGATCTCCTTCAGAGGCTCCTTCTTCAACAGGTTCGACTCCGACTTCTTCCACAACAACCTCGGCTTCCTCTTGGTCAGTGGCTCCAACAAGATCTCCTTCAGAGGCTCCTTCTTCAACAGGTTCGACTTCGACTTCTTCTACAACAACCTCGGCTTCCCAATCACGGGGAAAGTCTTCGTGGCTCTCTCTTTCCTCGTCCTCCGACTCAACCCTGGGCTGCTCTCTCGCGCTGCCTTGCTCAGTCTCGTCGTGCACTGTCTCCGCGCTGCCACCAAGGCTCTCTTCACTGATCTCGCTGTCCGGTTTTTCCTCAGGTTCTCCAACTCCTCCAACTTCTCCTGCGCCGCCACTCAGATCTGGGGAATTTCTGCTTGCCGGGCGTGATCCCTCGGCGTCTCCCTCCGTTCTTTGGTGATACTCGTCTTCAAGACCCTTGAGGAACTTCGTTTTCCACTGCTGCTCGGCTTTTTGCAGTTCCTCCGATACCCGTTCTTCCACTCGCTCTGTACCCAGCCGTGCTGCCTCGTGCTCTCCCCAGAACAGCCGTGAGACCTCGTGATCACGCGCTCTGTCTCGGGCTAGCTTGAAAAGACCAGATAAGTCGTTACTGAACAGCTCACGAGTTTGTGAGTCCCCCTCTTCCTTGGTTAACAGGCCTGTGAGTACACTCTGATATATCCACCAAAAACTCTTCGCGCGGAAACGATGGCACCACACAGCAACCCACTCGTCCTCAAATATGGCAGGTATGGGTCCGATAAACTCAGGGTGTATTGTCAGGGGTGGTCTATAAGCTACTTCCTCTGCAACCTGTTCCCGTTCCTGCCAATGGTATAGGCGCAGGCGAAAGCCAGCCGCCTTTAACTCCTGATCGTCCAGACTGCCTTCCTGCACGTTTTCCCAGAATGGGTAGCACGCCTGCTGCAGCACAGCTCAAAAGTGTGCGCAACCTGGCTCCGAAACCAACAAATAGGGTAACCTTGACCGCTGGGGTCACCCCTGCAGCCGTACTTAACGGTGGTGATGGCGTTTCTGCAGAACGGGAACGGCGGAAGTGGGGACAGCCCCTCTTGAGGTTGATCACACGGCCTTTGCAAGGCACCTTACTCAGGACTCTTCACACAAGCTTTCTTACAACAATCAATAAAGGTCCAAACTCGAATAAACACAAAAACCTCACCCAGAATGTCCAATAACCTAAGATCAGCCATTAAATAGGCTGCCGCCTGACTCACCCTAGTCCCACTGATCACCTAGGATCCCACCTACTGATGGGGACTACCTAACCTATCAAGCCTAGCTGATCTTCCTAACCTCCCTCAATCCCTTCCCTTAGTCTCTACCCCTAGGACCGTCCAACCTCGTCATTTCCGCAGCTGGACTGCTACTTTCCAGACTGTGGCTGGACTGTCCTAACTACCCCTCCTCTACCCGATAGCACTCTGGCCTTGGCCAGTGTGACGAAAACGGTGGAGGCGACGTGGTTTGGGGTTACACCCGGGTCGTCACCTTGTTCACCTTGCGGTAGTCCACACAGAAACGGACCGTTCCATCAGGCTTCGGCACAAGTACGATAGGAGACGCCCAGGCGGAAGTGGACGGGCGAACGATTCCATCTAGCAGCATTTTCTCCACCTCCTTCTTGACCACAGCATTTTCGGCGGGACTGAATCGGTAAGGATTCTGCCGAATTGGTGGGTGATCACTGGTGGGTATTTCGTGGTAGAGGACGTTCGTTTGGCCCACTTCCCCAGATGTCCAGGCACAGGCATCGGGAAATGCTTCGAGTAATTCAACTATTTCTTTCCTCTGATATGGTTCCAAATCTTCTGAAATTTTCAAACTTTCTATCTTTTCTCGCAGTGATACCTTGTCACGCTTGGAAACAGAGTAGATCGGAATCGTGGTTTCTACAGCAGTGTTTCCTACAGATTTTTCTGATTTGCCTAATGGCATTACCCCAGCCCATACATTCTTTTCTTGATCTTTCCCAAAAACCTGTTCTTCTTCTTTTTCATCTCTTAAAACCCCAGTTCTTTTCCCTTTTATTTTTCTGCTTTCTTTTCCTTTTTCAGCCCCTTTTTCATTTTCTTTTTCAATTCTTTTTCCCTTTTCTTTTTCACCCACTGTTTCTTTTGCACTGCTGCTGCTCTTTTCTTCTGAACGACGACCTTCTTCCCTCTTCTTTTCCAGTGTTTCTTGTATTTCCACCGTCAATAGGTGTAACCACAAATGACGTCGTCTCTCCCTATTGGGTCACCCCTGCGGAGGGACTGATCGTGGGGAGAACGGAAAAGAGCCTAAGGGCTCGTGGTTGAACGTGGTAGTGTGCAAAGGTCGGATAGGGGAAGACAAACACTCGAACAAAAAGAGAGCTTACATCGAATATGTTCAGAGGTGCTTTATAAATACAAAAACTGTAGCTTCAGCCCCAATGGACTTCAGCTACAACCTAGCTACCTCTTTGACCTATAATAACCCTTACTAACCCTTATTGAACCTAACAAATGGACGGTCTAACTACTACCCAACTGCCCTTAGAAACCTTGACAAATTATGATAAAAAACCTTGCTGTGGCAGGACTGCTCCTTCACCACAATCATTACCGCACTGCTGCCACAGTCCCAGTTCTGTGGCAGCACTCCTCCCGTGGAGGTGACCAAATCGGTTAAGGCGACGTGGTTTGGGGTTACAGCTGTAACCCACTTCGTTTCCACTGTGAAGTACTCCGAATTTCATACCATCTACTCAAATGATCAGCCACAAAATTGGCTTTCCCATCTATGTGTTGTACGGAGATACTCGAACAACCGCTGAACTGCAAAATTTCTTTGATTCCCGTTACCGCTCTCAAAGTTCTCAAATCCTTAATAGGTGCTGCTTCTTTCCCCTCTTGGGTGAGGTGAGCCCATAGACTTTTCACTGCCGCCCAATTATCGGAAAAAATCTGAACGGCAGTTCCCCTCCACAAATCTGTGGGTATTTCCTTAACGGCGCTCATAGCTGCCAATACTTCCCCCAAGAAACTTGAATGTTGTCCACTTATTTTTCCGTGTCCGAGGTATAAAATCCTCCCCGATCCATCTGTCAAAATATATCCAAAATACTCTGATGTATCAATAGAAGCCCAATCAACAAACAACTTCCGTTGAGTATCGCCGGCAGAAAATGCACGGCAATAGCAACGACTCAGCCATTGCGATACCTTACTTTGTAGTTCCGCCTTTATCTCCTGTGGCGGTACTTGATTGGTTTCCATCCTGGATAGCAAATGTTGCATGTCCCATTCCAGAGTCGAGTTCTTGAAGGCGTTCAGCAGACCGCGGAGCTGCTGAATTTCCCTCAGTTCCGCCGTTCCAACCAGTTTAGCAATAGTTTCATTCACTTTTTCCCAAGGTATATCCGGATGAAACTTTCCTTGTTGAATGTGGAATCCGAGAAACTTCACCTCAGTTCCACTGACGATTTTCCTTTGGTTGATTTGAAGTCCGTATTCCTTGCATCGAGAAACTATTCTACCGAAGTTCTGGAAGCACTCCTCCACAGTAGCGCCGCCAATGAGCAGATCATCCATGTAGCGGCGGAACTCCTCCAAACCTTCGAATACCCGGCACATCTTGTCGTTGAATACCCTCACGGACCACGAAGTGCCGTGGGGAATGGTGCTGTTGACAAACTCTTTGCTCCCCACTTTGAACGCCGTCAATGCCTTGACCTCCTTCTTGATCGGCACTTTATTGTATGCCTTGGCTATGTCCACGACGATGAAGTACTTCCACTTGCCCGGGATAGATCGCACCAGTCTTCTTGCGTCTTGAATGCCCGGTTGGTGCTCATCGCTGCCGTAGGTGTTGAGCTTCCTGAAGTCTATTATCGGCCTCGGTCCCTTTCTCCTTTCGCAGTAGCTTATCTGGGATGGATTCCAGTATACGCCGCGAGGATAGTCCTTCCGTTGCAAAGGTTCTATGAACCCGAGTTCCACCTGTTCCTTTAACCACTCCTTCACTTGTTCCTCGGACAATCTCTGGTCTTGGATGCTCCTTTGGGGGACGTTCGATTTTGGCGGCTCTCTCCTATAGCCGCACTCCTCCATCGATACCGCTAGTTCCTCCATTTTCGTTTGCTGCGGAGGTATGATCGGGCCGAATACCTCCGGGTGTTTCCTCACCATATCCTTTAGTGCTTCTGCCATGGCTTCTTTGTCTTGTTCGGATCTAGTTAGGCCCGTCCGAAGTCCCCTTTCGACGGGCCTTTCTAGTTTGATACCTCCCGGTCATTGAACTTGACGGGTCCCTCGTGCACGAAAGTCGCAACCTTGTAGTTGCTCGGCAATTGGACGGGCAGGTCATTCCAATTGCTGATTTGGACGCGGAGGTACTGACCCTTATAATTCAATCCTGCATGAATGGCGATACTGCCATTCGGAACGACTGGACTGAGCTCGATCTCCTTGGATGTCTTGATCGGTATCCAAATCGTGGAGAGTGAATGCGGCTTGAGCACCAAGTTTCTCCCCAGAGGTACGGAATAGCGATCCTTTGCAACGTTGACAATCTTGAGATGTCGTTTGGCAGAAGTCAGCTCCACACTCTCTTCGTCCGTTTTCTCCCTTTCTGGAAGCACTACTTCCTCAGGCAATCTTGTGACCATGCATTGGAGAGTTTTTCCAGATCCTATGTGGATCTTCTTCCTTCGAACATCGATCACGGCGTTCAACGAGTTGAGAATAGGCATGCCGACCAACAGCTCGTATCCGGGCTCCTTCATCACGTAAAAATCCGCGGAAACCTTCTTCCCCTCGGTTCCTATCTTGATGGAAGAAATGCTGCCTTCAGTGTCCACAGTCCTGCCATCAGCCGTTCGAATTTTACTGGGTGCTCCTTCTTGCTTTGGCGACACCCCCAATCTTTTTGCCAGATCCGTGGAAATCACATTGACGGCTGCTCCCGTGTCGATAATAGCGAATTCTTCCACACTTTCTGCGGCTGTAGACACGAGAGACATCTTGGTTGTCAGGAGTCCTGCTGATTTTCCCACAGTCAAAACTTCCTTGTAAGTTTTGGTCTTCAAAATCCCTCCGGTTTCAGGACTCTTGGAACTCCTTGTTTGCTTTGGTCCACTGGTTGGGTTCCCACGGCGGTACTGGGTTCTCTCGGACTTCTTCCATTTCCTCGTCGGCACTTTTGCCACAGGCACGGCAGAAATGGTCCCGACATAGTTTGTCTCGGGCTGATAGAGATCTTCTTCTTCCAATCCTTCAAACTCGTTGTTGTCTTCGAATTGGGGTTCGTCGAATTGAACGGTTCTCGTAGGCATTCCACGATACGGCGTTCCTCCTCTTCTGAATCCACCTCCGTTGTTCCTGAATCCGCTGTTGCCTCCGCTTCCGCCGCCGCCGCTCTTTGCCAACCAGCTCAAAAACCCTTTGAATCTTCGATCTCTCTTACTCAATTGAGTGATGAAAAACTTGAGAGAGCCAAACGGTACCTCTTTCAGCTTTTGTTGCCAATCGGTCTGCGGAAGTTCTCCTTGTCTCACCGGCGATTCCTTTTCTGCAGGTGCTGTAGTCTCGCCTACCGCTCCAATGTCCATTGCGTCCCCTTGGAGTTTCGCTGTTGTATCTTCGAGGCAAAACACGTTGATGATCCATTCCTTTGCGTTTGCGATAGCGTCTACATATGTGGCGGTCACCATTGCTGCCGTTCCGACTCTGCAATCCTTTGGAAGTAGTTTGAAGAAAATTTCTTTTATTTTCGCATCATCCACATCCTGTTCCACTGCCATTGCTTCTTGGCGAAACTGCTCGATCCACTGCAGCCACGTTTGCCCCTTTTTCTTGACACATTTGCGAAGGACTGCTTCCTTTTCTGAAGGACTCTCCAAGATAGCTCTTTCCGTTACGAGAAATCCTGCCACGTTCATCTTTAACGCATCAATATTTCCAGCCACTGCTGCTGGAGAAGCTGCGGGCCTCCCGTGTGATCCTGGAGGATACGCTGCGTCGAAGTCGGCCATCAGAACATTGTTAACTTCGTACAGTATTGCCAAAATATTCTCTCCGGGTCCTTCTGGGACATAGTGGTCCACCACTGATGCGCAGAACTGCTGATATGTCGCGTAGATCCTTGAGCGCTGAAACGCATACCGGAAATTTCTGGAAGTGATAGTCTCATATCGACATATCTTATCTAGAGATGGTGATGGTATCCCCGCCATTCTTCCTTGTAGTCTTTGGAGTAGTCTCCCACGAAAACTTAAGTTCTCCAGAACGCTGTAACCAAGCTCCGAAACCAACAAATGACGTCGTCTCTCCCTATTGGGTCACCCCTGCGGAGGGACTGATCGTGGGGAGAACGGAAAAGAGCCTAAGGGCTCGTGGTTGAACGTGGTAGTGTGCAAAGGTCGGATAGGGGAAGACAAACACTCGAACAAAAAGAGAGCTTACATCGAATATGTTCAGAGGTGCTTTATAAATACAAAAACTGTAGCTTCAGCCCCAATGGACTTCAGCTACAACCTAGCTACCTCTTTGACCTATAATAACCCTTACTAACCCTTATTGAACCTAACAAATGGACGGTCTAACTACTACCCAACTGCCCTTAGAAACCTTGACAAATTATGATAAAAAACCTTGCTGTGGCAGGACTGCTCCTTCACCACAATCATTACCGCACTGCTGCCACAGTCCCAGTTCTGTGGCAGCACTCCTCCCGTGGAGGTGACCAAATCGGTTAAGGCGACGTGGTTTGGGGTTACAAATAGGTCACAGTATCGGAGACACTGCTCATCCCATGAAGAGTGTTTACGGAACGGCCACGAGTAGCTAACTCCCACAGGGCTGCCTTCTCTTCCTTTGCTCCACCTCTGCCACTGCTTTGGTTTGTGCTTTCGTCCACCACGATTTCCTCTCCTTTTCTTCTTCAGCTTTCGTTGCAACTGTTTCCGTCGCTTTATTTCCTTCACTTGGCCAAGCCAATGCTGCATGTCTCCGAGGTATCGACAGAGCAGCCGTCGCTTGGTTGGCCCTAGTGAAAACGTCCTGTCTGTGGTAACGGTCCCAAAGTCAGCCTCGCTCCTTCGGGTTCCTTCTCGCGCAGTTCTGCCATTTCCTGCAGATAAAGCTTTTGAGCCTCGTCCACCCTTGTGCTGTAAGCCCGCTCCCAGCGTTTCTCAGCCAGCTCTTTCGCCTTCGCCGCGAAGTTGGCATGGTGCTCGGCCAGCAACAGTTGGTCCGCGAAGTACTGCCGCATTGCAGTGGTCCTAGCTCTCTCCTCCCTGATCTGTGGTGTATCGTCTCCCCGGCCTCCGTTAAGGCTAAACTCCATTTCCTTGGCACTGCAGTCGATGGCCTGTAACTCTTCTTGGTAACGCTGCTGCGCCATCCAATCCAGCGGGTTCTCGTCTCTTTCTTCATGTCTGTCCGCTGCTTCCATCCTTCGCCTCCGGAGGTAGTCCAGCACTTCCGGCGCCCACCATTGCATTGTTCGACTGTCCCACACCTTGTGTCCCACATTCAAGTTCCGCACCAATTCCGAGGGTCCTCTGATACCTCCTCCTTCTTCTTCTTTCACTTCCACTTCTTCTTTTACTTCCACTTCCTCTCTGAGCCCTGGCGGCTGTACTGCTGATCTTTCTTGTGGCGGAAATCTTGCCGGCTCGCTTGCAAAGCTCCTTGTGTGGGACAGTGTTTCCCACACATTCAGTGCTTCCTCATCCCTGCCAATCGAAGGGGTGGAAGTATTCTTGGGGTCCATGGCGTCGTCAGAAACGTTGGCTGGCTGCACTGCGCGATAGGAGAACTCGATCGGCACTGACCCTAGCTTTTGTCCGCTTATGGTCGTAACAAGGCGGCTTGTGCCATAGTGTATCTCAGCTTGAGCAGCGCTCATCCAAGGGGTCCCAATGATCAATGGATAGTGACCGGTCGAAACGACGTGACATGGAACGACTAGCCGACAGCGACCCACAGACAGCGGCAGTCCTGGCACATATCCCACAGCAGTGCGGATTCCTTCATTGCAGTCTCGATATCTTCCTTTCGGCGCTTCCATCAGATGAACCAAATCCACCTTTCGCAGTAGTTCTTCCGAGATAACACAAGCACTGGCGCCGGAGTCCAGTATCGCCTTGGGGACTTTGTGCTCGAGAATCTTCGCAGTAACGGTCGTAACGGCAAACTTAGGAGCATTTCCTCCAGCTTCCTCCATTGCATTCACTCCCTTCGGTTTCTGGAGAGAGTTCAACCAAGCTTCCACAATCTCCGGGTGACACTTGCACAGCTTCGCCAAGGGCACTTCCACCAACTGTTTCTCCAGAAAAGCTTTGGCCTCAGCCGCTGAGAACATAACTCCAGGGGGTAGTTCTTTGGTCTTTTTCCGAGTAGTCTTCGCTCTCTTCTTCTTCGGTGGCACTGGATCTGGCATAGCTCTGGCACGTGGAAATGTCGGCATAGGTAACGTGGCTTGAAATCGCGGAACTGGTTCTGGCACTGTTTCTGGTTCCTTCTCTGGTTCCTTCACTTCAGGCACTTCTTCTTCCTTTTCTGGCTCTGGCACAGCTTCTCCTGGCTCTTCCACAACTGGTTCCGTAAGAACAGGTTCAGTATCCATTGGACTTCCTCCAGCTGAAGTTCCCGGGGCACTTGGTTCCCCCATCTCCACTTCTTCCACTTCTTCATTCGCCCCAGCACTCTCGTCTACTTCCATCGCTGAGTAGTGTATCTGATCAGGGGAAAGTTCGTCCGTCTCGAGATAGTTGAAGTCCATGACATAGGTGGTATCGTAGTCTTCGAAATAGGTGATGTTGTCGGGACAATGGGCAGCGTAGTGACCATATCTGTGGCAGTTCCAGCACTGAATCCCACTCGGCGCTGTATTATGTCCTTTCCAACCATTTCTTCCCTGCTGAGCCCCAGCTCCACCTCTCATCGGCCCATTGGTTCGTCCATTGCCTCGATTGCCTCCATATCCTCTTCCACCGTAGCCTCGACCTCCTCCTCTTCCTTGATGACCTCCGTTTCCCAAAGGCACTTGATTACTTCCAGTTCCATTTCTGTGCATCTTGCCTTGGTACTGCTGCGTATCTGCCGGCTGGGCAATATCGGCTACCAAACTGGATAAGGTGGACACCATATTCTTGATCTCGTTGGAAGTAGTGGCATACTCTCGTGAGTTTTTCTCCAAGGCTCGTAAGCGATTGTCATTGACCTTCTGATGGTCCCGTACTTCCCGGCGAAGGTTGTCGATCTGCTCATTCACTCTTTGGTCCATCACTGTAACTTCTTCCAGAGGAGGTAGTTCTGCCAACTCCTTCCCCTCTTCACTTTCATCAAACACGTTCACAGCTCCGGCCTTCTTCTTGGGTCTCTGCATCTGTCTCTCCACCACTCTTGCTCGTTCAACTGCTTGTTCAAACGTATCCCCCGTGTGTGAAAGTAGCACCATTGCCAAATCATCGCGGATACCATGCTTGAAAATACTGAGCAGCATATCGTCTCCAACCACAGGTCCTCCAATCACCATCATCTGCTGCCGCAGTGCTTCCAGATCCTGGGCAAACTCATTGGCCGTTTCGCTTGCTGTTTGGCGGCGCTCCACCAGCTTCTTCATCAACGTGGAGGGTTCAGATCCAAATCGAGCCAACAGTGCTGCACGCATGTTCTGCCATGTCCGCGCAGGATTTGGGTTTCCTCCTCCAACAACTCCTGGTGGCAGAATTGGTGGATGACTCGTCTCCCAGTTGTCCACCCATGAACGAGCTTTGTCAGCGGTGTAAAGGATTAAGCGCTCGATCCTCTGATCTTCGTGTGCCGGCACATCGTTAGGCATTTGCCAACCTGCTCCAATTGCCAGTACTTCGTATTGCTTGATCCATGTGGAAACATCTTCCTTCTCCTTGCCGTGAAAGGTAGGGAAATGGACATTCACCAATCTATTTGGCGGTGCTGCTGCTGCGCCAGGAACAGCCATATTCCACGGTGGTGGTGGTGGAGGTGGTGGTCCTGGATCTGTATTGTCCGAACTGGTCGATGTAGTAGGCTTTTCACTGCTGCTACTACTTTCTCCTCCGTCGTCTGGGTCTGGATGCGGTGGTGTAAAGTCTCTTCCCGAAGGTCCAGCTTCTTCTTGATCTCTCTCTTCAAAAGGTTCTTCTGGTTCCGAGGGGATGGAAACACTGCCTTCTCTGTCTCCTCCTTCTGTAGGCTCAGATGTGTCTCTTACTTCTTCTCTCTCTTCGTCAGTCACTCCCAGAAATAATGAACCTCCGCCGCCACTCTCACCAGTTCCCGATCTGGCACTCTGATATTCAGACGAGGGTAACTCCGACTCTGTTTCCTCAGTACTGCCTCCGTTCGTCTCCTTGGACCTCGCTTCCTCAGACAACGGCTCTTCCTCGGACTCTGTCTCTCGCAAGCTCACTCGTCTTCCTCCAAACCAGTGTACAGGATATGGCCTTGGCTCCTCGTCTGGCACACTGTCTCCTTCAGTTGTGCTTGATACACCTCCTTCTGACTCTTGTGGCTGCTGCACTGCTTGTAACTCCGCTTCTATAGCACTGTCAGTCGGCACTCCTGACCCTTGTGCTGTAGGTTCTGACCCTTGCCCTTGATCTCTTTGAACTACCTCGTCCTCAGTGAAAGCAACTTGGCCGTGCTGCCGTCTGGTGTATGCCCGAGCGTGGCTTGACCTTTGAGCGCTGGCAAAGAGTTCAGAATAACTGCCACTGAAGGTCTTTGCAGCAGCGTCTGCAAGTACTCTTTCACTCACGCCAGTAGTGACAAAGGCGCAGAACTGATTCCAATAAGCAAGACCTCTTTGGCGGTGTATCCACACAGCTAACCACGATGAGTCTAGCACTTCAGGTAAAGGTCCAACAAACGTTCGTTCTACCACTCTCTCTGGAGGTACAGTGTATCCTGTGCTCTCTGTTTCACGCCACACTGCCAAAGTCCTCCAATACTCTTGCACTACAGCGAACTGTTCGTCTTCAGTGTAGCCCTCCAGACTGCCTTCTCCACCAGGTCAGGAACTGAGAACGTAGAAGTCTCAGTGCTAGCTCCGAAACCAAACAAACGGGTGCGCCTGGCAGGCGATGGGCCCTCACAGCCCTGCAGCACTGTGTCTGTCTGCAGTCTGGCGGCTGTAGTGGCTGTTGTAGCTGTTGCAGTGGTGGAAACGGAGTCGAAACCCAAGGAATACACGTTCAAACGAAGTCTTTTACAAAGCCAATCGGCTGTGCTTCTAGCAAGAACAGTCTCAACCAGAATGGGAACCTAACCCTAACCCACAGCACTGCCCTTTATATCCTAGGTTCTTCCTAGGCATCAGTCACCTCAACCCCTATGGATCAACCTATTCCAACACTACCCTAGTCTTCTCTGATCCCTTTGGAACCTTGACTAAGCCCTTTGTCACTAGATCAATCCATTCCCCTTCGTAACCGTTATAACTGACTACCGCAGTACTGCTCAAGTGGCAGTTTCTCCTAAACCAGCAGTCCTGCCAGCGTCTGTTTCGGCTAAACTGTCCCAGTGTTTCCTACCCACTTTCTCTTACAGTTCTGCCTTTTCTATCCTTTTCCTAGAGCTGTTTCTGGCATGGGCTGTTTCCACAAGACCCTTCGCCTGCTCTTGACCCTCAAAATGAAGGTTACATATATTGCGCCAGGGTTATTTGGCTCCTAGATTTTGAACAAACTTGCGGCTGTTGTTTAGGTGGTGTATTTTGGGACCCCAACTCTTTTGTTTCATACGAATACGTTGTTTGATTTGTATTACATTGTTGAAGGAGTCTTCAGTCAATCGGCTTTTCAGTGGCAAAATGTAATACATGAACGTTTGTATCTTACTTTTTTTCTGTGAATCTGTTGAACCTGGAAAGTTCCTGCAAAGAGCAATAACCTTTCCCCCCCCTGATTAGAATATTCTTTGGAGTTCCTGGAACTCTGCTTTCAGACTGCCATGCATAATGCAATATTCAAGAAGTGTTTTCAAGGAACCCAGCAGTTTCATCTCTCATGTGTAGACTGTGCAGCTTCAATTTTAAGCTTTCTTTTTGAAAAACACCTAAGGTTTATATATAACAATTGGATTCAAAGATAGGCAAAGTCAGTCAGAGTGAAAGTAAGAGAAAGAAGAGACTACAGTTTCATAAAACTGTAGTTCTGTAGAGGTGGCACAACATTAACAAAGAAAATGTTCTGCATTCCAGTGATTGATAAATGTTTTCACCAGCTTGGAGATAAATTTTCCTCAAGCAATCTTTCGAGCTGCGACGTCTTCGCCGTTTTCTGACGACGAGTGTCGTGGCGGTGGCCACGATGCACGCCGATAGCTTTATCATGGCTCGAATTGTTTGCTTGCTTCTGTGCGTTCAAGGGTTGGTACGCTTCTGGGGTATTTCCTTCCGTTAGCACTAACGGAGGCACAAGTGGAGGAACAATACCGAAAACTCGGGATAGACAATAACAATACAATAACAATAATTACTACATATTGCCTGAGGGGCCACTCGCCCCTATACTCGGGATAGAACGCCGTCGGAGCGCGTGTGCGCGTGATGATGAGGGAGCTCGAAAGCTGTACGGGGATGATGAGAGAGTTCCACGAAAACGACGAAACAAGCAGCAGATATGTGTTTTCCCAACCGTATCACGAGCAAAGGTAATCTCGGAAGGCACGGCGGAGGATCAAACACCACCTTTTAAGTCCGGCAATTTTTCAGTTGTCGTGAGGCGAGAGCCCTGACAAGGTGGAACTGGGAAGTGGTCTAAAGCTTACCCGGACGCTCCGATGTCATTAAGGGACATTGACGAGGGACGCGCTTGTGCATCGTGTCTTAAAAAATAGACACGGTGACAAAAAAAAACGCGGGTCCTCCACATTCAAAGTTTCAATTCGATCAAAAGCAATTAATCCTTATGATCAAAAATACGAATCCTATTGATCTGAACTATAAATCCTAACCAATCCAAATACGAATTCTAAAATGCGAACCTTCCAAAAATCTGACAAACCTTGCAAAAAAAATAAAAAAATAGTAGATGTGGCTGTTGTATGTTGATTCTGCTAGGTTCGGCGTTTTCGTCTGCGAACTCTGATATCCTAAAGGAATGTTTCCTTGCGGCAAGAAATCGAACGGCACAAACGCGGCTTGTATGGAACCCACAAAGATCACGTGGAATGTGAGCTGGCATGAAGTCCTTAATCATGGAGATAAGTTGATGGATAATATTCCTGTCGACTGAGCCTGGCACCCTAGATTTTTCCTGGATTTTTTTTGAAGATGAACATCTGAGTTGGGTAGTCTTGTACAACAGGTCAGAAGAATGTAAAAATATATTCAATGCATTTTCAAAGTTTCAAAAGAAATCTATTGACGTTTTTTGTCCCGAAAAATAAGGTTTCTCTTTCCCCCAACAGGGCGATGCTGGTCTGACATATAAAATATTCCAGTACAGCAATACCGCTGCATGTGACTAATACATTGGCATCGAAAACACACTCAGAACATTGATTCAGTCGACCAAATCTGAATTCAGAACAGATATAACCCTCACTGGAAATAATGTAAAAAATACAATGAATCATTCTCAACGATACAAACCCTGTCCCCTAAAAAAAATCATGGTTTCAACGTATTTATTTTATGCCTCCCAGAACCCACCCAAAGTAATCCGATAGATTATGATTTTTGTTCCTATTCCTAGGTCTGCCCCCGAACCCTTGCAAACCATATATGGATTGATCACGTTTTGTCGATTTGCATAACACCCTTGTTGCTAGAACCGGCATGAGCTTCCAAAACTTCTGGGTCGCAAGAATCAGCATGGTCAATAATTCGACGATCGGATGTCTCACTGTCGTCGGAGCCTCCCTTTGCACTGTACCCCTCCTTCACGCCCCTCTTCAAACCCTCCAAACTGTGCATTGTTCCGGTGGCTTCCTTGTACAAAATCACCCAAAACGACACTCCGTATTCCCACGATCGATATCTCAGCAACACCAAAGCTTTCGTCATGGAGAACATGCCCCCGAGAATCGATATGAGGAAAGTCCTCCTCGAGATTCCGAAGTTTAGAGTGTCGTTCGTGCCGATCCCAAACACAATGCTTTGGAAAATGGCTTCCAATGGCGCCTCCACGATCGACTCCGTCAGGGCTCTCGATTCGAAATGTGCATAGAAATCAAACTTGGAGGAAATGCATTCCAATCGGGACCCAGTCAGTCTCGAAACCAGCCCAAACGTATCGAAGGCGATCGTCCCCGGAGCGCTCACCAAAATGACCTTAAGCACCCGGACGAACTTGCTGCCTCGATGCGCCCAATGGAGGAACACCCGATCGAAAATCTTGTCCGGCACTTTGATCGAGGCATCGATTTTCCTGGTTTCCAGCCCTGCTTTCCACACTTTTCTGCCGAAAAACCCGAATGCCAATATGAAATGCATGGCGACCACCGCTGCCATGATGTAAGCTGCGATCCTCCCCCACAGCACCCCAATGACGTACAGATCGGTGCCTATATCCCACAAGTACAGGAAAACGAGGAGGAAGCCTTTCGTGAACCATTGAAACGCCCAATGCTCCATTATCCAATTGCACCACTCCTGGAGCTGCGATCCACCGCCACCTCGGCTAGTCCCCCCCGTCAGGAATTTGCTTAGCACCACCGGTAAGATGGGAAGGATGACCAACGCGAAAAACGCAAACGGAATCCACACTGTGAGGAGAATTTCCATAGCATAGTCATCCAGGCAATCCCGGAGCGTACGTTGGCAATACAGCCCCCCAGCACTGCACAATTCCAGTCGGAGGGTCTCCGGTAGCCTCTTTCCCGAGTCTTTGAAACACACGTTGAGCAGACGCAGGTTAATCAATTCCAGGCATTCTGGGAGGGGGGCAGGATCCATTTTGGGTTCGCTGATCGACAGTTCCCTGAGTCTGGTCGCCCTGCACCACCCCTGAGGCACGGAGCCGGTGAATTGGTTGTCTAGGAAGTGGATTTTTCTGAGGTTTCTGGAAATGCTGGAGGGCAGAGGTCCGGTGAACCAATTATTTTGGATTTGGAGAGTTTGGAGACGGGGGGGTAGAAGATTGGGCAGGCTCCCACCATAGCCGGTATCCATCACGTACAACCTAGTCAAACCCACACACTCAACCTTTCAAATCAGCATAAAGGCAAAGGTTTTCTTTTGGGGGGGGGGGGGGGGCAGATAATCCAACAATACAGTGTACGCCTCGTTTCTTTGGTTGATCACCAGTTGATGGCAGTTTTTTTTTGGGGGGAAATTTTTTGGGGGTTCAATGAAGACCTTGTTCATTCAAGGGTTTTGATACTGTTAGTCGTTTTGTGTCGAAGAGCATTCTGCAAAGCTTACCTTCGTAAGTTGGAAGGCAATTCTGGGAATTCGTAATTTCTAGCTGTCCCCTTGCCGCTCCCTTCGACCCTCAAAGTGTCAATATTCTGGAGCAGCTCCAGGGAAGACTTCAAGCCTGCGCAAAAATAATAAACAAACAAAGAAAAAAACACCTAAAATTCCTAGAAGGGAAAAACAAAAACAAAACAAGCCGGACCTTATCAATGGAAAGAAAAAATGCAAAGGTCACAACAACGAATGTGCAATTCGCAATACCTTCTGTGGAATTTGGCGTCAGGGTGAGTCGAAACAAACAAGGCAAGGCTCCCATCAAGCGAGTTAACTCCTCCAATGGAAAAGACCCGGCAGTCTGACCGATTTGCACATCGGTTATTCTTTTGCAGCGAGGGCAGTTGGATTCTTCGAAATCGAAAACTTTTTGGCATCGTGACAGGTCCTCCCCTGTGTAATTGGTGGAATGAAAAGATCGGAAGCAGCGGCCCCCCCGACAGACATCGGTGAACACGGCCTCGTTAGTTTTGGAAATCGCTCCGACCGATACGCTGCCCAAGTGCCCCTCGTCCATTTGCTTGTGTAGATATTCGATGAAGTCAGCCTCTCTGTCGCTGAAAGCCTGCTCCACCCCGCCCGAACCAAACAAAAAAGATTAGAAAAAGAACACCAAAATCTGTCAAAATGCCCCCTGAAAACGAATTAAAGAAAGGGTAAAAAACTGGGTCAGAAGAAAAGAAAGTGTTTCTTTCCTTAGAATTGCTTGCCATTTTTTTTTCTTTATTTTTTTTTTCTGAGGAGCAAATCATCTTATCTTTGCTCGAACCCCCCCCCCCCCCCCCAAAAAAAAAGCGCATGGGAGAATATCTTGAAAAAAAAATAGATACCTTTCCGCAATCTCGCAGAATGTCGACCCTCGAGGAACATATTTTTGGTCTCAGCCCTGGGTCGCACAGCACCGCCACCGAGGCTTTGGGGGAATTCGCAAGCAAATGTCCCGACCCATTTGTAGGCATTTCTTCGAAACACAACGATAAGGATGGCCATCTGAAGCCCAGGTCACCCCATCTTACTCTGGCAAAGCTGTTCGGCAGCCGATTCTCCATTCCAGGTTCCCAAATATTCATCTCAAAATCGCTGGAGCTCAATCCGTCCACCACACCTGCCGGGAGCAGCCCGTCGAACTGATTCTTGACCAAAAACAAGTTGGCGAGGTTTCTCGGGAGCTTTTTTGGGAGGAGGCCACCGTAGGCGGTCCCCTCCAAGTGGAGATGCTGGAGCGATTTCGGCAAGCGGAAAAGAGGGAATGTGGTGTTGCTTCTCGACCAGTCGTGAAAGGGCTGGGAGCCTCGAATGGAGAGGGTGCGGAGGTTGCTGGGGAGGTTCAATTCTTGAATGGTGGTTTTTTTGGCGGATGCGGGGGTTGATGCGTGTGGGTCCAGGGGGGTGTCTTGAACATCTGCACAGATGACGGCCAAATTGGAGAGCTTCTTTGCTGATGGGGCTGTCAAAATGCCTGCACAAAGAAGTATAGATTTGATATCGAGCGTGTCAGACCAGGGAACAGATTGCCGAGTGCAGTCGATTTTTGTTTAAGTTCCTTCCCTCATGAACAGAGGGGAAAAAAGGAAATAAATCATTGAAAAGTAAAATAAAAAAAAATAATGGAAAATAAGTTTAAAAATATATTTTTATCTGTTTGAAAAAAAAAAGGAAGAAAAACAGATGAAGAAACAAAAAACGATCGCGTCCTTTCTCCCACTCGTCATTTTTTCTTCCTTTTTTTGCTCATTTCCTTATTAATTTTTATAATTTTTTGCTTTCTTTTTTTTTTTCAATGAATTTGCTTCGTCTTACGTCTTCCAAATTCCCCCCTCAACTCGAGTTTCTGGAGGCAAGGCAATCTCCCGATCTCCTCGACGAACTTCTTTTCATCAAGCTGCTCCCTAGGGTCGATTTCCCCAGTCAAGTCGATTGCCAAAATTCGGCTGCACCAGGGACAGGAAGCTTCCGTCTTGGCCTGGCATTCATCCATTCGACGTCGATCGTATCGAAGCAGAAAAGCGTCGGGGAAAGTCGAACAAGCCATCCGCTTTGTTTGAATGTTGGCCGCGTCGTGCATCGTGAAAGAGAGGTGTCGATAAATGTCGACCCTTTGAGAATATCTCCAGAAACGAGCTTCTTCCGGACCCTGCAGAAGAAGGTCCATATGAGTGTGGGTTTATAAGGATTTAAGGGGTTTTTTCAATCTTTCCTTTTCTTGTGACAGGGTGGGTGGGCTATTCTGAGATGTAAACAAAGAACGATTGGTGATTATGTTTTCATTTTTTTCAATTTTTAATTCGCCTTGCAGCTTTTCTGACCTGGGTTCGAACCCTACTGGAGACATAATCTCTACTCCATTTAAATTCAGGTAAATCCAGTTTCAGATATAGTCTTTGGGAGAGAAAATGCTACAAAACCCAAACAAAGTCTTTTTTCTTTCCTTCTCATTTTTTCTCCTGGTGGGGGTTGATGGGAGGATAGATGACACAATTATAAAAGCATATGATGGTGGCGTAAAAAGAGAATTCAATAATAACAAAAAAAAAACTCTCACCGAGCAGTACAGCACCCTGTCGAATTTGGCCGAGCAAATTTGGAAATCCTCAGGGTCCAGCCGAAAGTCGAGGGAGCAAACAGCCGACACCTCCGTCACAGAATTCGATATGGCCTCGCCATTCTTTAATTTTGCTTCGTCGAAACATAAACCTATCCCTTCAATATCAGGCAGCTTCATCAAAATCTCGGCACTGGGTTGCAGCTCCCTCTCCATCCCGGGCTCCCACACATGCAACTGAGTCAACCCCACAGTTGCACCCCAACCGCTGGGCATTCCCCCAGAAAACAGATTCTTGGTCAACACCACATGAGTCAATTCTTCAGGCAAAGTGCCGGGTAAAACCCCGCCAAACGTCGTCCCTTCCAGGTGCAACTGCTGGAGCGATGCTGGGAGGTCAAACAGAGGGGAAGTCGATTCTCTGTTGGCTTTTTTCCTGTCTTGGGTCGATGGCGCCCCCGAGATGGATAGTTTTCGGAGGGTGTCTGGAAGTGTGATGTTTGGTGGAGCTAGACAAGGTAATCTTCTTGTTCCAATCCTGTCGCATGGCACTGGTGTGGAAAAATCTGTGAAGGTTTCACCCAAATCTAGGCAAAGGGTGTCCAGGAAAGCCGCGTCTTGCAATGCTGGTGAAATCAAAACACCTATGGAAAACGCCAAGTGTTAATCGGCATTCAATGCAACCGACAATTGGCTTCTGGAAAGTTATCGATTTTTGCCATAAAAACAAAACAAAGACTTGTTGAAAACGTCGTCTTCCTATCGGACGATGTTGAAGGGGTATTCTCTTCTTTTTTTTTCATTTTTTTTCCTCCATTTGATTTCTAGTTGCTGTTTGATGGAGCATACTGGAAGGTTTTTGTGCCACCTTCTGGTGAACACCACAGCTATTCATGAGGAAATAAAAGAGGAAAAAAAGAAGATTGTTATTTTTTTTTCCCCGAGTTTATTCATTTAACCCCACGCTAGAAATACGATACAGAGCTCATTCCTTTGCATCCTTTCTTTTTCTACCACCCCAAAAAAGAAGGTGAAGTTCGTTTGTCTGAGCTGGATTAGATTATTTCATGTCGGTGACCTACAATCAAAACTTGCATTTCCAAAACGCACGCTTCACGAAACAATTTTAGCCGTACATGCATTCGACGGACTCACTTTTGGCGAAGGTCCCCTTAACTTCCAATTTTTGCAAACACGGCAACTTCCTCATCTCTTTCAAAAAATCCTCCGCATCGAATTCATCCAAAATTTCATCGATCGCTTCTTCATTGAACGTCACTCCCACGATACGCTTGCAATCAGCACAATCCACATTCGCATCCTCCTTGCATCGATTTTGCGAAGCTTCGTCGTAGAAAGCATCCATTTGATGGGGGAAAGTCGAACATTGCATCGTTGTGTTGCTTTCCACGATATCGTCCCCGTCCAAAGTCAATTCGAGGTTGTCGAAGATGTTCATGCTCTTTGCCCACTTCATGAACTTTTTCTCTACGCTACCCTAGATTGTTTGCGATTTTGAACAAAATGATATTAAGTACACACACATCACTCATTTGCACTGCGGACGGGCTACATGGGGGGATTGCCTCGGTCCAACAATTTGAACACCCCCCCCCCCCCCGCGTCAAATAATGACAATCATATTGGCTAAGAAAAAAGGGATGTCAGCATGTTCCTATACGATGCAATCTTTTTCTCTTGCTTTGTTGTTTCGATTGATTTTTGTTAACGCACCAAAATAACCAAGGAGTCCACACACACACACCAATGTGAAATGCTGAACAAGGCTGTTTCTATCCAGTGTAAAGCAAGTGCCCGCTACCTTTATGAATACCTATCCATGAATATGATATCGTTGATACAAAAAAAAGGAGGCAAAATGCATCGAAGCACTCACCCCGCAGTCCGCTATCCTTTCAAACGTAGTCGAGCATATCTGTACGAAATCTCTGTCCAAGTCGCAGAGCGCCAGCAACGAGTCAGACACCAAACTTTTGATCCTCTCCACCCCCTGTTCCTCGATCGGACACAGCCCTATCTTCTCCAGGCTGGGCAAACCCTCGAAAACCTTGACGTGAGTGTCGATGTCGTCTGCTAGGCCGGGTTCCCACACCCTCAGCTCCACCAAATTTTCACTTTGCGTCCAATTCTTCGGCAAAAAGCCCGAGAACTGATTGAGGGCAATGTCGATCGTCTTGAGCTTTTCTGGCAAAGTGTCCGGTAGGCTGCCACCGAACACTGTCCCCTCGATATGCAAATGTTGGATCGACTCAGGGAGAGTGAAAAGAGGCCTGTTCTTGGTGAGGTTTGACCAGGGTTGGGAGGAGGGCTGCCCGACGATGGATATGATTTTGGTCGAGTTGGAAAAGGCGATGTCTGAGACCTCGGAGCATGATTTCTTTTTGCATCCGGAAGAAACGTCCAGGATGGTATGGCGCACATCGAAGCAAAGGATGGTTGGCCGGGTTGCAGTTTCGAGGAGAGGGGAAAAGAGCACCACTGAAACACATGGTCGTTAATGGAGGGGGTTAGCACAATGGGAAAAGGCAACATCCGAAAACGAGGAACCGAGTGTAATTGTCTATCTTGTTCGTTTTTTTTTGAATATTTTTTTAAAATTGAATTTCTTGGAGAGTGATGGTTTATATGTTCATCGTATGTTCAATGGATCGATTTCTGTCACATGCAACGAGGAGGTGTCATAAGGTTGGACTTACATTCATCGACTTGAGCAAATTTATGTTTGCAATTCTTTAGGACATTACCATTATTATCTCTGCCATCGCAATTCGATTTCCTACATTCGGTGCTCATGCAAATAAGAAAAAAAAAGCATAGCAAATGTCTCACCTTCCGAGAAGTCGCCCCTCAACTCGAGTTTTTGCAAACAGGGCAGGCTCCCGATTTCCTCCAAGAACTCCTCAACATCGACACCCTTCGAAAGGCCCCCGTTTAAATTCAGCGAAATCCCTGCTATTCGACTGCACTCCGGACATTCTTTTTTTGCCACTCTGTCGCATCGATCGATGGCGGCCTTGTCATATTCTAATTCCAGGTCCTCCGGCAAAGTTTTACATATTTTCGATTTTTCTGTGATGCCTGGATCGTCATGGAGGGTGAAACTCATTTTTTCGTAAATTCCCAATCCCTCCGACCACTCCAAGAAATTTTGCTCCTCGTCTAACTGCAAAATATGCAACATATCCAGAAAATCAACCCTGACCCATGTTTTTTTAATTTTTCCCCCATTTTTTTTGGAATTATCATTGATGAATTCTGTCAATCAAAAGAAGCTCGTGAAATAATAATTAAGAAAAAAAAATATTCCCCACTTTTTAGTGATCAGAAAAATCCCCCACGTTGGTGTTACCAAAAAAATGACAAACAATCAGTTCACTCAAAATAAAATATAACAATCATATGCATCCAAGAAATACAAAATACAAAAAAAATTCTGATAAAATCAGTCGAAACGCTAAAAATCATAAATACACCCACCGAGCAATGGGCCACCCTATCGAACGCAGCAGAGCACAACTTGATGTTTCGTCTGTCGGCCTTCACGTCCAAACCACACATCTTCGACACCGATCCCTTGGAGCTTTTCGATATCAGCCTCTTTTGAGCCTCTCGCTCGCCTCCAGCACCAAAATTCTCAAAACACATCCCCAATTCTCGCAAACTCGACATTCGCCCCAAAACATCAACATGGGAATCCAGAGCGCTCGCCATTTTGGGCTCCCAAATCTCAACCTCGTCGACTTTGACCCCTTGAGTCCAGCTCAACGGAAGCAAGCCAGAAAACTGATTCTTGACGATATTGACCGTCTTGATCGTCCTGGGGATAGACGGCAACCGGCCACCGAAAGCTGTTCCTTCGATGTGCAAATTTACGAGGTTTCGGGGCGGCCGAGGGAATGCAAACGTCAGTTTCGTTTTGGACCATGGTTTTGCTTTGGGCTGTCCTCGGATGGAAATGCTGGAAGCGTCAGAAGGTAGAGAAACATCGATTCCTGAGGGGCAGTTTGGTTTGGCTAGCAGTTCACTGCCTTTGCATGCAGAAGTTGGGTCAAAGAGTGCGTCGCGTATGTCGAAGCACAGTGTCGATACCCCCTTGGTGTCTGGCAATATATTTGAGGCCAGAATGCCTGGACCAACAGAACTACAATGGCATTAGCCCATTTCAGCACATAGTTGCCTGCCAAGGTTGCTACGAGTCTATCTCATTACCATACAGCAACTTCCTAGTCAAAATAACGAAGGAAATCGGCATTTTTTCCATCCCTGTTAACCAGCCACTCCCCCTCCAAGAATTCACCAAAGAAAAAATAAATAAATAGTTTCGTTGAGGTGGTTTTTTGAACATTCCTACCACTGCCAGCTCACTCTAAATGTTTTGATCCATTCCAGCTTTTCTATGAATGGATTTCTCACCAGCAGCCAAACTCCCTTTCACTTCGATTTTCTGGAGGCACGGCAATTTCTGTGCTCTGGCCAAGAAATCATCCGGAATGAACCCAAAATCGCTCCTCAAATTGACTGTGATGCCCAAAATCACTCGGCAAGTCAAACAGCTGGAATCCAATAGCTCCTGCTGGCATGTTTCTGCTGCCTCCTTGTCGAATTCAAAAGTCTTATCGGTTGTGGAGCACGTCCAAAGCTTGATGGAGGTATCCAGCGAGGTCAGGAGTGCGACATTGGAAGCATTGGCCGAGGGTGAGGGGTCGAGCACAACACCCGTCGTAGCATTTCCCAGCCAATCGGCAAAATTCGCATCCTGAGCTGAAAGCTGAGCCATCCACCACACAGCATTCAATCAATCTGAATGGTTGAACCAGAATGATTTATCAGTGCATCCATTCGTAGCTAGAAAAAATATATATATTTGTAGTGACGAATTCCAAGAAGCTTGGAAATACTCACAACTCCCCCATCTCCTCCTCCTCCACCCCCCACCTAGTCAACATAATTTGTTTGCTCCTACCTGATTTGTTGATAACAATGTGCTGATTTGTTGTTTGGGTTGAGTGGCACACACCGTCTGTAACTTAGGAGATAGATCAGAGTGATGGCTTTTTTTGTACATCAGCTATATCCTTTTCAGGCAAATTAGTGATGATAATAATGCAGCTGCATCCATCCACTGTTCAAGAAAGTGTGTGCAGCATGCATGCAAGGAATTTGGAATGAGGCTTGTGGTGATTTTTCTGAGCAAGATCTCAACTCATTCTCAACATAATATACATATAGTCGATTCCAGGTGACTGCGCGTGTGATTTACTGAGGCCACAACCGCAAGCTTGGGTCGAAGGGTGGCGGTTTATTTACACCAACGCGCGAGCAGTGTTACTGCTAAGATTCAGGGAAAGTCATCGATTCGCAACAAGCTCGGTGTGAGTTCGCGCCACGTGCAAGACGCTCGAGCGAGTGCAAGGAAATATGAATGGCGGTACGATTGACGGGTGGAACATATTCTCTGTCCACATTCACGCTGAGAGGGGTACTTTTGCAAAGCGACAGCGGAACACACCTTCGTCACATCACCTCCCGGCAGCTGGCAACTCACACCGACTACCAGCGCAACGCACACAGTCCACCTGAGGATATTTCCAACTGCAAGGGTACGTCCATCGTAGTTTGAAGGCATGTCCGGTGAGACCAAGGGGGTCATAACCGGTGCGTTTCGCAGAGATGGTTGGTTTTTGCTCCGATACTGCTTGGAGGAAGGCCATGGTTGGTCTGAGTCCAGAACTTGTGACTGGAACTCATTTTCCTTTCACACACAGATGACGGAATGTTTCACAGCCAGACATGCCGTAAACTGATGTTGGAGTGTGATTTGTATGAATATCACGTGACAGTGGATGGTTGGAAACCAGCCACCAAAGAACGGTAAACGCTATGAGCCCCCCTTGCTTTTCGTTTTTTGGGGGACCTGAGCGCATATGCCTCACGCCTTGGAGAGTTTAAATATTTTGGGTTGGGCGGAACTATCAATTTTTACTGAACTGAACGTTGCAACGCAGTTCAGCGTCCATCGGCCCCAGCGTTTTAGCGATAGCTGCAACGCTGAATATCCGTTTCCTTCCTGCGAGCCTCCGTATGAAATCGAATGGGGGCTGATACGGGAAACATGGAGCTGGCATTACGTCGACAGAAATCTGGGCGTGACACGTGCTTGACAAGCCGCAGGAAGTCGCTGGATTGCTCCAAACAAGCCGTCGTTTCGCGATAAAACCCAGAGCGCCGCCTATTATCGACAGAACTCTTCCCCCCGTTTCTCGTTCCCGTTCTGAGTGGCTTTGACTCTCGAAAGCCGAAGCACTGGAAGACGTTGTTTTCAGGCTGGGTTACAGAAACACAAAATGGGAAAAGCGAAACAGCACCTGAGCATTGTCGTCATCGGGCATGTCGACTCCGGCAAGTCCACGACAACGGGCCACTTGATCTACAAGCTTGGAGGTATTGACAAGCGTGTGATCGAGAAGTTCGAAAAGGAGGCTGCGGAACTGAACAAGCGGTCCTTCAAGTACGCTTGGGTAAGCCCGCAGCGGAAAACGAGGGTTAGCGCGGCTGTGTTTTGAGAAAACCACCAAGCTATGAGAGTAGTGGCGGCCGACAACCGAAAGGAAGCTCAGGTTTCTCAGCTTGTGTTTTTTACTTTCCTGAGTGTTGTTTTTGTGTTGCTGTTTTCTGACGAGGCTGACGTCTGGGATGTTTCCGCGACGAATCTGTAGGTCTTGGACAAGCTGAAGGCCGAGCGTGAGCGTGGGATCACTATTGATATTGCGTTGTGGAAGTTCGAGACGCCCAAGTACTACTGCACCGTGATTGACGCCCCAGGCCACCGCGATTTCATCAAGAACATGATCACCGGAACCTCTCAGGCCGACGTCGCTGTCCTGTGTATAGACTCCACCCCTGGAGGTTTCGAGGCGGGTATCTCTAAAGATGGTCAGACGAGGGAACATGCGCTCTTAGCTTACACACTTGGTGTGAAGCAGTTGATTTGTGCCCTGAACAAGATGGACGCCACGGAACCGAAGTACTCGGAGGATCGGTTCAAGGAGATCAAAAAAGAAGTCAGCGCGTATCTCAAGAGGGTTGGTTACAACCCAGATAAGGTGCGAAGAGAACAGGCGAAAGGGTTTGAGAAACGGCTGCTGTGGCTGTTGGCGACGCCACAGCGGCCAGAAACGCGACGGGCTGGCAGGAATGTGCGTGGCCTGGATCACATTTTGATGGTTGACGTTCGCATTATCGACTGAATAATGTGTCGGAACGGGATGATCATTCATTTAGAATCAACTCTTAATTTGATTTTTTTTTTTGCTCGTGATGCAAGCCTGACCAATCAGTTCCCATTCTTTTGCCTGGACCACTTTCTGGTGCAAATTATTCATAACCTAGTATGATCTAGTTCTGTTCATGAATGCAGAGGCATGTGTCTTTTTTTTCATTTCTTGAATTCACTGTGAGCACAGGTTCCATTTGTGGCGATCTCTGGATTCCAAGGGGACAACATTATCGACAAATCCACCAAGATGAGCTGGTACAACGGCATGACATTGCTGGAATCCTTGGACACCATGAGCCCTCCGAAACGCCCTGTCGACAAACCCCTCAGACTGCCTCTCCAAGACGTCTACAAGATCGGAGGCATTGGCACTGTTCCAGTAGGCCGTGTCGAAACCGGTGTCATTAAGCCTGGCATGGTGGTCAAATTTGCCCCCTCCGGGCTCACCGCTGAGGTCAAATCAGTGGAAATGCACCATGAGGCCCTTTCCGAAGCTGTGCCAGGAGACAATGTAGGTTTCAATGTGAGGGGCGTCTCCGTGAAAGAATTGAAGAGAGGATATGTCACGTCAGACTCCAAAAACGACCCGGCCATGGGGGCAGCCTCCTTCAATGCTCAAGTGATAATCATGAACCACCCCGGACAGATTTCCAACGGCTACTCCCCGGTGCTGGATTGCCACACCTCCCACGTTGCATGCAAGTTTGCAGACATCACGACCAAGATCGACAGGCGCTCAGGGAAGGAGCTGGAAAAGAGCCCCAAGTTTATCAAGAATGGGGATGCCGCCTTTGTGGATATGATTCCATCCAAGCCAATGTGTGTGGAGGTGTTCACACAGTACCCCCCGTTGGGCAGGTTTGCTGTGCGGGACATGCGTCAGACTGTGGCGGTGGGCATCATAAAGAAAGTCGAAAAGAAAGAGGCTGCTGGCAAGGTGACCAAGGGAGCCATGAAAAAGAAATGACTAGCGGCTGGTTTGGGGGGCAAAAGCAAGCGAGGAAAAGCAACCCTTGAGAGGAGGATCGTTTGTGCACCCCCAAAATCGGGAGTTTATGATATATTTATGGGGATGAGTAATGCTGGTGTCGGGGTGAGGGAGATTAGCATAATGGGGGGGAGTGCCAGAATGCGTGTGGTGTGGTTCAGAACTGATTGGCATCAGAGTTGGGTTTTGGACTTCAGATCAACGCAAGGCCCCAACCATCGAATAGATTTTTTTGTTTTTCTTTTTTGATGCATGTCGTAATGTACTACAGTTTTGCTCCACAGCCTGATTCATAATGATGGCTGTTTTTTGGTTTTTTGTGGGTGTCTGGGTGTACAATACATAAACTAGGTCTTTTTGTGGATGTTGAGTAAGAGAGGAGTGCTAGATGCATTGTTTCAGTCATTATCTCTCCAGGTTTTTTTTTCTACCCTGTTTTTTTTCCTAATGGGATTTTTTTTTTTGATTCGGAGCTTGCGGGCAGGTCTTACACATTGCTCGTGCTCATGTTCGTTCAATAGTAGCTTGCAAAGCAATAACAGTTCGTTTGTTATGAGATGTTTCCACTTCGATCGATCAATCAATCAAAACTCACAGCAAAAGAGAGCCCTCACCCTTCATGATGCTGGAACAGATAACAAAATGTTTGAAAAAATTTCCACTTCAGTGAGGGCTTCAGAAAACCATGTTGAGAAGACAATGACCCTTCCAAAAAAAGTAACTTAGTTCCTTCAGTTCGGGAGAGGTTGACTTTCCCAAACAAGATCAGAATCGTTTAAAAAACCTTAGCCGCCAGAACACAGAGTTTTTTGTTTTGTTTTTCCCAAAATTAGCTGGACCAGTGATATCGAGCAGACTCCTCAAAAAAAGTTTCCGCCATTAAAAAAATATTACACTTGCTTTCCTCTTAATTCTTCATCTTCTCAATGATTTTGAAAAAAAAAAAACGATCGCAAGAAATGGAACAATCTTTGCTCCGACCCCGGGTACCGCCCAACGAGGAAAAAAGAAATTCGAGCACAATGCTTTGATGAGAAAAAAAAACAATAATACCTTTTGGCCTTGACAAACCTTCCATCCGTGTTGCATAGCCTCCCCCCTTGAAATATATAAACAAAGAAAAGGAAACTGCGCAGCAATTCAAGTGGCTTTCCAACACCCCGAATATTACACTGTAACCACCGCTCAGGAGCCTCTCATCAAAAATTCTTGCTCGTTTACATCAAAAAACCCCACCACCCACCTATAGGACCAAAAATAAGAAAATCCAACTCCACACCCAACTCTACACAAATACCCTTTTTTTAAAATCTTCTCCCCCTCACTCTTCTATTTTTTTTGTTAATTCCCCCCCTCCCTCTCTTGAAAAGCAGCCAACCCAAAACGCTCCCACTCTTTTCACCCCGTCTTCTGGTGGGAAAAAAAAACACGCACAAAAAAGGAAGCAGCAAAAGAAACAAAGCCGAATTCATTACCGACAGGTCCCAGATTTCCCTTTTCCTCTCACTCTTTTTTTTTGTTTTCTTTTTACAAATACACGCATGCGGTCAATCCTTTTCGGTGTCCCCCAGCTGTTCATTCTCCTCCACGTCTTTCTCTAGGGCCAGCTGCAATTCGGCGGCTTCTGAATGCTCCCCCGCTGCTCTATGCTCCTGTATTCTTTTGTATTTTTGCATGTACGGGTGATCCCTCAAACGGGCAGCCGTCTTGTAATCCTCCTCAGCGATGGCCACAGCCATTTCTCGCTTCAAGCGGCGAATTACCTCGGGATCCCCAGGCCTGCAAAAAAAAAAGAAAATTCAGAACACTCAGCAAACGACTGCATTTCTCACAAAAAAAAAACAACTGAAAAGCACAGCCAAACGGATGCTGTACTCCGTTTTTGGCAAAAAAAAAAAAAGGAGCAGAAAGACTGGCGCTGCTTTTTCCTTAATTTAAAAAACACCCAATATATATATCCAAGAAACCAAGGTTTATGGCACCCTGCTATACAAACTCTTTGTCCCTGAATGCAGCAATTGATTTATTTGCAATGTGCAGAGATCAGGCAGTTCAGCACTTGATTTGCTCCTGTTTCTCCCCCCACTCACAGAATGGCCGTCATGGGATCTTCCTCGGCTTCCGAAACATTAATCATTCCTTCAGGTTCTTCAGCTCCGGCCCCCAGTGCCATATTCAACGGCGAGGCGCACTCTCCCCACACGTTTTCGTGGACGTACAAAGGACAATCTGTCTGGACACCAGGTTGGCAAAAAAAACAGAAAAAGCGTGAAGAAATGCTTTTTCCTCCCCATGACTAATCCACAAAATACATGGTTTGTATTCTCTTCCCTCGGCATTGTGTAGTAGTTGTGCAAGCGAAAGAAAAAGGAGAAAAAAGAATCGCTACCTTGAGCGATAACCAGCAGGCATCAGATGGTCGGCAATCGCAGTCCCACGCGATTTCTCTTGTCACAGGATTTCCTTTTATTAGGAAAGACAAACACACACACTCTCAACTGCTTCTCATAAGGTAGTATTACTGTGCACTTTCAATTTTTTTTATTTTTTTTTCAAAGATGGCATTCTTGGTGCCATCTTTTCCGTCGGCATATATTCTGGTGAGAATGAGCACACGGCCTGATCAGCAAAACTAGATCCAGCATTTTTTTTTCTCTGTCATTTTATTATTGGGGAAAAGGGAGAAAGGAGGGGGGGGGGTACTTTCTGGCACAATATTGGCTCTTGACCTAAACTACTGACACCAAGATTTTCTTTTTTCTTTTTCTAAACCTGAATTTTTTTTTCTAGTCTGGCCGATAAGTTTCGAGAGAGCTCTGGATGAAAAAAAGGGGTACAAATTTATCGACTCCTGTGGGTGGGTGGATGGGCGTTGCTCTTACCAAAGTAGAGGCGGCCGATGTATATGCTATCTCGAAAATCGACAATAGCCACCCACAGCAGTTCCCATTCTGCTTTGTTGCATTGTCGACATCTTTCCAGTACCTGGGAGAATAACACCACCAGTTTCTTTTAACAAAACAGCTGAGATGAAAAACCTTTTTTTTGGGGGGGTGGGGGGGGGGGGGGGGGGATTTTGGCCACATGGAAAAATTGCAAGGGGAAATCTTTCCATCTATCTATATATATATAGGTGTGGTCTAGGATTGCAAGATCAAATGATACATATGTGCTCTTTGTTTAGATTTGTTTCTGGTGGTTTAGAGAAAACAGAAAAAAAAGGGCTAATAAAGAAGAAAAAATAATAACAATAATAATAATAATTTCAGCAAGAAATCAGAGATCTCATGTCAATCATTTCCATACTGGACGGACTGTATCACACTTTTTAGCCTCAATTGAAACGCTTTGGGTAAAATGAACAGAATAAATCGACATCAAGACATACTCTCAGTTGTACGTGGATGGGCTAAATGCAGCTTCCACCCTCTGTGCAATTCATTTGCGAAAAGAAAAAGAACACAAAAACACACACACACACACACACACACACACACACAAAAAAGAAAGAAAGAAAAACAGTATGAAGTGTATATTCAAAGAATTTTTGACCTGAAGAAGCAAGTTGAGCGTCATGGGACGGTGAGATTCTCTACCGGCGGCCAAGAAGGAAATCGCTGTGAGAGTGTCCCCCCCGACTTGCAGTGGCAGAGCATGCAAGCTCGTCCCCTCCAACTGAGACAGTTCCAATTTCGACATCTGGTTTTCCATCAAAACAATGGTACCTGAATTCATAAGCATTTGTCACCCGATTTTTTATTAATGATATCTTTGATTTTTTGAAAGATTACATCTAAAGCTTCTCCAAATCACACTATTGAGGATCACATATCTACTACCCAAGATTTTGAATCAAATACCCCAAAACTCATTTCCCTGATGACAGTTTTTCGACAGCAGACAATGACTTAGCAATTTATTGATCCAACATTGGTGCAATTTTCAGGGGGGAAAGAAAGAAATAAAAAAAAGCATTGATGGTTGTGTTTTATACTCGAGGATTGATTTTGGAGGAAAGTTAAACCAACGGGAAAAAAAAAAAAAGAGATTGTACATTCAGCTAATTTGTTTTTGATTGTGTTCGAACATGATGAAACTTTTTTGTCCAATCTGGTTGCTGCCTTTTTCATGCAGGGCAAAGTAGCTTGAATTTGGATGATCGATTAATTTATAAAATTGTTTGATAAGTATTGTTGTAAAGTATCTAAAAAAATTATCTGTTTAATTCTTTCCACACACAACAGACGAAACAACAACAAAAACCTTTTTTTGATAAAAACAGCAAATATACAATTAATGACCTGCAATCCTGCCCACTTCAGCTGGGGAAAAAACCTAATTCATTTCAGATATATATAGTAGATTTATTTTTGTTGAATAACAGTTAATGGCTCAACAAGACGAAAAAATTTCTACAGAATGCAACACCTAAAAACATAAAAATATCAAATATCGATGTCTGACCTGATGCTGTTTCATAAGCGGAGCTCTGAACAATGAACTGCAAAAAGACCCTGTATACAAATGGGCAGCAACTCAGGCCATCTCTAATTACGTACACATGCAACATTTCCGCAATTTAATTTTCTGATGATATTTATAGATGGGGGGTAGAGCACGTATGTGTCCATCCCCAGCTTTTTTTTTGGCGTCTTTTGGGGCTTTATTTTATTTACTGACCGTTTTTCTTGTGAGAAAAAAACCAAAGGCGTATTTCCGTTCTTCCACGAAACACTATTGGTCCATTTTGAAAACCTTTTCTTTTCATTTTGTTTCCCAATAAAAACCATGTATCCAACTTCTCGGAGCTCACCTTTGAAAAATGAATTTTTTTGTAGCTTTTTTTTTCTGATAGAAATTAATATAGAATGTTAAAAACAAAACACTCAATTGAACATACATATCAAATTATGGCACCGCACCTTCTATATTGTGCAGCATCGAAAGGCAGCGCGTCATAATCTGTCAAATACAAGAGTCTTTTTTTTGTTTTTTTTTTTTACAAATAGAATTTTTATGTTCTTGTGTTATGTATACAAGTTATTTTTACTTTTATCATATAAATATAAATATAGACACAAACACCAACTGTGGATGGATGCAAAAAAAATCAAAAAGGACCGGATAGATATCGGATAAACACGCACCTTGCGCTCGGACTCGCCATTTACAGGGCGTGTCGATACCCCTCCCGCTCCCATATGATCTCCTCACCCCATTTTCCAGACAGCGTTTCTGTCGCCAGAGGGAACCCCCCTGGACCGAGCGAGTTCGAGACGCTGGAGCCGATCCGGAAGAACAAAACGCGACGCACCTTTTGCGTGGAGCGTCTCCGCAAGAATTTTTTTGTGGAGCCCAGAGGCTCTGAACGGAAACTCGGTCGCAGAAAATCAGCATCTTCCACGCTGCGGGAACGAGAGAACGTCCCGCGACAACGATTCTGGGCTCGTCGTGGCCTGTCTGACATTTCGATCATTTGCGGGGGAGTTCTTTTTTTGAGGACGACTTCTTTACACTAAACGATTTGGATTTAACAGCCAGAGCTCAGATGGAAGAACATTTCTTTGCAAGAATATTTGTCTTTGAAATTTCCTTGGGAAACCAGTTGGGTTACTGATTGGTGAATGGAAAATGGAGTGGTACATAACTGAATTTTCAGAATTTTCCTCCCCTTCTCCATAATTAATGCAAGGCCATTTTTAGACATCGATCGACTGATTGATGTAGCGATCAATGGAACATCATTCCGCAACAACATGAAGATTCGTCTTGCCTTTTCCATTGCAAAATGTCGGGTTGGCATCGACTTACCGCAAAAACTTAAAATTCCACAGATCATAAAGATACGTAATGCCTGATTCATGAATATTATTCCTAGCATCTCTCTTGATTTTTTAGCCTGTAGCACACACACAGATGTCCCCGGCTGTTGGTGTGTCGGCTGCCCTGGTCTGGAAAAACCACCACCATAACAAACAAAAACGAATTCATGATCTCCATATTCGTAGACACAATATCGGATTATTTAGCTTACATTTCATAAAGTATTCTTCTTGGCCTGAAAAACTATCTGAAACAGCGGTGGAGTAGCTCAGGTTTTTTAGATTCTGTTGTTTCAACAATGAATGTGCCGCCATCGAAAATATGAGGTGTGAAGGCCTTTATGTGATCCCTTTCCTTACTTGTCTTGTTGATAGCCGCCTTGTTCGTGATGTCCTCGAGGATCTTCGGAGCGACCGGTTTCGGCTTAACCTTTCTGTAAGCCGAACGGTTTTGAAGTGCTTTTTTGGACCGGATCCTCGCGATGCGTTGGGATATCGAGGTCTCCGTCCTTGTCTGGTTGCCTGCCGACCATACGAAAAACACCCGTGATCACTTCTGTGGATGTCGACGTCTCAGCAACGCCATTGACACGTGTTGACTCTACAGTTACGAAAGCACAAAACGCTCCTCTCTTTTTTTTTGCAGGCGTCTCTCTCCGAACTCACGTTTCTTCATCATCGTACTGAGAACGCAAACAGACATAAACCCAAGGCTCTGCGAGACTTACGTGGGTGGCTGGAAGTGAGTTCTACGCCTTTTTATACAGAATTATCACAGTGACAGATTGAAATGTATTAGTTGATGATTTTTTAATTTGCGTTTCATTTCAGATCAGGCTGAAGGATTGGGATGAAAATTGCTCCTGACAGCTCGATCACTCTCATGAGCTTCTCGAATATGATGTTCGTTCGTTCGTTTTAATTCCCACAGCACCACAATGTCCTCTCTCTCTGTTTTCCAGTTTCCAAAACAGACAAAAAAAGAAGCCATGGTGTATGATTCCAAAAACAAAAATAGCCATCCCCCTCAAGACCCATCAATTTCACCCTCCACACACTTGTTCATTTCCGATCGATCACTTACAAAGTTAATTCCTACACTCGTTGAAGCTTGCAAACCCTCATGCAAATCAATTTTTCCCCTTTCGTGATATATATGTTCATCCTAACACATATGTTCATGAAAGGCCTTTCTCTTCCCCTTAAAAATACAGATGTTCAATTTTCTCTTTCAAAAAAAAGGGCTGTCGTCCCCACGGATCACTCATCAGATTCACAAAGCTTTTCCAGCTGGGATTCAAAAATCGTGAGGGCTGCACTGAAATCAGGGCAAGACTCAACACCACCACCCCCTGGGCCATAAGTCAAGATGTCATCGCAGACCGCATCGTTCGACACTGCGTCAAAAGCAGCCGACTGGCACTGGTTTTCGAACAAAACTTTGCAGGTGCGTTCCGCAACACCTGAAATCTCTGAAAAGGAGGTAAAAACACACAAAAGGTGCACCAGTTGCTGATATGATTCTTTGATAATTCTGACTCTTTGATAACTCTTCATGCTGGTTTTTTCCATGAGGGAGGTCAAAATTTGTCAGCCTCCAAGTATATACATATATATATAATTTACAAATAAAAATTCAAACCCATTAAAAGCAAGCATCCACAAACACATATCAACTTTCAAATGTAAAGTCATCAATTCATCATTTACAAGAAATCCGTTTTGATAATCAGTGATATCTTTTGATTTGTTCGGTTTGCTCACGGAGTTGTGCAGAGGTTCTAGGTTGAAAATCTTTTTTGTCTTCTTCAGTGGGAGGTGGGCATAATGAAGTCAGAGTGCTGCAAGCACCCCTCACTGCAAAACTTCCAGCGTCCCTCCCCTTCTTCTCGCAATCATCCAGGAAATCTGGAATTTAAAAGCACCAAAAACCCATCACCAATGGTTAGGATTCCTCAACAGCTGGAGCTAAAAATCTAATCGATTTTCAATTTTTATCAGAAATTTTCCTGTGTCGAATGATTATATTTAATAGGAATAACAAGAAGGCAGAACCCTACCATTGACATCTTTTACGGTTCCACTGTCACAATGATTGCAAGATTTTTGTTCTGGAGTATGGTCCCTCAGCCAGCATTCCCCTCTCCTGTTGTGTCGGGTATTCTTTTTGATCCTGGTCCAGGTCTTGCATCCTAAAAACAAGAATTCGAAAAACAAAAAAGAGAAAAATCCCTTCCAAGATTTAACACAAAAAAAAAGAAAAGAAAGAAACATGGGAAAAAAAGCCTGGCCACAAAAACAGGCCAGGCTTCCAGCTGGAAAATCGCGGTCTGTGCGGGGTTAAATCGGGACCCCGCACAGAAGCCGGAAACCCGTGTTTTGCCTCGCACAGGGCCAGTGTTACGATTGGGTACTATTTATCGTGAAATGTCGAAGGCGTGAGAGTACGTCATAGGGACATGGTAGCTATGACTGACCTGGAGTGTATATAAACCACGAAGGGTTAGTGTTGTAATATCCAACTGTGTTTTGGGTTTCCGACCCTTGTGTCCCCCTGTCGAGGGTTTCCCCTTGTTTTCTGGCGCGCGTTACAATGGTTTCGGAGCCGGGTCTAGGGTATGTGTGTTCGACCTTAGGACCCTGAGAACAAGCGCGGATCCAGCCCAGCAGCCTTCCTAAAGGGCGTGCCCAGGGTAGATCGAAAAGGAAAAGGACCCCGGAGCGTTGGGGAGGTGAAGCGACCTCAGTAGAGTGCGCTCACAACTTCGACAGGATAAGGGCGAAAGCTCCTGGAAGTTGGAATGGTTTTTGCGCCTGGAATAGCTAGCAGAACCTTGTAAGACTTATGAGCTTCGATCGTGAACGCGAAGTCAAGTTCAAGACGCAGCAAACCTCGAGAAGTGAGTTCGTTCCAGTTGGAGTCGAAAGAGAACGAGTCTGTGAAGAAAGATCTGTAGTCTGGAAAAGATGGAACTCGAGATCTAAAGGGAGAAACGTGAAGTTAACCTATAGTGTTGCGCTGTGGTGCTATGTGGTGCTGTGGCGTGAACCTACTCGCAAGGCAAGCGACTGAAAGGTGTTCGTTCGACCTAAGGCGTGCAGAAGCAAGGGCGGAGATCCCTGCGCCGACTAAAAGAAGTGTGACCAAGTGTGAGGTCGACGATCTGCAGAAGTGCTACTACAACCACGCAGGAAAACCACGCTGGAAAAGAGCTACGGTCTGGAAGGAGGTCGTGCTAGTGGTTGTGGCGGTCGCGAGTCGAGGAGGAAGACCAGTCGAGTGAACCTGCAGCCCTGAAAAGTGTAACGCTGCAGTAATGGCGAGTTGTACTACAGACGAGCGTCCAGAGCGTTAAGGGCAGCGCCAGAAGGTTGGAAAGGTGGCGCACTGTCGACGTGACGGCCAGTGACCAGTGTTTGGAGAACATGGTCTCGTCTGGAGGCTGATTGTTGTGGGTCGACGTGGATTCAACGATGTTTCAAGACCTGCAGCGCAAGGCAGGAGTGTGTTGCGACTGGTGGCGAGAGGTTAAAACACTAGACTGGATCTGGACTGGATCGAGAGACGAGGAGCTGGCGAGAAAAGAAACGCGAATAGTAGAGTTTCTGAAGACCAAAGCAGAAGGAGAATACAGGAGAGCACCAAATTTGGAATCCCCTGAGATCTGTGATAGGGGATCGTGGTTCGACGTCGGTCTGAAGGGAACCGTCGGTGGAGTGGTCGACTGGCTGCGCAGGGTGTGGCTGGACGTACCAGGGGAAAGGACGCAGTGGCAGGAATATTGGAAGATGCTGTCAGTGAAAGGGACTGGAGGAAGTCCAGCAGGATTCAAGAATGAATGTTGCCTGACAGAGGGATAAGACTGATTGTGGAAGATTGAGGTAGTCAAAGTTTAAGCTGGCTGTGGCTGGCAGAAGGCTGAAGGAGTGGATTTTATCTTATCTCCTGACAAGATGAATCGATTTGAGTGTGACTGTTGAAAAGGAAGAATGGAGTGTTAAGCTTTGGCAGATTTGCACATATTTTCAGATGTGAGGTATCTGATGGGCAGAAGTTTATGAATGTGTTCAATCAAAGATCAGGACAACAAAAGTATGCTGAGTTTTACAGTCTTGAAGGATTTGGAAACTATCTTTGGATTATTATTCAGAGTTGTGGACAGAAATGGACAGCAGATGTTGTTTTATTTTCATAGAAATGGAATATGATCACATCATGGAAGAAGCCTGAAAATTATGAGTATTTAAAGGATGGAATCTCATTACAGAGCTGGAGTTGGAAGAGGAGACATTGCAAGTGAAAAAGGAGTTATGGAGGAGCTATTCAGCAAAAAGCAAATATGAACCATTGGCAGTGGAAGTAAAGAGAGCTGGCTGAATAGGGTAAACATATTTTGCTGTTTTGGACTGAAGATCCCAAGCTACCTTGTGCTTGGTGGAGTACACCAATGAAGAGTGGATTACCACACGAGCAGAGACGCAACCAATGAATGGTAGCGATCGTGCAATATCCGACAGCTTGTTGAGATGTTACCATGAATGGATGATCAGAAGACCTACATTCTGAGGCCAAGAAGAGTATAAAAGATGTCGACAGTCCAAGATATATGAAGAAATGGAGATGGGCTGTGGAAAATATGTGAAATCACAGAAAGGGAATTTTTACCCGGCAGAATTGGTGTTCCACAGACGTGTGGAGTTGCATCTGCTGGAAGAGCAATTGAAGGATAAGTGAAAAAGAGAAAAATTGCTGAAGCGTGATCAGGCTAATCCACAGAAGGAAACATGAGAAGAGTGTGTTGGATTGGATACAAGTGTGGATGCCTGATTGAAGAACTTGGACTGATGGAAAAAGTGGAGGAAAGATGGAACCTTATCGCAAGAAACAGATTGATAAAGGTGATGGCTGATTGTTAGTTGTGAAGGGACCAGCCATTCAAGGATATTATCGGTGCACTCGCGTATCGGTGAACCGACAGCTCAGGTGGAGACAAGATTAGGAGCTGAGTATAACCTGAAAGGGAACAAGCCTCTATGTTGAGTGGAGCTTGTAAAGCACAGAATTTATACTCATGGACAGCCGAAAACTGCAATTGGTGGCGGGAGAATAATCTGGAAGATATCCATGCCAAAGGACCAAGCAGGGATTAAAAGATATATTGATGGAAGATATATGTTGGGGCTGGAGCATGACTGATGTGCTACAATACTGTTTCTGGATGGAGTTGAAAGAAGTCTCAAGCGAGAGAGGTATCAATTGCCCTACGCAATGTGTTTCGGGAGAAGTATGGACGTATGTGGTGAATGAAAATTACCATATACTAGTGAGCTTTGTGTTCCCTTGGCGGTGGTGATATTTTTATTGAGCCAATTTCAGAGTGAACTGAAAGTGAAAACTAGAAGTGCTGACTGGCCAATATGAAAGTTCTGTGGGGAAGTAGTTTGCAGGCACCTCTTCTCTATAGTGTCGCAAATGAAAAATATGGGTGGATCATATGAACCTCAGTGAACAACGTCAAGGCAGTCAGAACCTACAGTGGTTTGGCTGAGGCAGAATTCTAAGGTGGTGAATATGATGGAGCCATGTGGACGGCTGGAAACCGTTGGGCATCTCATGGTACCCATTCCCATTGAATTCACGGAGGAGATGATGCTAGTTGCCTGAACTAGTAAAGAGGAGGTGGATGAGATCTTAAGGAGGGATGTATATATGTGGACTCTGGTGTGGCAATATTGGATTTAACGCGGCAGCTACCTTTGGCGCGAATATACGCTGCAAAGGCAAAGATCCCGGATGGAATTCGGTTGTATCTCCCTGGAAGCTTAGCGCGAGCCTGTGTTGTACGCGCGGTGTTTACATGGACTGCATCAGCGGATGAATATCAAGATATTACGGAGGATATAAGGAGGAATATCAGAGGTGAATTGTCGACTGGCAACAGGATCCGGCTCCTGTGTGAGTCCCGACAAATTCAGATGTCTTCCGGTCTGCACCTCCAATACGATGGAGCAGAATGCACATCGTTGGCGAGTTTTGTCTATTGGATTGACGAAGGACCTTGATGCAGCATGCCGACTGCACAAGTGGTTGATTTAAAAGGCGAGGCAAACACCTACGGTAGTTTCTGTTGGCTGGAGCCACAGAAATTAACACATCAAAGGAAGAAAGAACTTGTGGATACGCTGAGTTGTCCAGTAGGTCAGTGAGAGAAAAGAAGACAATGGTCGAATAGGACTGAACCTCTGGAGGAACTGACAAGGACTTGAACACTTGGTGGCGTGAACAACCATCAATGTGCTTTCTTTGGGATGCGGATGAACATTGCGGTTATTATTTCAAAGAAAACTTCGAATGTGTCCCCTCCAAACAAGTGGCTGAATGTATGGGGCAGTGGAGTTATTGTTCGTTGGCGAGACCTGACCATGGCTGGAGGAGGTCTACTGGATGGCGCAATAAGACGGAGTAAGTCGGTCCTGCAGTGAGGGCTGGGGCCCAAGACCGTAAGGCGGGATTCGCAGCCGCGGTAAGACGTTATACATGTATTGTGTGGCTGGCTCAAGCAGCAAAGTTAAAGATCTGGAAGCGGGTTCAAATCTCCCTGAACTTTGTGCGAGCAAATCTCACAGTTCTATCGGCACTTGGACCACACACTGGAAGGCGAAGGATGGAATGATACACCCCATTTCGGTGGCGAAGTATGGATTTATTGGCGGGAGTGAGCAAGGAAATGCTTTGCACCGGAAATGATGAAAATCAGTAGCAGTTGATGGAGTCTTAACCACTGCTGATACATGTGTTCATAATGGGGCAAAAAAAGAGACTACAATGCGATGGAACTGATCGGCATTGCATGAGTGGTACCGCATAAGGTGGATGATGGAGTGAGTTTATGAATCAGGTAGCCTCTGATTTGAAATGAGATGTTCAAAAAAAATATATATATAATATAGAGCAGCCAGAACTGGTGATTTGCTTGTTTTTAAACATCTCACATGAATGGTCGTATGGTGTATAAATATGGAGAGAACCGTGGGAGAGAATTCTTTTGATATGATTACATTCCCCATTTGCAGTCATCTTGAGAGCTGAATGGAATTATGGTAGTTGGTTGCTCAGTGACTTGTACATTTCAATGCTAATCTGACGGGAGTTTCAGGAAGAGAAACTACAACCCAGTGCAGAACGGTGGCAGATCTGATTGGAATGCATTTGGAATGAAACCTACAAGTTTTTGGGCTGAAATAAGATGGACTGACAATGGTATTTGCCTTAAGAGAATTGTTGGTACAGAAATTAATAAGGGAACTTTTCTCTGTGGTAGAAAATTCATTTAGAGTGTTCGATGAGACTAGCGGGCGGTCTCTAGCAATCAATTACGGTGGCGATCGTGTTTTGATTGTGGGCGTGGCTACGCCTGTGGACTTGTTCGTGTGGATGGGGCTAGCGTACACGGCCTAGCATGCGACAAGTATTTGGGTGATAGTGCGTTGCGAACTTGTCAGATGTCCAGATATAGACCATGCAACGGTGGGATTTGGCATAGTTTTAGATGGGACGCCAAACCCCCGTGTGCTTACTCTACACAGAATGGGTCATGTAGGGGAAAGATTCATTTTTGCGGAAGTGAATTTTGGTCCTCGCGGAAAAACATTTGGAACCTTTTGAGTATTGCGTTTTCCAACAATGTTATATTCGTCTTTTAGGAGATTGGTTTTGAGTGTTATCCGGCCTTTCAGTGGAAGGTTCGTATGCCGGATACGGATGTTGGAATTCTACTGGAGGAGTCGAGAATCATCACAAGGACATTAGCATTTGTTAAAGACAACTATAGTGGGTTTTTGAAGAGAGCATTCTGTGGCCTCTTGTTTTATTGTTTCGTTCCTCGGTTTGTCCGTTCATTGGATTATGAACGGGGTGGCGACGGTATCCCCGAGAAATTTACTGGAAGAAAAAAAGAGTCAGTGATTGGGGTACTGTGGATTGGTTTACTGAAACAAAAGGAACAATAGGAAATATGAGTGGATCAAGAAAGACATTTTTGTTCAAGTATTTGAGTATGGTTGAAATTGCCAAGGGAATATTCTGATGTTTCGTCGTCAAACTGGATTTGGGGCGGCGGTTAAAGAAATGTCTTAAGCCAGTGGATCATCTTGATGTGTCGTGGACGCATGATGCTGGTTGGGTGGATCCCTGAGGATATATTGCGACAGTGTGGTGCACAGAATTGTGACAATGGCAAGTCTTAAGGGGGTGCTAAAGTGAAGACATTTGGATAGCGTGAGTTGGTCGACGGGCTGGCTTTGGTTTTATTCTCTTGTTGTTCATCTGCAGCAAACTCGGTTCGGTGTTGTTGGCCGAGTGTACAGCGTGGTAGGGGCCAGCGTATACGGCCTTGCATTCTACCTCGAAAGCGCTATTGTTGCGACAGAGATGCAGCTGTAAGTCACTCTGGAAGAAGACAACAGTCTTAGCGGCCAATGGTGGAATTCGAACAGCGGAAGTCAATTTATGTGCCTTCCTGGAGGTACTGGACTTGGTGGAAGTGCTTCTTGTGAATCGAATGATATGGTAAAACTGAATTGGCGCTGGACTGGCTATATTGGAAGGAATGAAGAAACGTAAAAGGTTTTCTATTTGGAGATCGTCGGTACGCAGAACTGGAACTTACGCATTGCCGAAGAACACCGGTAATGAGAAGAAGTTGAAGGAGTTTCAGTTGAGCAGAAATCTGTATATGAAGGAAAAAAAAAACAAAAAAAAAAAACAAAGGATTTCTGAAGGTGGAAACAGACTATTGGGTGCGCACGACTTGACGAGTAATGTAAGAAGCGAGATAGCAGCGGTAAATACCACAGAATATGCAGGGCTGAATGGGTCAGTCTGGGCATTACAAACTGCGGCGACAGTTATACCTACTGGAGGTTGTAAAGGAGGATCACGGACGGTGCAATGATCCAGGAAAGAGTTACAGGCTGAGTACCGCCGGTGCGAGTGGAGTCCTGCGGCTGAGCGGTAGTCGTGAATGGAACGAGTGACCTGGCAAATGGAACGGTATGGGACGTTCGGCATTGGTGCGGTTGCCTCGCATTGGAACAGCTAACGCCTTCTTCGAGATCGTCATTGCATACGATTTGTGTAGAAGCTGGCAAGGGTGACGTCTGAGGACGGGAGTTGATGGAATCATGATGCGCGTTTAAATCGCGTAGGGAATCAACCAATCAGCGGCCTTTGTAGAAACAGCCGGAGTGATCTAATGTGTTGATGGATGGTTTCTTGGGTTGTTTTGTTCATTGAAATATATTGAAGTGAATTGATGGATATTTTTGGTTATGATTTCATTTTGGATTGTTGGTGGTGGAGTTAAATCTCGATCGGTTTTATTTTCAACCGGTACCGCAATGTGGCTGGTTTGATTTTGATATAAACGATTCGTACCTGTGAGGACACTAGTGCGGTGAATCGGGTGGCGAATGTTACGATTGGGTACTATTTATCGTGAAATGTCGAAGGCGTGAGAGTACGTCATAGGGACATGGTAGCTATGACTGACCTGGAGTGTATATAAACCACGAAGGGTTAGTGTTGTAATATCCAACTGTGTTTTGGGTTTCCGACCCTTGTGTCCCCCTGTCGAGGGTTTCCCCTTGTTTTCTGGCGCGCGTTACAGCCAGAATAACCCCGCACGGCTCTGTTCCCCGGTTTGGGCCGGTTTTGTGCGGGGTCCCAATATAACCCCGCACAGACTGGAACCCCGCACACAGAACCTGACGTCCTTCCCGTTGTGGGACCCCGCACAGATGGATCATAGCCCCGTACAGTGTGCGGGGTGCCCTGTCCTCCGTGCGGGGGTGCCGTGCGGGGTGTATATAAAAGACGTCGGATTCCGTGCACGGGGTTCCAGCCTGTGCGGGGTAACATTGGGACCCCGCACAAAACCGGCCCAAACCGGGGAACAGAGCCGTGCGGGGTGTCGTTTCCTTTGTGCACGGGTTTCACATTCCTGTGCGAATCATGGGCCACCCCGCACACGAGGTCCAGGCCCCTGCACAACTGTGCGGGGTAGCTGTGCGGGGTCATTGTGAGAAGCGTATGCGGGCTCCTTGTGTGTGTGTGCGGGGTGACTGTGCGGGGTCCTTGTGTGTGTGTGCGGGGTGTTCGTCACAGCCCTGTGCGGGCTCCTTGTGTGTGTGTGCGGGGTGACTGTGCGGGGTCCTTGTGTGTGTGTGCGGGGTGTTCGTCACAGCCCTGTGCGGGCTCCTTGTGTGTGTGTGCGGGGTGACTGTGCGGGCTCCTTCTGTGTGTGTGCGGGGTGATTACTACAGCCCTGTGCGGGGTCCTTGTGTGTGTGTGCGGGGTGACTGTGCGGGCTCCTTGTGTGTGAGTGCGGGGTGATTATTACAGCCCTGTGCGGGCTCCTTCTGTTTGTGTGCGGGGTGATTATTACAGCCCTGTGCGGGCTCCTTGCGTGTGTGTGCGGGGTGACTGTGCGGGCTCCTTCTGTGTGTGTGCGGGGTGCTTATTACAGCCCTGTGCGGGCTCCTTCTGTGTGTGTGCGGGTTGATTATTACAGCCCTGTGCGGGCTCCTTCTGTGTGTGTGCGGGGTGATTGTAGAAACACAAATGTGCAGATTCATGGTGACAAATTGGTTACAATAAAACAACAATGACAAAACCCCTTTTGAAATGTACACCCCATTTTATCATTGAACACTTGTCCATTCCCACTTATTCCAAAACAGAAATAGAAACAAAAAAAATAGCCCAAAACCTTGAACTCTGATCCTGCCATTCAACCCTGCGCTTGTATTTCAATAATACAGAGCTCGTTGAACATATTATAAATACCCATCTGACCCACTTCTAACCATTTTTTAATTAACCATCGAATCCCTCACTGCCTGACAGACAAAACCAGCTGTCCAAGGGTTGGAATAAATCAATTGTTTCAAGAAAAGTAAAAGCCACCTCAACATTTTTTCTCTTCTGCCTATTTCCATTACTGCAAAAGAAGGTTTTTCCGTTTTTGTCTGGGAAACATTATCAAAGCAATAACAATATCCACTGCTGACTGAAAACCCATCCCAGAAGGTGAACAACATCAGCATGCTTCGAGTCCAGTTCACATTGATGGCTGCAGCAGATCCAGTCACCTGAAAAAAATTCACAAGGATCTGAAGAACAACACCGTACAAAAATTCTCAAATGTTTCTGTGGTGTTTTATTTTGTTGTTTTTCATTGAACATTTTTTACAACAATGCTGTGGCCATCTTTTGCTCCAAGAATCAGCGCTTGCATGTCAGACTGATTTATCAGCATCTGTGAAAGTCTGTTACTGTTTTGTCTTGAAAAAAAAAGCATTACACATCAGCATTCCAAAAAAGCACCATGAAAAAAATCGTCCATAATTTTGATAATTGGGGCAGAGTGCTGCAACTATTCTTGGGGCAGAGTGCTGCAACTATTCTGTGTAGAGAATAATTGCTGCAATTGTTTCACTTATTTTTCGAGGGCTTGCGTTTCCTTTGCCAACCCCCCCCCCCCACCCAAAAATAAAATGGAAAAGTTTTAAGTGAATGAACAACAGAATGAAACGTATCAACAAGCTCTCTTTAAGAACTACATATGAACTATAGATGAGTTCTTTTTCATTTCCTCCACCTGAAATATGCGGTGGCGACCAGCCCTGTCGGGTTTAAATATCTTTTAATATCAACCTGTGCCAACTCTGTGGACCCTGGATTTCCTTGCTTCAATATCGCAACTGCCAAATCGAGAAAAAGAAATAAAACATTGAGGAAAAAAAAGAAAAGTCGCACCACAGCCACCAAGCCAATCAGCAACTTTTCCAGAAAAAAAACATTATTTTTTTGGGGGGGGGATTTGACACATACCGAATTTCCCACCTTGAAAATGTCGGATGGTCTCGATTTCCTGAAATGTGATGCAAAACGAAATGTGAAAACGAAATGTGAAAACGAAATGTGAAAACGAAATGCCAATTCAAAACAGAGTCTTCATACATTCCGGAGATCATCGAATCATCGGCATCAGTTTCAGCCGGGGGGGGTGGAACCTCCAGGGGTGGACTTCTCTCTCCTCTCTTTGTTTTTTGGTGTCTGTAATGCAAAAAGTAGAACAGACTGAACCTTCAAGTTCAACTGTTGCAACATAGACACATGGAGGCAAAGCTGACCAGGTCTATTTATATATATCTTTTATTTGGAGTGGCTTACAGCTTCTGGATATTTGAAGGTGATCAATCTGGGGGAACCAGTTCGACGGCGGTTCGACGGCGGCTCGCACCTCAGCTTGGATTTGTACTTGGCCAGTCGCACTTGCGTTTCCATTCCGGCCATCTCCGCATCCCTCCTCCTCCTTCCCTGTTTAAACTCCTCCTCCATCTACTTTATCTTTTTCTTCTCCTGTTCAAATGTGCTGCTCGGTGCACCCAACTGCATTCAGCTTCCGATTCCCTTCCGACTGTGACCTCCCCTGGAAGCACCATAAAACCACTTGTCACACGAAGTCCACTTTCAATTGTGTACCTTGCAACGGCCATCATAAGAAACCGACGCTGTGAGGTGTCAAGAAGTGATGGGCCCTGTCGTCGAGTTCTCGTGTTCGGGAGAGATTCTGGTGGCTGGGATCCATACCTGAAACAGTGAAACAATACCTTTCCGCCGACCCCAGCGTGGCGCTCTTCCAGAAGCCTTCGCTTACCCGATTGTGGCGAACAGAAAAAGTTTGAAAACCTTAGTCACGTGTCAAAATGCGCATGTCTGACGACGTCGAATGATGTGACGGCCGGATTTGACGTCTGCATGGAGTTCACGACAATGAAGGGACGCCCAGTTTTCGTGAAGCGGGGCTTGGGGAAGAGGGATTTTTCCATGGGTATTGTGGGTCGTTAAGTGGGAGGAGTGGGGTTTGAACTCGGGTCACTTGAGTCCGATAATGTTCCATATTTGTTTCTTCTTCGTGGTTGATCTCCTTACTAATTGGCTTCATCGATGACTTGCGACTTTAAGTTTATCTGAGTGTTGGCTTCAAGTGTAGCTTCGTGATCGTTATGTTGAAGAACATAGACAAAATGTTACGGCCGTCGGATTATAACACAAAAAAGGACAAAAATGAAAATAAAGAAAGAACGAAACACCCAACATCAAACCCCTGTGTAAAAACAATAATATCTCGACTGGCCCTCCCTCAAACACATCAGCTTCGACAAGGCGTCCTCCAAGAGCACCGGATAACCCTCAAGCTTTCTCCCCCTCGTCTTGAACAAGTTCGTGAGCCTGACCGGACGACCCTGCCTGAATCGAGCATCCACGTAGACGAGCTGGTACAGGTCCACCATCGCAACGACCCGAGGGGGACACCGTCCGAACCCAGCATCCCGGACAGTGTACAAGGCACGGACGTGTCCCCCGTACATCGTCTTCCTGCCCTCGTCGTCCTCGTACTCGACGTAAAGACACGTCGAGTCGTCACCTGGAAAACACAACATTTTAAAACAATAGCTCATAGCAGGTAATATACCACTCTTGGGGAGATTCCCTTTACCAAAATTTGAGTGTGCAACACGGTTTAAGGTTAATACCTCGCTCCGTGGAGGACCACCCAGTCGCAAAAAACTCCTCGCGTCCCTGGATCGTGTCTCGAGTGACCCGGAAAGTCCGGTGGATGGCGTATGGCAGCAGGTCGCCCACCGTCCACCCCGGAAGAGAGAAGCCCCACCTACGAACACATCAATGGTAGCTTAGTTGTTACAAGTGATCACCGAGATGTCTAGTAAGCACTAGCTAGAGCTACAGACTAGCTATGGGCACTAGTGATAGCCTAGTCAGAGCTTAAGGTCCATAGGATCCCAATAGGAGATCCTATAGCTCAAGAACCCTGGTGCCTCGCCCTAATGACATTAGTCAAGGGTCCCATCAATGAGTGGGGGTTTGATGGAGGGTTCTGGGAGGTTTTTGTAACATTAGTGCATCGTCCCGTTTGGAATCAATCAATTATAACTCAACAAGCTTCTGCGGAATCACGTACGTCCTAATCGCCTCCCGAATGGCGTCCACGAATGTCCGAATGTCCGATGCCGATACAGGTCGAGGGAGGAAGGAAAACGTGTACTCCAGGGTGGTGATGGTGTCCAACGGCTTCCTCGGCGGGGGAGTAATGATAGCGTCCACCACACTTTGCTCGTCTTGCGAAAGCATGTTTGCGTTTGCCCTCAACGCCCTTTAAAACCACAAATCGAATCGTTCAACACTTTGAAAACATAAAGACAGGAATAGTACAAACATGTTTATCTGCTTTTCTTGGGTTCTCTTAGTTTGAGCATACGAAAGTGTTGGAGACTTGGCTGTAGTTCTCACATGTCGGAGAGAACATCGTTTGCAATCATTTCTCCCGCACATCTCTTGACACGTCCCGCGGAAACCCGCTTGATGTGTCCAACCGCTCGCTCGACCCACGACTCCCCCGAACGTGAAATCGCCCCACGTACGCTCTCCTGCCGATAACCCACACAAATGATTTTGTGCAGGTTAAAGGTGCACATCCCCGCCCCAAAAAGGGTTTGGACGTTCCTGTAAACGTGAAAATTAAGACGTGAATATTATTCACTGAATAATCGTCGCCTTTGTATTGTCGCAATCGAAAGAACAAGGAAAACCTCATGACAGTAAACGAAATCGCCAAAGTTTCCACCCGCACAACGTCGCTCACCGAGCATACTGGAACATCGTGTCCCGAATCACACGGCCTCTCTCGATGCAGTCATCCATGGTAGCTCCAGCCATGGCTCGGTGGGAGGTATAGTGGGTGGCGGCAGTGCAGAGCTGGTCCCACGCCACGAACTCGTCTCTATGCAGGCAGGAATGGAACACGAAAGCCCCATAACTCCTACACGTACAGCGTACATGAAAGTGAGACCTTTGGTATTCCTGTTTCGTTTCAGACACATTTTACTTTCTTATTGAAGAATTAACTCACCGAACCAGCAACGCGTAATCGTACATCGTGTGCTGTTTCCTGTCAGCACAGATGTCGATCACCAGACCCCCAAAGTCTGTTGGGAGTCGGACGCCGGCAAGTGCCCTCCGGTACTGGGCGAGGTCTGCACGCCGCGAAGCTCCAAGGAGACGGCTCCGGATCTTGGCAATCACACATATGTTACTATCGATCAACCCACTGTAAAACCATTGGGATCGGATGGGGCGGTTCAGTCACACATGTGGATCGCGCAAGTCAAAGCGCCGCTTGGCTGAGGGATGTTAGTCGAGTTTGAGTTTGTGTATTTAGGAAGTGAGTGGGGAACAACTTTACTCTATAAAAACTGTGGTTTCAACAACACAATTAATAGCCTTTTGCATTCATAATATATATCAAACATAAGCAAGAGAAACACACATACCTCGTATAAGAAGTCTTTGACGAGGCCAAAGAGCATCAAATGAGAGGCCCCCACGACCTTCAGTACTTCCGGTGCGAAGTACGGAAGGTCGTGGAGAACCGATCGTCCGCGGACATGCGCAGCGACGGGGTCCAAGGCAGACGTGTCCGCGAGCGCTGCAAAGTGCAGATACTCCTCACGTGTCCTGTGCGTGTCACGATCGATGGGCGTCCAGTTGGGGTCCTATAAAAACACCAAATAGGATCAAATTACCGAGAAATTCCTGACTTAAAAAAAAACATGAGATCACTTTATGCAAAGAAGAGAGAATAACGAAGAAGTCGCAAAAACAATAATAAAAACAAGGACAACAAGGACACACCTGCCCCGGCCGGAGTGTCAGAAGCTCGCTCATGTCCTCCTCGGAACGCCTGGTTGGCGCAAGATACCCCATGTACCTACATGAATGACGAACACGTCAGTTTCCACGTAACTGTGTATCAGGTTCACCAAGGCAACTGGATCAACATCACGTATCTTCACACCTGTGAGTAGTGACCCCGGAGCGAGTGGTGACGACGCTCGTAGTCCCATGACAGTCAGGACAGGCGTTGCGTCCAGTGTGACCGCGTGCTAACTCGACTTTCGCAAGCCAAGGAGTATCACCGGTCACACTGGACAGCAACGCCCAGTGCTCCACACTGTCAGAACGCGTCAAGGGTCCAACGGATCCGGTGGCGGGGGGCGACCATCCCCTCAACCTCATCCCCGGCCCACCAGGTATGAGCTTCAGGAAGTCCTGCACAATCAACCGCAGGACTCCCTGTAAGCTCTCGGGCTCCTTTGGACCGGGGATGAGGGCAATGGGGTAGTGGTTCTCCACCTGCATCCGGACGGAGTCATGGAGGTCGTCTGAAAAAATTCGAACACACGTTAAAACTTTCAGTACACCATTGTTTTTTCACATCAATCACCTCAATAGGAACGAGAAACAACCAATATATACATATATATCAGCTCACCACATCTGATAAAGAAGGCGCCGATCGAGTAATTGCGGCGCCTCCCTGTCCCCAGGCCGAAATAGTCACCACCGACCTCATAGAGGCCGGTGGTGATATCCTGAAGATCCACCCCGTCGGGAAGCAAATCTCCCAATATCTGCATGACAGGGGTGGACTTCACCGAGAAGGATCTCATCGCCTCGCAAAATGCATAGCTACCATGCATGATGCGAAGGACGGACTTCACGCCGAAGTAGAAGATCCTTCTCACGGGCGTGAGGACGGTCCCGGAGAGATGGAACAAAGGAAGGCCACACTCGCAAACGCTCTGGGGAGTGGCGGTGGTCCTGAAGAGTAACATCGATTAAGAACAACAAAGAATTCAATATGGCAACTCTTTCCATACTAGGGATCCGACACCGGAGACCGACTGTTCCGATCCCCGATCATGTCACGGAAAACCGTTGCAACGGAACCCAATTCTACCCCCAAACTCGTGAGAACCTATTAAGATTCGAACCCACAACCTTAAAGACTATAACCATATACTCTAATACTCTAAGCCACCGCACCACGATAGTTTAGTGGCTTAAAACAGATTAAAACGGGTTCCACACATCTCCTGTACGAAGACGAAACCAAAACCCAAGGGAACCGAGTAGGATTCGAACACCGTCCCACACGATATCAAGTTATACTACGGTAAGCACTAAGCCAAGCGGAACACGTTAAAATCTTGGGTGTAAAGACTGCACTGCGACTGCGACTCTGAAGTAGTCTGCCAGCCTGAAACAACAGCCTAGAAGGCTGCAACAAGTTCTGACACGAGAGAGCGGGAGAGAGAGAGTGTTCAACCCCAAAATCGAGTTACAAGAATACCCTGAGGTGCTGCCCAAATACCCTAGGCTGCACCTCTGATCCAAACTGATCGTTCAAGGTCCTATCCATCAACATGACCTGACAGTCTGCCTCAGTGTCAGGTCCCCTGTCTGAAACCTTCTGAGCTGCCAGCCCTGCAGAAAAGCGTCTGCTGAGCTGTCAGCCCCCATTCACAGATCTAAGGGTTCCGCCCTGCTGCAGCAAACCGGCTGCAGCATTGCTGGTTCCCTAGAACTGCAGGCCTGTCAGTTCCCCTGAACTGCAGGTCTGCCAGTTCTCTGAACTGAGGATCTGACAGTTCCCCTGAACTGTAGAATCCTTACATTCCTCCCCATCTAGTTGGCAGTAGTCCCTTACTGCCCCAAGAGATTATAATAACAACCTTTGCCCCTTTTTGGATGTCAACTTTTTTTTTTTTTTAACTTTTCTTCCACAGAAAATGGGTTTCAAAAGTGATTATGTTAATAAGGAAGTCAAAACAGTTCTTCAAAAACACTGTGTCAGGAAATTGTCCTAATGCAATAGAAACCCAAAATACCCTGAAAAATCAATTGGTAACACCCTTGCTGGAAAATTACAACCTGAAGTGTTTGTTTCTGTCACCATCTTGCACTACCCAGAAAATCCAGAAAAACTACCTTATAAAAAGTTCAAAGCAACAAGGAAATCATAGTCAGTTTAATTCTGCCTTCCCTAGAAGATTTTCATACAGCCCACAAGGTCAGCTGAGACACCAAAACTTCTTGGCAAACAAAAACCCCCTTTTCCTGCAGAATACCTGAGTCACCTGATTACCCAATCCATTGCAAACTCTGTATAATAAAAACCCATTTGACTGGACTTCCCTCAAAGGTCACCATGCAATTCTTTACTCTCCCTTTGGCTAATTCAGTAACTCTTATTTCAGATTGCAAATATGGAATTCTCTAGCAATAACATTTTACCCCTGCTGGACTTGCAATGTATCAACAGGTGAACCATTTTCATAACCAAAACAGGTTGCAGAAGAACTTCAGAGTTTTCATCTCAACCTGACCAGAAACTGCAAAAAAGATCCTTGTCCACCTCCAACACACTGATCACCAGAAACTGGACAGCCCTAAGGGTTTAACCCTGCCTGAAAAATTCCACTTCCAACACACTGATCACCAGAAACTGGACAGCCCTTGAAAAATTCCACTTCCAACACACTGATCACCAGAAACTGGACAGCCCCAAATCACCAACTCTTTCACTGCACCCCCTGAGCAAACCACATTCAATCATCCACTCCCATGGTCACACCTCCTGTCGATTCCTGCCTCAGGTCGCCGGACGTTTCAAGCCCCTCTTTGGCGCAAGCGCGGGCACACTCCAGCGGATCTCTCGAAGTGGCACGCAGTCACGATTGGTTCGTCCCGGGGAGGCTGGCTGCGTTGGCAGGGGTGGACTGATGACCGCAATCCGCAAGGACGTCAGCACCCTCGGCGCCATGACCGTGTGCTCCCGCAGCTGGCACAGCCCGCACTCTTTCGTCGCATCCACCGAGACCCCCTTTCGCGTTTCGCTGAGTCGTCCAACCACCTCCAAGCTCCCGTCTGGGTTCGTTCTCTCCACCGTTACGTCTGGCGCGTACCAGAGTCTCTGGACACAGAGGTCCCTGCAGCATACCCTGTGCTTCCCACATGGAAGCTCCCGAACTGGTGCCCCAAGAGACCTCGCCGTCTTGAAGCAAAGCGAACAGCCACGTCCCGTTTCTTTCAGCGCCGTCTCCATCTCACTCTTTTGGTCTGCTGCAGGTTTTTCTGGTTCAGGGAGCCCTGTGTCCAGGAAGCCGAAGGACAACTCCTCTTCGGAATCCAACCGCGTTACCGGCATTTTCTTCGCCCACTCTCGCCACGCCTTCAGCTCACTCTCGGCAGCACTCAGAGACCCTTGCAGCTTCCACTTTTCCTGCTCCACCTTTTGACACTTGCTCCTCAGCCTTTCCAACTCCGCAACGTCGACTGCCCTCTTCCGCAGGACCTGCACAGCCTCCTCAAACGCCACAACCTCATCTGCCCCTTTGATCACGTCGGCTTTCTCCACCGCTGCCGCAGGGATAACCACAGGGGCAGCCTCTGCTGGCTCACTGCTGCTGGCGGGGGTTGAGACAATAAGGGCGGCCTGGTTTGCTGGTTGCTGATCCATGTTGATTCCTTTTTTCTTTTTTTTTCCTTTCCGAACGATAGGCTCCTCTTTCTCTCTTCTTGCTCTGCGCACGTAACTTGCTAGACAGTTTCCAACTCCAGTATACTGCACACCTATTTCCGTTTCTGTCAGAGGTTGCTTCAGTCTGTCACAGACATCAACCTGTCACCTCTGCTTGATCTAGTCCTTTCAGCTTCTTATCTCAAACTCACGTAACTTGTCCGGTGCGTTTCGCAAGTTTCTGGCAGGTTCCCAGGTGTCCTCCGATTGATCATAACCCTGCCACCTGACAAGGTACTGCTTCTTGCCCCTGACAGTCCTATCTGCCAGAATCCTGTCAACCAGATACTCCTCTTGGCCTGCCACCATTTCAGGCTCAGGTTGCCACCTGGGTGCCTCCCTGTCAGGAAAGCTGCCCTCCTGATCTTCGAAAGCAGGTTTCAGCTTGGACACATGGAAGGTGTTATGAATTTTCCAATGACCTGGCAGCCTCAGCCTGACTGCAACTTCAGATAACCTCTTCAGAACTACAAAAGGTCCACAGTATTTTGCAGTCAATTTCCTGCTCAACACCTGTGGTAGGGGTAAGTCCTTTGTGGCGAGAAAAACTTTGTCGCCCGGCTGAAAGCCCCCTCCCCTTCTGTTTTCGTCCGCCCCCTGGCGTTGACGTGCCTGAGCAGAAGCAATGTTCCTTCTGCAGGTTTGCAATGCAGTCTGCCAAGTAGACCACCAATCATCCACTGCAGGGCAAGCTGTAGCAGCTACAGCACTTGCAGGAGTCCTGGGTTGCTGTCCATTCATCAAATAGAAGGGAGAAAACCCAGTTGTAGCATTTATGCTGGAATTGTATGCAAATTCTGCAGCATCCAAATGCATATCCCAGTCTGTGCCTGCAGGTTCCACATAACTGCGCAGAATTTCCTGCACTGTTCTGTTAGCTCGCTCAGTCTGACCATCTGTCTCAGGATGATAACTGCTAGACATTGCTAACCGAGTGCCTGCCTTCTTCCAAAGAGCCCTCCAAAAATTGCTAGTGAAACGACTATCCCGATCAGAAACAATTTCTTGAGGCAATCCAAAGAAACGAACCACATGTTGGAAAAACAAATCTGCTACCCCTGCAGCAGTAACTGTCTGCTTTGTTGGAATGAGTCTGATCATTTTTGTGAATCGATCCACAACCACCAGCAAATAATCTGACCCTGTAAGGGTTCGGCAGAATCAAAGGAGATTCAGGCAGACCTGCAGGCTTGCAGACTGGCAGTGATTGGGCTGACAGATTAGGCTGCAGGTTGACTGCTATGATTCTGCAGAAGCAAGAATGGTTCAGGTCCTTTAGACCTGCAGACTGATAGACTGGTAGTCAGCAGATTGGTAGACTGACGAAGTGGCAGAGTAGTCGGGCGGACAGGTTGGCTGACGACAGACAGGTGCTGACAGCGCTGCAGAACGTGGGCTGCAGAGCTGGCAGGCACAAGGTTCTAGAAGGTCTTAGGTGGCAGACTCAGGACCGCAGTACCGTGCAAGGTGTCTGAGGCTGCATGTCATGAAAGGGGACTGAAAGGAACTTGGTAGTTTGATGGTCTGCAACACTGATGCAGACTGATGTTATGGCTTAGGATCAGTTTGGATCAGGGTTGGAAGAAACGGTATAAGTTGTTGGGGCTTGGACATTCTTGTAACTTAACCTAACCTTAGTTTGGAACCTGATCTCGCCCTTGAACCTTGCTAGGTTCAAGTGTCTCTCCCATGGTCGTTCAATAGAACGGCAGTTCAGACTGGCAGACCGGCAGGGTCGCAGTCTTCAGTGGATTGAAGCAGAAAAAGCGATCTGCAGGGCAGAGTCGTTACAGTGGTTTCGGAGCAGGCTTGTGACAAGATCACAAACGAGTCTGGCAGGCTGCAGAGGCAGCAGTATGCGCGGCAGGCGCGCAGTGAGAAGGCGCAGAGGCGCAGGACACTGGCAGGCACACAGCACAGTGCAAAGCAGAGGTTTGCAAGGCAGACAAACGCCAGTGCTTTGCAGATTTGCAGTTATCTATTGGAGTGTTCGAGTGTGCTGTGTGAAGGAAAGTCGCTGAATCAGCGTCAGGAGTAGAATGGGCGCAGTGTGTGTAAGAACACTGCGGCAGACAGATTTCGCAGAAGTGATGTGTAGAGCGCAGGGCAATACATTGGAGTATGTAGAAGCGCAGCTTACACACAGGCGCGCAGCATTGTCAAGCGCAGCACGACTATGCAGCGTCGCAGGAGACGTTGGGTGGCGCAGCATTTGGAGGATTGCGTCGCAGGTGTAGAACTGCGCAGCAGATCCAGGAATGCGCAGCAGATCCAGGATTGCGCCGCAGATGCAGAGTTGTACCGCAGATGTGGAATTACGCTGTTGATACAAGGTTGCGCAGCGAATATGGAAATGTACCGCGTGCAGGATTGCGTCGCAGACAGAACGTGCGCAGGTTTTGCTAGAAGTGCGCAGCGAATGTTGGCACTGCGTAAGTGGATGATGTGACGCGCAGCAGCCACAGGAAAGCGCTGCACATGCGAAATTGCACTGCAGACGACAGAATTACGCTGCGTGCAGCGGATTGCAATGTCGATGGGACATTTCGCGCAGATGCAGGCTGGGCAGCCTATGCAGGATGCAGGGACTGCGCAGTGTTTATGGAACTGTGCAGCTCTTGATGGAAGTTCGCAGACGATGTTGGGACTGCGTGTCGATTGAAGGAACAGCTGATGCAGGGATCGCGCAGCTGATGCAGGGATCGCGCAGCTGACGCAGGAACGCGCAGCTCTGTGCAAGGTCGGCACAAGGTGCAGGATCGGATGGACTTGCACAGAACGTGGCAGGTTGTATGCGAGAGTGAGAAGTGCGCAGCACACATTAAGTTGCTGCGACCAGGAAGAGTTGCAGTGTACGCAGTGAGTGCGATTGATGCAGGCATCGCTTAACTGACTCAGGTTGAGCGCAGGTTGAGCGTAAGTTGAGCGCAGACGCGAGATGCAAGAGTGTTACGTGCTTGCAGGGTTACATTTGAGCGATCTGATCATTTCGTTGGTTGATTGAAGTGACTTTAGAAGTAGTGAGCTTCAGATTGATTTCAGGATCAGGTGATCTATGATCTTCTGATTGCAGTACACATTCTGGAAAAGATGTTTGATCACTTTATAAAGGATTTCAGAGTTGCAGTCAAATTTTCAGGCTGAAGTGAGGGAGATGTTCTGAAAGGCTTTGATTGATTACAAGTCAGTGGTGAAAATTCTGGAAAGAGTCTTTGAGACCAGGCAGATTTTTCAGGAAGTTTTGATATATTCTTTCAAAAGTCTGGTGTTGATATTTGACAGCTTTATCGATCAGAAGTTAGGATTTTTCTGATCAGGAGTTCCTCCTTGTTTGCTTGGATTTGTGCATTTGTTAGTGGAGATTTATCCTTGGCTCAGTGGATTTGGGCAGTAGTGGTGACTTATCATTTCAGAGTGTTGAAGGTTGCAGTGGAAAAATTCTTGGTTTCAGTGGCAGGTCAGGTCAGCTCTGATGTGATTGTGCATACATATTTTGGATGTTTGTACATCAGGGTCACTTGCCACATTAAGGCTGATTGTGATTGTGGGAACATTTACAGGTGTTTCAGTGATTGCACAATAGCTTGAGGGAATTTTTCAGAGTCGTTTCTGAACTTGAAATAAGAAGAACTGCAGATCAGAACTTGTTGAGAGTTGCTTGCAGAAAGCTAAGGCATCTTTCAGTTCTTCTATTGATCGGTGGAGGTATAGTGTTTGTGTTTCTGTTGAAGGGTTGTCTAGTCTTTTTCTTGATGAACCCTATGGTATTTTGCTCTGATTTCTGAATAGACCAGTGGCAGGTTATTCTCAGAAGAATGTCAATGACATGAAGTTTTCGTTCTATAATAGACTAGTGGCAGATTATTTTCTGTTGTTTGGTGGGACAAGTGACAGAATATCAGTCTTTTTATAGATCAGTGGCAGATCATTTTCTGTTGTTGGCAGGGCAGATATTAGGTGTCTTGGCAAGGTATTTTTCTGTGGCAGCCTTGCTTGGCAGGTCAGAAAAAGATGTAGATTTTTGAAGGGACCAATAGGTCCATGGAACTCTTCTTTAGTAGGCTGAGTGATAGTGGTGAATTGAAGAAATGTTTGGTACAGCGGTAGCTGATCTTTTCTTCTATTATGGGTGTTCTGAAATAGGACATCTTCTATTTTCCGCTAGCAGAAAGTTTTCAGTCGGATACATTGCTATGAGGGCAAATTATTTTGTTAAAGGATGCCCCTTATTGAGCAGAAAACATTTGCTAGTGATTAGAGAATTTTCTGGAAGGGAACAATACTCAATTGTGGTAGTATTGTTAGAGACTGAATTTTCAAAGGTAGTCTAGGGGAGTTCTGGAAATTAAGCTGTTCGAAAATACTGATTGTCTTTCAAAGAGAAAAGAAATCAGATGGGGAGGTTGAAGTGATAAAGCAGCCACATCCTACCCATTGATTAAGAGGGTATTTTCTTTGGTTGATGGCAGCATTTTCTCGGTACTAGGTTTTTATTTCAACAAGACTTTGGTGGTAGCAGAGTTGGTTGAAGAAGCTTGGTCTTAGAGAAAAGAAATTTCTGGTTACACTCTTGGTTATTTGTCTTTGAGGTGTTGGAAAATAGGTTTTCAGGATATATCTCATTCTGGAAGTTTATTCAGGTTTCCAGAAAATTTCAGGTCAGTTATTGAACTAGCAGTAGTACTCTTGAGGCACAGAAAAAGGGCAGCAGTCTAAAGGGCAGATGGCTGAACAAAAGAGAAGTTTTCTTTGCTTGTTTGGTATAGTTCTGTTCTTCCTTTTTCATTTGGATGCAGAGTGGTTGCTGATTTTCAAAGGGAGTACATTTCTGATAGTTATTTTGGTAGAGTTTCTATCCTGTTGGCGATAGAAAGTATATTAGTGATATGCTGGAGTCACCTGAAGTTTTCATGCATTCTTTACACAAAGAAACTGTGGCAGATTTTGTGTTTGGACTGCCATAATGTACTTAGTGGTTCGTTGTGACAAAAGAAAGAGGTGCACTCAGTATTTTGCTGATTTATTAAAGTAAAATAGGAGGAAAAGAAAGGAAGTTGAATGTGGCAGGTTTTATATTCTTTTTGCAGCCACATTGTAGTCAGGTGCTTTTTACGAGAAGAGTACAAGTTAAAAAAAAAAAAGAGAGTTTAAGGTGAAAGCACCAGGTGGTGCTTATGGGTTGTGAAGTGAGAAAAGGAGAGCAAGACTTGCAGATATCTCTTGCAGATGCAAAGCCATGTGTAGCTACATCTGAGGAGATGGTGCATGAGTGGAGTGCCATGTGAAGCATACACCCATGTAGGACAACTGAGCGGGGAAGCTAAGATCAACATCCCTCAAGAAAGTTGCTCAGCCCCAAGTTTTGAAGGAAGAGGAAGTCCAGGGAGGACTTGCAGGAGTGAGAAAAGAGGCGAAAGAGGACAGAAGTGGAGTGTGAGAAGGCCGGCGTAGCCACTCACACAGGGTGTTACCTCAGGGGAGGGTAGCCTATGGGCGCGGAGTCCATTCCGTAGTTGGAGTGCCGGTGCAGCCGCAACACGGAGAAGTAAGTCTGGAGGATGGAATTTCTGCAGGTGGTGGTCCGGGCAAGGACACTGGTGCAGGAAATTCTGGAGGCCTTGAGGAGAAGGTGAGCAGTGCTGCAGGTGGCCCGCTAGGCGACGAGGGGGACGGTCCCCCAGGGGACTTGCAGACTGCGCAGTTAACGAATTGGCGGGCACTCTGATGGAGGCAGAGTCTCTCGCAAGTAGGTCAGTGGATGAATTGGCGGGCACTCTGATGGAGGCAGAGTCTCTCGCAAGTAGGTCAGTGGATGAATTGGCGAGCACTCTGATGGAGGCAGAGTCTCTCGCAAGTAGGTCAGTGGATGAATTGGCGGGTACTCTGATGGGGGCAGAGTCTCTCGCGAGTAGGTCAGTGGATGAATTAGTGGGTGTTGCCGCAAGGGCAGTAGCATCTGCTGGAATTTTTAAGGAGGTTTCAGGGAATGAGGAGGCTGGTCGGCCGAGTGGAGCCACCACCTCTCAGGTCTCGGAGGCAGGGGGTGTAGGGCCATGTGGGGTCGCACCTGACCTGCATGATTTTTCAGTGTATGTCGATTCTGATGGTGTTCTGCAGGCACATCAGACTTGATTTGGTGAGCGAGAAGTTATGGGCTGGGTAGACCTAATGAAGTCTACTTTCAAGGACATAGTCCAAACTTCGTTCTATGGAAGTGAAGTGTACATGCCAGGCAGGCCGTGTGCGGCGTGCGGCTGAAATGAGAATACATGCCAGGCAGATTGTGTACGGCGTGCGATTGATGTTTTGAGAAGGAACTGAATTTTTATTGTCGGTGATTTCGTGACGTGGAGAAAATCGTATATCGATAGGTAGGGATGTAGAATTGGAATATCTACATCTTGCCTATAAACTGGAAGCTAGCTGGGGTTCTGAAATTGGCTAGAGAAATTTTCAGTGGATGCAGTAACATGTGAACTGCATCTGATATCACCTTTTCAGATTGATGAAGGAATGTAGTTGAGTCGAAGGAAAATACAATGATCTTTTCTAGGAGTTGCAGAGTGTGAAGAGACCTCAGCTCTAGAGGAAAGAGGATCAGAGTATTGGTTTAGAGAAAAAATATCTGATGCATTGTGAGATTTATCTTCGTGGTGTTAGTATTTGTCGCCACTTGAGTATGGCTAATTAAAATGTGCAGATACAGAAACCTACAGAAGAGTTTTCATTTCAGTTTTGTTGATGGAAATTAGTTTGGCAAATCAGTGGCAGAATTACAACATTTGAAAGGCTTGAAAATAAGAGATTTGGGCTCTATTTCAGACTGCAGATGGAGTTGCAGTTTTTGCTTGAAAGGAGGACTCTGATTTCTATTTTACAGGTCCATAGACTGGTTGTTGAGCTGAAAATTTTCTGAGGGAAATTCAGGGTTCCCTGTGAAAGATATGGTTGTGTCAAACTGCATCAGAGATAGCAATTTTCAGTGACAGAAGTTGGTATTGTTGCAGTCACTTTTGGACTTAATTGGCAGTGACTGAAATCTGGAAAATGCTTTATTTTGATTCGATACATTAGATCTGGTTTGAGCTGCAGATTTTCAGGAGATCAAGAAAGAAAATCAGGCGTGAAGTGTATATTTCTGATTTCTTTGACTACATGGAGAAATAGTGAGAAATATAAAGCTCAGAAGGAAAAGTAAAAAAAAGATTTTCAGATTCTAAGAAATACAAAGAGTTTCTGAAGATCTATCTCTGATTTGGTGTTTGAGTCAGTGGAAATCCGCAGAGGTAGAGAAGAAAAGAGAGGTTTTCTCGAATTTTCAGGATTCAGATTTCCAGGTGGATTTCTTCTTGAGATTGTTGCAGAGGTTAGCATGAAGTATCATGAGTTGGCAGCTCTTTTATTTCATGACGATGTACTAGTAAACACAATGGGTTAGTGTTTGAACTTGATGCATGGATAGCATGGTGTCAAAGATCAGGAGCTGAAGGTTATGACATTCAATGGTCAGGTTCAGCTTTACATACAAAGAAACATAAGGGACTGTGAAAATTTTTGCAGGTGATCTGGAAATTTGTTATGGGCAGTTGATACATTGTAGGTGCAGAACCTAATAGCTGCAGGTACCCTTTGCAGGGCTGCAAAATTTTCTGTCTTTTCTTTATTTTCTATTTCTTTTCGGATCAATGGAACAGAAATAGCCTTGATCTTTGGTGGTATGATTGGTGTATATTTGTGTGGACAAACTATATCAGAAAGATTGAGAACTGAACATTTGGTTACAATCTGGGGCAGCAGATTTTTCTGACTTTGGCAGAGCAAATTCAGGCCTTCAGTTTTTCAGGCTTGTTTTCTGAAGTAGTTTGTTCAGTTGTTTGGGGTTATTTTGGCTGCTCCGAACAGCTCAACTTTCTGTAGCTGGTACAGTGATATGGTTTTGCATGGTTGCATGGTTGCTTGAGGACAAGCTCCATTTCAGATGGGGAGGGGGCCTCGGTTCAACCGATGCGTTTCATTTTTGTTTTTCCAACATTGCACTTATTTCAGTAGGTGTTGCAAAGAGACACACATCTTCATCAAGGTTCTAAGGAAAGGAAGAGGTTGTTAGTAGTACTCTTTCAGAGCTGATGGGAGTTGATGGATAGTGTTTGCAATATCTTGGTGGTCAGTAAATATGTGTTTTCAGTTCTACTATTCTTGCAGAGTGGATTAGGCAACTAGGCATAGTTCACTACTTTGGGACGATGCAGAATTAAAACATTTGCAGTCTAGCAAGGGTGTTTCTGGTGGACTGAAATATTCTGGTACGTGACACATATTTTGCTGTGGATTTAGTTGGTTTGGAATTTACAGAAGTTTGCAGGACCATTGATTGAGTCAGTTGGATTGGTGCTCACTTGAGGTTACTGAATTTCAGAGGGTACATTGGTATGGATTCTTTCAGCACTCAGTTGTAGGATATTTATTTGAGCAGCAGAGTTCAAAAGAAAAAGGAAATGTCACTGAGTGAAGTCTTGTTGGTTGAAAGAAAGGGTTGATTTCATTAAGTCAGGATAGGCCAAGTGGAGTTTCTGGGTTTTCATATACTCTGGTTTGTATAGATTCATATATGGGAAAACCGGAGAAGGCATGGAAGAACTCGGGAATCAATCTGTAGGTACTCTGAACATTCATGACTCAGGAGAGAGGAAGCAGGAACAGAAGGGAGCATGCTTCAGGGAAAAATTGATGAGCAAGCTCACTTCTTCATTGAAGAACATCTGGAGACTTGTTGTTGCAAGATCCTATCGCTCGCTTTTCATTGCTATGCGGAAGGCTAACTTGGTGGAGACATGTGGCAACTCACTAGGCAGCAAGGAGCTTCAACTCTGAGGAGCTGCTGGAGTGACTGGTGATCTCTTGGTTTTCAAAAGGTTGGAAACTTCTTTTGGGAGACAGAACTTCAGTCATTCAACCTTCTTCTTTACTCCAAGACAGTTTGCATATTGTGAAAGTGGCATTTTGCTGAGTTGCGAATTTTGGCAGCAACAGTTTGTAGAGTTCTGGATTGTGGTAGTACCAGTTTGCAGGGTTGCAGACTGTGGCAATAGTTGCAGAGATAATTTGCAGACAGTGGTGGCAGTTTGCAGGTTTTCAATATGCAAATGTTGAGTTAGAAATTAAGGAACAACATGAAGTTTCAGAAGTTTTGGTAGTTGAAAAATATTTGGTGTCTTTCTTTTATCATTGAAAAACGATATTTGAGCAGAAAGGTGAATTGCTGAGACTCTAAAAGCTGCAGCAGATTTTTGCTATTTTTCTGTTGGCTTCTCAAATAGTCAATACTAAAATCTATGGAGTTTATAGGCTGCGGAAAGGAATTGAATTTTGTTCAGTAGCACATTACAATTCCGAAAGGGAAGTTCTTCGGTTTTCTTATTTGTGTTATTGGGATTTTTCTGAGTAGTTTTTCTAGGCAATTCAGAGGTATGCTCCAGAATGTTGAGAAAGAAGCATATATTTTTCGAAAGGATATTTTCAGTTGGTCAGTCCTTCCAAAAGGTGTTTGGTAGTTGACAAGATGGGATAGCAACTTTTCAAACTGAACTTTGAGGCAGAGGTTCCTTTGGGTATTTGAAATCCAAGGGACAAGGTTGTTATCGTTCTCTTAGGGCAGTAAGGGACTACTGCCAACTAGATGGGGAGGAATGTAAGGGTTCGGCAGAATCAAAGGAGATTCAGGCAGACCTGCAGGCTTGCAGACTGGCAGTGATTGGGCTGACAGATTAGGCTGCAGGTTGACTGCTATGATTCTGCAGAAGCAAGAATGGTTCAGGTCCTTTAGACCTGCAGACTGATAGACTGGTAGTCAGCAGATTGGTAGACTGACGAAGTGGCAGAGTAGTCGGGCGGACAGGTTGGCTGACGACAGACAGGTGCTGACAGCGCTGCAGAACGTGGGCTGCAGAGCTGGCAGGCACAAGGTTCTAGAAGGTCTTAGGTGGCAGACTCAGGACCGCAGTACCGTGCAAGGTGTCTGAGGCTGCATGTCATGAAAGGGGACTGAAAGGAACTTGGTAGTTTGATGGTCTGCAACACTGATGCAGACTGATGTTATGGCTTAGGATCAGTTTGGATCAGGGTTGGAAGAAACGGTATAAGTTGTTGGGGCTTGGACATTCTTGTAACTTAACCTAACCTTAGTTTGGAACCTGATCTCGCCCTTGAACCTTGCTAGGTTCAAGTGTCTCTCCCATGGTCGTTCAATAGAACGGCAGTTCAGACTGGCAGACCGGCAGGGTCGCAGTCTTCAGTGGATTGAAGCAGAAAAAGCGATCTGCAGGGCAGAGTCGTTACAGACCCCTTCTGAGTCCTTGGCAAAGGTCCAACAAAGTCCAATGAAACACTAGTCCACCTGCCATCTGGAATTGGCAAGGGCTGCAGCTTACCCAAAGGCTTCTGAGTAGAGGCCTTGTTTCGTTGGCAGGGAATGCAATTCCTCACATACTTCTGCACAGATCCTGAAATGAGTGGCCAGAAGTAATACTGCTGAACCCTGTGCAGGGTCTTCCTCCTGCCCAGATGTCCTGCCAATGCAGACTCATGGCAAGCATGCAGTATCTTTTCCCTGAGCCCATCTGCTTCAGGTATCCACCATTTCCAGGAATGACCAACATGTCTCCAAAGTTTCAGACCATCCCATTTCACATGTGGAGGTCTGGAAGGTGCTCCAATCAGCTGCCAACACAATGGATCCTTCTTGTAAGCTGCCAGCACTGCCTGCTGAAATTCCCGATCTGCTGTCAACCTTATCCTTGCATTCAGCTGAGGACCATGTTCCTCTGCCTGATGTGTGGCCCTGCTCAACGCATCTGCCACCACATTGTCTCTGCCTGGCCGGTACTTGATCTCGAACTTGAAGGATTGCAGAGTTTCCATCCATCTTGCCTGCCTCTGTGACAGGTGAGGCTGGGTGTGCAAAAATTTTAGAGGTGCATGATCGGTGTGCACGGTGAACTCCTGAGCATCCAAGTAGTGCCTCCACACTTTCAGAGCATGCACCACAGCCAACAGCTCCTTTTCATGAGTCGCATAGTTGAGCTCTGCCGGTTGCAGTTTCCTGCTTTCATATGCCACTGGTTGCTGACCCTGCCCCTGGTCCTGTGTTAGGACTGCTCCAATAGCATAGTCTGAGGCATCTGTGATCACCTCGAATCTCAGACTTGGGTCAGGCACCAAAAGCACTGGTGCAGACATTAACGCCTCCTTGACATCCTGCATTGCTGCAGCTTCTGCCTCAGTCCATTTCCACACTGCCTCCTTTTTCAATAGAGCAGTGAGTGGTTTGGCTCTTGCAGAAAAATCCTTGATGAATCTTCTGTAATAGTTTGCCAATCCCAGAAATGACCTGAGATCCTTCACTGAAGTCAAAGGTGGCCAGTCCCTGATGACCTGCACCTTACTCTGCAACACCTGTACTCCTGCAGCACTCAACTCATGCCCCAGAAACTCAACTTGCTCCTTGCAGATTTCACATTTGGAAGCTGAAGCATATAATTTTTGCTCCCTCAATCTCTGCATCACCTTTTTCAAGTGAACCTTGTGTTCTGCCCAACTCTTGCTAAAAATCAAGATGTCATCTAAGTAAACGATGCAGAAGGCATCCAGAAAATCATGTAACACATGATTCATTGTGTTCATGAAGGTGGCAGGAGCATTTGTCAGCCCAAAAGGAAGAACAATGTACTCGTAGAGGCCATACCTGGTGCGGAAGGCCGTTTTCTCACAGTCTGCAGGGTCCAACCGCACCTGATGGTAGCCTGCGCAGAGATCAATTTTGCTGAAGCAGCGAGCTCCCTGAATCTGATCCAGCAATTCCTCTATCCTTGGGATAGGGTACCTGTTCTTCACCGTTAGTTTGTTAAGTGCCCGAAAGTCTACGCACATCCTAAGCTTTCCGTTCTTCTTAGGAACAAACAAAATTGGTGAACCCCAGGGTGACTTGCTAGGTCTGATAAAACCCTGCTTCAGTAACTCTGCCAACTGTTTCTTCAATTCTTCTCTTTCTGCAAAACTGGCTCTATAAAGCCCCTTTTTCACTGGTTCTGCCCCTTCTACCAATTCAATCTTGTGGTTCACACCCCTGTCAGGAGGCAATTCCTGCGGCAGTTCCTCTTTAAACAAATCCTGAAACTCCTTTCTGATCTGTTTTTCTAGCTCAACTGCCTCTTTCTGTTCCTCTGACAAGGTTTCTGGTTCACTGCCTCTCACTGCATCAGTACTTTCCAAACCATTTATTGAACATCCATTATTTACTTCCCGTAAATTCAATAGGTACATCGGCAGGCCCTTGCGAGCTGCCCGAGCTACCTCATGTGCAGACATGAGGTCCAAATCTGCTGTACTGCAATCTTCCAATCTGCCCGTTTGCATTCTAAGTTTAACGACTCTACCCTGAGGCCCCTGCAAAGCCACTATCTTTTCCTGCCAATCTATGGTGGGGTTATGTTTGATCAACCAAGACATACCCAGCACCAGGTCATATCTGCCCAGTGTTACTGCATACATCTTTTCTTCAGACACAAACCTCCCCATCTTGACACTGGCCTGCAGTTCTTTTTCTACCTTTTCCGAAGTCCTGCCATCTGCCAACTGAACTTCAGAAACTGCCTCAGAGTGTTGTGTCTGTATGCTGTTTTCCTGCAACCAATCTTTCGAAACAAAATTGTCGGTTGCACCACTATCTATCAAAATTCTAGCAAAACAATCTGCCACAAACCCTGTGGTCTTCAACATTCCCTGAGTCCCCCCATGGACTCCTCTCAACTTCAAAAGTGGGGGTTCATCCAAGCTATATCCTTTAAAGCAAACTTCATTAGGTCTGCCCAGCCCAGATTCCTCTCTCACTGAAAACAGGTCTGCGGTGTCTGCCCTCAGATCACCAGCAGCACCAACATGCACTGAAAAATCATGCAGGTCAGGTGTGGCCCCGCCTGGCCCTGCACCTACTGCCTCTGAGAATTGAGTAGTTGTGGCTACCGTAGGCACATCAACCCCCTCAATCTCACTCCATGACCCTGCAGGTGTCAGTGCCTCCTGCACTACACCTTCAGAATCCTTCTCTGAAACATCTGCAGATGCTGCGACTCCGCGCCCAGCATCTACCATTGCACTCTTCAAACAAACTGCAAGCCTCCCCAACTTCGGCAGACCACTTGCAGTATTGCTCACCTTCTCCCTAAGGCCTCCAGAATTCCCTGCACCGGTGTCCCTGCCTGGACCACCACCTGCAGAAATTCCATCCATGAATCTTACACACTTCTCCTCGGTTACGGCTACACACGGCTCATCAACCTTAGAATGGACTCCACGCCCATAGGCTACCCTCCCCTGAGGTAACACCTTGTGTGGGTGGCTACGCCGACCTTCCCACACTCCACTTCTGTCCTCCTGCTTCTCTTCTCCACGGCTGGCAGTCTCTCCAGACTCCAGCCTGCTCAGTTTTCCTGACAATCAACAGCAAAATGGCCCAACTTGTCGCAGTTGTAGCACCGCACATTTGCTGCAGCGCGACCTGCGTCCATTCTGCTTCTGCCTGCTGACGAACTTTCTCCAGACTTTCGCCTCTGTCTGCGAGGACTGCCACTGCGTCCCCTGCTCTTGCTGCGACTTGCGTCACGGCGTTTGCCGTCGTCAAAACCCACACGGTTTCGCTGGAGGCCATCAACCTCCATGCGGTCACCTGATTGGGGAATATAACGCGGTGTCTGCCGATCGTCAAATCTGCCACGGTTGAAACTCTGAGACCTGCCTCTGCTCTGCGAGCGTCCTCTGCTCTGGGATCGTCCCCTGCTTTGGGACCTGTCCCTGCGTGAACTTTCACGCCTGCCTCTGGGACTGCGGCCTCTGCGTCCTTCTCTGCGGTATATCTCCAGAGGTCCTTCCCATGTAGCGGCAAGTGCTATTGCACGCTCCAAATCTGCAGGATCTTCCATTTCAACCTTAGTGCGCAAACGATCATTCAGACCTTCTATGAAACGAAACAGCTGCTCCCCAGCATTGCTGTCGTTGATCTGCAACATGAGCCTGCGAAAATCGTGCACATATTCTGCGACAGACATTCGACCCTGCTTCAGGCGTGACCATTCACGTCTGAAGTCCTTGTTCTCGTTGGTCTTGCCGAACTGCCGTCTGAGATCTGCGACTAGTGCGGTCAGATCTGTAGGCAAAGCCCTCTGGCCTGCCATTGCCTCTTCGTAACGACTTCTCCACCATGTTCCTGCAGCACCTCTTAAACAGCCTGCAGCCACCAAAACCTGCTGTTCCCTGTCTCTGGTTGCAGTCAGATCATAATATGTCTGCAACTGAACCTGCCACTCGTTCAGAGGAACATCCTGTGGATCACCATACCAGGAGTCAGGGCCTTTTGCCCTTGCTTTACCCAGAGCTGCCGGCGGATGCTGCTCGGCCAACCTAGTCCGTACTGCGTGCCGGACTGCATCGTCCATCTGCGCGTTGACATTAGCGGCGACCTGCCTCAGGTGCAGGATCTCTTCCTGCATCTCTGCCATGCCCCGCCTCAGACCCTGAAGATCGAACGGATCTGGGGCTGGCGTTCCCATCTGCGGGTGCTCGTCTGTGCCTGACATTCCTCCTGTTCCGCTCACGTCTTTCCTGCGTTGCCCTCTGCGATCTGTAAATAGGACACTCAGGATCAAAGCAGTCGTAGTATCTGATAATGTTTCCACTGCGTTCTGCCTTCCTGTGGCCGTGAGGAGGCGCTCTGAGAGGAGGTGGCGGTATCACTGCCAACGGGTGTCTCACCGGACCAAAAACCTGCACTGGTCTGGGTAACCTGAAAGGGGCTGAAACCCAGTCCCCTGAGAAAGTAAACAGATCAGGTGGCAGGTTTCCCTGAAACTCTGCCTCACACTGGATAACAGTCTCTACGTCTGATTCTGCTTCACTTCCACTACTCTCCACTGTCACAGGTTTCCCAAAACTCATGCAGCACACTTCTGCAGAAAGCCACTACAACACCGGCTAATTCCGACTAACCAAGAAGCCTTGCGCAAAACCTGCGTCTTCTAGACCCTGCGCCGCTGCGCCTAGTCAAACCTGCACTCAGGCAGTACTGCGATTTCGACCTTTTAGAAAGCTGCGCCTGCCTGCGCCAAACCTTTCTGGGATCTCTCTGAAAGCTGCGCCTATCTGCGCTGAACCTTTCTGCGACCTCTCCTTTGAAAGCTGCGCCTGCCTGCGCTACCTTTCACCAGAACTTCGTTCTCCCCTTTGCTTCCTCCTGAAGCCTTTCAGGAACGCTGCGATCTTGTCGCCAGCCCTGAGCTCCGAAACCAATGTAAAGACTGCACTGCGACTGCGACTCTGAAGCAGTCTGCCAGCCTGAAACAACAGCCTAGAAGGCTGCAACAAGTTCTGACACGAGAGAGCGGGAGAGAGAGAGTGTTCAACCCCAAAATCGAGTTACAAGAATACCCTGAGGTGCTGCCCAAATACCCTAGGCTGCACCTCTGATCCAAACTGATCGTTCAAGGTCCTATCCATCAACATGACCTGACAGTCTGCCTCAGTGTCAGGTCCCCTGTCTGAAACCTTCTGAGCTGCCAGCCCTGCAGAAAAGCGTCTGCTGAGCTGTCAGCCCCCATTCACAGATCTAAGGGTTCCGCCCTGCTGCAGCAAACCGGCTGCAGCATTGCTGGTTCCCTAGAACTGCAGGCCTGTCAGTTCCCCTGAACTGCAGGTCTGCCAGTTCTCTGAACTGAGGATCTGACAGTTCCCCTGAACTGTAGAATCCTTACATTGGGTGTTGCAATGATATCCCTTAATCTTTTGGCAATTCCGTAAAATAAAATAAAAATAGTGTTACAAAATAACTTAACATCGGTGAAGTATTGTGGCTTAGGGTGCTCCACCGATAAGGTGAATAACCTTAGGCGGTGCGGTCGAGGGTTCGATTCCCCCAGAGCACAATTGGTGTGTGTGTGCTTAAGTGTTTGTGACTTATCCCCTAATTAGGCATTATAACGCTAAAGGGGGTTAGGGAGCGTTTAGATTCAAAGATATTGTGTTCGCTTGGTCTACGTTGTTAGAGCGCGTGATTGCAGCTTTGTTGGTGGTGGGTTCGAGTCCCGCTACACTCTGAATTTTGTGGGTTCCCTTTTTTTTCCTTTTTTTCTTTGTTATTTTCCTGCTAAAGCCTCACCCGGCACAGCGGCATTTATACCCCGCACAGGGCTTGATTCACCCCGGTCAGAAGCCCCCTGACCCACAAGCACTTGCAACAGCCTAATCAGCCTCACCCGGCACAACGACATTACAGCCCCGCACAGAGGTGCTTTAACGCCGCACAGATCTTCCTCTCACCTTTTCTCCTTGTAGGCTCGGCAACCCTTCTGGCACATCAGGTAGGTCTGCTTCTTCAGGTGGCGCACCTTCATCAGCCCCTTGAACGATGCGAAAGTCGTCGGTAAGGAGTTGGGCTTCGGGAGTACCGCGGCCATCAACCTCAGGAGTGTCTCGAATACCTCCCGTGTCATTCCCGACTGGACTTTCAGATGCCAAAGGACTATCATCACCTAAAACAAAAGGTTAGAAGGGTTAGAAAAGCAAAAGGAAGGGAAGAGGGTAAAATGACTTCTGGGGGGGGTTCTGGTTGCCTGTGAAGGGGTCCCAGTCCCTCTGTGCGGGGCTGTCACGTAACACCGCACAGGAGTCAGAATGCGCCGCACACGTACCTGGACAAGGGACATCGTGCATGTGGCGTACAGGGGCTGCCTGAGGACGGCGTTTCCCTGTACGTCGAACTCCTCCTCGTCGTCGTCTCCCTGTTCCCCTTCCTCTCCCTCCTCCTCCTCTCCCTCCTCCTCCTCTTCCTCCTCCTCCTCTTCCTCCACCTCCTCTTCCTCCTCCTCCTCTTCCTCCACCTCCTCTTCATCCACCTCCTCTTCATCCACCTCCTCAACATGTTCATCAGCAAAATCATCAGGAATGTCATCAGCAAAGCCGTCTTCGAAAAGAGCCGCATCCCCATCCTGTCCGTGCACCACGGATGGTCCTGCGGGGTCCACCGTATTCTGTGCGTGCACCACGGATGGTCCTGCGGGGTCCACCGTATTCTGTGCGTGCACCACGGATGGCCCTGCGGGGTCCATCGTGTTCTGTGCGGGGTGCATCGGGTTCTGTGCCGGCTGCGCGCCGCCGTCAAGCGCTGTCGGGGCACCGCACGCGCGTCAGGTGTGAAAAGGAAGCGAAAAAAACATATTTCCCAGGTTGGAAAGGAAGCGAAAAAAACATATTTCCCAGGTTATGACTTACCTGCAGCAATCTCGAGCAGCCCCCTGTCAAGCCGATCCTTGTTCGGGCAAGTTCCACCGTCGCCCTTATGTCTCTTCCAGGAACTGTTGCTGCCGATTCGCTGTCCACATGCTGGGCAGCAGGGGTCTTCAGTTTGCAGGTGTCTCTTCAAGGTGGCGTAGCTCACGGGCTTGGGCATCTTTAACGCTAACGGCAAGGAAACAACAGGTGAGACAGAATGGGACAGAAACTAAAGCAGCCCACATTACGCAAGTCACACTAATTAGTTTATAAATAATGTAACCCACCCCTGGCGCTTCATGCGGGGCAATCGAGCTCGAGAACCCTGGTGAACTCGGTGTGTGCGGCCTACCTTTCTTTCGTTTTGCAAATATGATTGTTTTCTTTCTTGTGCTTACCCTTAACGAGATCGGAGCACTTGAGGAAGTGCTTAACAAAATGACTGGCGACAACGAGGGGAGGGAGCGCGAGATCCTCGAGGAGTACGGCGAACTGAGGCCTTTTACGGCGTCGGCTCTTATGGCGGTGAGGAAAAAATCTGGTTCCACGAAGACGTCTGTTATTCGCAAAGGCGGCTCGGTTTGACAACTTGTGATCTGTTAGGTAAAACGTTTCACGCTGTGCGGGGTACAGGGTTTTTGTGCGGGGTGTCCATATATTCGTGCGGGCTTTACGAATTGTTGTGCGGGGTACAGGGAATTCCGTCTCGATTTGTGCGGGGCCACAGGGACCGTGTGCGGGGTTGTCTCTAAATTCTATGTTGTCTTTTTGTTCAGACTTTCACAGGCAGAAAAATACACTTCTGGTCGACAAAGACGATAAACAAGCCCATATTCAACGTCATCGATGATGCCCTCGCCTCCACCATCCAAAATATGGAGAGCTACCTGCATGTGGTGGAATCCATTGGCTATGCAGTGATAGAGCCCATCGATATGGTGAGTGTGTGCGGGGTGGATGTTGTCGTCTGCGGTGCTGTTGTGCTTCTGTGCGGTGTTGGGTGTTTCATGTTTTTTGTGTCTCTGTGCGGGGTTAACACACTGTGGTGCGGGGTGGTAACGCCTTTGTGCGGTGTACAGGCTGTGGTCGAGGCGGCGAAGGAGATGCTCGTCGCTATGGCGACTCCCACGCCTGCTCGTTTGCCATCTATCAAGAGTACCCAGGCAGAGAGCATCACGGGCAGACTCGACACGAGGCTCATAGTGAAGGTGGTGAAGGACGGGAAAACCAGGCGCCGCTACAAGAACGAAAAAGAGTTTGGGTGGCTAAACAAGGTAAGGCAAGTCCTGTGCGGGGTCCTCAAGGTCAGGTGCGGTGCACAAAATTATATGCACCCCTTCCTCAAATGTTTTGCTAAGTGACGTCTGTGCGGGGCTCCACGACCTTCGTGCGGGGGTACTGGTTGGTTAATTAACTTTTTTCCTCATGTGTGTTTGTATAACAGCTGATCAACCAATACTGGGCTCAGGAAATCGTTCCGACGCTCCGCAACCCGATGAGGATGCTCGCGTCAAGGCAAAATATGCCTGACGGGATAACGGTGAGTAAAAAACAGAGAACTATAAGCTGTGCGGGGTTGCAGTACGTGTGTGCGGGGTTCTGTTGTGTGTGTGCGGGGGGTTGTTGTGTGTGTGTGCGGTGTTTGGGTGTTGGGGAGGGGGTAATGTTAGTGTGTGCGGGGTTAATCATTGTGTGTGCGTGGTGGGCAGGTCGGAGGAAATGTGGTCTCGCCAACCACTCGCCCGCGCCTTATTGATATGATGGGGGCGGCGATCTTCAGAATCCTCTTCCACGCCCAGAATCAAGAAGGCGTGGTTGGGGGCCGCATGGGATTCGTCATCGGGTACCGCACGCTCTGCCAACGAGTGGTCGACAGGTAAGCGCCCTTTTCCTGTTCTGTGCGGGGTGTATACGTGTTTGTGCGGGGCTGTGGGGGTTTTATCTGTGTGCGGGGTGTTGTGTGTGTGCGGGGTTCGTGTGTGTGTGTGCGGTTCTAACCCCGGTGTGTGCCGGGCTGTAGGGTGCAGGATAGCAGGCGCAACATCAAGCAGCATAAAAAGCGAATCGACGCCCTCGAGACTGAAAACGCCACCCGCACCGAGAAAATACAGGACACCGTCCACCTGCGCGCCACCCTCGTCCCGAACGACGAGTGGTACACGACCGAGGTAGCGTGGGTGGACGAGGTGAAGGCGATGAAGCGGAGGTTCGCGGAGACGGGGACGCTGCTCCATGATTTCGTGGTGAGTGCAGAACTTGATGTGCGTGTCTCAAATGTCTCTGTGCGGGGGTGGGTTGTTTCTGTGCGTGGCTGTTATGAACTTGTCTGTGCGGGCCTCGATTGTGTCTGTGCGTGTTTGGTTCAGTGTTGCTGTTTCGGTCTCTGTGCGGGGTGGTAGGTCTTCTGTGCGGGGTTTATCATACTTCGTGCGCTAACTGATTTCTCGTGTGCACGCAGGTGCGTCAGCCACCACCCGAGGAGGAGACCCCGGAGGAGATCGCCCGTGGGAAGCAGCCAAGGGAGCCCACCATTCCCCGTGTACTGCAGCCGCCTCCACTGGATCCAGGTGAGGGATTGATTGGTTGTCGACACATGTTTTTTCCTGTTTCGTGCGGGGTCGGAGGACTTCTGTGCGTGGTTCAAAAAAGTCAGTGTTTGTAACCATTTTGTTGATGTTCTGGTGTGCGGGGTTTCTATGTGTGTGTGCGGGGCTAAAACTAGTGTGTGCGGCTTAGGAGAGGTATCCGGAAGTCATGACACCGGTGGTCCCTCCGGTGCCTCCGGTACCTCCGGCGGCCCTTTCTCCGAGAGCGCGGAGGCAGCGCTTCACGGTCTTCCAGCACCAGTTCTGGAGGATTCGGTCACAGAGTGCGGCGCTGGTGACGATCACGATAGCCCCGCACAGGATCCCATGGACCCCGCACAGGACATTGGCGACGATGCCGAGCCCGACTACGAGTCAAGTGCGGGGGAGGATGAACCGCCCAAAAAAAAGAGGGACAAGGATCGGTTGTACGATAGTGGGAAGAAGTCCATCAGGCAGAAGGCTCTGGAAAAGGCCGAGAAAACGCGGAGGTCCAAGAAGGCGAAGGAGGATTCACCAAAAAAACGCAGGTCGTCGCGCAAGAAGTAAACGGCGGTGCGGGGTTTACGCGCCTGTGTGCGGGGCTGTTGTTTTGTGGCCGAGGAGGAACGTTCGCCGTCCCCAAAACGTCGCTCGTTCCGAAAAAATAGGTCTGTGCGGGGTGTATGGGTTTTTGTGCGTGGCTGTTGAGATTTCTGTGCGGTGGTGGTGGTTTTCCTGTTCTTTTTTGTGTGGCTTTTTGGTTCGACATGTCAAGATTAGCCGAAGTTGATCGATTTGGATGAACGTCAAGGTTTTTTTGAGCTTCGGGGACTGGTTTTTCTTGTTTGGTATTGTTATGAATGCGTATCGTGCGGAGTCGGAACGCCGCACACAGCCCTCTGCGGCCTTTTTTGATTCCGACTAACGTGCGTGCTCTCATAGTTTTTTCTGATGATATTGTGGGTTATTAAACCTTGCGGGTTTCGATGAACGGATGAGTTGCTTGGGATTCGGAGACTGTGGGCACAACTGTGTGTGTGTTTTTTTGAATGAATTTCACCCAAAACCCCGAAAACTGCTCGAAAGAGCAAGTGAAAGAGTAAGAAGATCTTCCTTCTTTTTCTTCGCGGTGTTTGTGCGGGGCATGTGGCTGTGTGGGCGGGGGTTGTGGACTTCTGTGCGGGGTACATTGTGTGGATGGTGTTTGGGCTATTAAACCTTGTGGGTTTGGATGAACAGATGGGTTGCTTGGGATTCGGGGACTGTGGGCACTTGTGTGTGTTTTTGTTTTAAGAAAATTCCCTCGTTTTACGGTCACCCCGCACAGGTCTCTGTGCGGCGTTGATCTTCTGTGCGGTGTTTATAACCCCGCACAGACATCTGTGCGGGGTCGCGAATTCCAGTCGCTGACGACTTTTTCGCGACCCCAGTTTTAAGGGGATTGGAACGCCTGGGAGTCGAACCCAGGTACATCCGACCGTTCCTGATACGTTTCTGTTCTGTTTCGGGTCTTAATTCGTCAGTTCGACGTTCTTCGATATTTGGCGGAGATTCGACCAACCCCGCACAGAGCGGGTTTTCCCATAGTGCAGATTTGCTGTAATAAATAAAGAAAGGATCGATCTCAGGCCCTGAGCGGCTGGAGAAAAAAGAATTCCTCACCATCAGTGTTGGTGCAGAGAGCACAGCAATCGTCGCTGTTTGCAGTGATGGCCTCTGCTCCATTGTTCATGGGAGTTCCAGAAGGAAAATCGGTGTTGAACTTGAAATCAAAATTCCCACATGCATTCCCTATTCACAAACATTTTCTCGACAAATTATCATCGACAGCTGCTGATAATAATTCCAACACACAGACAAAAAACACAGCCACCCAAGGCTGAAGTTGAACAATCTATCACCAGAAATTTTGGAATTTCTGGAGAAAATAAGCAAGTGAAAATCTCGACAAAAGATATCATAAAATTTGTTACTTGACGACAAAATCAAACAAACAACATTTACATTTACTTGACGACACTGCACACCTTGTTTGAGACTGCGCATCCCGCCGAATCCACTCAAATCACCCTCTTGACCTGTAATGATCAGAACACAACGTTACGCAATTCGTTCAAAACAGTGTTGCGAAGCGTCCCCCTTCAGGGATGTCGAAAAGAAAAACACGAAGACGGGCATCCCACACACGGGCGGCACAAAGACTCAAAAAAAGTGCACCTGCGACTGCTCGGGCTTCCGCCCAGCAGCAGGATCCCAGAGCGAGACATGCGATAATCACGGCAACGGAATGCATTGCAATCGTGTTCTGGTAAACACAGCCGTATCCTTTTCGCAAATAAAATAAGAAAGCAAGCACCCTGATTTTTATCAAGTGAATACACTGCTGAAATTCGCAACGAATAATTTTTGCTGTGGAGGGCGCCGTGGGTCGTTTTGAAGGTTTTTGCTGCGTGTTTCCGATGGGACAGCTTGATTTAATTTCACGAAATGCGTCACTTTTGAAGAGGATTCGAACTCTCTCAGTGTCCCATCATAGCAAACTCACCTTTCTTTGGGGGAAAAAGAAAAATAGGGTGTGAAACAAACTCGGGAAGCTTTTTGGGTGGGTTCGTGGCATGGTGGCTAGGTTTGAATCTTTCTGGGAGTAGGGGGGGGGGTGATGGCCTCTTTTTTGCCTAAATGTAATTATTGGTTGTTGAAAAAAACAGACTCCATAGCCCAACTAGATATTTTTTCTATCAAAATTTTCTCTATCCCTTTCCCCTCATACTATTTTCCCCTCTCTCACCCAAAGTTACATACTTTTGATTGTTCTTTAACAAACATCTGTTTTTTTTTCTAAGTTTCAATTACACAAAACCACCACCTTTTTTTTCCTCCAAAATCCTCCAAATCCTCGTTTGATCGATTTCAGTCAGATGGATGTCCAAGTGCAAACAGGCAAAAGCAACGACAGCCATCTCCGCGGTGCAAAAACAGCAAAAAAAAAAATATAATGCAGAACATTGTATGATTAGACACAACCAAAGCTGATCGTAGTCTGAAGATGCCAGCCAAGCTGATTATAGTCTGAAGATGTGTGCAATAGGAGCACTGGGAATGATTCCTCTTCCTCCTTTCCTCCTGCCATTGATGTCCACAACTGTGGTGTCCTTGAAATGTGCTATCTAAATATTGCCGGGATTTTCCAAAAAAAACGCTGCACAGTTCAGAAGTGTGCTCCTCCTAGTGTCAGAATTGATGGGAAGGTAGCTCGTGATTGATTAGAAGGAGTCATTTCATAGAATTAGAACATGGGATAGATCGAACATGGTTGTGGTTAAAAGAACGGAGGTACCTTGATTCGATGTAAGCAGCTGTTTACTCACGTTCTTGATATGGTTTCGGAGCTTGGGAAAACGAAGTTTTCAACCTGGACAAGGGAAGTAGCTGAATGGGCTATTCCGTATGCTGGGTGTGGGGGGATTTCTTTTGAGGAGAAATCGTATGCGTTACTGCGATTAGCGGTCCCAGGAAGCCCAGCATGTCGGCTGTTTGCGAACAGAATCGAAAGGGTCCAAACGCAAGGACTGGAATTGAATTTTATTAACGGGAAATATGCGGGAGAAGATGCCACGGAGTTTACGGTGTTCGCTAGTCCTTTGAGTGCGGTTGGAGCCGCTGAAGCATGGATTATTTTGGTCGCTGAGTTACGGGCGGCGCTTCCTACAGACCTGGCGTCAGATGAGCAAAAGCTGCGCAGGGAGAAAATGCGACCTAAGGAAAAACTGGAGCATTTCACGACTCGTTTTTGTCAGGCAGCAGATCAAATGGATAAACTCGCAGAAACGGTGAAGTGCAGTATTCTATATTCGCATCTCCCGAAGTCAGCACAGGAACTCGTGCGTTCATTGCCTAAGTCTTCGACTACTCTCAAGGCAATGCTGGAGCGTTTGCATGAGAGCCTTGCGTGGGATTCTGGAGGAGGAGCTGTTGGTTCCGCCGCGGACCCAATGGAAATTGATACAGTTAATGTGCAGAGTGTTATCCAGGGCGAACGGGTCGAGTTTTCCGCTATTAAAACGATGCAGGATTTTCGTATGGCTTCACGCCATTTGGCCCGCAGGAATCAGGGCTATCGCAATTTTTTACAGGATGTGTTACGTGACGGAGCTCGTGGGACTCAGCGCCAGGGTCGTTTTCAGAATCGGCCATGGCAGAGGCCTAAGAATTATCGCCAGGGTCAACCAGAAAGGGAGAAAATTTTTAATATCGATGTTCCAGTTTTCGAAGATGCCTTGTTTGGAGGAGATGTTGAGACGAATCAGGGGGACACCGAGGAGCAAGCCCAGGGGGTTAACACTGTAAAAATGACCAGTTCGGGTTCGCTATTGTTTTGCCCTGCCGTGGTTAACGCACAGGTCACGTGCAATGGGCTTATTGATACAGGTGCTGGAGTTTCTTTGATTTCGGCGAAGATTGCGAAGTTGGCCGGTGCTGTTCCTCAACCTACGGAGCGCGTTTTGCGCTGTGCTAATCAGTCGGCGTTGACTTGTTTGGGTACTGCTCAGGTGACGCTCACTATTGGACAAACATCTCTTCAGCAATGGGTTTTTGTTTGTCCCGAGTTGGGTTACGACATGATTTTGGGGAACGACGTTCTTAGTGAGCTCAAGGCCAAGCCCAATCCCGCGCATCGGGTTTTAGAACTTCCTCGTCAACCAGCCGTTCAATGTTTGGCCGTCGCTCCTGATTCGGTTGATGATCAAGGGGTTGTTTGGCGTTTAACGGCTGCTGAACCCTTGCCAGTGCAGCCAGTGGTTAAGGATGGTGTGTTGTTCTGTGCCTTGGGGTCCTCTCGGGTTATTGCTGCCCAATCCACCCTTACTGTGGTACTCCCTATTGTACCCTCGACCTCGGTGGCGTTTTTTGATTCTGGACGTTTGCCAGCGGGTGTATCGGCTTCTTCGGCCATTTGGATGCGTGGCCACTCTCTGCGAGTTACTCTTACTAATGCCACAGCTACGCCGGTTATGTTGGGAAGTCGGACAGCGATTGCTGGGGTTTTGTTGGCGGCAACGACAGTGGAGTTGAAGCAAGCGGATGGGATTGTTCGTACTCTCGCCACTTATTCCCCTCCCACCACTCCCGCTACTATGGTTGCTAATGTTCGGCCCTGTGCTGCGGATTTACCCTCGCAATTTCCGGCCTTGTTTGCGTCGACAGTGGGCTCGTTCAAACCTGAGGTCATCGAGGAATTGCCTTTTGTTTCGACTCCTAGCACGCTTGCACCCCCCCAACCTCCCTTGGTGGGTCAGGAGTTTCTTGCTGCTCAGCAACAGATCACCACCTGGACCAAGCAAGGCGTTCTGCGGCCAGTTTCCTGGACCCCTCGGGTAATGGCCCCTTTTTTTATGGTTCCCAAACCTCATTCCTCTGCATTGCGTATGGTCGTGGATTTTCGTTTGCTTAACGCCTCAGTGCGTCAAGTATTTTCTCCAGGCTTGCATCGCCATGCCTTGGTTCGTACCTTAGGGCAAAAGAAAATTTTTTCTACTCTGGATGTGTCGTCGGCGTTCACTTGTATTCGCCTGCATCCGTCGTTGCATAAGTTTTTTGGGATTTGTTTCGACCACCAATTTTTCGTTTTTACTCGGTTGCCCTTTGGGTTTCATAATTCAATGCATTGGTTTTTGCGGGCAATTCAATATTCTCTCAGCCGTGTTCGTTCTCGGTTACGAAAAGAGGTCCCGGATGCGGAATTATCGGGGTATGTTGATGATCTTTGTTTGGGGTCGGATTCTATTGAGTCCCACCGTCGCGCGTTGCTTATTCTTTGTGAAGAGCTTCAGCGCGATGGTTGGGTGCTTAATTTTGCGAAGTGTTCGTTTTTTCAGAATGAGGTCTGTTTCGTGGGGGTTCGTTTTTCCGCCCAGGGGGTTTGTTTGGATCCTTCGGTGATTACTAAGGTCGCTCAATTTCAGCGCCCGGTTTCCCGATTGCAGTTGCGGAGTTTTTTCGGTTTATGTTTGGGGCTGATTCCTTTCAACCCCAATGTGTCGGCGGTTCTTGCTCGCCTGCGTGCTTATTGTCAGGCCCCTCCAGATCGGTTCTCTACACCGGAGTTTTGTCGAGATTGGGATACCGTGGTCACTCGGCTTACGTCTGCCCTTTGGCGATTGCATTATTGGCAGCCACATTCCGACGAGCCCTTGCGTCTGTACGTTGACAGTTCGTCCTTGGCTCATGGTGCTCTCTTGGTGCAAGGTCAGCGACTGGTGGCTATGTGGAGTGCCTATAATACTCAGCCCTTTCGCTCCTCCAATTTTTCGGAACTGCGAGGGTTTTGCAGAGCGGTAACGGCCCTTCGCGCCTTTTTGATTAACCAGAAATTCGATATCTATACTGATAATCGAACGGTGGTGGCGATGTTTTCGGCTACGTCTTCCACCGATTTTATACGTCGCCAATTGGCTCAGGTGCAAGATCTTTTTGTGTACCCTTTGCGTGTGCACCATATTGCCGGCCAGGAGAATTTTTTGGCCGACCTATTATCTCGTCAACGTTATCTCGTTGAGCGTTCGGAGGTTTGCCCTGTGGAAGCTGGAAATCAGGAGTTGTGCTTGAAAAGGGAATTGGAAAAGGAAGAGCAATGGAAAGGGTTTTTGCAGGCAGCTCAGTTGTGCTACAAGCATCAGCTGGTTTGGAAAAATGGAATGTTGCAGAAATGGATGGATTCAGATTATAAGGTGGTGATTCCGCGCAGTATGGTCAAGACGGTTTTGGAGACGTGTCACGATAAAGCTGGGCACTTTGGTGTCGAGAAAACCTTGGAGAGGATGCGTCGATCTTTTTTTTGGACAGATATGCGAAAGGATGCAGAGGCACACTGCCGTACTTGTGACACGTGCCAGCGGTTTGGGAAACTGAGGAAGACTGCCTCCAGCTTGTCGATTCCTACAGATCGTCCTATGCAAGTGGTGGCGGTGGATTTTGTGGGACCCCTGGATATTAGTGGCGTGCACAAATACATTTTGGTAGGTGTAGACTTCTTTTCGCGCTGGGTTGAAGCGAAACCAGTGTCCAGTGCGACCAGCGATCAGCTCGTTCATTTTGTGGAAGCTTGGCGACATAAGTGGGGCCGTATTGAGTCGCTGATGGGCGATAATGGAGGAGCATTTGGCAGTTCGTATTTCGCCAAGTATCTGGCCGAGAAAAAAATTGAAAAGGTAGAGATCAGTTCGTACTCGCCAAAATCAAATGGTAGAGTGGAAAGAGCGAATCAGACGCTCGTGCATCGACTGCAGCGCATGTGTTGGAAAGATAAATCGAGGTGGGCGGAATTCGTAACTGAGGCAGTTGAGCTGATGAGAGATTCGCGTTCAAGTGTTTTGGGGTTTTCGCCCCGAGAAATCTTATTGGGTCAAAAATGCACAGGGAAAGAAAGTGGATATTTTGGAAATTAGGAGAAAGGTTCGTGATCTTGAAAAGCAAATAGGAGAAAAGCAAGTTGCAGAATTGGATCCCCAGAAGTTTTTGGAAAAGGAAATTGTGATTGGGGGTTTGGTTTTGGTTAGAAATAACTTTGGTGATGGTGTGCATGGTCAGAAGTTTGAACCGAAATGGAAGGGCCCTTATCGAGTTCAGAAAAAGAAAGGGAACCGTTTGTTTGAATTGGAAACCATTGAAGGGGTTAAGATAAAGGGAGTGTTTCATCATGATAGGTTACGTCGATATTTTAAGCGCTAGGGAAGCGTGTCAGAATTGATGGGAAGGTAGCTCGTGATTGATTAGAAGGAGTCATTTCATAGAATTAGAACATGGGATAGATCGAACATGGTTGTGGTTAAAAGAACGGAGGTACCTTGATTCGATGTAAGCAGCTGTTTACTCACGTTCTTGATACTAGCAACTTGCAAGCACTATTTCTAAGGAAAAAAAAAGAAATGTATAGTATTTAATATTTCTATTTATATATTTCTTCAATGTCGTATCTTGGATTGTTGGGTGAGTGGCTCTACAAGCCGAGTCCCAAGAAACTCATTAATGGAAAAAAGCTTGCTTGAAAGAGTGCAGGCAACCTAGTGGGGAGTTATTTCATGATATTTGCAGGGACTTCCAAAGGTTCAAGGTTATGGGACCCCACAGCTTCCACCTTTTTTTTTTTACAAAATGTGCAGTCCAGCAATGTTCATGTATTACAATTGCCACTGAGGAGCTGATTGACTGAAGACTCCTCCAAATATACAGTAATTCCAAACAACGTATCCATATAGAACAAAAGAGTTGGGTCCCAAAATACACCCCACCTAAACAACAGCCGGAAACTTGATCAGAATCTAGAAGCCAGGTAACCCTGGCGCAATATACATACAAAAACCAAAAGTTCCTCAAAATTCTGGAGAAATAAGTACCAAATACACGTAGTAGATTTATTGATTCCTAAATTGATTGTGCCACAGTCCAAAGAGCAGACCTCGCTGCTGAAACCTAATCATATTAATAAAAGTGGATGCCCAACTCCTCACATTAACAAAATATTAAGCCTGGTGCCCAGTCGAAAGAAGTATGATTCTCTTTCACGATGGAACCCAGTTTCTTGTACTCAATAATGCACACAACCCTGCTGAGAATCAGGCAAGCAATTACTTGCACCACCCCCACCACCACTTGCAACCACCGCCGCCTCCTCCACCACCACCACCACCACCTCCGCCTCCACCTCCGCCTCCACCTCCGCCTCCGCCTCCGCCGCCGCTTCTCCAGCCAACCACTACGAACCAGTCACTTCATTAAGCACCGCTGATCACTAGCCCATCGTGTACAATACAATCCAAACCGTCAAAGTCTGAAAACAAACCACATTAAGTACTTACACTTTCTGCCACCGCCGCCTCCTCCTCCGCCACCACCACCACCACCACCGCCGCCGCCACCGCCACCGCCGCCGCCGCCGCCGCCGCCGCCGCCGCCTCCGCCACCTCCTCCACCACCACCGCCGTAGCTCCACCGACCCCAGCCAAGCAGGCCACGGCTCACTGAAAAAAATTAGGGTGAGTTGAGTCAAGGAGTCCCAATGTGGGGCGGGGTCACAAAAAGATACGGAATGTGCGGTTCGAATTCTTACCATGAGGCGCGTCATCGAAGTCTGCAGGGAAAAGGGAAAAAATATCAATCGCCAGTACTCAGCATTTGAAACCAAACCTAAGCCAGAAGTCGAGCGTGGGTTATTTACCGAGACGGGAAGAACTGGCGGAGGCCAGGGCCAGCATCGCAAACAAAGCAACGACAACGATCTTGGCCATTGTGCTGATTCTTTCTTTCTTGCGCAGTGCTTGCTAATTAAAAAGATCGTTGGGAAGGTGCAACGCACCACCTGAAACTCTCAGGGATCGATTCATGACCAAAGCGAATGGAGAGTGGGGTTTTATAGGCAGGATGGCTGCGCAGCAAAAAAGTGATGATGGAACTGGGTGGTTTGAAGTATTTCATCGTAACGCCAAAAAAGGACTGCCATGTGTTCTCATCCAAATCAAAGAAGCGCCACCAGAAGATTTGAAACCCACAGATAATTACATCACGTCGAGCTTGGATGAGGTCTTGGAGCGGTCATTACGCCACAAGCATGGCGAGTATTACACGATAATTGAACGTTTTCAAAGAATTTATTTCTTAGGGGTCAGATTTTCTCGATCGAGCGCCATGCTGGGGGTAGGTCAAGGAGGCGGCTGCAAGGTGAGCTCCTCCCACGAACCCACGAACAACACTATGGGAAATCGCGGTCTGTGCGGGGTGTTTTGCAGACCCCGCACAGAACCTTGACCACCCATGCACAGGGCAAACAACACCCCGCACGGCTCTGTGCCCCGGTTTGGCCCCGTTTTTTGCGGGGTCCCGAATTAACCCCGCACAGACTGGTACCCCGCACACAGAACCTGACGTCTTTCCCGTTGTGGGACCCCGTACAGATGAAACATAGCCCCGTACAGTGTGCGGGGCAGCCTATTCTCTGTACGGGGGTGCCGTGCGGGGTGGATATGAAAGACGTCAGGTTCTGTGTGCGGGGTACCAGTCTGTGCGGGGTTAATTCGGGACCCCGCAAAAAACGGGGCCAAACCGGGGCACAGAGCCGTGCGGGGTGTTGTTTGCCCTGTGCATGGGTGGTCAAGGTTCTGTGCGAATCATGGACCACCCCGCACAAGGGGGCCAGGACCTCGCACAGTTGTGCGGGGTCTCTGTGCGGGGTGAGTGTAAATAGCGTGTGCGGGCCCCTTCGATGTGTGTGCGGGGTGATTGTAAAAGGTTTGTGCCGGTGTTTTTGGGTCCTGTGCGGGGTGAGGGAAAATAGCGTGTGCGGGCTCCTTTGATGTGTGTGCGGGGTGATTGTAGAAACACATGTGTGCAGGTTGAAGTCGACAATGTGGTGTTACAATGAAACAATAATGACAAACCCCCTTTGAATTGTAGACCTCATTTTATGATCGAAGACTTCCCATTCCCACTTATTCCAAAAAAGAAATAGAAACCAAAAAAATAGCCCAAAACCATGAACTCTGATCCTGCCATTCCGACCTTGTCTTTCAGTAATATAGAGCTCGTTGAACATAGAAATACTCAGCATCTGACCCACTTCCAACCGTCTTTCAATGTTTTTTTGAGCAAAGCAGAATAAGGCACATGAGGTGCAATTGTTCAAATGTTCATAATAACTGCAACATATGTTGTCACATGCATATGAATCCGGGTTCACTGAGGTTGCGAAAGTCTTAATAAAGTCTGTTTCCTGAATCAAAACCAAATACAAAAAACGTTTTTTAAGAAAACAATGTGCACGTCCGATACCAGAAACAAAACAAGCATGTTGCACCATAGTCGAAAAAAGGGGGGGCGGAAATCACCCTATCCAGCTGCCCTTTGCAATTGTTGTTACCTTTTTTTCATGGGGTGGGCAGGCTGCCCATTCTAACACACCTCCATCTTCCTTTCTCTGCTGGGATTAGTCTTTTTGATCCTCCGACCGAGCGGGCTGGCATTCTCGAATAATCTTCACTGTACCTCATCTTTACGGACAAAAGAATACATCCCCCCTCCCATAGACCCATGAGCTGATTAGCCCAGCCATCGAATCCCTCACTGCCTGGCAGACAAAACCAGTTGTCAACCCCCCCCCCCAACCCAAAGGAAAGGCCTGCCCAATCAACAAGAACTAGGATCTGGTGTGTACTGTATCATGCGAATTTTGTACATTTCCTGCGTCCAAGGGTTGGAATAAATCAATTATTTCAAGATAACTAAAAGCGACCTCAACATTTTTTCTTTTCTGCCTATTTCCATTACTGCAAAAAAGGTTCCTGCTACATGAAATGCATCTTGCTGATGCACCCACAGCATAAATCCCTGTAACACATCAGGGCATTTTTTTTTGTTTTTCAACACACTTGATATTGTTTCCGGGACTGTCCATGTCGGCCCCATGGCAGAGATGTTGCTCATTCAATTTCCCACCTCCGACTTCCTCCTGAATATCGTTTCTCCACAGATTATACCTGGTCCACAATTTGGTGTTTTGCACTGGAAAAATCTCTGTCGTCCTCCTTCCTAAGCCTGCGAGAAAAATTACCAAAAATTCATGATGCACAAAGAATAGATATTCCTAGCCATCTCCCCAAGGTCGAAACTCCATTCGAACCGATTGATTAAACCTCAGTGCACAACTCACCGCCACGAACGGCATGATAAACTGAACAGAACCCGTTTCGCTCCAAACAGATATTCAATCTTCGCATGTCCTAGTTCAATCCATCGCCACCATCTGCATCGATTTCTTCATAAATTTCGGTGCCACAGTCACTTCCATCGTCGCTGGAGCTGGATGGCTGGGTGTATCTAGGGACATGCTGCTTGTGTCTGACTGCGTTCACCCCGAACGGGCGACTAAATTGTGACTGAATCGAGGCCTTCGATAAATCTTTCCAAAAAAGTAAACAAAACAGTTCACGATACAGGATTTCAGATCCGACCATTATGTACCATTGGGTCCTCAAACCACCATTGTTTCGAAGGTTACTCTTTTGGGGGAAGGGGGAAATTGCCGGGTATCACGAGTGTGTGCATGGATACACTGGGGGTTCGTTTTGTTTTCTTTCAAACACCGATGCCTAGATTTGTTTGGTCGAAAGATTTGGGATGGAATACCTTCTAGAACCTTCACTTCACTAAAAAGACTAAGAAAAAAATCTGAGCCCCTGGCATCACTCCCACCTCTTTTCCTCGTTCTTCTTGTTTTATGAAGGAACTTCATAAGACAAATATGTTTTCCAGCCTCCGTTGAGACAGCTCCAGCAAGTACCTGGGCATCGGCCACAACCCCAGGCGTCAAAACGCTCCGAGATTCCAGGGGGTGTGCAGCCATGTTTTGAGAAGGTGCAACCTGTGAAGACTAATCAAACCAGAGTTGCTGAGAACTTATCAGTGACTTCATAAACAGCGAACAAAGTACAGCACACTAAATCAGCAGGATCAAACAACCCAAGTTACTCTGCTTTCCCCGTTTCCCCCGACCAACGCTCCAGTCACTGCTTGGCCCCGATGTTTCTGTGCAAGTGCAACATGAAATCGACCTGCATGTAAAATTGAAACAAGAAAAGTTTTCCTGAAGTGCTGGTTCTTGATTTACCACCTCATTTACCTGCGACCCTTGCTGGTAAATGGCTGCACAGATTCCCAAGGGTTTAAAATAATAAAAAAAAGTTACGTGAAAAAGGTTATGACTGCATGCCCCAGGAATTCACGTTTGAAATTGGTGTGTCAGAAACCACCTTTTATTTTTTGTTCTGTGGCTGATTTTTTTCATTTCTGAGAGATATCTGTTAATACATTTCAAAAGGTTCACACAATGCAAAAAAAATCCAGTGCAGTCCTACCCACTCCGGCCGGCCTTGCGTTGGTGAGGGCAGCGTTCCTGGTGGTGTTGCGATAATGGCAGCAGCTTCTTCAGGAGGTTCGATTTCATCTGTGATTGCAACGAGCACCACCCAGTCCGGCTCCGAGCCCTCTTCCTCTTAAAGTTTGGGATTGTCTTCTTCTTCTGAAGGGGATTCTGTCAATGGTGGCGATTGCCTGGATGTTGCCTTCTTTGTTGAGGGTTTATTTTTTCCCTTCCTTGGCTTCCTGGTTCCGGGAGTAACTTGCAGCAAAGCGCGTTCAGATAAGCTGCACAGGTCAGAATTTGAAGCGCAAAGAGCCCTCTGGAATTCTCCAGCCCCTGGAAACATAACCAAGAAAAGCTGGGGGGGTTCTCTGTGGAGTCATGGGAAGCCATCCATTTCTGAAGTCAATCCTTTGATTCGTTGTCCATCCATCAATCCAGCGAATTGATTTTACCTTTGCAAGAATCTATTTGGACAGCAAATCAACATGATTGGAGAAAGCAAGAATTCGATGGATCAGCATCCTGTTCTGGTTTTTTTTTTCACTTTTTCAAGAAAGTATACAATGCACAGGTTCGAACGTCAAACACAGACTTGTTTTATTTTCCTTTCCCTTTTTCTTTTTCTTTTTTTTTTGGGGGGGGGGGGATCGAAACAAAGCATCCCCACTGTTCCACTGTGATTCCAACCCCTTTCTTGGATGCTTGTTGAACAAGCTCCAAAATCTGGTAGGAGCCATAAAGAAAGGGTTTTTCAGAAAGGTCCATTGAGAGAAGCAACCAAAACAATGGTGGGCTGTGCTCACCTGTATTTTCTCATCTGATGAGAACATATGTCGGACTTGGCTTGCATTCGATATGCTGTTGATGTCCTCCATGAAAGCGTCATCCCTGACTTGTGTTTTTGAGAACAAGAACACTGTGGATTGCATATCTCTGTCAGCTTTCTTCAAGATACTTTTCGAGTCTTCCTCCCATTCTGATTTTCTGTAGCTCTTTGCTACATCCGCCTGCAAGATAGGAGCTAGGATTTCCAACCTTCAACAAGCAGGGGCAGAATCAACAAGATTGCAACAAGATTGCAAGCAGGTGACACGGAAATGCGTTATAGGCTGGCTCAGAAATTCAACTAACATTCATAAGGTGGCAATATCTTGAAGCCTCCTTTTTGTCCAATTTTTGCTAAAGTTAAAAAAAAAAAAAAAAAAAAATGGGGCGTGGTCCTTCAGCAAGGTAAAGTGCCGATGTAAAATACACGCAGGACACAGCAGTTGAAAAAAAAAACCCTTTGGCTCCCCTTGAACTGGTGGGAAAACCCAGGGGAGCTGCGTTGCGCGACGCGTCGCTCGTGTAAGAATCTCGCGGCGCTGCTCGAAGCAGGGCCCGAGGCCGTGCTTGGAGATGCGTCGAAAGCGTGGCTCACTGGAGGATTGCCGAGTACGCAGACGTCGTCCCTGACCCCTTTTCACCAACCGACCTCCAAAGATCTCGTTCCGACGCTTGGACCACGCATGGCAGCGATCCTCCGTCGACCGCATGGCTCTCAGCCTATGGGAGGTCCGCCAGGTACTCGCGAGGGACTCGCTGCCTCCCCTGACCATTTTCGTTCGACTCCAGCACACGATAGAGATCTGCGAACTGGCATTCCAAACGAGTGTGACAGATCACACCTCCCCCGCATTTCGCGATTCGATGACGTCAACCCTACCCCGCACAGGACAGTAACCTCGCACACGACTCTGTGCGGGGTTACTGTCCTGTGCGGGGTTGACTGTGCGGGGTTGATTTCCGCGGTTTCATCCACCGCTGACGACTTCGCCAGCGACTCCGTTTTTCCGCCCCAGATCGTGACGGGAATGCCTGGGAGTCGAACCCAGATGTTTCCTACCATTCCCTCTCTCTGTCGCGTCGGTTTTCGCGACTTCAGTTTTTGGCGGAAATCGACGGTGATTTTACTACCCCGCACAGAGCGGGTTTTCCCATAGTGCAAAGAGCGGATTGAAATTAAAAAATAACAAGCATGATGTGAAGATTCGATCTTCTTGGTGGGCGGCGGCGGTGCGATCGGGGGCGAAATGAAGAGGTTGGTGCATGTGGGCTCTATGGTTTTGGGAGAGAACGACCTTTCTTCTTTTTCTGTGACATTATATGGGGAGCGCAGCATCGATCCAATTTTTATCTCTCAGCAACGAGTTTCCATCCATCGAACAGCGTTTTTGGTTGCATTCTTGTGCAGCGTCAAAGTGAAGGCTGGAAGAATACGTTTTTGAACGTCGGCAGTATCCGCAGCCGTCGCGACATTTCATCGACTCACCATCCCCGGGCCATGGGCCATGCCTACCACAAATCCAGCACCCAATTTAATCGTCGATTTTTATGTCATGGACTCAATCTGCTCTTGAAGCCATCCCATGTGTTTGCTTGACTATACACTGCATAATTTTATTCTGTTTTTTATTATTTTCCCAGTGTCTTCCATGTGACTGACAGCATGTCGTTTTCTTGTTAATATTTTCTTGCATGTTTTATCGACATGTCAATCCCATCTTAATATAATTGATTGTTGAAGGTTTTGTTTTTTCTGTTTTGCTTTCCTAGTTGGGAGTGTTTACCCTTTCCACAAAAAAATGACCCCCCAAAAATGGAACATTTTCAGAGAAGCCGCCCCTTCACATCAAGCAAAGCATCCAGTTCGCCGAGACTCATTTCAAAAACATCTTGAAGGAATTTTGGGTGACGGATGTCAGTCATGTGGAATGGGTGAATGCCATCAAGAGCATGATTTTGGGAAAGTCCACCTATTGCTCAACATATCACATGAAAGCCCCCACATGGAATCCAGATGGAATCTCGGTTTCAGAATTCCTTGGCTCAGGTAAATCTTCTTCTTTTTTTTTTCTTATTATTCTTTGTTGGTGGGTTTTCTTTTTAAAGAACTCTTGGTTTTCTTAGAGTACAAATTAATAAATACATATCAGAAACAGATAAGGATATTTTTTCTCTCCTTCTCTACAAGACTCTTTTTTCTGATAGTTTTAGCACTCAACACTTTCATGGGCTGGAAGAAAGATGTATATGATGTCCAAAATCCGAAAAAATTACAATGCAAATTACAATTACAATGTTTTTTTTTATCGGAAATTACAATGTACAATTATTATACATCATGTCTTTCGATCTATTAAGAAATATTTTTCTTCTTGGTGAAAGACCCCCCAGTGGAAAGTGCTCCGCCACCTGCAGAGAAAAAAATAAACACTGGCACCCAAAGTCAAGAAACCTGAATTTCCTGAAAGCAAACCAATGGGCCCACCTCAGGTGTGAAATTTTTTTTATACAAGAGAAGATGTGTGTTTTTTAAAAACTGATAAGAAAAGTAATAGAACTTTTCATCATAAAAATTGAACACAAGGCAGTTTAAAGGAAATCATGAAATCAATCTTCCATTACTACTGTGTTCTTTTCAACACGTTTTCAATAGGCTTGCATTAGAAATGGGGCTTTTAAGCAATGTGATTTTTTAAAAAAGAATGATGTGATTATGAAAAAGAGTGATATGATGTGACAAGTGCACCCAACAAGATACTGGAAGCCACAGATTGACAAAACAAATCCTGCTCATCTGATGTTTTTGATGCCGAAAAGAAGGTAAAAAAAAATAATATTTGTGTTTCATTTTGATCAAATAGATTGGTATGTAAAGGACAAGCCTACCACTCCCTAAACAAACAAAAAACAGGAAAAAAACATCTTAGTGTTTTTCGTCTTTCCTTCTTTTTAACAGCGGTCGAGAGAAAATCCTGGTATGATCAAATCATGAAAGATTCAATCATATGCATGTGTTTTTCAGAAAGGAAAAACTCTACCTCCCTTCTGTTTTTTTTAATTCAACAAGAAGCATCGAACAGAGCAGACTGCGAAATGGAAAGAAAATTTCATTAGAGTGAAGGCTTTTTTTTGTGTATTAAATATGGTGCGCAGTTATGGGGAACCCAAGGATTAAACTCTCTTGATGTGGGAGGGATGCTTTAAAGAATAAAAATCTTTGCTGGGAATGGGGGGACATTGAAACAATAGAGAGTGAGTTTTTGTGTTTTCTTTTACTTTTTATCCTTACAGTGTTTTAATTGAACAAGTGGTGCAGAAAAATCCTCTTCAGCTGTTGTGCTCACTAAAGCCTCTGAGAAAGGATCAACGCAAGAAAATAAAACAACGGAAGAGAGTTGGCCCTATCTCTCTGTCCCTCTGCGTCTTTTTCTTCTCCTAAATAAAAAAGGAACTAATAACTTCTCCTAAATCAATTTTTGACTAATATTTCAGCAGCATGGCACCCAAAGTGAAAATATGACCTAATTGCAGCTATCAGCACTGGAAAACTTGAATGTTTGGATTAGTAAAAACCTTTTGGACCCAGTCGGTTCCCTCCACCAAAGTTGAAAAGATGAAAAGTATCAGGGAAAGGGGGGAGAGGATGGTTGCACCCCGCTCCAACCAACGCGGGGTGCCGTGGAGACCTCCTAACCTATTTGTCTCCCCCTTCCTTGGGCCGGCAAGGAAAAAAAAAAGAAAAAACCTTGGCCGACCCCTTTATTTCCTCCCCCCCCTCCCCCAGCTACCCCTCACTCAATGCTCCCTACCTGGAAAGAAAAACGTTTTTTTTTTATTTAGAAAAATCAGATCTGTTTACATCTCAAAAAAAAATGGGATAGTATCTTAGGTCTTTTAGATTTTGTTCATTCAACCCGAGTTTTTTTTAAGCCAAGTTGATTCAGCTTTGAAACATCTAAGCAAGTGTCGAAAGATGTGTATACAGTAATTTAATTGGAGAAAAAAAAGGACAGTAAATTTATCAACTCTTGTTGTTGCTCTCACCAAAGTAGGTGTACTTTGGTCGGCTCCAGAGACCTCTGATCCTGTCTCGAAAATGGATGATAGCCACCCACAGCCACTACCATTCTGTCCACTTGGAGTTTCGGTATCATTCCAAACCTGCCAGAAAACACCACCAGTTCATGAAACAAACAGCTGAGATCAATCTGGCCCTGCGATATAAAATATTCTATCATACGATACAAGTTCCTGATTTTGTATCGTATGATAAGAAGAACAGTCCGTTGGTGCGATACAACTGTCTGATCGTACGACACAAACCCTTCTGTTTTCGACTGATTCAGTACCCCACACAATGAAAAATTGGTATCTTGGTCACACTTACATTCATTCTGCTCCCTTTCATGCGCTCGGTGTGTCGCTCCACAGATATGAGCTTTATCTTTTCAAGTTGAACCTGTGTCAGTTGCGGGGTCGTTCCGCTTTTCTCGCCACGCCTTAAGGACCTGACAAAGAGACCCATCGGCAACACCAAGCTTCTAGAAAAACTCTGGTTTAGGGACCTCTCCAGGGATCCCGGTTGCGACTGCGTGGACATGCGCTCGAAGTGCAGCTTGATCGCCGCCACTTCCCTGAATCCTGCAAGTAAATTGACCAAAGTGAGCGACAGGACGTCGTTTCTTGCAGTGATGTCGCTCCATCCTTGGTGCTTTGTGTGACCAAAGACGGTCTTTGGCACGACCCACATGCGAGCGACTCGATTCACAAGTGTCGTCACAGGTTGTCTTATTTTTTCGTATCAGCTATTGTTTTCCATTGTGCATTGTGTGAAGTAAGTGACCAAAATGTGGCCAATAAGATATCATTCGTTTGACCCATATTTTTAGGCAAGTACACGGAGCATCCTCTGAAATGCCACAAAATTTCAACTGTAGCACAGTAAAAGCATTGCACAGCCACCATCAAAGTTTCGTTCCGATTGGCTTCGTACATTGTGAGTAAACGACGAATCGTGACTTAACTCAGACGATTTTTCGCGTTTAATTTGGGTCTGTTGTTGCCGTGCTTTGTATTTTTTTAGTATTATTGAAGTGCGCCAATTTCTTTGAGAGAATCGCGATTCGCGACCCCGTGGCCGTGTTTTTAAGGGGGGGGGGGAATAATAGATTGAGGAAGTGGATGAAAGATGAGGCTAGATTTGTCACCCCCACAGCAAAAGAGAAGACAGATCTAAGCCCCTGACAAGAAAAAGTCGAGCGATTTTGGGGGGTTGGGGAACCAATTCAAAGCTACAAGAGGCCCTGTTCCCATTCTGACTTGCAAAATCTGGGCTGGTGCATTGTTGGACCCATTTTGCATTTTGAAGAGACTCCTAAGATTCCTAATTTCTCAAGTAACAGTAACAGTAACAGATCATGGATCGTATCCAAACCTTAATTTAGCCTGTTGGCCATGTCTCCAACATTTTTTTAATTAATTTTTCATGAGTAAGGCAAGGATTTGATCACATTCTCAAAAATCTGAAAGTCTGTCAAACCCTGGGGCATCTTTTGTGCTTTCTCCACAACTCTTAAAGTTTCAATATGACTTCGATATTTCGCAGCAACAATATTTACGCTCTTTAAAAGTGGTTTTTTAGTTTTTTGTGGGTTTTCGTCGCTTTAGCTCGGGTCGTGGTAAACACCGAAAACCACCGAAAACCACCGAAAACTACCGAAAACCACCGAAAACTACCGAAAACTACCGAAAACCACCGAAAACCACCGAAAACTACTCACGAAAACCACCGAAAACTACCGAAAACTACCGAAAACTACAAAAATCGACATGATAAAACGAAAACTTGAACAGTAAAAATAAATTTATAACGGGGAGTCCACCGAAAAAAACCATTACACAAAAAAGAAACTAATACATTCATTTTGTTTATATGAGTGAATATGTTAAAAATAGTATGGACTCTTGGTTTGGTTCCAGTGGCTCCTTGGTTGGTTGACTCGGGTTCGAATCCCGAGGGTCACACTTGCATACCCACTTGCCGATAAGTACTATCACTCGAAGACTCACTTGTTACCACTCTGAAAGCAAATGTCTTGTTTGAAATAGTCTTGAATATTTATCTTTCCCTTTTCCTTTCATAAAGGGTAATCGCTGCATAGTTACAGTTTTTATAGTTTTCGGTAGTTTTCGGTAGTTTTCAGTAGTTTTCGTGAGTAGTTTTCGGTAGTTTTCGGTAGTTTTCGGTGGTTTTCGTGAGTAGTTTTCGGTGGTTTTCGGTAGTTTTCGGTAGTTTTCGGTGGTTTTCGGTGGTTTTCGGTAGTTTTCGGTGGTTTGCGGTGGTTTTCGGTGGTTTTCGGTGTTTACCACAACCGCTTTAGCTCCCTTGGTAAACGATTCCCCTTGGAGCTCTGCAATGCTATTTCTGACTGAACTATGGAGTCGACTGTTTTGTTTTGTTTGTAACGTTGACACTAACGCGTCAAATTACACGAAATTTTGAGGGCCTGGCTGAAACTTATATAACATAACGTGTGCCAAATTTCATATCAAAATTCAGAAAAAAAGGTTGAGTTGCGAACTTATGGAACAGCCCTCATAAACAAAGAACTGATTCAACGAAAACTCACACCACTTCACCTGTGACGACAGTTTCCTTGGGTCTCTTCCGCACACAGACATCCAAATTCTCGCCTCTGCCCCTGATCCTTTGGGTGTGTCGCTCCACAGAAATCCTGATCCTCGTGTCGTTAACCACCACCTCACTCTTTTCCAACATCTGGGCAGAGTTCTGAGGCCGAGCCCTCAACGTGCGCATAAATCGTCCCATCGGTTGTAGAAACCTTAACGAAAAAGATTGATTTAGGCCCAGTTCCAAGGACCCCGTTTCCGACGGCGTGGAGATGCGCTCCACGTGTTGCTGGATCGCCGCTGCCTCCCTGACCATCTCCTTGGGAGCAGGCTCCAGTGTTGTATCAGATCCTGCAAGCATGTTGGAAGGGTGGTGAATGTGCCGCCATTGAATGTGTGAGGTGTGAAAGCCTTTATGTGATCCCTTTCCTTACTTGTCCTGTTGATAGCCCCCTTGTTCGTTATATCCTCGAGGATCTTCGGAGCGACCGGTTTCAGCTTAACCTTTCTGTCGCTTGAACACTTTTGAAGGGGTTTCGGCTTAACCTTCTTGTCGCTGGAACGGTTTTGAAGTGCTTTGGACCGGATCCTCTCGATATGTCGAGATATCGAGGCTTCCGTCCTTGTCTGCTTGTTTTCGTTGCCTGTCGACCAAACGAAAAACACCCGTGATCACTTTTGTGGATGTCGACATCTCAGCAACACCATTGACACGTGTTGACTCTACAGTTAGGAAAGCACCTTTCTTTACCTTTCTTCATGATCGAAGAACTCAGAACGCAAACAGACATAACCCAAGGCTCTGTGAGACTTACGTGGGCGACTGGGAGTGAGTTCTACGCTGTCTTATACAAAATTTTAACAGTGACAGATTGAAAGTGACAGATTGAAATGCATTAGTTGATTATTTTTTAATTTGTGTTTCATTTCAGATCAGGTTGGAATGAAAATTGCTCCTGGCAGCTCGATCACCCTCATGAGCTTTTTGAATATGATGTTTGTCCATTCGTTTGAATTCCCAAAGCTCCAAAACAGACAAAAAAGAGGAACGATGGTTTCTGGTTCCAGAAACAACAACAACCGACCCCCTGAGGGATCATCAATTCCACCCTCCACACACTTGGTTCATTTCCGATCGATCACTTCCTTACAAATTTAATTCCTGCACTCGTTGAATCTTGCAAACAAATCAGTTTTCCTTCCCCTTTGTGATACATATGTTCATCATAACAACAACATGTGTTCATGAAAGGCCTTTCTCTTCCCCTTAAAAGTACAGATGTCCATTTTTCTCTTTAAAAAAAAGGGGTGTCTTTTCCCCCTCAAATGGATCACTCCTCAGATTCACAAAGCTTTTCCAGTTGGGATTCAAAAATCGTGAGGGCTGCACTGAAATCAGGGCAAGACTCAACACCACCACCCCCTGGGCCATAAGTCAAGATGTCATTGCAGACCGCATCGTTCGACACTGCGTCAAAAGCAGCCGACTGGCACTGGTTTTCGAACAAAACTTTGCAGGTGCGTTCGGCAACACCTGAAATCTCTGAAAAGGAGGTAACAAAACACACACACAAGGTGAACCAGCTGCTGATATGATTCTTTGATAATTCTTTATGCAGGTTTTTTCCATGAGGGAGGTCAAAATTTGTCAGCCTCCAAGTCTAGAGTATTTGTATATATTACAAATAAAAATTCAAACCCATTAAAAGAAAGCATCCACAGACACATATCAACTTTCAAATGTAAAGTTATCAACTCATCATTCACAAAAGAAAGACAAAATGTGTTTTGGTAAGCAATGATATCTTTTGATTTGTTCAGTTCGCTCACGGAGTTGTGCAGAGGTTCTAGATTCAAAATCTTTTTTGTCTTCTTCAGTGGGAGGTGGGCACAATGAAGTCAGAGTGCTGCAAGCACCCCTCACTGCAAAACTTCCAGCCTCCCTCCCCTTCTTCTCGCAATCATCCAGGAAATCTGGAATTTAAAAGCACCAAAAAACTTAAAACCCAAACTTAAAACCCTTCACAGCAATGATTAGGAAGTCCTCAACAAGGCAATCGAGCAGCTGAGGTCTAATAATCTAATTGATTTTCAATTTTCATCAGAAATTTTGCTGTGTCGAATTATTATATTTAATAACAATAATAAAAGGGCAGAACCCTACCATTGACATCCTTTACAGTTCCACTGTCGCAATGGTTGCAAGATTTTTGTGCTGGAGTATGGTCCCTCAGCCAGCATTCCCCTCTCCTGTTGTGTCGGGTATTCTTTTTGATCCTGGTCCATGTCTTACATCCTACAAACAAAAATTCGATCATCCAACATCCCTTCCTTACAAAAGGAAAAAATAAATCCCTTTGATACAAAAACACACACACACACACACACAAATCCCTTCGATACAAAAAAAAACACAGACAAATCCCTTTGATACAAAAAGAGAGAAAAAAAAATAGACATGGGAAAAAAGCCTGGTCACATAAACAGTTCCTTCCAGATTTGCTGAAAAAAATAAAACTAAAAATAAAACCATTTAATCAAAATAATCGATCTCAGGCCCTGAGCAGCCGAGAAAAAAAAAATTCCTCACCATCAGTGTTGGTGCAGAGAGCACAGCATTCGTCGCTGTTTGCAGTGATGGCCTCTGCTCCATTGTTCATGGGAGTTCCAGAAGGAAAATCGGTGTTGAACTTGAAATCAAAATTCCCACATGCATTCCCTATTCCACAAACATTCTCAACAAATTATCATCGACACCTGCTGGTAATAATTCCAACACAGAGAGACAACACAGCAACCCAAGGCTGAAGCCTCAGCAATCTATCAGCAGGAATTTTGGAATTTTGTTATTTCTGCAGAAAATAAACAAGTGGAAAATCTCGACAAAAGATATCATAAAATTTGTTACTCGACGTACACTGCACACCTTGGTTGAGACTGCGCATTCCGCCGAATCCACTCAAAGCACCACCTTGACCTGTAATGGTCAGAACACAACGTCACGCAATTCGTTCAAAACAGTGTTGCGAAGCTTCCCCAAAACACGAAGACGGGCATCCCACACACGGGCGGCACAAAGACTCAAAAAAAATGCACCTGCAACTGCTCGGGCTTCCGCCCAGCAGCAGAACCCTAGAGCGAGACATGCGACAATCACGGCAACGGAATGCATTGCAATCGTGTTGTGGTAAACGCAGCCCTATCCTTTTCGCAAATAAAATAAGAAAGCAAGCACGCTGATTTTTATCAAGCGAATACACTGCTGAAATTCGCAACGAATAATTTCTTGCTGTGGAGGGCGCCGTGGGTCGTTTTGAAGATTGCTGTGTGTTTCCGATGGGACAGCTTGATTCAATTTCACGAAATGCGTCGCTTCTGAAGCGGATTCGAACCCTCTCAGTGTCATATCATAGCACACTTCCCTATGTTTGGTCAACAAAGAAAAAGAGGTTGTAAGACAAACTCAGGAAGCTTTTTGGGTGGATTCTTTGCATGGTGGCTAGGTTTGAATCTTTCTTGAATTATGGGGGGGGTGGTGGCCTCTTTTTTGCCTGAATGTAATTATTGGCTATTGAAAAAAACAGACTCCATAGCTCTGGAAAAAGTATCCAGTTCCAATTTTCTATCACAATTTTCTGCATCCTTTTCCCCACTCAAAGGTATATACTCTTGATTGTTCTTTAACAAACATCTATTCTTTTTTCTAAGTTTCATAAACCACCGTCCTATTTTTCCTCCAAAATCCACCAAATCCTCGTTTGATCGATTTCAGTCAGATGGATGTCCAAGTGCAAACAGGCAAAAGCAACGACAGCCATCTCCGCGGTGCAAAAACAGCAAAAAAAAAATTGCAGAACATATGTATGATTAGACACAACCAAAGCTGATCATAGTCTGAAGATGCCACCGAAGCTGATTATAGGCTGAAGATGTGTGCAATAGGAGCACTGGGAATGATTCCTCTTCCTCCTTTCGTCCTGCCATTGGTGTCCACAACTGTGGTGTCCTTGAGTTGTGCTATCTAAATATTGCCGGGATTTTCCAAAAAAAACGCTGCACAGTTCAGAAGTGTGCTCCTCCTAGCAACTTGCAAGCACTATTTCTAAGGAAAAAAAAAGAAATGTATAGTATTTAATATTTCTATTTATATATTTCTTCAATGTCGTATCTTGGATTGTTGGGTGAGTGGCTCTACAAGCCGAGTCCCAAGAAACTCATTAATGGAAAAAAGCTTGCTTGAAAGAGTGCAGGCAACCTAGTGGGGAGTTATTTCATGATATTTGCAGGGACTTCCAAAGGTTCAAGGTTATGGGACCCCACAGCTTCCACCTTTTTTTTTTTACAAAATGTGCAGTCCAGCAATGTTCATGTATTACAATTGCCACTGAGGAGCTGATTGACTGAAGACTCCTCCAAATATACAGTAATTCCAAACAACGTATCCATATAGAACAAAAGAGTTGGGTCCCAAAATACACCCCACCTAAACAACAGCCGGAAACTTGATCAGAATCTAGAAGCCAGGTAACCCTGGCGCAATATACATACAAAAACCAAAAGTTCCTCAAAATTCTGGAGAAATAAGTACCAAATACACGAAGTAGATTTATTGATTCCTAAATTGATTGTGCCACAGTCCAAAGAGCAGACCTCGCTGCTGAAACCTAATCATATTAATAAAAGTGGATGCCCAACTCCTCACATTAACAAAATATTAAGCCTGGTGCCCAGTCGAAAGAAGTATGATTCTCTTTCACGATGGAACCCAGTTTCTTGTACTCAATAATGCACACAACCCTGCTGAGAATCAGGCAAGCAATTACTTGCACCACCACCTGCAACCGCCGCCGCCGCCGCCACCACCACCACCACCACCACCGCCTCCGCCGCCTCCTCCTCCTCCGCCACCTCCACCACCACCGCCGCCGCCGCCGCCGCCTCCACCACCACCGCTTCTCCAGCCAACCACTACGAACCAGTCACTTCATTAAGAACCGCTAATCACCAGCCCATCGTGTACAATTCAATCCAAACCGTCAAAGTCTAAAAACAAACCACATAAAGTACTTACACTTTCTGCCACCCCATCGACTTCCTCCTCCACCGCCACCACCACCACCTCCACCTCCACCTCCACCTCCACCGCCGCCGCCGCCGCCGCCACCGCCGCCACCGCCTCCGCCTCCTCCACCGCCGCCGCCGCCGCCGCCGCCGCCGCTCCACCGACCCCAGCCAAGAAGGTCACGGCTCACTGAAAAAAAATAGGGTGTGTTGAGTGAAGGAGTCTCAATACGCGGCGGGTCACAAAATCATACAGAAAGTGCGGTTCGAATTCTTACCATGAGGCGCGTCATCGAAGTCTGCAGGGAAAAGAAAATTTTCTTTTAAAAGAAAAATAAATTCAATCGCCAGTACGCAGCATTTGAAACCAAAAATAAGCCAAAAGTCGACCGTTGGTTATTTACCGAGACGGGAAGAACTGGCGGAGGTCAGGACCAGCATCGCAAACAAAGCAACAACAACGAGCTTGGCCATTTTGCTGATTCTTTCTTTCTTGCGCAGTGCTTGCTAATTAAAAAGATGGGAATGCAACGCACCACCTGAAACTCTCAGGGATCGATTCATGCCCAAAGGGAATCGAGAGTGGGGTTTTATAGGCAGGATGGCTGCAAAAAAGTGATGATGGAACTGGGTGGTTTGAAGTATTTCATCGTGACGCCAAAAAAGGACTGCCATGTGTTCTCACCCCAATCAAAGAAGCGCCACCAGAAGATTTGAAACCCACAGATAATAACCTTTCAACCCACCACATCACGTCGAGCTTGGATGAGGTCTCGGAGCGGTCATTACGCCACGATGGTTGAACGCTTTCAGAGAAGTTCTTTCTTACTGGTGAGATTTTCTGGATCGAGCGCCATGCCGGGGGTACTTCAAGGAGGCGGCTGCAAGGTGAGCTCCTCCCACGAACCCACGAACAAAGAGCGGATTGAGAAAATAATAATAAGCATGCCCGGTTTGATGTGAAGATTCGATCTTCTTGGTGGGGCGGCGGCGCGATCGGGGGCGAAATGGGGAGGTTAGTTGCACGTGGGCTTTATGGTTTTAAGGAAGAACGATCTTTGTTCTTTTTCTGTGACATTTATGGGGAGCGCACGTCGATCCGATTTTGATCGCTTCCTTAGCGTCACAGTGAAGGCTGAAAAAATACGTTTTTGAACGTCGACAGTAGCCGCAGCCGTCGCGACATCTCATCGACTCACCATCCCATGCCTACCACAAATCCAACACCAAGCGTCGATTTTTATGTCATAGACCCAATCTGCTCTTGAAGCCATCCCATCTGTTTGCTTGACTATACACTGCATAATTTTATTTTCCCAGTGTCTTCCATGTGACTGACAGCATGTCGTTTTCTTGTTAGTATCTTCTTGCATGTTTTATCGACGTGTCAATCCAATCTTGATATAATTGATTGTTGAAGGTTGTGTTTTTTCGGTTTTGCTTTCCTAGCTGGGAGTGTTTACCCTTTCGACAGAAAAAGTCACCTCCCAAAAATGGAACAGTTTCAGAGAAGCCACCCCTTCACATCAAGCGAAGTATCCAGTCCGCCGAGATTTCAAAAAAATCTTGAAGAAATTTCGGGCGACCGATGTCAGTCATGTGGAATGGGTGGATGCCATCAAGAGCATGATTTTGGGAAAGTCCACCTATTGCTCAGCATATCACATGGAAGCCCCCACATGGAATCCAGATGGAATCTCGGTTTCAGAATTCCTTGGCTCAGGTAAATCTTCTTCTTGTTTTTTTTCTTATTATTCTTTGTTGTGGGTGGGTTGTTTTAAAGAATTTATGGTTTTCTTAGAATAAAATTAATAAGTACATATCAGAAACGGATAAGGATGTTTTTTTCTCTCCTTATCTAAAAGACTCTTGTTTCTGATAGTTTTAGCACTTACACTTTCATGGGCTGGAAGAAAGATGTATATGATGTTCAAAAAAAAAAAAAATCAATGTAAATTACAATAACAATGTGTTTTTCTTCGGAAATTACAATGTACAATTATTATACATCATGTCTTTCGATCTATTAAGAAATATTTTTCTTCTTGGTAAAAGACCCCCCAGTGGACCACCTGCAGAAAAAAAAACAACACTGGCACCCAAAGTCAAGAAACCTGAATTTCCTGAAAGCAAACCAATGGGCCCACCTCAGGTGTGAAATTTTTTTTATACAAGAGAAGATGTGTGTTTTTTAAAAACTGATAAGAAAAGTAATAGAACTTTTCATCATAAAAATTGAACACAAGGCAGTTTAAAGGAAATCATGAAATTAATCTTCTATTACTGTGTTCTTTTCAACACGTTTTCAATAGGATTGAATTAGAAATGGGGCTGTTAGCAATGTCATTTTAAAAAAAGAGTGATGTGATTATGAAAAAGAGTGATGTGATGTGACAGGTGCATCCAACAAGATCCTGGCAGCCACAGGTTGATAAACCAAACCCTGCTCATCTGGTTGCTGATGTTTTTGATGCCAAAAAGAAGGTAAAAATAAATAAATATGAAGACACCCTTTTTTTGTCTATCATTTTGATCAAATAGATTGGTATGTAAAGGACGAGCCCACCACTCCCTATGCAAACAAAAAAAATGAAAAAGAATTATCCTAGTGTTGTTTTTCTCTCTTCTTTTTAGCATCAATCGAGGGAAAATCCTGGATATGATCAAATCATGAAACATTCGATCATATGCATGTGTGTTTAATATTTTTTTTTCAAAGAGGAGGGGGGGGGGGGAGGGAGGGACAGATTGGCAAAGTATCATTATGGTAAGAAAATTGACATTCTTTCTGAACACAGCTGACAGGGATTGAAGAAAGTAACGGATGCAGAAAAGTCTAAAAACATTCCAGGCAGGTCTGGCTTGGTTCCTGTGAAATTACGGTCGACTGGGGCGCCCACGGTGAAAGCTGGAAAAACGGAGCTGGTAATGGAGAGGAAATGGAGAGCAAATGGACCGTGGAAAATCACAAGGGCAACAAGGAAATCTTCCTCGAAAACACCAACCCCCGACAAACGATGTACATCTACAAGTGTGAAGATCCTATTGTGAAGGTGCGACTGGTCAGGGCTGCTTTTTTCCTTTTTTTTTTTTTTTAGTCTTTTCTTTTTTTTTGGGGGGGGGGGCAGGGTGGGTTGCCAGAATGGTAATTCCCTCCCGGGAGGACCAGCTGGGTCTGGATGTAGTTGACAAAGTTCATAAGCTTTTGTTCGAGTGATTTCCCGCATGTTTGCTGGATCGAGAGTCTGTCTGTTCTTTATGTTGGGTTTTTTTCTAATGGACAGGTCGATGGAAAAGTGAATGCCATCACCGTGGATTCCTGCAAGAAGCTGGGGCTTCTTTTCGAAACAGTCATGGTCTCGGTTGAGGTCGTGAACTCAACCAAGCAGTCGATGTCTAGGCAACTCACATCGGGATGTTGGCTGTCGATAAATGCGATGGAGTCAAGGTGAGAAGCCCTCGACCCCAAAAATTAGATGATAGATAAAGGAGTCCATGTTAAAAAGTAGCCACTCATTTCTTTTTGGTTTGGTCTGGTTTCATCTAACATTGTTAAATCAAAACCATTACACTCTTACATCTTCATGTTTTTTTTTCTTTCTTTATCTTTCCCCCAGGTGTATATTCCTGATTCATCGACCGATGTGGCTGTTTCGACAGCAAAATCAGCTGGGGTCTTGGTTATTTTTAATGGTGGGGAGGAGCCAGTGGAGTCAGCTGTTCCAGATCAATTTGTCAGTGTGTTTGAAGAGGGAAAACTTATTGCGAGGCCAGCAGAACATGCTGGGGCTTAATTTTCAAAAAAAAAAGCAAAAAAAATAAAAAAAAAAATTATATATATGGGGGTGAACGTTCGAACGATGCTTTCGTTTTTTTTATTGTTTCTTTTTTGGGGGGAGGGGGGCTTTGTTCGACCTGGAGGTCTGGAGGTCGAGAGGTCCATCACGTCCTCGCGGGCACAGACTTGCTTCGACTTTTTCCTAGGCAGGGTTGGTTCGGGCTTGGGTGTTCTTTTTGTAGTCTTTTTTCGATGTAAAATTCCGTGTACAACTCCGCAGACGCGCGAGAGTGCGCCAGCACTTCTAACGCGAATTGAGGCTTTCTTTATCGGTCGACCAAACCCAACAGTGAATGGAACCGCCAATCACTCCCTCGAGTGCAACAAAAGTCGCCACCAGAATTGGTGACTCATAATCCACACACCAAAAACTGGAAAAATGTTGTCTCAGTCGACGAAACACAAAAAGCTTTAAACCGGCCCGTTTGAGATCGTATGCGGGTCAACCACAGTGATCGAGGAGATTAAAACTCGAGAGTGGTACACATAAATGGGATTAGAAAGATTCCAGATCAAAGAAGTCGTGAATGATGAATCCGAGCCGAAAGAGATCTGAAGTAGATCCGACGGCGGGTACCCTCCCACTCTGACACGACAATTTTTAACTTAGAACTCGTGTGGGAGTAAGAGGTGGGTTGCACGTCGGGAATTTCGACCTCGGTCTTTTTTTACTTTGTCGAAGATTGATTGATTGATTGAAAGTCAACAAAAACACACACAAAACAAGAAAAAACAACAACAATATTTTTTAACTTCCTTCTTGGTAGCAGGAAACATGATATGACCGACTCGGGATTATGTCGTAATTGTTTGGGAGGGTACGGTGCTCTTCACAGACAATAGCTGGCACTTTGTTCAACAGTTTTCTCGTCTTTGGTTTCAAAAGAAAAAAAATAAATAAATAATAACACTATGCTAAAATAGGCTGATATGCCCTCCCTCTCTCTGTTTCTTTTCATCCCTCCCCCCCCAAAAAAAAATAAAAAACAAAAAAAAGACGATATAAATAGTAATCAAGCAGAATGAGGGAAGAAAACAAAGGTCTTCTTCATCTCGATTCTCTGTAAAAGAAGAATTATGCACTACCCAAAAACAAAGGAATGCCAAATGTTCAAAAGTATTATACATATGTACATTTCATCCTCATTCCTTCCGAGTGTTGTTCCACAGAAAAAAACAATGATTGGTTTGCAATTGCAATTGGTTGATCAATTGACAGTTGCTGAAATACACACACAGCAAGAAATTGATCATCCCCACGCCAACATCAGGTGGAAATGGTGCTAACTGTCACTGATGATTTCCTTACTTTCCTGCGGATCCCCCAACAGTGGCCTCCCCTGAGTTGGAACTTCAAAGCTTTCCACCTCATTCCCACTGGACTCATTCACTTTATCGGTCAAAGCCTTGAGTACAAACCCCAGCACCGACATGTTCGATTGACTGACCTTGAACACAACAATCAGCATCCCCTGGAGCATCGAAAACACTCCAGCCAGTGCAGAGATTAGAAACGGTATGGTCCCTATGTCATGCTGTCGCTGACCATCAACCCCATAGAAATAAAGCACACTGATGAACGCTGGTACCAGGGGGAACTCCACCACAGACTCCACCACCAACGCAGCCACGAAGTGCCGATACAAATCGAACCTGGATGAGATGCTTCCCAACCTCCTCCTGGTGAGTTTGCTGATGAATGCCAAGAAATCAAAAACAGGGGTCCCCACAACGGCAAAACATGCAATTTTTATCCCCTTGAGGAAGTGATTGCCTCTGGTGCCCCATGAGATGACCAATCGATCCAAAACTAATTCTGCTGCACCGTCTGACGAGGGGCTCCCCTTGGATTCCTCTTGCACATGCACAATTCTCCTCCAGAAAACAAAAAATGCCACCACTTTGTGCAAGGCTATTACCCCCAGCATAAACCACACCGGAGATGCCCCCCACAATAAAGCCATGATAAAGAGGTTGGAGGCCACATCCGAAAAGTATATGCACACAGGGAGGAAAGATGTAAGCATCCACCGGAACGACCCACGGATAAAAACAGCACCATGGAAATTGCATAGGTGGCTAGGAATTGACAGTGACGTTTTCTGTTTCATCGCTGAGAAGCCTTTCTGGACATATTTTGGGATGGGCGATATCAGCACCAGGCCGATCACAAGCAGAGGAACCCACACAGCAAAATGATTTTCACAAACTTCCTGGCTTCCATCCTGCAGCCGTAATCGTAGTTTGCCCAGCCACAGTAATAGGATTCCCCCTGCTGCAGCGCACATCCTCCGTCTGACCAATCGAGAGGGTTCATCTCCAGGGTTTGGGCAGATGGTCACTCTTTTCAGATCGGGAAGAGTGAGCAGACAGACAGGGGCGGTGTGACCCTCGATGTTGATTTCTTCCAGCCTTGTGGATTCGCACCATCTCCTCGGTATGGATTTGGACATCAGTTTGTTGTTTTTGATGTCGAGTTTGGTGGTGGCTACGTAAAGAAAGGGAGGGAATTTTCCCTCGAACATGGTCTCCTTGATCGTTAGCCTGTTTTTAACACAATGCAGAAAGAAGTTTTTCATTTTATTTATTTTTTTATTTTTTTTTATTTTTTTTTTCACAGCTCGAAAACACAAGTGAAAATTTTTGAGTGGATACGTACATGTACAACATGAAAAATGTAAGTGGATATATATATATATATATATATAGAGAGAGAGAGAGAGAGAGAGAGAGAGAGGGGGGGGGGGAACTTTTGAAAATGTTTATGAGTAAGAATGTTGCCGGCTTACTCTTCGCTGAAGAATGGCCATGGATCGGGAATGGGAAAAGGTCCCATCGGTGTCTCGATTTTATCTGTTCCAGGTAGAAAAGCAAGGGAAGAAACGGAACCCAGTTTATTAAAGAAGACAGACAGTCCTGCAAAAACAAAAATGAAAAATGAATCACATGAAAAACCTACAGCAGGTGAACTGCTGTGGATATCTGTGAAAAACTCACAGATATCCACCTGAAGTATTGCTGTTGTTCTGGGAAAATGGGATTACATATCACCAGATTTTTTTAAGAAAGATTTTTATTTCCTCCAACACCAAAAACAAAGGAAAAAAACACAAGGACAGTGAGCTCCATGAGTTCTTCCAGTCTCCACAGGAAAACAAACATTTTCTTTTACTTTTTTGTTTTCTTTTTTCTTTTTTTGGAAGGATGGCGAGATCCTGCACCAAGTTGAAGCCAATAATGAATAATTCAGTGTGGATTCCTGCTGACTAATCATGCAGGGCCAGGGAAAACGAAGGTGAATAAAAAGGAAATCAAGTATCTTTTGCTGTGCAGAATGTACCTGAGGCAGCTCCAGGGTAAATCGACAGCTCAAATTTGTTTTTTTATCAGATCCAAAATATCCATCAGGGCAGCATCTTGTTGTTTATCATATATATCAACAGCAGTCCCTCTGCAAAAGCCACACACAAAAAAAAATAACCTCTTCTTTTGGGTCCGACAAAAAAATTCCGAATTCACTGCAGAAAACTGGAGCGACAATAAAAAAAATGGCTGAAAGAAGGCACATCAGTGTTGGATATGAGATTGAAACAAAAAAAAGGGGGGGGGATTTCAAGTTTTTTTTTATATTGTTTTGCCAGCAATGGGGAGCAAGCTGGATCACCAGGTGAAAAATCAATATTTGAAGTACAATGCAATGGACTAAGTTTCGGGCCAGTGATGCATTTTCTCTCCTGGATAAATTATTAGTTAATTTTATTTTTGAAAAAAATAAAAAATTAGGGATATTTACGAGTAGGGTTTTGTTCTTCCCCCAAAAAAGATAGGAAGAGGGAGAAATTGGGGTGCAGGAATGATATTCTTGGTTTTCCTATTGTTTGAGCGGTTGGGTCCATATTTCACCCTTTAACACAGGGCAGGGATTGCATGGGGATTTGGGCGTGAGGCAAATTTATTTTCAAAAAAAATTCTTGCTCACCCGTAATCATCCTCGTACAAAGAAACATTGTAACCCATATTTCCGAGGATCATCCACCCAATTGAACCACGAATAAAGATAGGACACCCTGAGATTCACAGGGGAAAATGTTGGTAATCCTGAAGTAAAACAGAAAACCTTTAGGATGGGCTTTATATCATCGGATCCTTGACTAGGCATGATATTGAGGTTTTCCACAAAGTTCCCCCCCACTCTCCTGCTCTATCCAAATAATGATACTCCTGAAATTTTTCTGTTATATGTTTGATAATTTCAGAAGAAAAATAAATAATAGTTACATTAGATTGTACATTTATTAATCGGACTCCTCTCCACAGAATTTGATCCCAGGTAAAACAAAATGAGCAGCGCAAGGGGAGCAATTTGCTTGAAAAAAAATTGTTCGCAATATATTTTTAAAAATCAAAAATCAAAAATTGCGCTGTGGATTCATAGTGCTGTGGATTCATAGTGCTGCTGGAAGCGTACTTGCGAAAATTGCCAGGGTGTTTGGACAGCGGTTGACCGAATTTGCAATATTTGATCTTGATCCTGAATCCACCACAAAGTAAGAAAAAGCGTTTGTGACAAAAAAAAATGCAGATTTGAAAAATGTTTCCTTTTCAGCATTAAGATCTTTCTTGGATGATAAGGACGGAACAGATTACAAAGAATCATCTCAACATCTTTTGTAATTGCATACATCAGTTTTTTTAACCTGTGATGTTTGATTTTTCGAGAAGTAAGAGAGGGGTCCTTACTTTGAAAATCTTGGAGGGACGAAACCATTCTTGAACATTGAAACGATATCATAGCAGCCATCCAAAACCAGCTCCTCGATAAACTTGAGTTCCGAAATCGAATCTCCCCATTCTGAAGAAACGACAAAAAAAAAAATCAACGAGCCCCAACATGTTTTTGTAATCCGAGCAGTCAAATTTTTCCAGCTTTACTTCATTCTAAAAACAGAATCTATATTTGTGTATGTTAATTGATGGTCATACAATTTGAGCAAACTAAAAGTTCTTCGTCACAGTTACTTCTGAGCGCACCTGTGGCAGTATCTGCATTGATGATCAGCTTGTCAATCTCCAGTCCATTTATCCATTCGAAAATTTCTTTTCTGTCGCCAGCTTGATGCCCTTCCAGCTCCCAAATCCTGGCATCAATTCAAAAAAAAAAAATGTTTCAAGTACCAAAATTGCATGAAGAGAAAAATACACTTTGCTGCTTCCATCGATGTCCCCCCCTCCTACAATATCAAAAAGATGCAACAACAATCATCAGAAGGAATGTATATGTATGTATGAGCCCACCTACCTGTCTGTCATGGATTCTATATCACGAAGTGTGATGCTGATTGCCTTTTGGTCCTGTTGAGTTTCATTCCAATTGAACCACGCATCCTCAACATATACACTGCAAAAATAAACCAAAAAAAAAACACTCCCATTGAAAACCATCATAAAAGTCTTAGCAGATCAGAGATCCGCACAAGCAATCTGTACAAACAAAAAAAAACAAAAAAAAAACAATGTGCTATTTTAATTGCAGAAAATGTACCTGATGAAGTAATCATGGGCACTCTTGAAAAGATTTAGAAATTTGGGAAGCGGCTCCTCAAACTTGGTGTTATGTAATGACAACCTGGCCGCACAGAAATTCATCTTTAAGTATTATAACTTATTTGTACATGCAAATATCAGTTACCAAACATTGTCCATCTGTAGGCTCCTCAGGTTTTCGTTTTTTTCCCATATCAATAAAACAAATGCACACACACAAACATATTGAAAAACAAGCAAACAGTCATTGGACACCTCAAGTTTTGTTCCATCTCAAAATAAATAAAAAAAAGACTGTTGTTAGTTTTAAATTGTTTTCATATTTCAAAGACGAAATGTGTTCACAATTCATGAACGAAAGAAAAAGAAAAAAAAGAATCTAGCGCAACAATAAAATCAATCAGCTATTTACAATCGAAGAAGCCATCTGACTTTTTTTTCTTCTTGACATAAAAAAAACAGCGCTGACTCCAAAAGCGAACAGACTTTTATTCTCACCTCTGAAGCCCTGGTGGAAGATTGGACAGGAAAATAATTTCCCCTGGCTCTTCCAGCCGGATTTTCAAAGAAATCACATTCATGGAGGCATTTTTCAAGAATTGACTCAGTTTTGGATCTACAAAAATCATAAAATGAAAAATGGATTGCATCAAACTGGAAGCAACCGTAGCTTAAATTCAATGACAAACAATCACCAATCATATAGGAAAAACAAAATATCAGCATTCATGAAAATACCCAAAGATTTTCAAAAGATCATACGTTAATAATACAAACAAATGAAAATCAAGGCAAGGATTTGATTTGGGTGAACAGACAGCTCTTGACCAATACAAAATTGAAGATCCATGGATCGCAACAGTGATTTATCTTTCAAATCATCATTGTTTGTTCACTTTTTGGTTTTTTAAATTACTAATTTCATGTTCAATTTTTAATCTTTATTTAATTACTTTTTATTTCTCTGTGTCAGTACTGACCCGTAGCAGCAGAGCCTTGGATCTCCAATGAAATGGCTCGGTCAACCTAGTTGATCAATTTGAGAAGCTCCCCATGTCTTTCAAATTCAAAAATGTGTGGGACCAAACACCACCTGAATGTCACATCAGCAATCAGCCTCCTTTTCTTTGTTTAAACTAAATTTTTTTTCCTCACAATGCACACCACAAGAAAAAAAGCACCATTACTTCGGTAATTTTGCTCTCCAGAGAAAAGTGGGGGGCCTTGATTGTTGCTGCTAGTCGATGACTCCATGATCTTAACATGGAGAAGGAAAAAACTTACTGAAAAAAACACTCGTGAATTGATGGAATGTGGAGAGGCTTAATCACCAGGGTTTTCTTTTTGGTTGTTGAACCGATCTATCTGGTAAAAAAAACAGATCTGAGAGTTGAATGCGAGGTTATGTGTTACCTGCTGAGATCATGCGGACATTGTTCCTGAAACGTGATTGTAACCCCCCCATACGCATGGGCATACTCATCTAACCAAAGTTCTACAATACTTCTTGCCTGCAGGGCAAAGAAAAATAGAGTCACTAGAAAAATGAACTGTATCTCAATCTTAAAAAATACCCCATAAATAATTCTTCACAAGAATGCAGAAAGAAAAAATGTTTGAGAAAAAAAAAAAAAGGAAATCGCACCCTGAGTAAATCTTTTCAGATGTTCAGATGCTCATGTGTAAAACTGATGCACTCAGAACAATGGCAAATATTGTCAGCACCCTGCATAGTACTGTACTCTAACCTACAACGTGACACACAACGTGATGTACGACAAGTTACGCGTAAATGTAACGCGAAGTAGCGTAACGCTCAGGTGTTTTTGTTAGTTCCTGGACTAACATAATATCACAGCAAACCACACCAAGAAATTTTTTACCAGCTTCGATCGTCCAAATCGATCGTGCGCTCTAACCCGCTCCCGCCCCTGCTCCTGATTTTACTTCTTTTTGGGGGGGGGAGGGGGGGGAATGCTCAACCAATGTTCAGGACTGTGCTGTATGGCCCGAAAAACGAAAACGCCGAATGGCGGCTGATACCAGTCACTGCGATCGGTTTTCACGTACATGGCGCCGCCATTTGAGCGCAGAGCTGTGTTTGGAGGCCGACTCCTATTCGTGATTGTCAGTCGATCCACAAACTCCCACCGAGTGTCCCAAAGAATCGAAGCCAGTTGAGGCGCGTTCCTGTGGCAAACTGGCAAAAGGAGGTCATGGCGACCTGCTGATCAGCCCCGTCTACCTCCATTCATGATGGGAAGGCTCCCGATGATACTGATAGCGACCTGTTATATCATGTGCAACAAGGAAACTATCAAACCCCTTTTAGAAGGGCTTAAGCACGGCGAATAACTTTCTCCTTCTGGTCGATCGAGCGCCTTGCTGGGGGTAGGTCAAGGAGGGCATACGGCTGCAAGAGCCCACGAACAAAGAGGGGATTGAAAAAAAAACAAAAACAAGCATGCCCGGTATGATGTGAAGATTCGATCTTCTTGGTGGGGCGGCGGCGTCGGCGCGATCGGGGGCGAAATGGGGAGGTTAGGTTGGTATGTGGGCTTTATGGTTTGGGAAAGAACGACCTTTTCTTCTTTCTGTGACATTATATGGGGAGCGCAGCATCGATCCGATTTTGATCGCTCAGCTACGAGTTTCCATCGATCGAAAAGCGTTTTTGGTTGCATTCTTGTGCAGCGTCAAATGAAGGCTGGAAAAATACTTGAACGTCGACAGTAGCCGCAGCCGTCGCGACATCTCACCATCTCATGCCCACCACAAAAAATTAAGCACCCAATTTAATCGTCGATTGTTATGCCATAGACCCCACCTGCTCTTGAAGCCATACCATGTGTTTGCTTGACTAGATAGTGTATAATTTTTTTTTCCCAGTGTCTTCCATGTGACTGACAGCATGTTGTTTTCTTGTTAGTATTTTCTTGCATGTTTTATCGTTGTGTCAATCCCATCTTGATATAATTGACTGAAGGTTGTGTTTTTTCTGTTTTGCTTTCCTAGCTGGGAGTGTTTTCCCTTTCGACAGAAAAAAGACCCCCCAAAAATGGAACAGTTTCAGAGAAGCCACCCCTTCACATCAAGCAAAGCGTCCAGTCCGCCGAATCTTTTTCTAACAAAATCTTGAAGGAATTCTGGGTGACGGATGTCAGTCATGTGGAATGGGTGAATGCCATCAAAAGCATGATTTTGGCAATGTCCACCTATTGCTCGACATATCATATGAAACCCCCCACATGGAATCCAGATGGAATCTCGGTTTCGGAGTTTCTTGGCTCAGGTAAGTCTTCTTCTTGTTTCTTATTATTCTTTATTGCTGGTGGATTGTTTTTAAAAGAATTTATGGTTTTCTTAGAATAAAATTAATAAATACATATCAGAAACGAATAAAAAAATTTTTGCTCTCCTTCTCTACAAGACTCTTTGTTCTGATAGTTTTAGCACTTACACTTGCATGGGCTGGAAGAAAGATGTATATATGATATCTAGGGATATTTTCGATTACAATGTACAATTATTATACATCATGTCTTTCGATCTGTTAAGAAATATTTTCTTCTTGGTAAAAGACCCCCCAGTGGAAAGTGCTCCGCCACCTGCAGAAAAAAAATAAACACTGGCACCCAAAGTCAAGAAACCTGAATTTCCTGAAAGAAAACCAATGGGCCCACCTCAGGTGTGATTTTTGTTTTATACAAGAGAAGATGTGTGTTTTTTAAAAACTGATAAGAAAAGTAATAGAACTTTTCATCATAAAAATTGAACACAAGGCAGTTTAAAGGAAATCATGCAATGAATCTTCTATTACTGTGTTCTTTTCAACACGTTTTCAATAGGATTGAATTAGAAATGGGGCTGTTAGCAATGTCATTTAAAAAAAAGAGTGATGTGATTATGAAAAAGAGTGATGTGATGTGACAGGTGCACCCAACAAGATCCTGGCAGCCAGCATAACAAATCCTGCTCATCTGATGTTTGTGATGCCAGAAAGAAGGTAAAAAAAATAAGAAGAAGACACCCTTTTCTTGTGTTTCATTTTGATCAAATAGATTGGTATGTAAAGGACAAGCCCACCACTCCCTCAACAAACAAAAAGAAGGAGAAAAAAATACCTCAGTGTTTTTTTCTTTTCTTCTTTTTAACAGCGATCGAGAGAAAATCCTGGATACGATCAAATCATGAAAGATTCGATCATATGTATGTGTGCTTTTTTCTTTTTTTTTTGGGGGGGGGAGGGGGTTGCCAGAATGATAATTCCCTCCCGGGAGGACTAGCTGGTCTGGATGTAGTTGACAAAACTTCATCAGCTTTTGTTTGAGTGATTTTCCACATGTTTTCTAGAGGGTTCAAATGTAGGTCTGTTTTTTATGTTGGGTGGTGTGTTTTCTTGTTTTTCTAATGGAAAGGTCGATGGAAAAGTGAATTCACGTCGAATGGAAAAGTGCAATCACGTTGAATTCCTGCAAAAAGCGGGGGCTTCTTTTCGAAACAGTCATGGCCTCGGTGGAGTTGGTGAACTCTTATGCAGTTGATGTCCAAGCAACTCATCGGGACGTTGGCTGTCAATAAATGTGATGGAGTCAAGGTGAGAACCCCCTGATCCAAACAAATAGATAATAGATAAAGAAGTCCGTGTTCAAGCAGCAAATGCAAAAAAGTAGCCACTCATTTCTTTTTGGTTTGGTCTGGTTTCACTTCACTTGATAAATTAAAACCATTACACTCTTACATCTTCATGTTCTTTTTCTTTCTTTATCTTTTCCCCAGGTGTATATTCCTGATTCATTGACCGATGTGGCTGTTTCGACAGCAAAATCAGCTGGGGTCTTGGCTATTGTTAATGGTGGGGAGGAGCCAGTGGAGTCACTTGTTCCAGATTAATTTTGTCAGTGTGTTTGAAGAGGGAAAACTGATTACGAGGCCAGCAGAACATGCTGGGGCCCAATTTTCATCAGAAAAAGAAAAAAAGGTTCCTTTTCTTTTGTGGGGGTGAACGATGCTTCCGTTTTTTTGATTTTAATTTTTGGTGAGGAGGGGGGGGGGGGTTGTCGGACATGGAGGTCGAGAGGCCGAAGTAGTGTGGAAAGTGGTTCTTTCTGTAAAGATGAAAAGGTTGGAACGATGCTTTCGTTTTTTTATTGTATCTTTTTGGTGAGAGGTGGGGAGGGGGCTGGGGTCTTCTTTTTTAAAGTCCTTTCTCTGTGTACAACTGCGCAGACGCGCGAGAGTGCGCCAGCACTTCCAATTCCGCGAATTGAGCCTTTCTTTATCGGTCGACCAAACCCAACAGTGAATGGAACCGCCGATCACTCCCTCGAGTGCAACAAAAGTCGCCACCAGAATTGGTGACTCATAATCCACACACCAAAAACTGGCAAAATGTTGTCTCAGTCGACGAAACACAAAACGCTTTGAAGCGACCAGTTTGAGATCGTATGCGGGTCAACCACAGTGATCGAGGAGATTAAAACTCGAGAGTGGTACACATAAATGGGATTAGAAAGATTCCAGATCAAAGAAGTCGTGAATGATGAATCCGAGCCGAAAGAGATCTCAAGTAGATCTGAAGGCGGGTACCCTCCCAACTCTGACACGACAATTTTGAACTTACAACTCGTGTGGGAGTAAGAGGTGGGTTGCACGTTGGGAATTTCAACCTCAGTCATTTTTTACTTTGTCGAAGATTGGTTGATTGATTGAAAGTCAACAAAAACACACACAAAGCAAAAAAAAAAAAAACCCCAATATTTTTTAACTTCCTTCTTGGTAGCAGGAAACATGATATGACCGACTCGGGATTATGTCGGACTGGATGGTTAGAAGGGGTGATTTAAGAGACAAGGACCATTTGAAAACATGTTACTGTAATACGCAAATCTTTTCGCGCTACCTTATTTTCGCGCGCGGACCAAAGCACGAAAATAAGGCAGGCGAAAATAAAGACTAGCGATCCTAAAGCAATCTGAAAGATTTGCGTATTACAGTATCTTTGAAGTGTGTGCGGGCGTCGGAACCCAAGGCGGGATGTTGGAATCCGCGACCTGTGCGTGTCAAAACACACCGTAATTGTTTGGGAGGGTACGGTGCTCTTCACAGTTGGCAGTGCGATCCTGGAGCTCTATATGTATGTAAAGGTTTCTTCAGATAATAGCTGGCACTTTGTGCAACAGTTTTCTCGGTCTAAAAAAAACTAATAATCAAAAGAAAATAAGTAAATAATAATAACACTATGCTAAAATAGGCTGATATGCCCTCCCTCTCTCTGTTTCTTTTCATCCCTCCCCCCCCCCCCCCAAAAGAAAAAAAAAAGACGATATAAATAGTAATCAAGCTGAATGAGGGAAAACAATTGTCTCAAAAAATCCACTTTCGAAACAGTCAAAAGGAAAAAAACCAAAAGTGTTCTGAGGAAACAAAGTATTGTTTTGCAGCCAGTAAAAATTGTTTACACAACTCAAATGCAAATTTAACAACAGTGCATTTCAGCAAAAATTTGATAAAATCTCTTGCAGTCCTCCCTCGCCCTTTTTTTTTCAACATCTACTCTTATTATGAAAAAAAAAGGAGACCCTTTCGAAAAACTTCCTATTCTAATTTTTTCTTATCAAAAAAAAAAAAAGCAGTGCTCCACAAGTTCATGTTCCTTCCCTTTTCCTTTTTTCGCCTGGAAAAGAAAAAAAGAGGTAAACCAAAAAAGGTGCTATAAAGTGTCTAATTGCCAAGACTTCAAATTCATCATCCAAACAAAAATAAAGGGAAAAAAAAGAGGCAAAATTACCAATAATGCATTTTTCGAAATGCATTTCAATTTTTCCTGAAAATTGTTTTCAGCTTTTTTTGCTTTTTTTAAAGCAACTTCTCTGGTTACGAATGATAATTTTTTCCCTCTTTATTGTGTGTGTTTTGTTTGTTTTTTAATTTGGGACATAACCCACTAAACAAAGCAATATCAAAAGGAACGATCGAACACTTATGATGAACGTTTTTTTTCCCTCCTTTTTTCTTTTTCATATATCCAAAACCACTCCCTGCCCTTCACCCAAATCTTCCCCCCCCCCCCCCTTTCAGCAAAGAAAAAAACAGTCGAAAGAAAAGAGTGCTTGAAAAAAAACAGCATTATTTCCCCTCTCTCTTGATAAAGGAAACTTCCCCTCGGAAGGAAAACACAGGTTTAAAAAAAATGATTTCTTTTGTTCCCCTTGGCTATACTCCTTTTCTCTTTCTTTTTTTCTTCCTTTCTTTCAAACCCTCAAGCAAAACAACAGCAGTTTAGTCCCTTTCGATACATGAACACTCACATATCAGAAAACATACATTTATGCATACCTAACAGGGATTGATCATAATTTTTTCGTTCGACTTATCCCTCACCCCCCACCCCTCTCTTCTTTTTTTTTTCCCCTTTTTTTCCTTGTTTTTTTTCACCCCTCTCGATCTGTTCCTTTTCCTTTTCGGTGTCTGGCAAGCCAATCTCAGTTTGCAAAAATGACAGGAATAAATATGACTGAAATATACACGCGCACCCCCAAAACCAAACAAAATTGGCATTTATACTTAAAATAAAAAGACAAAGCCCAGTCGATATTCTCCCAACCGACTTTTTAAAAACCAAATTTGGTTTCAAAGTGATGGAAAAGCAAAAAAAAAACAGAAACAGAAACAGATAACGAAAATCAACAGCTTCTCTTTCTTTCTTTTTTTTTTTTGGCAAGTCTTCCCTTCACAGAGAAGCCCCTGGCCCATGCTTAAATCAATTCCATTATATGAAGACCTTAAAAAGAGGAGGCAACCTCTTAAAAAAAGCTTCCAACACACACACCCCCAAATGATAATGATTACACTGTTACACCCCCCCAAAAAAATAAAATAAAATAAACAAAAACCAAGATGTCATTAGATCCATCATCTCGTTTTCGTTATGATTTCGTCCAAACAAGATCGAGGAGAGAACGAAGCAGCAGCTTGAACCCAAGGGAATGAGTAATAGCGGCTGACTGTGCTCGCATGTGTCTTTTTCTGGTGGTGTCGCGGCCCTTGACGCTTTGTGTGCATTGCCCCGCGTTTCTCCTTCGGAAAAATGTCGCTGAAAACGGACCAAACCGACGATGACGACGACAAGATCGTAGTCGTCGTGGACGACATCAGCGAGCGCACTCTATGGCCAGCGATATCCGAAGTGAGTTCAGGGAACGGATGGGTTTGCTTGTTTTCAGCCCCTGGTGGGTTGAGGGAGAGAGGGGGGGGGACCATGCAAGCACTTGTATTTTTGGCGTCCAATAGAGTGTGGGATAGCTGGGTAGGATAGCAGATCTCGATGGAATCTTTCGTCAGGCAGAAGAGAAGCAATCGAGATCCGCGGGGGGGGGGGGGGATTAGCTGATAAAGGACGTTTTGATTTTTTTTTTCAGTTCGTTGCTTGCGTGTGCAACCCCTGATAGAGAGTAGAAAGAAGCGAAAAAGTGAGGTCCAGGGTTGTTTCTTTTATGGAGATGGATATGAGGTCCATCAAGGGAAAAAAAATTAAAAAAATTAAGAATTGCCATGGAACTGATTATTTAATCTTATGATCGCTAGGCCCATCTGTCTAGAAACCATTACAACAAGTAACAGCGATTTTATTATCTTTTCGAAACTTTTTCTGTGCATTCCACCTGGCAAAAAAGAATGCCATCCACATCGATATATATATATATTATTCTGCAAAAGAACAATGGGCTTTTTTTTTTTTTAAATATGAAATGCGAGCAGAGCTTGATGGATATCAATCGTTTTTGCATTATTTTCACAGAAGGGCGTTTTCGGCTGGATTATTTTGCTGGACCATGTGCCGTGCATGTATCTTATTTATTTAATTTTGTAGAATTCTGGGCAGGATTCTTTGGGTTTTTTTTTGCTTTTTCTGATAATGATACGATCGTGTGCTTTGCTTTTGTAGCCGTTGAAGGCTCGGATGCCCCTCTATGGGCTAATTTTTGAAAACAAATTTGGGAAATCCGTTCACGTCCAAGAGCTCGATGTCGAGTGAGTGCCTCCTAGGCAAGAAACCTCCAACTCCCCCCAAAAAATAAATAATCAGCAAAGAATTTTTTAAAATGTGCAGACATATATACATATTAAATTATAAAATGAGGAGAACAGGGGCACATCTTCATATTTGTATATTTGATGCCTAGTTTAATATCAATATTCATAACTGGAGAAGGGGTGCATTCAATACAATCTACCATATCAAGATTTCTCTGTTTTTGCCTGAGTTGAAAAAAAAAAATTCTTCCACTAGACAGACTAGACATGGGGGTTGGAAACCGTTCACTGGATCTCAAGGATATGTTGGAAAATTACAAAAAAATGTGCCATTGAAAAAGGCAATCCAGGGAATATCAGGGTTGATCCAACAAAGTCAGTCATAGTAACCAGAAAGATGAGGGTTTTTTTCTCTTCTGGGGTCATTTTTTTTCCCTTTTTTATTTTTTTGAAATTCGTAGATTGTTGTATCAGAGGATGACCTGATTAAAATGGGGCATGCCAGTGAAACAAGGAAAAAAAAAACACTTTTCATTGTTACTGGACTCATTGTTGATGCACTGTTTGTGTGGAACGAACAGGTTTCTATTATCGAAACATCAAAAGATACAGAGGCTGAAGCCTTACAAACACAGCCCGATTTCCTGGTTTAAATTTCCATATGCCCACATCATTGTGGTGAGTTTTCGTGAAAACTGTTTTTTTTCGTCAAAATTCCCCCCCCTTTCTTGGATGCTCGTGCAACTTCTGTTTTTCTTTTTTTCAACTTCATCTTTTTCAAAAAATAGGTGACTTCTTGGGAAAGCGCCGATTATAAATCGAATGTTCGTCCCAAGTTGAGGGCAATGCTGGATGCCAACAGAAGTGATCAAGCGCTGGACAGCTTGTCAGAATGGGTGATCGTGTATGTCAGACCACCGGAGGTGGATCAAGCAGCAAGAGGTCCCCGGAAGGTATTGTCTCTCGTCAGTGTGCGCTTTTTATTGGTCACAATAAAACGCAGTAGCATGTTTTTTTCCTTTACAGATGTGTGTGTGTGTGTGCATTGGTTTTAGTTTCCACAATTCACAATTGACCAGAAAAATTGAATCACCCTTTATACAATGTAACCTTGAGATGACTGCCCCCCCCCCCCCCCCCCCCCCCAAAAAAAAAAGAAAAGAAAAGAAAAGAAAAGAAAAACATTCTGAAAAGTGCAAATTAGTCTTGTTCTTGAATTCATGGGTGGTGTTTCGAAAAAAGAAAAGGAAAAAAAAAATGTTTTTTTTTTGTTTGCCCCCCAAAAAGGTGTTTGAAAAATTGCAAAACGATTTCAACCCCAAAAGACTGGAGCGATGCGTTCGGTTGGACTTCGCGTTCGGACCCTCCAGGGAATCCGCTGTGACCATTTTGGGAATGGACGATTTGGCAAGAACTTTGAAAGATTGTGTGAAGGCCTCTTTTCAAACCAGGCAAGCGGCTTATGAAGAAGAGGTAACTTCATCCAAGCAGATTTATATATATTTTCTTCCATAGATAATATTTCTCTGTTGGGCTTTCGCAACTGGATGGGAAAATATCTATGGCGCAGATCGATGTTCACTCAGATAATGGACAGCGTTAATTTCCCCCCCAAAGAAGTGAGGCCCTCCTTGTTTTCTGGCTGTTTATGCAGCAAAAACTGACCTCTTTCCAATCGTTTTTTTTTTTTCTAATCGTATCTAGGGGGGTGGGGTGGGGTGGGGTGTAGTCTTCTCAAATTTTTCTTGTTCAATGTTCTGCTGATTTTTTTCTGCGAAAATGAAGCGGGATGTGTGTGAACAGGTCAGGAAATTGATGATTCGAAGGCTGGAGCCCGGTTGGAACTTCTCGACCCTTTATTTGGTGAAGGACAGCCTGGCGTTGATGCTCACTGTGATGGGGCTGCTGGAAGATGCTCTGCGTGAATACTTCGAGGTACAATTTCCAGCTTTTTTTTTCTTCCCCTTTCCATTTCAGTCTTTTATTTGTGAAGGACTGGCTCATTCTCACTTCAGGTTGGTTTTTCATCACTTTCTGGATTTTCTGGGGTTTGAAAAAAAAGAAATAAAAAAACGATCCTAGAAATGTGTCAATCTGTATGGATGGAGCATTTTTCCAGCGGTGGAGAATATAAATACATATATATATACATTTTTTTTTTGGGGGGGGGGGGCTGCTTCCAGTCTATATGAAGAAAACTAGACAGTTCATTGTTCTTCTGCTCACTCTCTCTTTTTTCAATTTTCTGTGTGTGCAGCTTGAAGCTTGTTATCTCGAAGCTTTGGCAGAAGGCGGGGCTTTGGCCGGCAGCAAATTTGGTGGGTCCAGACTCCCGTCTATTTATTTATTTTTATTTATTTTAAGAAAAAAGAAAATACCGATTTCTGGATCGATAAATTTAAATTCCGGCTGTGTGCCGAACCTCACGATCATTTCCTTGGTCTTTTCTTGGTCATAGAATTTGAAAATGTCTTTTTATCGAAAAAATTATTCTGCAGGTGGGGATGAAACTGGGGACGATGTTTCGACTTTGATGACGGCCACTTGGAACAAAACTCGACAGGCAGTCATGAGCAGGAAAGGCCTCACGGAATTCAAGTTTCGACAGTATCTGTTTGCTGCTCAAGCCCGCCTGCTCATCAAGCTGGGCCGACCTGTGGAGGTAAGGGCATTCATCGACCAAAAATAAACACAAAATAAAATAAATTAGATTTACATAAATTTTTTCTTATTTTTTTCTTGTTAAATACACACATTAGGACCTGGGTTTCGATAACCATGTGGTTGATTTATTTTTATCTGCCTCGTTTTCTTGGAATGCTGATTTAATCTGAGATTAATGATATACTCATGTAATATTTTTCTTTTTTTTTTGTTTTTGATGCTTACTTTTTTAATAGACTATATTATCAATGTTTATTGAGTTTATTATTTTATTTTTTTTGGGGGGGGCGGGCAGGTGATTGAACGAGGGCTTAAGTTCATTCAAACATTTTCTCGACTTTTGAAAGAAAAAGAAAAGGCGAACGAAAGCAAGCCGCTGTTCAGAGAGGTGGGGCAGTTGTATTGTCGGTGAGTGGATTTTTCTTCCTTTTACTTTTTCTTTCGTGAGATTTTTTTTTTTTCAAACAATCATTAAAAAATGTACCTTGACAGAAAAAGTTTAGTTTCTTTATCCTGCACCGATATTAACCGATTAGGCAGATGGGTTATGGAGTTCAATGAACAAAACAAAATGCAATGAAAGCCTTGCGTGCCTAATCGCCTAATCGCCTTGAGTTTTTGCTCCCCCCCCCCCCCTAATCTACCAAGAAGAATCCCATCATTAACACCAAGTGCTATTCACTTTCGAATTATTTTGGAGGCCAACCTTATCTTGAAAGAAATATATATATATATCTCGCCCTGCAGAACCAAGTATTGCTTTCCTTTAGAGAAAAATGCACTGTCGGTGCATGTTTCATGTCCCTCGTTCGAGCATCGACGCACATACCCATTAATCAATCAATCCCTTTGTTTTCTTGAGGGGTTGGGCAGGTGGCTGGGTTGCTTAACATTGTTCGCGGCGGCGTTTTTTTTCAAACATTTTTTTATTATTTTTTTTCTGGGTAGGTTTGGTCCTTCAGTGCATGTCTGTCCATCGCCACAGTGGTGGTGAAAGTGTATCGTGCCCAAGAAAGACACGACCCTCAAGGAGACGTTTTAGGCACTGCGTTGCGTCAAGAACACGGGGCCGGAAAAGGGGACAGGGTGGAGCTGAGCGAGGTCAATTGGGAAGTGGGGGTACCTGGTTTGGAAAACATGACGGTGGATTTGGACCCGAATGCGTTGGGGGGAAGGAGAAAGCATCAAGGCCCGGGGGGACAGCGTTACCGAGATACCAGGTAATGCGTCTTTTCGTTCTTTATTATGTAATCTTGAATCATTTTTTTTTTTTTTAATTTTTTACAGAAATGTTCATACAGGCCCAAATCTGTCCGCGATATAGCCGCATGAATCAGGGGGTGCATCCGCTGTGTACTTTTTGCCCTTTTATGGTGTCAGGTCAGGTCTGTGCCATTAGAAATGCGAAACAAACGATTGTCATTCATTTCTGACCCTCTGTTAAGTTTTTATATGTGTGGGGTTCTGGTGCTGGTGATTTTACCAGGTCAGGGGGCAGTCGGGATGCTCATTTCTACTGTTTGTTGGGCCATGTGTATGCAATTGCTCGAGAAGAGCTGAGACTGGTGGGGGAGGCCTTCGAGGTGGACACCCCGGAGGGCTCTGCACCCCTGGGGCTTCCTCAAGCCGACCTCTTGCCCACTTTTGCACCCGTTTGCTTGATGTCGCATTCGGGCTCCGCCGACTCGGGGAAGTCTTTCATGGCCAAAAAGGCATCCTCCATGATAGAGTCCCTGCAGCATAAGATCGAGGTAGAATTTAGTTTCGTTTTTATTTTATGGTTGGTTTTTTATCGTGTTATGAAATGGGCTTTAAAACGTGTTGTGTGCATCCTTTATGGTTTCCTTCTTTTTTTCTCCTCGCTTTTTCTGCTGCAATGGGCTCTTCTTGCAAGCAATCGACACCTTTCTGAAATCCAAAGAAACTACAAGGCAAAAAAAAAGTTGAAATTTAAATTTTAAATTATAAGATTTCGTTTCGATGGTTCATTTGTTTCGCTCCCACTATAAAATCTGTTTTTTTTCCCTTTTTTTCATGGTTTTCAGGCCTCTATGATTTCTCGGACCACAAGGGGCGGAATGTCTTCGATGAGTCATTCCGGCGACATGACCTCTTTGGACATCGAGCGTGCCCCTTCCTGGATGTCTCGAGCAGGACTGACTAAAACCCCAAGGTGCTTTTTTTTCCATTCTTTCAAACAACCCTCACCCCAACCAAACCACTGGCGACCTTCACAGGATGTGGCAGGTGTTTCTGAACAGTTTTCTTGCAGAATATGTTGCTGATGCGATTTTTTACTCGTGTTTGTTACATAAACAGGTATCATCGAAGGTCAAATACGAGTGGAGGGACGCTGGATCGGTCCCCAGGCTCCGTGACTTCGTTCATTTCCCTGGGGAGCGAGATCCAGGTATTGTCTGTTCTGCACCACAGTCGTTTTAACACAAATTCTGACCTGGATATTGCATGGCGGCACCAATCCACCTCACTCGATTGACTTTTCTTTGTTGGGGATGATTCTGATAAAAGCCACAGGAACGTAGCCCCTTGCATCCCGGCACCCCAGCACCCCCCGACAGTGCTCTGGAAATGAGTTCTGTGAAATCGATGGGGTCTCGAACCAGCATGGAATCGCTGTCTTCCTATCACGTTTCGACGGATCCCCCCGCCCCGAGCGATAATAATGAAGACGAACCGGGGCCTGGTATCACGCTTTCCAGAGCAACCGATTTGTCGGAAAGCTTCATCATGCCGAGCCGGTCTGAATCAGCCACCACTGGTGGAGGGAGCTGGGTGAGATCCATCAGGAACTCCTGTTGTGTCAATACTGATCAAAAATTTGTTTGATGAAGCAGCCGATTATTGGTTTATTACACTTTTTTCCCGTCATATTTGAAAATCGTCTTGGGAAATAACCTATATATATATATATTAACTCATTTGTGTGGTGAACGATCCATCGAGGGTGGAAATCCACCCTTGATGATAACACATGCAAGACGATCGAACAAAACCTCAGCCACATGGATGGGTGTCAGTCTTTTCGAGTAAATCGGAATCTGCCCTCTTGTCAGCAATTCGTCAGACATTCGAGCACCAACACTTGACGAAATGAAATAACACTCAGGCTCCACTCTTTTTATTCTTTCTTTGGGTATTTTACATCGAGTGCTTAGGTATATCACCATGATGAGTGAACGATCAGACAAAGAGGGTGGGTTGGGCTGTACTGGATCGACCCCATGTCTGACATGCTGCCTCGAATACTCACTCTTTTCAAGTGTGAACCCAGGCCACTCAGCTGTCGAGCGACCCTTTGATGATCATGCCCTCTGATTCCAGTCAAGAACATCAGGAGGTGGGAGGGGCTCCCACCACATCAGGACCGAGCATCAGTCCATTCAGCATGGATAGAGAGAACTGGATGTCAGACTGGCGGCTTCGGCGGGCCTTGTCCTCGGATGACCTTTTCGAAGATCTTTTCGTCGAAGTCACTCTGGCAGCTGCTTGGTGCTATTCCCGGTGTGTGCTTGGTGCCTTTTTCCTTTCTGTTTTCTTTGAATTCCCCATTTCTGAAATTTTCAACCAGTAGGCCGGCTTTTTTTAGTCTGTGTTGTAAATCAAAGTCAAAGAAGTGGAGAAACCAACAAAGCTAGTCATTGTAACCCTTATTCTCGGTGCGTTTTATCCAGAACTGGCCGAGTCCGCACCAGCGCCGTCCTTCGATCCGATGTGGCCCCCTTGCTCCTCAGGCATGGGCTGGTTTCGGCTTCCCAGCAGCTCTATCAGATGAAATCCGACATGTATTTCAGAGAAGGCTGGGACACTCTGAAAGCTCAGGTCCTTCCCCAAATGGCGGCTTGTTTGAGGGGCACGGAGCCCACCATGCTTATGGCCACCTGTCTGAATTATTTGGGGTTGCCTGAGGGGTGCGGAGTGGAAGCCATCCGGAATTCCATGCAAGAAGAGCTCGTTTCGTGTGCGGAGGAATTAGACCGGGAGGGCTTATCAGAGCAGCACCTGGTGACAGCGCCCGCTCTGCAAGTGAGTGATTGTCGATGTTTAACGGTCAATAAAAATATAATAAATATAATGACATAAAATAGAATAAAGATAATGATCTGGTTTGAGGAAAGTCAATTTCCATGTTTATTCATTTATTATTGCCATAGTTTTCGAATGTATTGTATCAATCTGCAGAAAACTCATTGGGCATTTCGACAGGCCACCGATCCAATCAAAGAAATGGAAGGTATATAAATGGGCTAATGCGATTCTTGAGGATGGGGTCACCATTCATTCTGATTGTTTTTCCAGGATTTTTTGACAGAATGCTTGCTCAGGGAGCAGTGCTGTGGTGTGTCGTTTGGAGCCAAATGAAATTGCCTTGGGAATATCAACAGAAAAAACATTAAAACAGACAATCAACAGAAAAGGCAGAAACATAGTTGACCATTCTTTTGCTGTGCCAGATCAATTTGGCCAAAGCTAGGATGTCCTTTTATTACGGAGAGGAAAGCGACGGCGATGGTGGCCCGATTCTTTTCCCACCAGCCGTCCCTGCTACCGAGCTGGCCAGTAACTGCAAACATCGACAGCCGGGGGCGATTTTGATGAACGCTGGGGATGTGGTGGATGTGGAAATCGAAATCAACAGTCGGCTGCCGGAAGGACTTGATTTGACGAATGCCGTGTTAGTTTTGTCGACTGCTGGGGGCCGAGGGGTGCTGTCGGAGGCAGGTACTGAAATGGAAAAGCTTTTGATTTTTTTTGAGAGAGAAATTCAAGTAGTGGAATGAGATGGTGATGTTTGATGTGATATATATATATATTTGTCGTTTTTTCTGGATGGGTTTCCATGCTAATGAGTGGTTGGCATTCTTGTTGTGTCAGACTTTTTCGACTTGAAAACAAAAAAAGAAAGCGTCAGGTGCTGGTGCGGAGAGAGGGTGCCGCCTTTCGTTCCGGAAATATTGATTTTCCTGTGTGTGGGTTTTTTTATTTATTTATTTTTAATTTGCTGCAAGGGACAGTGTGCCAAGGTTTGGTCAGCTGCCAGTGAGAAAGGGTTATGTCTTCCTGACAAATTTCCGTTTTTTTGTTTTTCTGATTTTTTTTACTGTGTTTTTGCTGAAAAAAGCCAGTCAGAGTCAAACGGTGTCCCCGGAGCCTGGCAGACTGCCTCCGTTTTTTTCGCTGATTTCTGCGTCCTCAAGCAAAATGGAATCCAGGCGAAAAATGCACAGAGCGACGTCTTCCATTCTGGAGGGGACGTTGGAACAAGTGACGAGGTGGGCATTTTCCAAACAATTTCCTTTCGAAAAAATGGCCTTTTCTTTTTCTAGGAAGCTGCATATCCTTTATTTTTTTTTCCCAATGAAGGGCTTTCGTACCACTTCACTCTTTTTTTGAAGTTTTCATTATCTAGTTCTGTTTTCATGTTTTTTCCTCTTCTCCTTTCAACACTCCATCCCTCCATTGTATTATTATTACTTTCTGTCGAATTTAGCTCCTTTTTTTTCCTTTTTTCCTTTCTCCCACCAGGTCCCTGCACTGCCCCTGTTCGGATTCCACAGAACCCGGCAAAAAAACAGTCAGAATCGAGCCCGGAAATTCCCTTTTACGATTCAAATGTCGGCCTATGCAAGAAGGCATTTACACAGTCCAGCACATCCTGGCCGATCTCCAGTCTGCTCCTATTTGCATCCCTGTGGTGCAAGAGGATTCAAAAAACCCTGTGCAGCCTTCCTGGACCAACTTGTCTGGCATGAGGAGACGGCCCAGCACAGCGGAGGCACTCAGCGGACCAGGTTAGTCTTTTGCTGTCAAGTTGAAAAAGGGGACAGTCAATCCGCTGGAATGGTACCTCCAGTCGGTTGGCAGAAACTCCTTTTTTCAATCCTGCTTTTCTTCGAATGCTTGTTTTGCATAATGCAGAACAAACTTAACGTTTACCATGTTTGGTTTTAGCGCGAACACTCCAAAAAATAAAAGAAATAGATAAATAAATATGTTTTAAGTACATGTATTCCCAATGGCGTCCAGCACCTCGAGTGCAACACCCCCAATGCAATTCCAGGCATTCAAGAAGAACCAGCGATGCTCTAAAAGTGACATTCCCCGGAAGAAAACCCACCATCAGATAAAAAAAACTACCGCTGATCATGTCTCTATGGTCCTGCTTCCAACAGGTCCATCGCCAGTGCAAGGGGAAATGATAATCGTCCAAGTCAGACCCTCGGCTCAGAGGATCACCGTCTCCTCCATAGCCCCTCAAGACTCCCTGGTCTGTCATAAGTACCAATGGGTCGGCATCCTCATCCACAGCGAATTCGAACAGCTGTCGGAAGCCACATTGACCCTCCGGCCGATCGACCGAGGTCCGCAACCCAGCTCCCAGGCGTTCGTCATGAAAATCAGAATGGATGGATTGGACTGCCATGGGGAATGGGTGGATGTGGAGGAGGGGGGGGTGGTTGGATTGCCTGACGTGGCTCTGGGGGAAACTGGTTTGCTGGTGTGGAGTTTGATGGAGTTTGGGGTGGGCTGTGAATCGAGCGAAGGCGGGACGTCCAAAGAAGGGGTGGATGAAAACGGTGGCTCCCTTGGTAAGACTGGAGTGAAAAGCATCCCAGTGCATACAACAGACAATCTACCTCAACAGGCAATTGCACCTCTTAGTGGTTTTTTTGGTTTTTGTTTGTTTTTTTTTCTGAGAATGAACTCTTCCTTGCAGGGGCTGCTGTAGGTGTTAGCCAGTCACAGTTGAGCTGACAACTCAAAAAAATAAAAATAAAAAACACTTTGAAAGGGGGTGGAGGCATGGAAAGCAAAGGAGACTTTTGAAAATTCAAATGCCCTTCTCAATCGTTCATTGGGGGACACTGCCATTTCTGAACCGTTCTTTTTCTTTCTTTTTTTTCCCCTGTTAATTCCATCGATCAGATCGGCACTGGGCCCTGGAGACACGCGTGGATTACCTGAGCGGATGTCAACGCAGCCACGTCATGCTGCTTCGATTCCCGGTGGTCGACCCTTTCACTCTGGAAACATCCATGATAAATTTGGAATCCACGGGGGATAGCCTTTTGACGGTGAACATGACATCGTGCTTGCCGCTGGCATGCGTTTTGGACGGGGTGGTGCTGTCGGGCACTTCTTCGTCGGATGAAAATGGATTCACTCCGAACGCCCTGGGGATTAAATTCCCTTGTCCGTTGCAAAGATCGGAGTCGCTGTCGTTGATGTACCGGATTTCGGCTCAAGAAGGTAAACATTGCATTTTGCACTCCTCCCCTCCCCCCCCCCCCAAAAAAAAAATGAATAAATAGTAATAATTTTTTGTTTTAATAATAAAAGAAATAAATAGAAGAATAGAAGAAAAACAATAAATGTAGATAAATGCGCTGTTGAGAATTGAAACTGTGTGCTAACTTGAAGCATACATGCATTGTGAATGGTGGGTTCATTTTTTTATTTTCTCATGTTTGTTTTTTGGGGGGTGTTTTATTGCGATAATGTAAACCAATCCGATAACGATTCAAACATTTCTCAACATAGTCATGTCCATTTTTTGCAGCCAAATTGCTGTCTTCCAGCTTGGATGGAGCCCCCACCCTCCGAGGCATGGTTTCCATCAAGTACAAAATCAAAACTTACGCAGAGTACCCCAGACCGGTCCGTTGCTCCGATTTCCTGGCACCCAATAATTCGCTCGACTTCCCCGTGGCCCTACCCCCACCCCCCTCCCAACCACCTCCAAAATTAAACCCCGATAATTGCTCGGGCGATGAAGAATTCGAGTTCTCGTCGCCTTTTACCTTCGATGCCGTTGTGGGGGTGGATGGGTCTGACAGGGACTCTTTCAGGGTCACGTTGCTGCCCCCATCCCAAGCTTCTGTGGGGGTTCCTGTGGCTCTCGCCTGGGCATTGGAAAGATTGGCTGGAAAACACTCCAACGATGATGTGCCATACACGATTGCTGTGGTGGGTTGACTCATCCACTTTGAATGTTTTGTTTAGAAATTGGATGAATTATATTGCATGCATTTTGTTTAATTTTTGAATTGTGTGACATTGAGGGTGAAAGTGTGGGGTGGCGAATGAGTAACTGGGGCCATTTGTATAATCGAGTGGAGGATCGTTTGTCTGTTCTTGTCTTTTTTTGTTTTGAGAGAGGGGGTGGGGAAATGGAAATTTGCTCATATGCATGTGAATTAGTAAGCCTTTTGGCCTAAAGACCAGGGAAATTATGTTTATATACATACTTGCGCATTTTCCATCAGGGAATTTCTTATTTCTTTTCTATGTGTGGATATCGTTCCCTCCTTTTCTCCTCTTTATTGCATTTTCCTTTTGGTTCATTTAGGAGGGCATGTGGCAGCCATGCGTCCCATTGGAGGGGGTGGTCAAGGTCCCCATCGCTCCAGGATCATCCGCAACGCTCGAGGGGCTGTTTGTTCCCATGTCTGACGGGGATCTCGTCCCCCCTAAGCTAGTGTTGAGCGGAACCAAAACTCATGTTCAAGCGACTTTCGTGAAGGTCGGGGCTGGATAAGCACTCTCCGACTGACTGCACCAATTTTTATTTTTGGCAAGGTGGAGGTGGAGGGGAAGGGGTACTACAAAGTAAGACTGGGTGGGGTTTTGTGTCAGAAAAGAATGCGTCGATCGGCCTGGTTGCATTTTTTTTTAGTGAAATTTTGTACGGAATGGATTAGAAAAGGGGGAGGGGGGGGTTGTGTTTCTTTGATTGTTTCGTGGAGGATCATGCATGGGTTCAAGACATCAAATGAATTACCACAGAAAAAAAAAACAAGGGGTCGTTGAAGAGGGCTCCAAGCGGGCCCGCCGGACAACCGGTTTCATGTAAATTTACAATACATATTGCAGAATCGTTGATTGACTGGACTGGCAGACTGCTTGCAATGATGACTTGCACCAAATCAGCCACCCACCCACAAATAAAAGAAGGAATCAGTTTTGTTTTTTGTTTTTTTTTGGGGGGGGGCTCCGATTGCCATGATTTTTTTGAGGTCATCCAGTGAGCTTCACCACCATTCTTGCCCAGCAAACCGGTGGAATTGCACAGTGGGTTTCTTTTCCAGTCGATTTTAGGGAGCACACGCCCCACTGGAAAAAAAAATGACACAAGGAAACGGATGAGGTCGGCGTTAATCTTCCTCTTTGGAAAAAAAACGAGCCCAATGCAACGAAAAAAACCATCCTCATCCAAGCACAGGCGACGGGTTGGCCGCTCGATTTCCCAGCTCATCCCTTACGCGACATGCCTATACAATTAATTCCTCCCCAGCCCGCAGAAGCCATGGCGGAGCCCAAAGTCTCCACAGGAAAGGAATCCCTCTTCGCTGGTTACAAGTCGCGCTCCGTTCGAGCCCACCTCGGACGGATATATGCCCTATGTTGGAACAAGAACGGGGACAAGCTCGCCTCGGCGTCGCACGATGAAACTCTCAAGATTTGGTCGTGCGACGGGATCCACCCCTCCAGCATCGAGCAGGCGCTGCTGGAGTGTCGAGGGAACAAGAGCGTCGTAGCCAACCTGGCGTGGTCCCCCGTCGAGAACGACACGCTGGTGTCGATTTCCGCGGATTGCAAGGCAAATTTCTGGGACGCGCGAAGCGGGAATTGTGTGGGGACGGTCAACGTCGGCGGCTCGCCGATATATCTGGCGTGGTCTCCGAGCGCCAAGGACGTCGCGGTCGTGACGAAAGACGACGTCATCCGCACAATCGACGTTCGGACGCGATCCGTGCACGCGTTCAAAGCTTTCGACTACGAGATCAACGACGTGCGGTGGACGCTCGAAGGGGACCACTTGTTGAGTCTGACCGGCGAGGGGAATCTGGAAGTGTTGCGGAATCCCTCACTGGAGTGCAGTCGGAAATACTCGTCGCATGGACGGGTGGCTCGGTACTTGGACGTCGACCCGCAAGGCATCTTCTTGGCGACGGCGGGAGACGACGCCACGCTCACCGTGAGGTCGATGTCCGACCTTTCCTGGCACGGGAGCTATTACGAGTTCGACTCCGCAGTTCGATCGATAGGGTTCAGTCATGACGCCAGTTTTCTGGCGTTCGCCACGGAAGACGAGTTCATCGAAATCGTGGAGGTGGAGGAGATGGAGTCGGTGCACGAGTTCAAGTGTCGGACGCCGTGCGTGAGCATCGCTTGGCACCCGAAGGAGAGCGTGATGGCTTACATCGGGGAAGAAGGGGGCACGTTTTCTTTCTTTTCGAAGTCTTTTTCTTGACTCGGGCTGGGGGTTTGGTGGGAAAGCTAGTTAGGGAGCGTTCAATATTGCTTTCCCTGGTGGATTTGCAATGGGGTGCGCTGAGGAAAGACGTCACTGACGACTCAGCACCATGCATGGTCCAAGCCAGTCCAAACAAGGGAAGGACTGTTTATATGCATGGGGGAGGAGGCCCTTTGTTTTTAAATCCAGCTTGTTTTTCAAAACCAGCAAAAAAAGCAATGCTGCGAGGACAGGCTCAAATTTTGGGTTTTCTTTTGGCAGTCTGTGAAAATACAGAGATGAGGGAGGGGGGGGGGGGGGGGGGGGGGATTTTTCTTGTAGAGCGGGGAGGAAACTGTGGAGGAAGGAAGTCACACTAATCGCACATTTTTACGATCAAAAAGGACTAAAACCCTCACTTCGGGGTGGGCTTGACAGGAAAACTCAGAAATGAATTAAAAATAGTGAAGGCAAGGAGATCCACAGATAGAGAGAGGGGAAAATATATATATTGAGTATTGAGAGGGAAATGTTACATATTCGAGCAGCCAAGTGGACTGTCGCTGTAGTTTTCGAATGACCGTCGGGCTAGAATGAAGGAATGCTCGCTAGCGAATAGCCCTCCCGTCTTCTCCATGCATAATAGGCTATCCTTGAATGATAAAACCCTGTCCAACCACAGCACCAATCATATATATACATATAGATGGCATTCCACAAAGGATGTTTCACCAGACTTCATTAGCCAGGGTTTGAGGGGGCAATGCTAACTGCAAGGGGGGGGGGGGGCTTGGAGAGGTCGTCACTCTGAGCTCACCTGGAAGGAACGTCAAAACCCCAAGGACAAAGAACCCCCAGCCCTGTAACCACAGCCAGCAAATGAAAACTGAGAGGAAGTATTTTAAAGAAAGATGGACACCCAGGAATGTCTATCAATGCACCATACCACCCAGAACGAACATCTTAATTCTAGGCGGTATGGTGCGCTGACAGACATTTATCTTTGCGGAGGAAACTCATAGGAGTATCTTAGAAGAAGGGGACTCCAACATTCGACATGCGCCAAGGCAATTTCCATCAAGCTTTCATCGAAAACAGCATCGACCACATGACAGACTCAACAGGAATCAACATAGGTAGATCTGGGGTCGAAAAACGGTTATGCAAAGCGATACAGAAATATATAGACATATAGATTTTGAGGTGCTCTTAGGATGAATATGAACACCACGAAGCACTGACAATTGGATTTTTATCAAGCATACTCCATGGTTGTTTGATTGATTGGCATACCGCTCCCTTTTTGCTGAAGAAATGGCCGAATGTGTGCAAAAGACTGAGACTAAAAAATGCCACTCCAACGATTAACAACCCAAAGGCCAACAGCACCGAGCGCCAAGGGGTCTTGTTTTGAGCGATGCTCAGACAGTCATCCCCCTTTGAAACACAATTCAAAACAATTAAAAAGAAACAAACTTGAGAATATTAAAGGGAAGGATGTGCGGTTAAGGGGCTCGATTAATTATTCCTGAATCAATAAAATAAATAAACAAAAGCGGAGATTATCTATACATTATGCTTCGATTTCGGAAAGTTTGGAATTTCCGGGCCAAACTGTGAATTTAATGTCTTGCATGTATTATTTATCACTTTTGGTTTAGTTTTTGAATTAAGTATTGCTATCCTATTGACCAAAACTGCATGTGCAGATCTGAATGGAAGCAATAAAGCATTTGCCTTGATTCTAATGTGTGCTAATACATCAACACAACACATTTTTTGAACACACACAGAGCGATTTTTCACCTCACTGTCTTCGTTCTCAAGGGAAGTATACTCCGACTTATCGGGCGTCCTTCGCTTCATTATGATTTCGATTTTTTGTTGCTGAGCGATTTTTTTTTTTGTGGGGTGGCCGAGCAGAATCGACCTCCGATTTGAATCTGAAGGATGCGCAGCTCTGACAGCCCCTCCTGACTCAGAAGTTCCTGTGCAAATTTCAATGTCAGATTTCTCATGGAGATTTCGTCACTCAAGGAAGAAAGCCTGCCAGTGCTGCTTTCTATCTCCCCCGCTATTAAATTCTTGCCGCCAGGGTAGCTCCGTGCGTTTTTTTTCTTCTTCTTTTTTGTTGAGAATAGGATTCGCAATTACGATGGCGGACGATCCGAAAAAGAAAAGATCGGCTTCTTCCCAAAAGGCGTCGAAAGACGTCTCATTGGCAAGATTCTTGAGTCGGATGGCGGCTCTGGTGGAGGTCGAAAAAAATGCAGAGGTGGAAAAAATGCAAGAAGAAATGAAGAAAGCCACGGAGCAATCGCAAAAGGTCAGAAAATCCGATGCCATTTCTGTTTTTAAATTATGTTACACATTGAGGGTGTGTGGAAGCTTCGTCTGGGCCGTCCTTTGCTGTTCAAATGCAGTTTAAAAAAAAATCCAATCGATGATCTTCAGGTGCCTCCCCCCCCCCCCAACTTCCACCTCTCTCATCCTTACCCCAACAAAAAATCTCAGTTCAATTTTGACTTAATTAGAGAAAGGAATAAGATTTTAAGAATTTCATTAGAACAATGATGCCGTTTCGAATGCTACCTATTTTTTTGAACTTTTGGAATTTTTCTTAGGGCCCTGCATCTCCAGGCCAATTTTTTTCCTTTTTTTGCCTGATAATAAACAACAGAAAAATAAATGAAGCTCCAACTCACCCACATTAGCAAATACATAACTGAGAAAAAAAAAAAAGAAAGGAGAATGGCTTTCCCTCACGATGAACCCAGTTTGCTCCAATAAAAAATCCAATAAAAAATCCATACAGCCTCAGCCAGCCAAGCTCTCCACTTCAAACAGCGATATCACAGGAAATGTCAGGGGGTTTCCTTTTTTTTTTTTGGTCGTTCGTTTGGGGTGTAAAATTTTCTCTGTTGATTTAGACCAGCGGAAACACGCTCTTCAGCTTGAAATGCGATGGTATCGAGGGTGGCTTGATGGGAAGAAGTTTATTGACCTTGGTTTCGACCAGAATTGTGGAGGGGAAAAAGGGAGCGTGTGCAGAGTTACCACCACATAGGTAAAATCAAACATTTCTTCTTAATCCCCTCCCACCCCCATAATTAAGTTTTGACTTTGTTCGTTTATTTATTTATATTATTTTTTCTACTTTTTTTTTCCATTTACTTTTATTTTCTTTCTATTTACTTTTTTTTTTTCTTGGGGGGGGGGGGCCAAGGAGATCCTTTTTAAAGATTCTTAAAAAACCCTGTGCTTTCCACAAAATGCCAAAAAAAAAAAAAAAACAGAAATGATAATGAAATACCTTGCGAATATGAAGGGAAATGATTTTTTCTTGTTCACTTGTTTCTTTTTCAATGTAGGTTTGGCCCCCATGATTTGGTGGAATTGAGGCCGAACAAGGGTGGGGTGGGGGGAGCTGCTGTGGTTTCTGGACTGGTCTACAGATCCAAGGAAAGGGAAATCATAGTGGCAGTGGATGATGTCCCGGAGGATGGCTTGGATCAAACTTTGAGAATGGATAGACTTGCAAACGAGGTGCGTAATCCTGACACGACTCTGAGAAAATCGTGGTTAAAATGTTGTGTAGGAATATGTCTGCATGGAAGTGTTTTTGTGTTCAATTTTTGTTTCTTTTTTATCTCTCTTTTTTTTTTTTTTGGGGGGGGGGAGTATGTTTGACCTCGTTTTGTTTCATTTTGTGTTTGAATATGAACACACACACACACACACACACACACACACACACACACACATATATATATATGTATTTCAATGAATGACTGTTTAATTTACAATAGGCAAACTTGGCCAACGAAGGCCATCTATCTATATATATATTTTCATGTTTGTTCTGTAAGCTTCATCACGTCAGACTTCGATTGTTATTTGGGATTTTTTAGTTCATTGTCGTTTTTTGTTGGTAATCAGATTTCCTCAGTCAGAACTCAGGACATCCCCAACTGTCATTTCTTGTCGACAAAACATGTTCAATTTTCTTCCCCCAAAATTGCACGAGAGATGCCTTTTCTTTCTTCTTCTTGCTTTTTTTCGTTTTTTTAAATGCAAAGCCAAAAACTCAGACCATTGATATAAAAAAAACCAGCAGATCGATATTGGTTCGATTTTTTTTTTTTTCAAGGTCACATATCAACGATTGAAACAGACCTTGGAGGAAATGCAAAACCCTAGCATAGATACCACGATGCCAGGGGGGCGACTTTTGGACGTAGCTTTCGAAAAAAAGCAGCCACCCAAATTGGCATCTTCTTTACCCAAGTGGGTGCCTTTCAACGATGGCTTGGATGAGTCTCAAAGAAAAGCTGTTGGGGTTGCCCTGGCTGCGCAGGATCTTGCGCTGGTGCATGGACCCCCAGGTAAAGAAAAAAAATTAAAACAGCTTTTAAATAGCTGCAAAACAGCTTTTTTTTTTAAATTGAAACAGCTTTGAAATAGCTGTAAAATAGCTTTAAAAAAATTAAAACAGCTTTGAAATAGATTTAAAATAGCGTCAAAACCCGCCCGGTGTAATAATAAAAGTACGGCATCAAAAAAAAAGAGCCAGAGTTAAAATTTCTCCATTCCAGTGGCTACCATTTCCAGCCACTAGAATAAATGTTAAAATAATAGTAATGAGAAGATTTTTTATTTTTTTAAATTCCATGTGTTGGTTGTGTAGGTACTGGCAAAACAACGACTGTAGTTGAATATATTTTGCAAGAAGTTAAGAGAGGAAATCGAGTGTTGGCCTGCACAGCTTCCAATGTCGCCGTCGACAATTTAGTGGAAAGAATCGCAAACCACAAGAAACTGAAAACCAAAGTCGTCAGACTGGGGCATCCGGCCAGATTGCTACCCCAGGTGGTGCCCTTGCAAATCACAATCGACTATTTTTTTGTTGTGTTTTCACTGTTTTTTTGTGAATGCTAGGAACTGTTTTTCACTGTTGTCTCGTGGTGTGTGTGTCGGAATGATCAGTGTCTTTTTTTCTGGAAAATGCACATATTAATACGTGTTGTGAAATGTTGCTGTTGTGTCGTGATGCTTTCTGATTTAAAAAGAGTGAGAGTATGAGATTGAGAAAGAGTGAGAAACCCCACTGTGTCCCAGAATTGCTGTATTTTTACATATGTATATATATATATATATATCACCTCGTTATGGACAGCCTTCATTGGGCAAGTTTGCTTAATGTAAATTAAACATTCGTTCATTCATATATATATATATGTGTGTGTGTGTGTGTATATATCCGACTGTACTGCATTGATGTCTGACATAGTCCATCTCAACTGTGCATCGGAGTTCGATGCAGCTTCATTGTTTGTTCTTTTCATTTATTTTTTTCTGTCAATGTCCACCTTTATTTATTTCTGTGTGGCTGGAGGTCTTGGATTGCAGTCTGGAAGCCCATGTTTTTCGTTCCGACAACAGCAGCCTGGCCAGGGATTGCCGCAAAGAAACAAAAGCTTTGAATGCAAAATTGCTAAAACTGGACAAATGGAAACGCGCGGAGAAGCGCCAAATTCGGCAAGAACTCAAGGTTTGCATCGAAACCATGGTTTAGACTAGTTGGGGAACAAAAATTCAAAATCGTTTCTTTTCTTGGTTTGCAAATTACGGACAAAGTAAAACAAAGAATATTTGGTATTGTTTTGTTGTTTTATACTGTCGTTTTCGCCAATGATATTGAAGGAATTTACGGTGGAACTACTTTTTTGATGCCCTGTGAGGTCCGGGGGGGGGGGGGGTCAGACAAACCCGCAATATCTTTCTCTGAGAATTCTTCAGGCACTCTTTCCCACTCTATATTATATTCTAGCTGACAGCCAGTTCTGGATTGATGCTGATGGGGTTGAGTACCCAAAACAGCTTGTGTGTTTTTCCTTATTTGTTTCTTGAGCTTATTTTGTTCAAGGATCTTGCTTGTAGGTTTTGGCCAAAGAAGAGAGGCAAAGACAACAGAAAGCTGTGGAGGAGGTTCTCGGGAATGCTCAAGTTGTTTGTGCAACGTTGAGTGGAGTCTTAGGACGGCATGCAAAGGTGAAACCTCAAACGACATAAAAAATAACGATTTCAAACCTGCTTGGTTTTTCAAACCCACAGAAAATTGCCAAATTTTCCCTCCATGTATGAGTGTGTGTGCGTGTAATTCTTCCCGCCCCCCCCCCCTCTTGTTTCTCATTTCGTGAAAATGCGTGTAGGGTTTGTCCTTCGATGTGGTGGTGATTGATGAGGCTGCCCAAGCACTGGAGGTCAGCAGTTGGGGGGCCTTGCTGCGAGGAAAGAAAGCGGTGTTGGCTGGGGACCATCTGCAATTGCCTCCCACTGTGATGAGCGACGAAGCAGCAAAAAAGGTCAGCAAAAAAGATCGACATTAAAAAAAAAAAAAAAAAAAAACAGAAAAGACAACGTTCTCTGTAGTATAATCGCACAGTCCATGAAAATTTGCTGTGGAGAATCACAAAACACGAAACGTTGGATGTAGTGGTGTTTGGTTTAGGGAAAAAAAAAAGAAGGCTTCTTATACGTTTATTTCCCAAGCCAAAGACTGGATCAGCCGGCGTTGTGGAAGCACGTCTTGGCTCCAGGAACAGGCTTTGAATGAGCTAACCTACCAAAAGTATTTCTTTTGCAAAGAAAATCTGTTTCTGTTTCTATTTTTAAGAAACCATTTCATCCACAACGACGTTCAAACTTCTTTTTGGTGTTACATATCTTTCTTTCTTTTTCCCTCCATTCCTAGGGCCTAGGCATCACTCTTTTCGAACGGATGCAAGGTTTGCATGGAGACAGCGTGGGGGTGATGTTGACTGAACAATATCGAATGAACGCATGCATAATGCAATGGGCTTCCGACGAAATGTATGGAGGCAAACTCACAGCCCATCCCTCTGTCGCCGACCATTCGCTGTCGGAGCTTGCTGATGTGGAGGTTTCGAAACTGGAGGAGGTCCCTGTTCTGATGCTGATCGACACGGCTGGCTGCGATTGCGAAGAGGAAATCGGGGAAGATGGAGTCAGTCGGGCGAATCCAGGGGAAGCTGAGGTGAGAAGAAGAATATATAGATATTGAGATACAGATAGATATCTGGGTGCCCCTGCTGTTTGATATTTAAGTAAATTCGAGAAAACATTATTTTTTTTCAAAGATTGATTCGTATTGGAATCCAAAAAAAAAACGATTTCAACAATCCTCGTTTGCACTAAGAATAGCAGCAACATGAAGCTTTCAGGGTTCCAGTTATGTTTTTATGTTTTTTATCGACCCATAAAAAAAGTGCAGCACGCAACATTTATTTGTGAATTATTTTTCGAGGAATAAAATTGGATGGTGAATTTTTGTCGCAATTTTCGCCCAATCATACATCTGAGCGAAAACCAGATTTCCAGCCTTACTAACGAAAACATCTGCTAGATACGGGTGTACATTGTGCAAGCGTCATAATCATAATAAGGCTTGGGGTTTCCTTGCAATGGCCAGGCTGTCATGCACCACGTGAATTCGCTGCTCTCTGCTGGAGTGAAGCCGAAAGACATCGGCATCATCACCCCCTACAATGCTCAAGTAGCCAATCTGAGGGAAAAACGAACTCAGGAAATGGCTGGGTTGGAAATTAGCTCTGTGGATGGTTTCCAAGGTGAGCGCCCTGTTGTTTCTTTTCGGTGTGTTGAGATGCAACAGAGAAAGCACAGCAAAATTCATTCTCCTGGTATTTGTGTGTACATTTCTCCTGGTAGGTGCATTTTTTGGAAAAAAAAATAACGACCGTCCCACCATTTGAGGCGATCCTCAGTGTTGCACCGTAGCTTTTGTCTGTTATTGTCTGACATTCAGGCAAAATCGGCAAAACCGTTTTTTTTCCACAGACTCGTTACATGACGCGCGCGCTTACCCTCTGCGTTTTCGATTTTGTACATTCAAATCTCCGAACCCCGGCGCCCCACCCCCCCCCTTACGAAACAGGGTTTTTGATTTTTTCGTTTCTTTTCGGTGTCCTTTTCGCTTACGACAAAATAACCTCATGGAGATTTTCTTTTTATCGAGATTTTCCCCCGCGGGAAAACCTTTCGAAGGAAAATCTGGGGAACGGTGAAAAAGAGAATACGAAACAAGATGTTCTACTCTTGGTCTGATGCTAAACTACTAGCCCCCCTGCAAACTACTGGCGCTTCCTGGAAAACTCCCTGTTTCTTACTTGTGTCTGTGTTTTTTTCGCCCCTCTGTCTTAACCCCGTATGGAAAAAAAGGCAGAGAGAAGGAAGCCGTGGTGATATCCATGGTTCGATCGAACGCCACCCGCGAAGTTGGCTTCCTCTCGGACCACCGCCGGATGAATGTCGGAGTCACTCGAGCACGACGCCACTGCGCGATCGTGTGCGACACCGAGACGGTTTCCAAGGACGACTTTCTCGCGAGGCTCGTGACGTACTTCGAAGAGAACGGAGAATACGTAAGCGCTGCGGAGCTCGGCGTGGGAGGATGATGCTGCCCCCCCCCTCCTGTGCTTGCTCGTCGCACTCTTCCGCTCCCCTCCCCGCCCCCGCAACACAGCAAAACGTTAGCATCTTTGTGTGTGCGTCGACCGCATCGAATATGCTGCGGGGGCGACGTACTTCAGCGATAATGTAGAGCTGTTTCTTTCCGTTTCTTTCGACCGAAAGGGTCAAGTGCGTGGGGTCGGTGGATGTACTCCGTTTTTTTAAACTTGTTTCTGCCTCTTTCCCCCCCCCACCCCCCACTCACAACAAAGCACCATGATATTGTAGTCATTTGTCTTTTTGTGGACTATTCTTTGCTGCAAGAAGCGTGTCAAAAAAAAGGGCCTGGCAAATCTTACACAGGCGTGCTCCAGCCCTCACACCGTCTCCCACATAAAAACCTCAAACTACACAGTGTCCTTTTTTCCCGCAGCGAACGACTCGAACGCTGCGCGCCACCCAACTGTCGACCCCCCTACTTCTGTTGAAACAAAAACCAGCGGCGTCCATTCACACACTCAGGAAACAAAGACGAAATGAGTCAAGCGGCTGCTTCGACTTCGACTTCGACTTCGACCTCCTTCGCGCCATTCTCTTTCTGCTCCGCCCTGGCGAGCTCCCACTCTTTCATGATTGTATCGAATCGATCGCTCTTTTCCAGCGTGATTTCCATCTTGGGTTTGCTATCGGGCCTGCGGCGTCCCTTGTGATCTGTCAGCATATCCACGCTCGTCAAGAGCGCTTTTTCGACCACCAGTCCGTCTTTCTTGAGAATTTCCGCAACAGAAACCATGTTCGACATCGCGAATCCCAGCGCGGTCAGCTTCACGACGCCATGCTCCTGCAGCATTCTCTTAGCGAGATTCACGTAGAAGAACAAGGGTTTCTTTCCCAGGGAAACCTGAATGCGAGCGAGTGGGTGTCCTTCGGCGCCATTCGTTTTGGGTGAGCCTGGGGCTGGGACGCTGACCGGGTGTGGTTCGACGGACTCTACGGCGACGGACATATTCTTGCAGCTTCGTCGCTATGCTCTGTGGCGCGCGTGCGTGTGTGTTTTTCACCTGTGGTCAGGCTGTGGGACGTTTGCGGTACATGCGAAACCCCCCCCCAAAGCCGCAGTACTTCAGATCGTCAACGATCATCGCTTGTTGAGATCGCACAGCTTGTTGTGTTAGCGCGCGCGTTTGAGCAGCACAGGTACCGGATGTCCTTGCGAGAGAGGGTCAAAAATACGCGTCCGCTGAACCCAAGCGCAGAGGAATCGCTAAAGAATTTAGTGAGGATATTGCGGGTTGTCGATCTCGACTCCCAGATAACGGCATCGAAAAAACCTCTAAAAGAAAAGAGCTTAGTACACAAACAGAAGCACCAGCTGGATGGATGGACTGTCCTACGTCGACAGGAGTGCAGAAGACGTGTCCTTTTGCACACCTGCTCGAAAAAGCCTTCAGATTCGAGCTGGATAACCAATCGGTTCACTAATCCTTTCAAACAAGCACGCGTTCGTATCTGTGTGTGGAGGAGAGCAAAGCCAGAGACGCGCGTGTGGTAAAACGCGCGCGTGCTTGGTGGGACACACTCACGAATGCATACGTTGTGGCGGCGCGTTGGACGCCCTAATTTCAGCAAGAGTCTCACGGCACGTTGCACCAACTCGAAAGGCTGTGGAGGAAAGGAAAAAAAATGTCGAAGTCGTCGATCGACTCGCGAGTTCCGCAAACAACAAAACACGGAAACAGACTTGCCCGAAATCGATTGATTCGAACCGTCCGTTGCAGAGATAGCCTGTTCTGTGAGGGGTGGCCATCCCCGTACGCGTATCTCAAGTCGTACCCGTCCCTCAAGCTTTTTCCGATAACTTCTAACCACGCATTTTGATCGACACGTATCCATTTGGCTCGAGCCAAATAAACGGCAAGGAGCTCCTTACCGTTTGAAGATGTGCAAGGTAGTTTAAACCGACACACAAGTGCCCCAATCATCCCATTTGCAAAAGGAACAGTGTTTTGCACAGAGGTGGCTTTCGTTCCCCACCCCAAGAATCCTTATTTTCTGGTTTCGATTCTCTTAACTCACTTCCTTCACTTCATTGAGCCACCAATGAAATATATATATATGTATATTCTCTCAGTGCATGTCTTGGAATTTGTAAATGCCTGTTTTCTTCTATCCATCCTGCAGCAGCATTTGATTTTTTAAAAGTCTTCTTGTCGAGTAAGCAAACTGCTCCTGGTCTGGAGTGTGTGTGCTTTTTGTTCGTGCCATTGTCTTTCCAAAGTTGACAGTTTCTGCCTCTTCCTCCTTGATCAATATGTGCAGAAATATTTCACAACCACTTTTTCAAGGTGCACTTTTAACAGGAACACTTTTCCTACAGGAGGATCATCCACACACATCCTTTCCCCTATTTTTATTCACAAGTTGGATATCTTGCACCAGTTGATGTCTGTGGTGCGTTACCATTATCAGTCCCATTCATTTTAACGTGTTTCATTCAATTGACCCGTAGGCAACAATCATGAATTAGTGAAATGATGTGCTGCTGTTGATTTTCAGGGATTTTTCGGAACAATACAGCTGGCAGATTAGGCCACCAAGACAAAATGAGGTCGGGGGTGTGGTTGGGATGAGTTGGTCGGGCAGGTGGTATTTTTTTGACTCAGTTTTTTGAACCGTCGTCTTTCATACTTGTGCACCACCACACTGCACTGTTCAAAATCAGTTGGCACAGAAACAGGTGGGAAATCAGAAGCACTTAACTAAACACCAATGAAGAATAACCACCACCCCCACTCAAAGCTGCTCTCCCCGTCCAACCTAACCACCAATCAACTTTCTGAACCCCCTCGTTTGCAGCGTAACTCCTTTGCACAAGTGGTTGAACTACAGCGGAGCAGAAAAATGGCAAAAATAAAAGAAAATCAACATTTGCAGCCTAAAAACTCACTATCGAAACGATTTTTGAACCCGGCCATCCACATTGAGCCCTTGTGGGAGGAAATCAGTTGCCAGCTATCTACACACAGGCATCCAAACCCTCCAGCAAATGAAATATGTATGTATGTATGTCATCTATCCACTATCAAATCCATAATTGCTGTTGAAGTGCTGCAAACCAGCTGTTTTCAGTGTCACACACATAAAACTCCTTAACAGTCGAAACAAAATGCATCTATGTTCTCCTCGAAACGAAATCTCAGCCTAACCCTAGGTCCATGGTTACCCAACCCCAACCAGCCCTTCGTTCGGGGGTTGCTGGGGTCGACCATACACCCCAGCGGTGACCAGCGTTTGATGCAGCAGAATCACACTCAACACGAAAAACAGTCCAGTGGCTCCAACATTCAGCCAATCCTGTGTCATGGTCAAATGAGTGAACATCCTAGCGACGGTCCCAGCAACGTTGAGCCCACAGGTGATTATGGAGAGCTCCCCGGAATTGCCTCGCCGCAGATTTTCCCAGATTTGCAGGAATTTGCCACCGATTGCAAGGATTGCTATGGTCAGTGCTTGCAGACCCCACAGCTGAGTTGGGGTGGATACGAGCGCCACCCAATATGCAAATAGAGCTAGGATGAGGCCTCCCGCTGCAACGAGGTGGAGTTTTCTGTCTTCCTTGAACCAGAGTATGGCCCCCAATAGGACGACGTTTTGAATGTTGCACATCACCACGTCCCCGTAAGTGCTGAACGGATAATCTTGAAGGGGAAAATAACAAAAAAAAAAGAAAAAAACTGGATTATTAATAATGCGTTCAGAAAAAAAATCACTAAAGAAAACATTGTGTGTGTGTGAAAGTGTGTTGTTTTGGCAATGTCAAAAGCGGAGGATTTGATTCTCCTATAATTGGCTGATCGGGTTGTCTGTTTTAACTTTGCATATCTGGGTAGTCCCTTGAAAGAAAAAAAATATTTGCCTGGGGTTGTTTTTCCTTTCATTTTTATCCCGACGATGCCAGAATTCAGAAAAGAAACAGTGAGCCCTCCAGTGTTTTGACAAATCCATCCATCCAGGAATATACATATCGGGTTTTATGAACGCATACATATATCTGTTTTGCAAAATTATTTTTATTTGCTCTTGAAAGGAAAGCTAAGATTCGAAGAGAAATTACGGCGACTGACATACAAACATATACACATCCACAACCACAACACATTTTTACGATGACTGACATACAAACACACACATCCACAACTACTACACATTGCTACGATAATCTACAATCGACTGGAGCTGAAAAAGCTTTTTTTTTTTTGTTGTGTGCAACCCACTTTTTCTCACATTGTAGGCTGTCGTGATGATGTAGGCCACCACTTCTGAAACGATCGAGGCAATGGAAATACCCTCCCCACTGCAGAAAAATTAATCCACATTTTTATTATTATTATTATTAATAATTAATTTTTTTGTCCGTATTGCATTTTACTATGCCAAACTTTTCAAGGAATCGCTCAAGTACAGAATCTCCAGCATTCTCCTATTTTATCCCATCTCATTTGTTTTAAGAAAAGGGTCCGACAACAGAAACAAAAATTAACAGGGAAATTTAAACTAGAAAGAAAAAAAAAAAGAATGGTGACGGTTGGAGAAACATACTTTCTACAGTTGTTAAAATGAATCTGCCGAAAAAACAATATGTATTTTTCAGATCGAAACAGTTTTTTTTATTTAACTCAGATCTTGATAGTGTAGAGAACTCTCCCCAACCCCACATATTTCAAATTTTCTTTCTCGACTCAAAACCAAAAAAAACAACCCAGTTCTGAAAGCTCCAAAAACAACAGTAGTCAATGCACCTTGCTGAAGCAATCAGCACAGAATTACAGAATGTGCTAAACTGTATGGTGTCGTAGTTAGTTTTCAGTGGGATTTGAACTGGGACCGGCCTCAAAAACAAATATAGTACATTGTAATACGAAAGAAACGGTGCAGCTCTCACCTCTTGTTCTTGATAACTCTAATAATTTGAGGGAGGCTTCGAATCATGGACCCGGCCACCACCAGATATCCCTATATAGAGAATGAATACGCATAAATTTCCCTGTTAGAGACCATGCCACAAAGAAACTAGAAACAAATTATGTAGAAACAAATTCTTGAAAATCTCTCTGTTGACCTCAGGGAGCACCAGCATCAAAAACTGTGCAGTCGTTTTCTGGGACCCCGAGATTATTTTTGACAAAATGTTTTCATGTTTGTCTGTGAAACTATTTTTCAAACGAAATGTTTCGTAAATTGAAAGTCTGTGGTTGGAAGAAAACTCTTTCTTGCTTCCTTCCTTTCTTTTTTATTTTTTTATTTTTTTATTTTTTTAAAAAGAGGGGCTCAGTCCCCTCCCAGTGTCATATTCTTTTTCGTGAGGGTGCGACAACAAACACCCCGTGAATGTCCATTTAAGCTATGAATAAAGCTACTTATCACTTTGGATGGGTGAGATCATACCGTCAGGTAAAATAAAAAAAGAAAAAGCAGTCTCATTACAATTGCCATTCAAAAAAAAAACCCAAAGAACTTGGCTATGTGAACTCCATCAAACTTACCACAACTATTGCCAAAGCCTTCGTGGCTGAGACTTGGGTTGCTACTGGGGCCAATACTTCTACTGCAGCTCCTGTCTTCTGGTCCTGATAATTTATCCACACACAAAAAAAAACCCATACGTTTGTATAACAAGGTGAGGAATACATCAGATCATCCCTTTACCGAAAAAAAACAAAAAAAACAGCTATGATTTGATTTTTTTTTCTTCTAAGGATGGAAGGAAACAGGCAAAACTCGATTGGATAATGGGCAAACTGGTTAACACCATTAAAATTAGTGATTGGTAATTGTCCATCAGTGCTAAATTTTGTGTCTTTTCACAATAACATATTCTAAAGATGACTTCAATTTTTTTCACCTTTGGAGGTTTTCGTGGCCTCAAGACCGGAGCTCTATGTACAAAAGGTGTGTTCTTCTCGCATACTGCCCCTCTGATCCAACCAAAAAAAAATATGAAATTGAATTATCAAATCTTCCTAGACTCGCAGCGACTTTACTCTTCTCTTCTATTCCCATTAATTCAACAGGGGAAAAACTGTAGAGAAAAAAAAGCATCTATTTATCTCTATATATAATCACAGAAAAATGCATCTATTGCTTCAGTTCTTTCAATTTTCAAAATATATATATATATATATATATATTTTTTTTTTTTTTTTATTTATTTATTTTTATTTTTTATTTTTTCAACACAAACCCTATGTGTTGAGATTGTACTCTTGAGGGCAGACTTCTGAATCCAGCATGCAGGGGCAAGCACCCCAGTTTCTGACTCAGGAGGGGGAATTTCACTCCAGAAAAACTCATCATCCAGAAATCACGCCAGGCGAGACCACGAGCTACAGCACAAACGCCCACTCACTCACTCTTATGCTTCATTATCAGAAAAAAACAAAAAAAAAGAACCAATCAAAGGCATCGATAAGACTACTTTATCGCTCCCTCGATACTTGTGTCTGTGTCGTGTCTGGTTTTCACCTCAAAACTCCCTGAGAGCGGCTGCTGGGGGTGATTTCTCAAACTGCGTGCATGCTTGCACGTCAACTCGACGCGTAAGAAATTGCTTGTGCAAAAATTTCAGCTGTCCGTGGCGGGGGTTATCGGGTTACGAATCCATCTGGGACGACCTCTTTTTTTTCCCCACACCTTTGGTTGATTTGTTGGCGCGCCATCCACATGCGTCAATTCTTGCGATTTTTTTTTGAAAGGGCGCATTCATAGAAGCTGCAGAGAAGCTGTCATCCAGTCTGTCATGGCGCTGGGTCTGCAGGTGTAGTAAACACTCGGTTTGTGGCGGTTGGATGGTGGATTTTTTTTCTTCGGAGAGCCGTGTAGAAGCTTCACGTGGTTTTGTTCTGCAAGCGTGGATGCCACCCATGGTTGGTTTTTTACCGCGAAAGAATGTTTCAGTTTCTTCTTTTTTTTTTCTGGGTTGAAAAGGTAAAAGTGGCATCCCAGTTTCACTCTTTCCCCGTAAAGTGGCATTTTCCCCCTTATTTTCTTCAATTCAGCAAGCAATTTTTTTTTTTTGTACTTTTTTTTTCCCCCCTCAGCCCTGGTGCGATGCCGAGATGGTGGGGCCCCCATTGGTCCATTATTTTCGAGGAAAGAAAGATTGTGGGGAGGATTTCCCCTTATGGATCACGGTGCTCCGGCTTCTGAATAAGAGCTGGTATTTGGAAATGAACCGCCACATCCAAAAAGTGATTGCCGAAAGGGACACTCTGGAGCAGCTTCCCAGAAGCTTGATGGGGTCGCTAGCCCATGTGACGGATTTATCTTTGTTAGGAATTGGGATTGAGGCGTTTGCATGCGATGAGGGAGCAGGTATTTTCTCTGTTCCAGTGTCCCAGAAAAAAAAAATTAAAATTAAAATTAATCGATCGGAAAATGTATTAAATGAATAAGAATGGAGGGTCCCACAAAGATTCGGTTGAATATTTGTGTTTTGATGTGCATGTGTGTCGAAAGTGGGACCTTCATTTCTTTTTTTTATTATTATTTTTGTTGCTTTTTTTTTAATATGCAACACCTCGATATTGTGTTCCAACCTCATGTTGAGGCAATTAAAGACTGCCGGTGTTTGCTACGAAAAAAAGGGTAATCGATTTAAAAAAAAAAATAACAAGCCCCAGTGTTGAATATCACAGAGTGTACAAAAAACCTCAGGCCGGGCTAATAAATAACAGAAACAATTATTATTTTTTTTGGATACGTTTTTGGCAATAGGATCCCCGCACACCAACGAAGACCCGTTGCTTAACGATGTTGTGAATTCGGCTGCCAATATCCAGACTTTGAACCTTGATTTTCAGTCAGACAGCGTCACGGAAATCAGAGCTCTGATTTCAATGACTTCTTTGAAAACTTTGGCCATCAATCGAGCGCAGAGCTTGGAGTGGGTTCAAAAATGCCCCAACCTGGAAAATTTGATTCTGGAGGATTGCTGGTGGGTCTGGTCATTTCAACAGTGTGAAGTTTTTGAACCGAAAAAATATAGCCAGAGCATTTTTTTTTGTGAATGAGCTTCATTCGTGGATTCCAGAACGATATGAACCGATATTTACATTCACAGATTCAGTTTCTGTTTTTTTCGTTGTTGTTTTTTTTAACTCGAGCTTTGTGACGTATATGACATCTTCGCCCCTCGATAGCGTTTTTTTTTTAATAAATAAATAAATAAATAAATATATATATATATATATATGTATGTAGCGAAAAGTAGTGAACCCCTTTTTTTCTGAGTATTTCTCTGTGCTGCTCATTGTAGCTTGACGAACACCGAGTTCCAGTGCACCACTCAATTGCGCCGCTTAGCCATTGATGCCCCAGACATTCAAAATCTGAGAATCGATAATATATTTGAAGAACCCAATTGGATAATGCCGATACTGGTAGCACAACCATTCAACGGATCGTTCCTCACTGGCCTAGGAAAATTGACCAAACTCACAGAACTCAGATTCTCATTTCGCTTGAGGGAATTGTGGGACCATTTCGAAGCCATGTGCGAAACTTTTAATGGGTTGAAAAATCTCAAGGTGCTTTCCTTGGTCATGACAAACGATTTTGAGTTGGGGGAGGAACTCAAGTTAGGTTTTTTGAACGCTTTGCCCCCTTCGCTGAGAGAATTGGACGTGTGGGGTTTGCTTTCATGGGTAGATAATCGAGTACTCAGGGAAATCACCTCTCTGGACTCATTGGAAAAGCTGACTTTTGGGAATGGCGATGGTGTGGCAAGTTTCGCTAATATGGACTGGGTGACCAAGCTGCCCAATTTGGTGGAGGTGACTTTTTGGGGATTTAGGGTGGAGGGCCGGGCGTTCGATCGGTTCAGAGATTTACCCAAGCTGAGGAGGGTGGTGCTGAATGTGGAAGGTGTCAGCCCTGATGCTTTTCGACAGTTATGCTGGGTTGGGGAAAATTTGGAGGAAGTTGAGGTTTTTGCTCATTCTGGGAGCGAGCAAGAGGTGGTGCAGATTGCGGAGGTCATACGGTTGTTGGAGGAACGAGGGGTCCAGGCAAAATGGGTTCCCAAGTTATCCTCCAAGGAATGGATCCAATTTGTTTGTTCTGTTTGCGGCATATAAGAAGTGTGAGAAAAAAAAGTATGGGAAGTGTGACTAAGAAGGTGGACCCGGGGTCATTGGATTCCTGGGTTCTGGTTTTGTGGCCAACCTGTCTGTTGTTCTGAAATATGTTTGCAGGTTTGTTTTAATTGTTGAATCTGACCAGGAAAGTCCTTTGGGCGATATCCCAGGAATATATCCAGCTGGAATAGGCGCAGAGAAGGGCCAGATTGTTCATCAAAAAAGGTCAAATACGTGAATAAGATATCTCCTTTTTTTTCCCTTTTCGTTTTTTTGGTGATGTGTTGAAAATCTGATCAAAGATGGTGGAAGAATTGCCAAATATGATAGCTTGGTTTGGGGAAAAAGGGGTTGAGACAGGGGGGGGCGAGGGGGTGGTGCAACATCAACAACAATAAAATGTTCTGATCGGGATGTCACTAATGTAAATTGAACTTTCATTCATTCATGGTGATGTCACTGTAATAATATATACTTAAGTACCGTATTTTCTCTAATAATAACCCCGAGTTACTATTGTTTCAATGTACCCCAAAGGGGGAGTCACTATTGGAGACGGGGGCACTATTGGAGACGGGGCTTGTATTCTTTCGACCCCCCCCTGCACCTTGCGTCACTATTGGAGAGTGCGACACTATTGGAGAAAATACGGTATATAAAAAAACAAACACTTCGCTGGTTTTGTGAAATTTTTTGGTTGGGGATTCCGTTGGTGGGGGGTTATGCTGCAGTTTTCTTGAGCTCCAGAAGTCGCATGTGAAATTGGAGGTCGCACTGCACTTGCCAACAAGCGGACTGTGGTTTGGAGGGGCATTTTTTCAGTCGAATCTGTTTGATTGTTTAGTGTTTAGCTGGGACAGTTGAGTAGATTCTGGTTTTTGCATCGTTTGGTGGACACACTTTTTAGTCATCGGCGAAAGCGCGAGTTTTGGCAGGTCGGGCGACGTCTCCGTTTCTGGCGCCTGGGGGCGTGTGGACGTTAGTGTTTGCGAGGGGGCGTTTTTCTGGCGTCTGGGGTGACAGGCGAGTGAGTCGTGGGTTTGTGTTCGTGAGGGGTGCGGCAGGATGGCGTTTCGGATACCCAGGCTGGGGTATATTATGGGGACTGAGTTCGCTGTTGTTTTGTAACGGTTTCTGTTTAAATCGAAGTTTGTGTTGAGGCGGTTTGTAACGATGCAGAACTGGACCAGTACTACTGGCAGTTCTACCCTAAGAAGGGTCCAACAGTCATAGCAAGACAGCAGAGCAGAATGCTGCTGCTGCTGCTGCTATGACTAATACCACTACTGCTACTCCATGAATGGATATTCACAGGAGATGCAGCAAGGGATGTGAACGAGTGCTGCAGGCGCCGTCACATCAGGAAGATGAGATATGAGGTCTATGACCGACTGCTGCAAGAGGAACGAAGTGCAGCAGCAGACCGACATAGTGGAGTCATCGACGCTGCAAGGGAAATGTAGTGAATCCGCCTGCAGACCGCTATTGTGGGCTGCTGGCTGTGAACTGCAAGCCTAGAACGGCTTGGAGGGAAAGAATAGACGACTTGGAAGCGAGACAAAGGGAGTTCAATCCCAAAGTAAGGTTACAAGAACGTTCAAACCCCAAGAACTTATAGAATACCCTAGCAGCCTTGATCCTAACTGATCATAGGCTGTAACATCAGTCTGCATCACTGCTGCAAGGCATCAGACCTTGCAATCCTTTCAATCAGAGCCCAGCTCAGCCCCACGGCCATTCCTGTGGTGCTGAGCGACCTTCTAGAACATTCTAGCTGCCAGCTCAGTAGTCCACGTACTACTTCACTGCCAGCACACCCTGACTGACTGTACGCTGCCTCAGGGCAGCCAGCCTCCTACTTAAAGTACTGCAGGACTGTCAGCAAGCCTGCTGACGTACTGCAGGGCTGTCAGAAACCCTGATTCGCTACATTCCTCCCCATCTGAACTGCAGTAGCCCCTTACTGCACTTTGACTGAAATAAATCAACCTTTTAGGGAAATTCCATAGCTCAATAAAGATCTGAAAACTCATCATCGAATCAAACCCTACTCCCTTGTAGGTCTAATAAAACATCAACAACCAAAGAACCCTGCTGCACACTTGAACTTATGTTTTCTGCAACTTCCTACTTCTTTGGCATATAAAAACCTCAATCATTAGAAAACATTAGTCAAATGACTGATCAGCAGTTTTCCAAAATAAACACTGCTCATCAGCCCACAAAGTTCTAGTAATCAGTAAAAATGTCCCTTCTCAAAGGATACTATTATGCTGCAGCAATAAACCACATTCTGTTGCAGCTATCAAAAATGTATCTAGTTGGCAGGTTTATTAAGAATCTCTGAAAAATACTCTGCCTGTCCCATAAGCACTCAAGAAAAAGGAACAAAATGATATAACTCCCTCAGAAAATTGTTCTTTTTCAAATTCCACCAAGTCAAGAAATATACCAAGTTTCATTCAATCAGCCTAATATGTTCTGCCTGAACTGGCAGCTCTCACTGCAAATCACATTTCAATAAAAACCAAACATTCCTTCAAGTGACCTGCAGCAAACTGCACTAGTCACCTGCACCCTGAGAGATCACCTCATCTAGACTTCTCTTTTTTGCTGACCCAGATTTCTTAGAAGGTATAACCTCCCATTCAACAATCCGGTGTGGTGCTGCATCACGGTTTGTCTGATTTCTTCCTGCAGTGCTCTTAGGCAACTCCAATCCTGCAATCCGAAGTGTTGTCATGACTCTTGCTGGAGGGACTGCCAAGCCTGGATGTCTCCTTATCATCCTGCACAATCCACATTCTCCAAACTGAGCAGGTCCTGGACTTGCTACCTTCAGAGAAATTGGACAGTTCGCTTGCATCCTTCCCTCGGCATCGAGCTGAATAGTGGTATCATAGGCATACCACATCCTCATCCAACAAACAGATTTGCAGCAGACCCTGTGCTGACCACAAGGGAATGTGTGCACTGGTCTGTTGCAGGTCTTGAAACACAGAGTGCATCCCATGCTTGACTCTGTCAACCCTTCCACAGGGTTTAGCTGCACTTCTGGCAGTAGCAGTGTCTGATTTGGAAGTATTCTGTCAACAGAATTGCTGTTCCACCTTGCTTCTTCTTCCTTAACATCAGCCACCTTTTCCTTTCCTGCAACTGACTTTCCTTCACATTCCATTACTCTTCCTGAGATCGCATCTGCATCTCTGAGCTGAGTCCCTTGCACCACTTCTGGTATATTCGCTGCCCACTCGCGCCAACGATAATTTTCAGCACGGGCGGCCTGCAACTCAGTTCTTGCTTTCCGAAGCTGTGCGGACAGATTTGCTGCTGATGCTGCCCTGGAGCTCAACAACTTGAAAGCTTGTTCCACCTGATCCTCGGTCTCTTGAGCGTGGTCTACCATTCCTGCTCACGCGAACGATAAAGAGAAAATAACACTCTCCCTTTTCTTCTTCAGTTTTTTTTACTGTGCTTTCCGACTAGGACGTCGCCTCATCGCGGTCCCTTCACTCCTTTGCTGATAGTCACGTAGTACATCTCGAGCATTCTGCAAATGTTCTGCAGGTTCCCATGTGTCCTCAGATTGATCATATCCCTGCCATCGAACAAGGTACTGCTTCCTGCCTCTGACAGTTCTGTCTGCCAGAGTTCTGTCCACCTGATATTCCTCTTGACCATCCACAAGCTCAGGTTCAGGTTGCCACCTGGGTGCCTCCCTTGCTGGAAAGCTGCCCACCTGATCTTCAAATGCAGGTTTGAGCTTGGACACATGAAACACATCATGTATCCTCCAATGACCCGGCAGTCTCAACCTGACTGCAACTTCAGAGAGCTTCTCAGTGATTTCAAATGGTCCACAGTACTTTGCTGACAACTTTCTGCTCAACACTGCAGGTAAGGGTAAGTCTTTTGTGGCCAGAAAAACTTTTTCGCCTGGCTCAAAGCCCCCTCCCCGCCTGGTTTCGTCCGCCACCTGGCGTTGACGTGCCTGAGCAGCAGCAACATTGTGTCTGCATTTTTCCAGATCAGATTGCCAAGTAGTCCACCAATCATCCACTGCTGGGCAGGCTGACACAGCCACAGCACTTGCAGGAGTCCTTGGGTTCTGCCCATTCATCAAATAGAAGGGAGAGAATCCAGTAGTAGCATTGACACTGGAGTTATAAGCAAACTCAGCAGCTGCCAAGTGCTGGTCCCAATCTGTTCCTGCAGGTTCAACATAACTGCGCAGAATTTCCTGCACTGTTCTGTTAGCCCTTTCAGTCTGACCATCTGTCTCAGGATGATAACTGCTTGACATTGCCAATCTTGTTCCAGCCTTCTTCCAAAGAGACCTCCAAAAATTGCTAGTGAAACGAGTATCCCGATCAGAAACAATTTCTTGAGGTAACCCAAAGAAACGAACCACATTCTGGAAAAATAAATCTGCTACCCCTGCAGCAGTAACTGTCTGCTTAGTAGGAATAAGTCTGATCATTTTTGTGAACCTATCCACAACCACCAACAAATAATCTGACCCAGTTCGAGTTCTAGGTAAAGGCCCAACAAAGTCCAGTGAAACACTGGTCCACCTGCCATCAGGAATAGGCAGGGGCTGCAGCTTACCCAAAGGCCTCTGATTAGAAGCCTTGTTCCTCTGACATGAAATGCAATTCCGGACATACTTGTGCACTGACTCGGAGATGTGAGGCCAGAAATAATGCAACTGCACCCTGACAAGGGTCTTCCTTCTGCCCAAATGTCCTGCCAATGGGGACTCATGGCAGTCATGCAGTATTTTCTCCCTGAGCCCATCTGCTTCAGGAATCCACCATTTCCAAGCATTCCCAATTCTTCTCCAGAGCCTTTGGCCATCCCATTTCACATGTCCAGGTCTGTATCTTGCAGTGATCAACTGCTGACACAGTGGATCTTTCAAATAAGCTGTCTGCACCTGTTGCAGGAATCCTTCTGCAACTTCCAGCCTAGCCTGAGCATTCATTTCAGACTTTGTTTCCTCCACTTGATGTGTGGCCCTGCTCAGAGCATCTGCCACCACATTGTCTCTGCCTGGTCTGTACTTGATCTCGAACTTGAAAGATTGCAGAGTCTCCATCCATCTTGCTTGCCTCTGCGACAGGTGAGGCTGAGTATGCAAAAACTTGAGGGGTGCATGATCGGTGTGCACCACAAACTCTTGTGCATCCAAATAGTGTCTCCAGACCTTCAGAGCATGCACAACCGCTAGCAGCTCCTTTTCATGAGTAGCATAGTTGAGTTCTGCAGGTTGCAGCTTCCTGCTTTCAAATGCAACTGGCTGCTGACCCTGTCCCTTGTCCTGAGTTAGGACTGCTCCTATCGCATAGTCCGAAGCATCGGTGGTGACTTCAAACTTCAGACTTGGGTCAGGCACCAATAGTACTGGTGCAGACATCAATGCCTCCTTGATATCCTGCATGGCTGCAGCTTCAGTCTCAGTCCATTTGCACTCTGCATCCTTTTTGAGTAATGCAGTCAAAGGCTTGGCTCTGGCAGAGAAGTCCTTCATGAACCTCCTGTAGTAGTTTGCCAATCCCAGAAAGGACCTGAGATCCTTCACTGATGTCAAGGGTGACCAATCTCTGATAACCTGCACCTTGCTCTGCAACACCTGTACTCCTGCAGCACTTACCTCATGCCCCAGAAACTCAACTTGATCTCTGCAGATCTCACACTTTGAAGCTGATGCATACAACTTCTGTTCCCTCAACCTTTGCATCACTTTCCGCAAATGAACTTTGTGTTCTGCCCAATCTTTGCTAAAAATCAAAATATCATCCAAGTAAACGATGCAAAAGACGTCCAGAAAATCATGCAGCACATGATTCATTGTGTTCATAAAAGTGGCAGGGGCATTTGTCAGCCCAAAAGGAAGAACAACATACTCATAAAGGCCATACCTGGTGCGGAAGGCCGTTTTCTCACAATCTGCAGGATCCAACCGCACCTGATGGTAGCCTGAGCAGAGGTCAATCTTGCTGAAGCAGCGTGCTCCCTGAATCTGATCCAGCAACTCCTCTATCCTCGGGATAGGATACCTATTTTTCACCGTTAGTTTGTTAAGTGCCCGAAAATCCACACACATCCTAAGTTTCCCATTTTTCTTAGGAACAAACAAAACCGGCGAACCCCATGGAGACTTGCTAGGTCTGATAAATCCCTGCTTCAACAACTCTGCTAACTGCTTTTTCAGTTCTTCTCTTTCTGCAAAACTGGCCCTATAAAGCCCCTTTTTTACTGGTTCTGCACCTTCCACCAACTCAATCTTATGATTCACACCCCTGTCAGGAGGTAACTCCTGCGGCAGTTCCTCTTTAAACAAATCCTGAAACTCCTTTCTGATATGTTTTTCTAACTCAGCTGCCTCTTTTCCTTCCTGTGACAAGGTTTCTGCCACACTGCCTTTTACTGCATCAGTACTTTCCACATTATTAATCAAATGTTCCTCCTGAACTTCCCGAAGATTTACCAAATACATCGGCATACCCTTGCGGGCTGCCCGAGCAAACTCTTTGGCGGACATCATATCCAAATCTTCAGTACTGCAATCCTCTACTCTACCAGTCTGCATTCTGAGTTTGACTACTCCCTGAGGTGTCTGCAAAACCAATTTCTTCTTCTGCCAATCTATCATAGGGTTGTGTTTACTCAGCCAAGACATACCTAACACCAGATCATACCTGCCTAGTGTCACTGCATACATCTTTTCCTCTGAAACAAACCTCCCCATCTTGACACTGGCCTGCAGTTCTTTTTCTACCTTCTCTGAAGTCTTGCCATCTGCTAACTGCACTTCAGTAACCACCTCAGAAGTCTTTGCCTGAATGTCATTTTCTAACAACCAATCTTTCGAAACAAAATTGTCGGTTGCACCACTATCTAACAAAATTCTTGCAAAACAACCTGCCACAGCCCCTGTGGTCTTCAACAATCCTTGAGTCCCCCCTTGGACTCCTCTCAACTTCAAAACTGGGGGTTCACTTGAACAAACATTCTTAAGGGAATCTGCACTAAGTTTCCCCTGTTCAAGCTCCTCTCTCACTGAAAAATCTGATGTGTCTGCCCTCAGATCACCATCAGTACTTTTACACTCAGTAACATTGTGCAGCTCAGGTTCAGGCTGTACACCTCCCAAACCTGCACTGCCCGACATCACCTGCAGGCTGGGTGTGGCTTCACTTGGCTCATCACCTCCTGCCTCAGAGACCAGAGTGGTTGTGGCTTCACTCAGCCCACAACCCTCCTTCGTTGTCTCTATATCCTTCACCAGACATTCTGCAAATGTGGCTACACAAGGCCCTCCACCTGCAAAATTCAACACTGACACTGCAGGATCCCCTTCAGGTATGGCTACACATGGCTCTGTACCTGCAAGGTTCTCCATCATTTTCTTCTTCTTCTTCTTCTTCTTCTCCTTGGCTGAGGCTACACATGGCTCTCCAACCTTGGAGTTCTGATTTGAAATTCCTGCTACCCCCCAATTGGTAGCCTCTCTGTGTGGTGGGCTGCACCGGCCATCCCACACTCCACTTCTATCCTCCTCCGCCAGGATTTCTCGGCCAGCAGCCTCTCCAGACTCTGGCCTCCTCAGTTTCCCTGACAGTCTGCAGCAAAATGTCCTTTCTTGCCGCAGTTGTAACAATCAATATTCGCTGCAGAGTGACCTGCATCCATTCTGCTCCTTCTGGCAGAGATACTTTCTCCAGATCTCCTGTTCTGCCTCTGTCTGCGAGGACTACCACTGCGTCCTCTGCTTTTACTGCGACTGTCGCTTCGGTTTCTACCAACATCAAAACCCACGCGGTTACGCTGGAGGCCATCAACCTCCATGCGGTCCCCTAATTGTGGTGTATATTGGTGTGGTGTATACCTATCACGATCTGCGTCAGTTCTGCCACGACCAGCACTGCGACCTCGACTCTGCGATCTTCCTCTGCTGTAGGATCGGCCTCTGCTGTAAGATCGGCCTCTGCTCTTTGATCTGTCTCTGCGTGATCCTTCACGCCTGCCTCTGGGACTGTGACCTCCGCGTCCCTCTCTGCGGTACGCCTCAAGTGGACCTTCCCAAGTGGCGGCGAGTGCTATCGCACGCTCCAGATCTGCAGGATCTTCCATTTCAACTTTAGTTCGCAGACGATCATTCAGGCCCTCTACAAAACGAAACAGCTGCTCTCCAGCGTTGCTGTCATTGATCTGCAGCATAAGTCTTCTGAACTGATGCACATACTCAGCAACAGTAGATCGTCCCTGCCTCAGACGAGACCATTCCCGCCTGAAGTCTTTGTTCTCATTCGTTTTACCAAACTGCTGTCTGAGTGCTGTCACCAAAGCTGGAACGTCCTGTGACAGATTCAGCTGTCCTGCCATCGCAGCTTCATACCGACCTCTCCACCAAGTGCCTGCTGCTCCTCTCAAGCATCCTGCAGCCACTAATACCTGCTGTTCCCTGTCCCTGGTTGCAGTAACATCAAAGTATGTCTGCAACTGGACTTGCCACTCATTGAGGGGAACATCATGTGGATCACCATACCACATGTCAGGGCCTTTTGCCCTAGCTCTGCCCAGAGCTGCGGGAGGTTGCTGCTGTGCCATCCTGTTGTGCACTGCGTTCCGAGCTGCGTCGTCCATCTGCACGTTCACGTTGGCTGCTACGTGTCTCAGGTGCTGGACCTCTTCCTGCATGTCCAAAATCATCTGCCTCAATCCCTGCACGTCGAAGGGATCTGGGGCCGGCATTCCTATCTGCGGTTGCTCGTCCTGTCCGGCCATCTCTGCGCTGCTCTCTGCGTTCTCTTTCCTGCTGTCCTCTCAAGCGATTCCTGTATATATTGCAGTTGGGATCAGTACACTCTGTGTATTTGAAGTACCCTGGACCCTGTTCTGCTCTGCGGTGACCGTGAGGGGGTGCTCTCTGAGCGCCTGGTTCCAACACTGCCAAAGGGTGTCTGACAGGTCCAAGTATATGTACAGGCTGAGCGAAACGAAGAGGAGAAGGTAAACGAACCACTGTATCAGGAAAACGCAGTGTGTGTGGCAGCACCCTTTCTGGGTGGTTCTCTCCTGAGTCCTCTGAATAAATACTCGTCTCAGAGTCAGAAACCACTTCAATAACTCTGTCACTACCACCAGAAGGTCTGCCGAAACTCAACCAAACTCGACGAAACAACAGCTGCGTCTGTGACTTTTCAAGTCTGCTTCCCTGAACAACGCAAAAACTGCGTCTGTGTGCTGCGCCTGTGCGCTGCTTCTATGTGCTGCTCACAGCACTCTCCAGTTCTATCTCTCCCAAGGCTGTGGGGCCTTCCAAGGTCCTCCAGCGACCCTGCACAGTCTTGCTGCGCCCCTGCTCCGAAACCAATGTAGTGAATCCGCCTGCAGACCGCTATTGTGGGCTGCTGGCTGTGAACTGCAAGCCTAGAACGGCTTGGAGGGAAAGAATAGACGACTTGGAAGCGAGACAAAGGGAGTTCAATCCCAAAGTAAGGTTACAAGAACGTTCAAACCCCAAGAACTTATAGAATACCCTAGCAGCCTTGATCCTAACTGATCATAGGCTGTAACATCAGTCTGCATCACTGCTGCAAGGCATCAGACCTTGCAGTCCTTTCAATCAGAGCCCAGCTCAGCCCCACGGCCATTCCTGTGGTGCTGAGCGACCTTCTAGAACATTCTAGCTGCCAGCTCAGTAGTCCACGTACTACTTCACTGCCAGCACACCCTGACTGACTGTACGCTGCCTCAGGGCAGCCAGCCTCCTACTTAAAGTACTGCAGGACTGTCAGCAAGCCTGCTGACGTACTGCAGGGCTGTCAGAAACCCTGATTCGCTACAGGAAAGCACGACTGCTGCAAGAGAGAAGTCGTGATAGGACTACTACAATAGTATTACTTCCCCGTGCGTAACGATGAGAGAGGTGTAGCAACACCGTAACAGACAAGCACAACAGTCTATGACTGACATCGGGAGTGCTGCGGAGATCGCAGCAGCGTCGCGCTGCAGGAGATGCAGCACGTGAGAGGGATGCAGCATTGGCGGCAGAGATCACGTGATATGTCGACAAGCTGGCATCGAGAGTGGGAACTTCGTGTGAGGCGTCAGCCGTCACTGCAGCGAGAGTTAACGAAGGCGCAACAAAGGCGCGGCTAACCTTCTAGAGACTCGAAGAAGGGTTGAACAGAGACGACACGCTGTCGAAGTTCCTAGTCGACTAGGCGGAAAGTACAGTCAGGAATAGAGGATGCAAGGAAATAAGAAGGGCTTTGTGGTTGTTTGTATGTCTTGGTTTAAGTGTAAAAAGAGTCTTTCTGCAGCAAAGTCGTTCGAAAAAAAGATAGTCGTTTCACGGTTGGCTGTTGGAAGCCCCTACGATTGTGCGTGTTCGTGTCGACGCGACTCTGTGTGTCTCTCTCTCTCGAAACCGAACCGTCTGCCACTCCTTATCCGACTCGACGCATAATGATCACCAGGAGACTACACGGACTGATCATGGTACAACCAATTCGAGACTGCAGAGAGTGCTTTTGTTGGAATTCGACACTGAAGGAAATATGATACCGCCCGACGATGACTGTGACGTCTTCGTCGACGACTTTCCTTATCGAGTTCGGCTGGGTCTTGTGGGGTCACACGCTCACACGCACTTGGAACGCACACAGTTCGCACACAGAGTAGCCAAACAAGAACAGTTACAAACGTCCCCTCACTTCACTCCTTTTAAAGTTCGATAACCCGAGGTTTCTCCTCGTTCTGATCCCACTTACTCACTCCCCATTCCCTGTCCACTGATACAACAACTCTTGCCAACCCAGCTGTCTCTAGGGCTTGAACCTTTTGACTCTCCTTCTCTCGCTTTCTCTTGCTCTGAGCGTTGACCTCTTAGTTCTAACCAGTGGCGGCGGCAGTAGTGGTGGTTACCTCGAGTGTATACAGTCATCTGTCTGTCAGACGTTAAGGACGTCTCAGGGACCCATGCTGGTATCAAAATATACCCCTGTGAAATATACCCCTGTCCGACCTGTTTGTACCTGTCGCACACACGTACTTCAGTGTTCTTTGGGGAAGAAGCTGTTTACACTTGAGAAGGCCGCTGGGGCTGTACACCAATCTATGTCTGTCTGGGCACCCTTGTGCGACAAGTGGATGGTGGTCTGGTTGCTCAGCATTTTCTGTGCGACTGTCTGGGCACCCAAATGCGACACGCATCGATAATCCGGTGTACCCCCATAACTCCGACCCCTGTTACTCCGACTCTGTATGTCAGACCGAAAAAAAAGGGGGGGTTGGGTTTAGGGTTTAGGGTTTAGGGTTTAGGGTTAGCGCGACCGGCGCGCGCCAAGCGAGTGGGCTAAACAAGCGCGGGGTAGACCGGCGCGAACCGGCGCGCGTCGAGCGACCGCGAGGTAGACCGGCGCGCGCCGACTGTCAGACATGAGAGCTATCCCGATGTCAGACATGGACGAAGTCGGAGTAACAGGGTCGGAGTAACAGGCATAAACCGATAATCCTGCCACAATCTTTCTGCATTTCCATCACATTCCTCTGTCAAATTTGAATCAAACAAACAAACAAACAAATTTGAATCACTCGAATGTTCAACACATGTTCAAACTCCATTTCTCTGCCCACACACTTTCCCACACGCACCCTCCATCACCACCTTAAGCTTCCTGTGAATAGAAATTGATACATTCGCCATCCTATTTGCTTATTATCCAAGTTGTGACTTGGTCCATCGCCAAGGTTTGTAGGGCTTGCACAGCCCAGTCTTCCTTGAAAAACAAAAGATATACCCCCGTTGCTGTATGCTTTTGGGATGGACTCTATCCACCCGGATTCCTTGGCTCATTCCAGGTCCATGCTTGAATTCTAAAGACTTCTCAATCTCAGCCCGGTGCAGCCTTCGCCCCAGCTAGTTCTTCGATCGCTCACGTGAAATCAGGAATCAGTTTACACTTGCTGAAACGTCGCGCCAGGTTCATGAAGACCGACCACAAGGTTTTTAACTCTTTTTTGTCCTTGTTCTAGCGTCATGGAGGGTGGTGGCTCTCTTTTGCTGTAGGTTGTAATTTGAAGACCGACCATAAATTGTGGTCCGTCATGATCCTCCCTGAGTGTGTTTGTCGCAGCCACCAAATCACTCAAATGGACATGGCAAACGACCGCCGTCTGAAGTTCAGGACTGCACCTTGCCAGTGACAGAATATATAAATAATATATACGTATATAATATAATATAATATATATATTTTACAGAATCAAACGCATCAGCAGCCCTTGGAAAGAAAACACAAGAATATCTCTGAATCGCAAATAAGAAAAGCACAATCTGAACAGGAATGCTTGCAAGTTTCAAAACGACCTCCATACAAAGCTTTGGCGTTGATCATACGAACAATGATGGTCTCTTGTGGATGCACACCAGACAGCGGCTGCTCGTTGATATCCCAGTTGTACCTGTTCCAAAACAAGCTTTTGTCAGGCTCTGAGTACTCCTGTCGGCCAAAGCTCCGATCCAGAGTCAAAATCCCACAAATTTTGACCTCATTCCATCTGGCTGGGTGTGTGCTGGCCACAGAATTTGAGCGGTCAGCCGCCACAGAAAATTCAAAGGTATCGGCCTTGCATTTCCTGGTGTTTTGTTTGCTCCCCCTGAGTCAGTTGGGAATTGCCAACCACGACAGAATCGACCAATATTTCTTCTCCCCCTCCAGTGCCCCCCAACCCGACTTCTCCTTTCTCAAAATCGATTTTATTTCCATGTGGGGTTTTCCCAAAAAAGGCATCTTCCACATTAACTCAGAAAAGGTGGAAGAAGGAAGAATTGGAAGCCTGAGGAGGACAGTTTCAATCCAGAACTGGGTTTCCTCCCATTTATTCTAGAAACATGAAGTGACGCCCTGGGTTTTCAGAGATGGGACATTTTCTGTTTGGAGAAATAGCGATGCGACCCATCTGCAACCCCCAGTGCAGTATACATACATATATATATATATGCACCCGCCATAAACCTCCCCCTCAGTGCTTAGAAACAGCGCTGTGTTATAGCTTATAACTTATAGGGGAAGGCAAGAATCGCTTGTTCTGAGTGCGAGTGCAGAAATTGTTTTCCCACAGATCATGCAGGTCGAGGTTTCTTTGCTTTCGATTTGTTTTGGTCCGACACGGATCGTGAACGCTCGCAATGGTGGCGGTTTCGTGGAGAAGCGCCTTTTCCTCGACGAAGGTAGTGAATAGTGAATAGTGTTGATAACCCGGAGTAAAAGAAGAAAAGTCTGTTTGCTGTGAAGTCGCCTCTCTATTCTGGATTCAATCGATGCTTTTCATCAAGTTGATGAGATGCGAGTCGAGTTGAGACAATATGTTCCAGAGGATATCCCACTTCTGTGAGATATTCCAGTTGATTGGTTGAGGATGTTGTGCCTTTGGTGGTTATGGTTGTGGGAGTTGGGTCAACTCAGTTGACACAGCCGAGTCTTTATATTTGGGAGACCAACTGAAAGATAGACAACTTCGTGTATTTTCATTCTTGTGTTGCCAACACAGTATGTGTTCGTGTTCATATCGGGGCCTTCACGTTGGAATATCGACACGCACTATAGAAGGGGGCATCGTTATCCTGAGAGCTCTGGTAATTTTTGTTTTGGTTGCCTGCGCGTTCAACACGAGCGTCGAAACGCCAAGACCAAAAACTGCACGTCTTATCCTTTAAATGGTCGAAATTTGAAAAAAACATGTGTTTGCGCCGCCAGAAACTCGAGATTTTGATTGAAAGGTGGTGGCATCTCGTGGCGCCACGAGAGCGCAAAACTGTATTTTTTTTTCAAGCTGAAGTGACTGGGAGGGTATTTTTTTACACCTATTTGGTGGCAGGTGGGGTTTTCACAATAACGCAGGAGAGCATTGTTTTTCGGGATTGTAACAACGCAGTTTTAACAGATCGACATACTTACCTGACCGGTGCCTTCTCTCGATCATCCAGGGGATATGCGTCTTTGATCCGCGTTTCTGGCACCAGTGACGTGGTTCGAGGAGGGACCCCACAAGGGTGCTCCCACGGTACAATGTTTGGCAGGCTGATGCTGCGCTTTGCGCACCTCGGCGCCACAAGTCATCTCAGCTGCTTTGAGCTCTTTTCCATGTTCCATGCAAACAAAAAACCATTCAGCAGAGAACTCGTAAACCTCAGTTGAATTAAGACCACAGAGCTGAAGCGTGTATGATAACCTCAGTTGAATTAAGACCACAGAGCTGAAGCGCAACAACTGCCTTGGGCCATCTTTGGATCAAATTTTGGAGCTTCATCAAACCGGATCATCGGTGATCTTATGGAGCCTCAAAAAAGAAGGGGTTCGACAGCCATTTTCAGACGGGAAATTTGGATGAACCTGAAACTTTTTTTATGATGGAGCTACTTTGCATGGGCTGCCATTATCGAGCAGGAAATTTGGATGAACCTGAAAAAAATTTTATGATGGAGCTACTTTGCATGGGCTGCCATTATCGAGCTGGAAATTTGGATGAACCTGAAAAAATTTTATGATGGAGCTACTTTGCATGGGCTGCCATTATCGAGTGGGAAATTTGGTTTATCGGACGGGATTTCAGCAAACATTTTTTGATTCTAAGTTCTTCATGATGGAAGGTCAGGCATATGGACAGTCTTCTAAATTGGACATTCTTTATTCTTTGCTGCCTCATTTTTTCGCTGCTGATTTTTTAATTTTAATTCTTTATTCTTTCTTGATTTTTTCTCTCCTTTGGTTGGTTTGTTTGTTTTTTTCTTTTTCATTTCTCTCATGGGAGAAAGAGAAATGAAAAAAAATTGTCGAAAAAAGTATTTTTTTATGATTTGGTACTTGAAAAGGTTGTCCTTCTTGAAAAAAAAAACGAAGGATCATGTGCTCTCAATGTTTTATCTTTTCCAAGTTATCTGTCTTCTCTTGGTTTCAAATTTAAGCTCAGAAAATTAGATGTGTTGCTGCTTGAAATTTGCTTCTTTGCATTGAATTTGTTGCAGTCAAATTTAAATTTGAAAAAAAAATATTTATTGGGATATTCAATGGGTTTTTCTGATAGAAAAAACTGGTTTTACTTAAATCCCATTCAATGTGGTCCTGTTAACATGCCTGAAGTCCTACCGTGGGTTAGATTTGAAAGAACAATATTTTAGAATATTTTTTTTGAACTTAAAAAGATCAAGCATGCAAGGTGATGTGTGCTCCTCATTACATAATGGCACCTCGACCTGAAAAAAAATCCCCTTGGAAAAATAACACTTCTGGAAACTGCAGGACAGAACCATTCAAAATTTTCAAAACTCCACAGCGCTACACTGTGTCCAATGAGCTGGCTCCACCATACCTTGACACAGGGGGATTTTTCCAATCATCCAACAGCCTTCTCTGTGTTGCACCAAACACAAGGGATCTAGTTGTGTGAACTGGTTGTATTTTAGGAATATCTTGATGTTGCTTGTGACTGGAAAAAAACAAAAAAACACCCTCTGTAGGTTCCCCTGCCCATCGATTCTAAATTCAGCAGCTTTGCCATTCACACTCTTTTGACCTCCCAAAACTGCTTGGATTACTGCTCCCCACCTCATTTTCCAGACCTGTTGGCACCCAGTGTTTGTGTGTTTTGCTTTGTTTCAGACTTTGACTTTATTTTCAAAAAGGAAGCTTTGCATCAAGCTTGATCTGGGCAGAAAAAAAAAAAAAGAATAAGGGTAATTTGGGATTTGTAGCCAAGCGTTTGAGCCAAAAGTTAGATTTCAATCCAACCACACATTTTCAGGGGAACACATGCTGGGCCCCCCTGCCATACTTTCCAACAATTCTATGACAAATGGGTATGTGTTCTGTTTTCTACAACTTACGAGTCAGCCATGGATACCAAGAAAAGGCCTGAGCTGTATGGAAAGGAGAGTTGAGTTCGTCGCCATCTGCCACCACTGCTCTTGTCAAAGTGGCGTGAAAAGGCAGCAAGCAATTTCCTAAAAAGGGATTGCAAGAGACTTTTCATCATTTTGTTGAACATCCAACTTTTTCTCCATTCAGCTTTTCCCTTCACAATCAATGTCAGCAGGCTGATTTGCTTCCGAAGCAAATGAGTCATTCAGTCGTTGAGATTCCAGATTCCAGATTCATTCAGTCATTTTCTTGTGTCCTGCATTTACTCCCAGGAAATGTTGACCTTGCACTATTTCTGAGCAATTTAGTTTGCATGATTCACATATCAGCTTCCTTTAGTATGGTCCAATGAACATTAATAAGATGCAGGAATCACTTACTGCCGGTCACTTGCGACAGCTCTTCAGTCGCATGAAGCCACGAAGGCAACAACCTGAAGCTGTACGCAGTGTGTGGGAGGGCAGGTGCTGAATTTAATTTCTGGGTGTATCTGGGTCTTTCTGTAAGCTTCGATATGCTGTTTGTTTCGTGGCCTAGGTAACCAACCTTTTGAATGGTACATAATACACAAAGGCCCTTTGTGTATTATGCACCCTTTGTCAAAGGGTTGAATGTGAAAGGGGGGAAGTGGAACGAAACAATATTCTCACTTGCAATCGTTCTCCCATTTGTTGTCGAGGTCTTAGTGGCCCTCAGTCAGATTCTTGTCAACACAACTGTGTTACTGCAGTAACTTTATCTACCTCGTCAGTGCACTGCCCTCTGTCGTGGCCATATTGGATGCAGATAATGATAATGATTACACTGTTGCCTGATAATGGATGCAGATATGGTTGGGAAATTGGGAGGGTTCTAGAAGGTGACTGTGTCTTGATTCTGTTTGATAGTTTTAAGAACACACTGAACCTAGTGCAATTATCCTTCATCCCCTATCTGTCGCCTCTCTCACCCACACCTCTTTTTGCCTTTTTGTAATCATTGATTGATTGATTGACAGGGCATCATTCAGCCAGTCCTGCTGACGACTTGACTCACCCTGGAATCTTCCTACATAACCTCCCAACCCCCTTCCTTTCGTTAAAAAATAGTACTTTTGCTACGTAGTTTTGGTTCGCACTTGAGTCAAAAATTTATCGTTATCCGCTTCTTTTCGTGTTCCGAATAGGCGAGAAACGATTCGAAGTCCATCAACGAACGCCACAAGTATGAAGGCCGCGTTGATCTTTATCGTCTGCGTCGCGAGTTCGATGCTCGCGAACGCCGTTCCCGTTCCCGTCGTCGGACGGAGCGTCATCATTCCCTTCCCCGCCAGCAAGTGCACCGCAACGAACTTACAGAGCGGCCAGACCCCCCTCGTGGATTGCGAAGCTGCCAATGTGCTTTCGACAGAAAACCAACTTGGTGCCGGAACGGCCCTGGAGCTCCCTACAGGCCAGTTCGGCAGGTGGGGAAAACCATGTCGGTCATATCGAACCCAAGCGTCAAACTGTCGTCTCGGAAGGAGAAAGAACTCGCCAGGTTTCCGACCGGTGCTGTATGGGGGCTCGTCGCGAAAAAAAAATCGTGTTGCGGATTCATCTCGATCGATGCGGCGGCGTACCATGTCGGAAAACGTCGGAGAAAAGGAAGCTGATTTTTTGTACATACGTACTGCAGGTGTGAGTTCACCGTCGACGATGAGGGGGAAATCCAGACGTCGTGCGTTGGCATCCCGTTGATATTCGAAAGGGAGCCCAAGATCGAAAATGGTGTCTTGACGCTGCCAACCACCGCCAAAAGCTGCGTCCTGACGAACATCCACGATTGCCCTAATGGGGTTGTGCTGGTTCCAGAGGTCGAATGCACCGATGCGGGTCCTGGAGAATCCAGTTTCCGTGAGGGTGAGACGTTCGATTTCTCTGGAGGAAATTTCGGAAGGTGAGTTTATAAATTGACCTTAAGATGCAACAATTTCCCTTCAAAATCTGATCTGTTTTCTTTTTGATTCCTGGAGGTTGAGGGCTGCCTGAGTAAGCCTTACTTTCGAGACACTGCTTTTTGTGAATTTGTGTATAGTTGAATTTTTTAAAATTATAAAGCACAATGAAACGTTTCTCCTTATTAAGTATTAATTTTATTTTTTTATGGAAGGGGGTTCAGGCATTTACAGTTTATTTATTAAAAAGAAATTGTTTTTTTTTGGGGGGAAGAGCCTTCAGGCTTTCACAGTAGAACAACTCTCTAATGGTTTTACATTGTACTCCACAAAAATAGTCGAACAACTGACCGACCAATTTGTTTATATACACAGATGCACCATCGGTGCCGATGCAGACGGTGCAGCATTGGTGCAGTGCGTCGGGGTTCCAGTCTCTGCTTTTCCCCCGGTCTCCGTTGGCAGTGACGGGAGCATCACTTTACCCGAAGGGGCAACCTCTTGTGAGGCAACTTATGAGGACAGGAACCAGCCCCCCTTGATTTTGTGCAAACCTCCCGTCTTTGGATGCAAACAGCCTGTATTCAGAGCTGGCCTTGTGGTGTTTGGGCTGCGTCGAGGAGCAGCGAGCGTTAAGTAAGTTTACCACGCTCTATGTCTGACAATTGGTTTGTGGGGAAATGCACAAACAAGACTCCTGTCGATATTTTTTTCTGGGCGTCTGACATTGTTCCGTTATGTTGTGGTGACGGCCATTTGACTTTTGCTACTTAAATTGGAATTCCACAAGATTCCTTAAAAAGTGCTACAATGCGAAAAAAGTTTAAAAACCACTTCAAATATGATTTCAAAACCACTTCAAATATGATTTCAAAACAAGTGCCGCCTTGATTTTATTCTTGCAATCGGGCGGAAATAATTAATGATTTAATTCTAATTAATTTCTATTTTTTTTTACCAGGTGCACTTATGAAGCCCGGCCTGATGGGAGTGCAAGAGGTCCATCTTGCTCCATCTTGCGTAACGGTTTCTAGAAGGGTTGCTTTTTTTAAAAAAACGCCTGTGGTTTTTGGAGGGAAAACTAAAAGGGGAAAAAAAATCGTGACCATGACGTATTTTTAACAGTATGTACTCGTTTCAGTTAATGTCAAAACACATGATCTGCCCATTTCAAGTCCTGGCAGAGTTAGATTTTTTTTTGTTGAAAAAAAAAAAAGTGCATTGGGAGGTTTTTGAGGTCATTGCTTGGTATCAATGGTCAAAAGTTGCAAGAAAACTTGTTCGCCAAAATTTTTAGTGATCTCAGATAGCTGATGCATTTTTTTTATAGTTTAATTGTACGGAATATGGTTTTTTTGGAGCTCAGGTATGTTGCTTCGGTCAAGAGACTGCATTGTAAATGCCATGTTGCACTGTACAGCTGTGTTTTTTTTTGTCTGGTTGGGCTGTTTTGTTTGAACTGACCTTTAGTGAATGCAATGTTATTTCTGCTGAACTGGGGAAGACCTTCAGTATTTGAAAGACTCAGTATGTGATGAAACTGAACGGGACGGCATAAATTAGAATTAGGTTTCTAGACAGCAGCATGCAGAGTTAAGCCCTACTGATTGTTATTTTCTACTTTGGGGGAGAGGGATGGGGGAAACCATGCCACACAGATATATTTTTTACTCTGGGGGAATGGGAGGGGGGGGGGGAAGGATGCCATCACTGTTACCAGTATTATTATTATTATTATTATTAGTGTTGTTTGTTTGCAATTATTGTCTTGTGATTCAGTGAAGAGCGCATCAAACTCTTCTGCTTGTACATACTTTTGGATATTCATGTAAGATTATCAAATGTGATACATATTTTACATGCCGTGGTCTGGTAAAATGTGACTAGCTAGCTAGATGTGCAATATCCTTTTTAAAATTTATGCTGTAAAATGAACATGAACTTTCATGAAGCACCTGGTGAAGTTTTTCTTGCCCAAACCAAGACATGCTGCTCTTTTTTCTTGGGATTTAAATTGAAGCACTGATGTCCCTGATTCACCAAAGGGTTTTACAGATGTGTTGAATTCACATTTTTACTGTAAAATTGTATGCGCATGAGGATGCAATTCGCGAAACCAAAAAATTTACATTTTACACATTTAAAAAAATAAACGTCAATTCATTTATGATGAGAAAAAGTGCTAACGGCCCATGCCTTCTGCCACCACCACCAACATTTTAGTTATGAGCTCAATCCAAATTTTGTGGGTTGCTGTACTTCAAATGGACACCATCGATAGCATCCAAAGCTTCCTGAGGCAATTCCAGAGAAAACCCATTCACATTTTCCTCCAGCTGCTCCACCGTGGTCGCCCCAATTATCACGGACTCCACAAACCACCTCGACTTGCAAAACAAATAACTCAGCTGCACAGGAGTTAGACCGAATTCCCTGGCTATTTTCCCGTACTCCACCGTAGCCCTGGCAGATCGATCCGACAAAAATCTGAAATACCTATCTGGAAACAGCGACATTCGGGCGCCTTTCGGCCTGGCTCCATTTAAATACTTCCCGCTGAGAGCACCACCCCCAGCTGCACTGTAGGGTAACAGCGACAGATTGAAATTGGAGGGGGCGATTGTTTCAGCCAGGTCGTTTTCTAGGTTTCTGTCCATCAGGCTGTATCCGTTTTGGACCGAAATCGGCCGAGGGAGGTTTAGCTTGTCGGCGGTGATGCACATCATGGTGACTCCGTAGGTGGATTCGTTGGACAAACCCCAGTGTCTGACTTTGCCTTCGGCAATGAGGTTCCCCATTGCTTGGACTTGCTCTTCGAAAGGCACCGGACTCCATTCATTCTCGGGGCGATATCGAACTTTGCCAAAGAATGGTCGATATCTGGTGGATAAAGGGGGGGGGGGGGAAGCAGAGAAGAAAGTCCTTCATGTCAGATTTTGATGTTGTTTGAATAATCATGTCTGGAAGGCGTGTCGATAGAGGCATTCTTCGAAAATTCCAAGAAAAAACAGATTCATGTTGAACAGATGCTTACAGAAGCTGGATTTTTTCATTCAAATTAAAAAAGTGAATTGCATGCAGAGGGGTAGTCAGTCACCTGTCGGGCCAATGAATCTGGAACAGATCAATGTAGTCAGTCTGGAGCCTTCTCAGTTCACCCTCAACTGCCGATCGGATGCTTTTAGCATCCACTCGGGGCATTACCTCTTCGCCCCTGGGATCACTTCTGTTGGCCGGAAGCCACTGCAGTTTCTGTGAGGGAGAAAGGAAAGGGGCAATTTCTCAGTGCAATCATTCATTTTTTTTTCATTTTTTTTTTCCCCTTAGGAAAACAGTCTTGGAATATTTAGCCCATTGAATCCGTTGCTTGGTTTTGGGAAGGCCCTCTCAAGTTTAAAGAAACTGACCATTGTGGTGACCTCAGTTCTACCAGCTATCTTTGACGCTATGATGACGTCTTCTCGCTTCGAGCTTGACGTCTTTAGCCAACTCCCGATGTAGGTGGACGTGCGGCCGGCGGTCTCTCTCTTCGGCGCGACCGGATACATCTCCGCGGTGTCGAAAAAATTGATTCCCAGGTCGACGGCGCGACTCATGATCGTGTGTGCTTCCTGCTCGTCGTTTTGCTGGCCGTACGTCATCGTTCCCAAACACGCTTCCGACACGAGAAGGTCGGAGTTGCCGAGCGTGACATGTTTGAGAGAGAGATCCTTCGAGACGCGTCCCTCTGCCACTGAGCAACGCGTTTTCCTTTGCCCGGGATGAACGCTGCGTGGGGAGGGCGGAATCAATCCGCCCCAGAGTAGCGGCGAACGAGTCGCGTGGTGGGTGCCGAACCCGCTCATGTGTCGACGACGCGCGTTACGTTACAGCGTCTCCACCCCGCAACTCGCCTCAGTTCGCAATAACGGACTGGAAATTTCTGTGAAGCACCACCACATTGCGATTGGACTTGGCCGGAAACCTGCATCATTCAGTGACTCTTCCATTTTGTTAAAAAAAAGAAGAAATGATTGACAAAAACGGTTGTTTTTTCCACACCAGTTTCTGGCGATGTTGGGTTTATGTCCGCGGAGCGTGCTGCCACCGTTCGCTTCTCGATTCAACCGCCTCCATCATTGCACTCGCAGCCATTTCCTCCGACGCTTGCCCCCTCGATACAATCAGCTGAACGCGTCGCCCTCCGGCGCACTGTACGGGATGGATGTCGAGAATCGGTCAAGCGAAATGCTCGCCTCGAGTCCGAGTTTTCAAGTGATGGTGGCGGTGACGAAGTCGTTCGGGATTGGAAGAGACAACGGGCTTCCGTGGGTGTCGATTCCAGCAGACATGGCGTACTTCAAAAAGCTGACGACCGAGACAAGAGATGCGTCGAAGCGGAATGCGGTGGTGATGGGCAGGAAAACTTGGGAAGGCATCCCCGCGAAGTTTCGACCGCTGTCGGGACGGTTGAACGTTGTTCTTTCCAGAAACGAGGATTGGAAAATCGCGCAGGCTGGGGGGAATAACGAGGAGAACAGCGGGGATAATCGGGACGCGGAAATCGGGAAGGACGTTTTAGTTTGTCGGTCTCTAGCGAGTTCGTTGGCGATTCTCGGAGGCGAGCCGTATGCATCGGAAATAGAGCACGTATTTGTTATCGGAGGAGCGCAAGTGTTCAACGAGGCGCTGGCCATGGAGGGGTGCGAGGCCATCCACCTGACGAAAGTGAGTGTCGACAGGAAAAACGAGAGGGGGATAGGAAAACAAGCACAAGCATGCATACGGAAGCTACAGACGTCACTCAGTCGTCACTCCTCTTTTTGATTAAAAAAAGAAAATAAAGAATGAGATTGAGTGACTGCATCGATGCGATAGAATCAGATCACTTCTGCAAACATTGCAGTAATTTTTTTTTGCTGTATGCCCTTGAATGGATATGGAGCTGCAAAGCAGGCATGCTTTTTAATTTTTTTGGAAAGGATCATCTATCATCAGTAATCTTCTCACTCTTTTTTTGTGGAAAGGATCATCCATCATCAGTAGTCTTCTCTCTTTTTGTTGTGGAAAGGATCATCTATCATGAGGAGTCTTCTCACTTTTTTTTTTGTTTTTGTTGCAGGTCGATGCTGATTTCATGTGTGATACGTTTCTGCCGGCCATCGATTCGAGCAGGTTTCGAACTTGGGCATCATCCCAACCCAGATTCGACAAGAAAGCCAAGCCTGAGCCCGTCGGCTATTCTTTCCATACCCTCACAAACACACACAGCGACTCCCCACCGATTTTGCCACCAGGCCTCGCTTGTCAGCATGAAGAGCAGCAGGTGCACCCACATATTAATATAAATAGATATATATTTATTTTCTTGACATATATATGTTTTGGTTCGGACCTGCTGGTGAATTCCAGCACAAAGATACTGTGGGTGCCATTGATTCCCCTCGAAAAAGAAATCGACAACAGCCCCCTCAATTAACAGTTTTTTTTGTTTTTTTTTTGCACAATCCCAACAAGTTTGTCGATTTAGTTCCGATTGTCAATCTATTCCATTGATGCAAATGCCAGGATTCCCGAAAGTGTCGAAACCCCACCCACAATAATCAATTTTAGAAGAAGATTAGCTTGGAATTGCTCCCGCTGTCCTGACTGGTGCTGTGTTTGAATTGATGGGGCATGAAAGCATGCCTTTTTGTATGATTGTGTGTGTGTGTGTGTTTTTCCCTTTCTGCAGTATCTGGATATGATTTCCGACATCATAGAGACAGGGGTGTCCCGAGGGGATCGAACAGGAACGGGGACCTTGTCTAAATTCGGCACCCAGATGAGGTTCAACTTGAGGAATTCCTTTCCTCTGCTTACGACAAAAAGGGTGTTTTGGACTGGTGGGCAGCAGCATGTAACGAAAAAAAAAAATCAGTTTTGAGATCGCCAATAAAATCGGCATCGAAATCATGCATGACATAATGCATGATTTTTTTTTTGGTACATCAATTTCGAAACAAATCACAAAGAACGCCATGCGCACAAGATAGACCCCAGAATTATTATTAATATATTTTTTTATCGTTGTACATTTTTGCAAAGAACCCGAAGCTTCTCGATCGAAAGTCTGAAAGTGCAGCGATTCATTTCGTTTTGTTTTATTTTATCGGAAAATAAAACAATGATGCTTCCCCCTGTGAAGGTGTGGTGGAGGAGCTGTTGTGGTTCATCAGTGGATCGACGAACAGCATCTTGCTGAGCCAGAAGGGAGTCAGAATCTGGGAAGGGAATGGATCACGACAGTTTTTGGATTCCGTGGGTCTGGGCCACAGGGAAGAGGGGGATCTCGGACCTGTGTACGGATTCCAATGGAGGCATTTCGGAGCCAAATATGTGGATATGCACACAGACTACACTGGTAGTCTCATATTAACACAGAATATGCATCGCCCCAGCAAATTCACAGGGACCATTCATAACTGATTGAAATTATTTTGAACGCGGGGGAATGGCCGAGTGCAGTTCATTAACGGAAATGTGTTCAAAGGCTGACTCAGAATAAAAAACACCGTATCATCCTATACCCGACCATTTATAATCTACCTATCTATGTATATCTCAAGCAAAATCATTTCCACAATCTTTATGCGGGACTGTTTTCAAAATCAAGATTTTTAATTCATATTTCTTGCGGGTTTTTTTTGTTGCCAGGGCAGGGTGTAGACCAATTGGCAGAAGTCATCCGAAAGATCAAGGAAACCCCGAACGATAGAAGGATAGTGATGAGTGCATGGAATCCAGCCGATTTGGAATTGATGGCCTTGCCACCCTGTCACATGTTTTGCCAGGTAGCATCCTTTCCATGTTCATTTATATATCATAAATAAATGTATATGATGTACATCATTAGAAATGTTCAGTTATAGTACAAAAAAAACATTACGATATTCCCAAATCACGTTAAAGAATCACAGAAATCACGAAAATACCATATTTTGCTTAGCGATTTCGCCCCGACTCGCCCCAGCGGCACTATTTCCATTTGTAATAACGTGGAAACGTAGCGTATTGTGAATTGTTGAAACATCCCTGTTCACTCCTGTAACTCCCTACTCCATTGTAGTAGCAATCAAACCATCTCATCCCAACCACCATATGGCAGAATAGATTCCAGTCACATACATCGAAATCATCTAGTAATGGTGGCAATTTCATCGAGGGGGGGTTTGGCTGTTTTATCGGGATTTGGGGAAATCCCACAGCGATTCAGATTGGGAAAATTGTATCCACGATTGTCTAAAACTTGTTGTGGAATTTTTCAGTTCTACGTTGCGAACGGAGAGCTTTCGTGTCAAATGTACCAGAGGTCTTGCGACATGGGTTTGGGGGTGCCTTTCAACATCGCCAGCTATGCGCTGCTGACGTGCATGATAGCCCATGTTTGCGATCTGAAACCCGGTGATTTCATACATACTCTGGGGGATGCCCATGTCTATTCCAATCATGTGGAACCTCTGAAAAGACAGCTGCTGAATTCGCCGATGGCTTTCCCGGTAGGGGGGGGGGGGGGGAACAAAGCAAAACAAAACAATGGGAAATTTGGCTGCAGAATGAATTGGGATAAATGTACTTCTCTACGTATATATATATATGTTTTCGCTGGTGGTGGTGTTTTGTCAGTTTTTTTATTTACGTGTTATCTGTGGTGTTGTTTTCTGATAAAGAATTGTATTGCTTGAATGATGATCAACGGGTTGATTCAACACTGGTGATGTTGAGATTCGGAGTATAAAGGGGGAAGGACCGTCTTTTTGATTTTTTGGGGTATATCTCGAGTTTTGACATTGCTTCATTTTTTATTTTTTTTCCCTCACAGGTTTTGGAGCTGAATCGGGATGTGAAAGACATCGACAGCTTTTCTTCGGGCGACATCGTGTTGAAAGGGTATAAATCGCACAAGAAAATAGCAATGGAAATGGCGGTGTGATGTCTGTCTGTGGGGGTCTGTCTCATTGCTACTTTGAGAAAAGTGCGCCGAAAGGAAAAGAATTGTAGTTTTTAACAATGTTGAGCAGGTTGATGATGCCAGATGGGTGGAAAAAAAAGTTGCGCTCCCCTACCTATAGTATGACAGCATATGTAAAGTGAAAATGGTCGGGACTTGAAGAAATGTGGATATATGAAGTCGTTATTTTAGTATTCTGCAGGGGTTCGTTCGGTTGCTGTCATTTGTTGTTTGGCAGCTTTTTTTTTGGCAAAAGTGGTGTGCCGTCAATTCTAACAGGGATTCAAGATCGTTTTCATTTTTTGATCTTGAGATTTGGAGACCATCAAGGCGTTTTGAGGAAGGATAACAGCATGGTTTCTTGTTTGTTTGTTTTACAGTAGTATTTTGCACATTTTCTAAATGTTAATAGACAAAAAATTAAGTTTGTGTGCATCCTGAAAAAGTATATAAATACATTATTTTTAACATTTATGCAATTGTTATTATTTTTTTTTAATATTTTAGTAATAATAGAAACCTTTTTGTGAGGAGAAGAACTCCACCCAGCAGAAACCCAGCCCCAGATCTGTGTTAAGGCAATATTTTCCAGAGGGGCCCGGTTAATGGTTTTCAATTTGTTTCTTTGAAATGCACACATTCCACCAGATTAAAAAAGAGAAAAAAATCCTTTGCTGAATTCTTTTCTTTTTTTTCTGTTTGGTGGAAAAACAAACATCACAATACAATTCAAAAAGGTCAAAATCTCAGTTATGTAGGAAAATATAAAGGGAAACCCACAAAAACAACGAAGTCCCCCCTCCACGATACGAATGCTCTTTTCTTTTTCCCGTAAGAATGTTTCTCTCTCCTTTTTTTTTTTGCTCAACTTCTTTTGCTTTTTTTTTATCGATCCGGAATTTTCGAAAGACAAATTTATTAATCCTGGATTAACAACATATTTCTTTTAGAAACCTCTTTTCTGTTTTTTTCCGTCTTAACCTTTCCCAATTCAACACCCCACCCCCCCTCCAAAAAAAAAAAAAACAGAACCATCCCTCCTGCTGACAATTTTCTGTTTCTTGTTTTTCCACAAAGGAAAAAGAGGGGGGGGGGTACATAAAGGAAATTACGAAAAGAAACAGATAGACAATATAGTCGACAACCAGGGGTCATTTTTTTTTCTCTTTCCCCCCCCCCCTCTTTTCTGTTATCATTGTCCATAGCTTCCCCCCACATTCCAAATTTTGTGTGCATCGTTTCTCCATTGTTTTTTCCCCTTATCTTGACCCATGTCTTCTTTTCCCTTCTTTTGTGTTTCTTTTTTTTTTTTTTTTTTGGGGGGGGGGGGGGGGGCGGACTGGAATTTCCTATTTCCACTTTTTTTTCCCAACATCTAATGCATATTTCCTGGTCACAGAATTTTTCACACCCTTTTTTCTTGGTGATAAAAAACATACAAAAAAAAATCACAATGTTCCATTTTTTCTTTTTTTTTTTTGCGAAAGTTGTGGACAAGATGGAGCAAAAATAACGAAACAAATAATCCTCATCCACACTTTCTGTGGGAGTAGGTTTTTCCTTTCCCTCCCTTTTTTCCTCTTTTTTTTTTTTTTTTTAGGGGGGGAGGGGAGGGTGTGAAACATTCTCCGTCCAAATCTGGAGTTGACAAAAAAGTGCATATGACAGACTGATTTTGTCTCTGCCCTTTCCAATTTCTGGAGGAAGATCCCACAAAAAGTGCAGATGATGGAAAAAGGAATGAAAAAAAAAATCCCACCATTTTCGAGATATATCCATCCCCAATAAACACTCCAACAAATTCTATCAAAAGAAATCAATCCTGAAGTTTCTTTTCCCAAAACATGATCATGATCCAAATTCAATTTTCATTTGGAAATGTTTTTTTTTTTTTTTTTCTCTTCCTCTCAATTGCCTTTCCGCTCCCCCTTTCCAACTACAAGTAAAAAAAAAAACGAAACGAGCCCAAATTGAACAAAGCAGCAGTTTTTTTCGTCATTTTTTTTCATGAACCCCAGGAGATACGTTTAAGAAAAAAACCTCCAATACATTTTTTCGAGAAAACGCAAATTTTCGTAAGGCAAACCATCGGAGATAGAATATCCAGCCAACCCCCCCCCCCCTTAATGTCTTCTTTTCATGTCAGGAAAAAATTTTGATAATCAGCAGCACCAGGTGCACCCCGAAAATCAAAAACAAGTGGTGAAGAAGGATAACAACATATAAAATATGTTGCATCCAAAATGCCATCTCCCCGAATTCAGGTACCGCATAATGAAATGAAAAGTCCCCATTATAATGCATCTTTTTTTTTAAGCGTTCCTTACCAACCACACACTTTCAGGGAGAGAACACGCACCCCTTCCCAAAAAAAGAACAAAAAAAAACAAGGGAAAATAAAAAGAAAAACACACACACACATGCATACAAATATCAACACATTGGAATTCGCCCCTCTCCAGTATCCCCCCCAAAAAAACACACAAACAAAACAGAGCGTTTTGACCTTCCACCCCTCCCCCCCCCCTCTCTTTTTTTTTCTTTTAATATAATTTTCAAAAGTTGCTGTTTCCCTTTTGGCAAATCTTTTTGTTTTTCTCTCTTTGACAGAACTTGGCTTTCCAAAACAAGTTTTTTGCTTTTTTTTTGTTGTTGTCACGACCTCTATTAGCCACCTTAGGGATACACATACATTACTCTCTTTCTCACACAAACACAAGCACACACCTCTCTCTACAAACCATATTTTCTTTTTTTTTTTGGCACATATATATATATAAACAATATATATACATAAACACAAACATGCATATAAATCAGTTTTTTCCCATATCATCTCAACCGGCCAAAAAAAAAAAAAGCGAAGGAAAAGAATAGAGGACACACACATCCAAAACATATGAAATAATATATTCCACCCAACCTCCCCCTCTTTCAATTCCTTTTCTCCCAAAAAATTAAAAACCACCCATCTTTCTCTCCTGCCCCCCCCCCCAAAAAAAAAATCCATATCAAACATATCAAACCATTCAGTGTTTCCTCGCTCTTTTTTCTTTCCTCCTCTTTCTTTCTTTCTTTTTTTTTTCAGTCAGCTTATGTACATACATATGTATGTATATATATATATATATACCCCCACCCACCCCCTCAACGATCCTCATCACTGGTCAGCAACTCTAGAAAGGAGTCTAGCTCCCCTGGATCGACGTTGGGCTTGTCAGAGGAGGTGGCGTTGGGGGAGCCTGTTGGAGGGGGTGCCGGTGGAGTGCGCGGAGTCACAGGGGCCACGGAGGCTGCCGGCTGTGGGGATGGAGGTCTGCTGCTCAAGCCAGCAGTTTTAGGGAAGGGATCCACCCCAGGGAACTGGCTGTTGGAATCCACATTGCCGGTGAATCCAGCTTCCTGAATTATGTCACTGCAATTATAAACAGACACAGACCCCCCATCCCAACCCAAACATGAGGAAAGTCAGTCCCGAACACAGGATGAAATAACTTTTTTTTTTATATGGTGAAAAAAAGGGAGTATATCAGTGTTTGGGTGTTCTGGTTTCGTTTTTTTTTTTTTTTTTTCCTTGAAAAAAAAAACTCGTTAAGTGAGCAGGGTCCCAGAAAAAAACAAGAAAACAAAGCGAAAAAAATCTCTTTCGATTTTTTTGCATGCGGGCGGCAATGTTTACCCTTTTTCCCTGACAGAAGATCTATGTCTGAAAACACTTAAAATATATATTTAAAAAAACTTGCAAACAAAAACTTGGAATGCAACTTTCACGACTTGGAGAGGATGATTTCCCTTTTTTATTGCTCCACGTCAACTCCCTTCTGTTTCCGCAGCTCACCGACATTTTTTTCGTAATATATCTGCTCGACGATTTTTTTTTCTTTCTTTCTGTTACCGATGGGGGGATGGAATGGGAAGGCCTTCAATGGAATGGGCGGGTAAAATAAAAAGAACAAATAAAAATACCTTCCCAACCTGAGAATTTTTTGCCTTTCTTCCCCGTCGATTGTCACTGTGAGCCTCAAGTCAAAGGGGGGATCGGGAAGGCCGCTCAATTCCCAAGCAGCACCGAATTGATTTTTAAAAGTCAACCATCCTCCATCCTGGCCAAAACAAAAAAAAAATCGAAAAAAGTTGTGAAAATTCCAAGGTCAGCAGCAGCATTTCGATTCCAAGATACACCCTCAACACAATGAAAACCAAACACACACACAATGTTTCAAAATTTCTTTTTAAAAAAGCACAATTTTTCAATTTTTCTGCTCTTATTTTTTAATTTGAAACAGTAAATTCTGGCAACTGCCATCTTTGCTTTCAACTTAAAGATAAAATATATTTTTCTTACTGCAAAGCGATTGGCCTTCCCCTTGAGCTCAAGTTTTGCCAATCCTCCAGTTCCGGGTACATTACGGACGGCGACCTTGAGATACCCCCCTTCTTCTACTCTAAAGTTCTTTACTCTAACCTCCACGTAGCCGAAAGGTTCACATTCAACCTGAAAATAAAATAAAAAATGCAACAGTCATCTCCTTTAGTGGCGCTAATACTTTCCATTTATACCTTCCAAACCACTAATTTGGACCAACAAGGGGCCTGGCAATTCAAAAAAGAACCTCTTTGCCTTTTCTTTTACCAATCCATCCTGAAACACACCTATTATCATTCTACAGCTAATTTACTTGGATAACTTTCCACCTCTTTAAGGAATCGAAAAAGTACTCTAGAAAAAAAATGAAAGAGGGGGTGAGACTGACACACAGAAACAAAAAAAGAGAAGGGGAGGTGGTTTGAACAACTCATGACCGATAAAAGAAAATGTCGATGCTGTTTTTTTCTCTTGCTTTATTGCCACCCAGAACTACCTGTCTGACTCTAGTTTGGACCATTCCAAATTTGATTGCGGCGATCTTGTCGAAAGCAAAAGTGTGCAAATTTATCGTGGTGCCTCCGCATCCATTTGCGCAGCCTCCAGAGTTTACCACCACCACATTGTTCGCAAAGGGCCCATTCACACAGTGATCCTGCAAAAAAAACCCAAAAATGTAACAAATTCAACTTCACAGTAAACTGTTTTTTGATCAGATTGTATTATCATCACAAAAATGTAAAAAAAAAAGAAAAATGCAGCAAGAATCAGAATTAAAAAATAAATAAAAATAAGATGAAGTGCCAGGAGCAACAACATCAGTCGCATATTACTTTCTTCTTTTGAGGAAAAAAATAAAAATGTGAGTCCCCTGGATGCATGAAAAATAGATATATTAAGGAAACAAACCTAAAAGCAAATGAAATGAAACCAAACGAACAAAGTCTTTTAGAAAAAACTGCACGAAGTGAAATGAAGTAATACGACCTACAGCTTTTTGATCGATGCACTGAACTTCAAAGCAAGCTCCACACCCATTGGTTTCCAAACCGTTGAGCAATTGACTGTCTGGGTGAATGGCTACAATGTTGTAGAAGGGGTATTGTGTCGGATCCAGCTCTCCGTAGCTGCACCCCCCCATTCGAACGACAGGGTTCAACGGATCTATGGGGTGGTCCTGCAACACATTCTTGCCAAAAAGGTTATGAGCAATCCATAGTCAAAGCACCCTCGCAAAAAAAAAAAAAGTTTAAAAGTTTAAGCGTTTAAAAACACACGCTCTGGTGCAGAAAAGCAGAATTCATTTTTGGCTTTACACTGTGTGTTCGAATCCTGGATAAGCTACAGAGATATACAGTTTCAAGTTCTTCTTTCCAGCTGTATTTTTGCCATAATTGAGAGGGGAGGGCTGGCAGAGGTTAGGGAAACCTGCATTAGAAAAAAAAAGGAAAAAAAAACAAACAAGGGGGCTAACCTTTGGGGCCCCGAAGTGATTTGCTATTCCAGCTGTCCATTCGCTGAGGGGTTTCACTGGAGTCAGGGAGCTGCACAGTGAAGGCAGCAAAAAAAGTGCAAACAGCACCACAATGCTCGGCTTGGTCATCATATTTCGATGGGAGTGCATTATGTCGGTTTACATATGGTGCATAAAAAAACCAAGTCGCTGCTCTTCTTCTTTCTGCCCAAAAAAAATTAAAGAAAATATTAAGCTGCTAAAATTTCCTGGTGCTATAAAGTCCAGTGTAGTGCAAAGATGTGGTGCTGCAGCCCGACGTGGGGAAAAAAAAATCTGCATTTGTGGCGAGCGGAAATGAATTCTAGGAAGCTTGGATCAAGGGTGCAGGCGGAATGGTGATAATACGCAGTTCAGCATCGCTGAATTTTGATTCTCGATCGGACCCCAGCGACACTGACTTTCCAATTTCCAGTTGGTACTGCCAGAGCAGGGCCGCTGGAGGGTGCCCGATCGCTGTACTGGATCGCTAGCCGCCGATTTCCCTCCAACAGCAGAACAGTCGACACGAATTTCCGCCAGGGTGAACGCGCGTTCGATCGCGGAGAGATTCGTAAATGTCGCAGCACAGCGCTTACCCGAGTCCAAAAAAGCTTTTAAGAAAATTCGCAGGAGTCTACCAATGGGTGCTTTCACGCAGAAGGCGAAATCGAAACTCAAAAAACGAAAAACACACATACTCACTGCAACGATCCCTCCTGAGGCCAAGCAGCGGCGGCTGTTTTTTCTTTTTTTTTCTTCGGGTCCCTTTCTTTTAAAACCTCCAGAAGGAAATCCGCAAGGCTCGTTGGTTGGCTTGTTCGTTTTTCTTTTTTTCTGTTTTTCGATATCGTTTCTTTTTTTTTTTCTTGTCGAGAAAAATACGAAACTTCGCTCTCGAGCAGCAAAAAGCAGGGGCTCCTTGGGAGGAAAAAAAAAACACAAGAGGAAAAAGGAAAGAATTCGAATGGAACGCGACCGCACGACAATTGCTTTCGAATCCGGATTTATGTCTCGCCGCCAGGAAACCTAATAAGCCACGCGGATTTTTTTTTTTCTTTCTCTCTCTCTTCCACACACGTCCGTCTCCTAAGCACCGCGGCCGTGCGTTTGGATTTTATGAATGAAACCCGAACGTGGCGTGTGGGGTCTTCTGCGTGCTCGCTGATTGCCCTGGTGGTTTCGGGTGCTACGCTCCGCCAAGGTGGAGTTCAAAGACGCTCGCATCAGCGGAGTTGACGCAGTATTGGAATCGAACAGGTCGAGGCGACAGGTGGGATTGACAAGACTAGGTGAAACCCCGTGGCGCCAGCGTAAGCAAAGTTTTTTGGCAACTGTGTGTTGATGGCACAGTACTGTTGGCCATGTGTCGTGGCTTCTCGAGCTCGAAGTCGCGAAAGCAACAGCGTTTAAGATGAGGTGCCCGCGTGCATTTTGCGTGAAGCGTCTATCGAAATTGCCTCCGCTGTCGTGTGCCAGCACTCAGTCTGGGGACAGCCCTTGCGTTGAGTTTCGTAAAGGAGCGAATTCCATTCCTTGTTGCACAAAGAGACTCTCACTACCTGAGTCCGACACTGGGTGTCACCTGCTTGTACGCGTGAGGTTTCGTCTGGTGGAGGTGGATTGGCATCGCTTTACTGTAGCTGAGAGTGGCCGAACATCTTTCTTAGGCTGAAAATGTTACGGGCGTTACGTTTTGCAAGTATGGCAGAAACTCTGAGAGACCTCAATTCAAAATACTGAACAGCTCCACAGCTGTTTGATGAATACGGCGAATTCCAACGAATTCACAACGTATTCATTTACACTTGGACAGGGCAGGGGCTTGTGTGCATATGTTGGTCCCACTGAAACTGGATTCTCTTTTCTTGTTTGACCAGCTTTCTTTTCCCCACCACCACCCCATCAACACGGCTATGAAGTACTAGTATAACTCACAATTCCCACTAATTTTCTCCCCCCCCCAGGAAATAAAACATTTTGTCAAAATGAGAATTCCAAGTGTAAAACCCAGATTCAGACTTCTGGTTTCAATTCAAGGTGCTTTTCATCTCCAGCCACTCAGCAAAAACTAAAGAAAATACACTAGCCCTCCTTTCGATTTGGTTGAGAAACTGTTTCAGTGGAGGTCGGAGCGTCTGGGGGCCTTTCATGAAATGCTATTCCCGTGGGTCCGACATGACGAAGGTTGCTAATTATCTCGTTTTGCAGCTGAAAAAAAAACAGAAAAATACCCCTCAGTAGAGTCATCGGGGCTCTCCGCTCCATGGACCAATACATAATACAAGTTGGCAAAAAAGGGAATAAAATAAAATATTCACAAATACAAAAGTCAGATTTTTGCAAAACAATTTAGCAACCAGAACACAGCCTGCTTTTTCAAGCACAGGACGTATGCATATTTTCAATTCGGTAAGAAAGATGCTAAATAAAGCTAAGAATGCCTATGTTTTTCGTACGGAGCCGGGAAAAAGATCGTCCCCAAAATCAAAGGATATTTTGATTGGGATTGCATGAGGAGAGAGACGGCATTTTGAAGTGCATTGCAAAAAAATAAAAAAATAAAAAATGGTGGCGTTGCTTCAGCACCTAATATGGCTGACCTGTAACAGATACGATGCATCATTTTCGTTTGGCATTTCATCAGGATGGTCTTCACTCTCCAATCTGAAATCTGGGCTGTAAATTTCCAGGAACTCTGTGGCAGGCAAATCGTCCTGTACAGAATTCGGAGAGCCTGCCAAAACCCCTGATTTCGACAGAAAAAAAAAGAACAAAAAGACACGAGACTTTGAAGTGCTTTTTTATTGTTGATCTATTCGAAAAAAATTAATGATGTCTCAAGGGGAAAAAAACTGTTTTATATAATCAAAGAGCTGAAGCGACCCTTGTGTGCAAACACAAAAACAGAAACAGAAACAGAAGAGTGGAACGAAGTTTGTGCCACGGTTATGAAAGAGGAAATTTTAAATTATTAAATCGTACTTGAGAAAAAAGAGGATCCAAGTGGTTATGTAAAAAATAAAAGTACGAAAAGAACGAAATGAAAAAGTGCGAGGAAAACAGCACAGAAAGGCTACAAGAAGCTTCTGTCACCCCTCTCCCACACTTTTCAAAAGTAAATGACAGTTCTTCAACTTCCCCCCCCCCCCCTTTTTTTTTCCAACCAACAGATCAGAGCTCCAGGAGTCTGCTGTTTTGTCTGTCATCAGAACATAACAGGACCAAAAAACAGGGAAAAAAAAATCAGCGATTACCAGTTTCAAATGCCCAACATCTAGCCACGTTTTTGACGGTGTAGCCGCCTCCACCCAACACCAACATGGGCAAATCGAAAGACTGCATGAAAGAGAGGCACCTTGCATGGGCAGCGATGCTCAAATTGAACACACCAATTTTATCCCCACACAGAGAATCCGCACCTGTGGAAAATTCAGCCAAAATTGGCATTTTTTTTTTAATATTGAAATGATGCGAATATATATGGCGACAAAAGTAAGAGCAGCAACAAATTGAAAATGATTGGTTATTAGGTTTCTGTTCTTTTTTCCTGAAGCAGTCTCGAACTACACACATTATGGTATTTTCTATTGGCAGAAACATGATCAATCCTTCAGAATTGAAAAAAAAACAGCAGTATTCAACTTCAAAAGTTTCACCGATTGACACCAGGAAAGACAATGTTTGTTTCTTCCTTTCCCAAAAAACTTTTCAACAAATATTTGAACCTCTTCTTTTTTTTTCCCTCAGCTACCCTCAGAAAAGTTGCAGGACAACAGGAAAACTATTTAAAAAAAAAAAGAAATTGTCCAAGCTTTCCTTTCTGGTGAAATTGACGAAAAATTCGCACCACTTTGAAAGACGATAGCTTCTGGCTGGAATTGACTCATCACATTACTCATCACCACTTTGAACAGCGATTCGTAAGTGGCATCATCGATGCCATCTTTTAAAGGGGCGTTCACCGAATAGTACTTTCCTGGACCTGAGAGAGCAGATTTTTTTGCACAGAATATTCAAAACCATTGTGACAATTGGGCAAAGAAAAAGGAAAAAAAAGGGAAAAAAGGAAAACAACAACAGAAGAGGGGTACACCCCCCCCCCCCAAAAGAAAATCACCTTTTCCGATTTGTTTCAGACTGCCTGTCCCTGGAAAGAAATCCCCATCATGTTTATGAAACGAAACTGTCATCACTCGATCTGTGGCAAAGTAAAAACTTAATCATATAAACAGACAGATGGTACTTGAAAAAACAATTGTGCATGCATTTATGAGGTGCTGGTTATCATGGACATGGTGAATAAATAAAAAATATAAATAAGTAAATATTACACATCTGGTCGAGAGGATCACATCGATATATATATATATATATTTATTATATAATATCTGTATTAAACTGCAAATAAATTAAATGTATTAAATTGTAACCATAACAACATCCCTTCCTTTCCTCCGCTTTTGCTTTTGCTTTTGCTTTTGCTTTTCTTTCATTTCACATTTTTCCTGATTTTTATGGGTTTTTTATTTTCTTAAATAAATCCCTCACTGGTCAACAAGAAAGCTTCCTCAACCCCATCTCCATGGTGCACGTCGATATCCACATACAGCACCCGTTGATTATATTTCAAAAGTTCCAGGATTGCTAATACGATGTCATTCACGAAACAAAACCCTGAGGCCTGAACAAAAAAAACAAAAAATCAGATCAGATCAGATCAGAAAACATATTGCACCAAATCTGTTCTTCAAAAGAAAAAAAACGCTCAGATTCAAATAAATGGGATCGCACCAGTGATTTTCATTGGAGGAAAAACAAAACCAAAAACAAGAAAATGCAGGAATTTATCAAAATTATTATCAGACATACTAGGGCTTGTGCATGCATGTGTGTCACGAAAACATGTGTGGCAGGAATTGTACAATGGGAACTGATATTTTAAATTCTCGTTTTCTCTTTTCAAGAACTCGAAAAGATTCAAAATTGCTTGTTCCGCCAGTCTCAATTTTCTTTCCTGTTTATTTATTTCTTTATGCCATTTAAAAAAAAATGGCACCCACTCACTTGTGCTTTTTTCCCATGGTGCATGCCGCCAGCCCAATTAATAACAATTTGCGAAACACCGTGATTCAGTCTTTGGGCTCCACCGATCGAAGCTCCAGCATAACTCTGAACACCAAAAAAAATGAAAAATTCCCTTTGAAAAAATAAAAACACCTGAAAGTCTTTTTTCTTATCCACACATATATGCACAGAACAGTTTTTGAGTATTAAAAAAAAAGTTGGAATTCTTTTTTTCGTGGGGAAGCATCCAATTGAACTTCACTGATCAATCTGAGGTATGGAGGGTTTTTTTTGAAAGAGATTTTTGAAAACAAGGTTACCACACCTGACAATATCTGTACAAGCCTTTGAACGCGGGGCATTCGCCACCCACCCCAAATTCTTCTAAATCCCTTTCGAACGATTCTTGAAACTGCATAAGGGACCACACACAGAAATTAGAAATAAGAAATTGAGCAAACAAAGACAAGCACGATAGAACCTATTCTTCAAACACATGGCTTTGTCTTTTGGAATTCTTGATATTCTGGCTTTCGTCCGTTGTGAAAAGAAACGTTTTCCATCAACGAAGGGTTAACTAGTCCCTGGCCCCTCATTTGAATTTCATAAATCAAATTTGCACAAACTTGAGGTCAACATATTTAACAAAAATGAATGTTGATATTTTTTTTGGAATTTGGGCTCTAGAGATGGTGAGGCACAATCGTGACAAAAATATATCGAAGAAAAAGCCTCTGTCTGACTTTTAGTACCTTTGGATCCGGCGTGATGTGTTTCAGAAAATGAATGTAGTCCGCACTGTGAAATTTGCAAAGATCTGTATCTGTTGCAGGCACTGGTTTGTAGATCTGAGGGACAATAAGAAAAAGACGATGAACAGGTCTATATCACTGATATTCATTTGTATAGCGAACTAAATGAAAGCCTAATTTTTTCTCTATTAAAGAAAGCACTTGAATGCACACCATTATTATGGAATTGGACCATGAAGAAAACAGATTAAACGCTTGAAGAAAGAGAGTCAGACCTCGGCTGAAAACCCCCTTAATTCTGATATCGAACAGCATCCATCAGTGCCAGCGTGTTTTACCCATAAGGTTTCCTTCCAGAATCAACGCCATAAATTTGTATCTGTTACCATAACGATTCGATAACATTCCATAACAAAATTTGACTGACTTTTCGTTTCGTTTCATTTCATTTTTTTCATTTTTTTTAATCATGAAATTCACTCACATCCATGTGGTGGTGCAGACCGTAATGCAAAACCAAGCTCTGTGTCATAACAACCCTTTGAGGTTTCATGGGGTGACCTTTTCCAAATCGATAACCTCCATCCTCGCTGTCAAAAAAGTAGGTCACCTGAAAACGCAGCAACCCCCATCACCAAAACCACCATGAAAGCATTTTTGAACCTTCAATTTTCCACCAACCCCCACCATCCAAAACCAAACAAAAAAAAAGAAAAAAAAAACGGTTAGAATGAGAAGCAACATCATAGAAATGATAATGCTTGATTTTTTAACCTGGATGGGCTTGTGGATATGAATGCTGCTATGTCTGACATGAAAACTCAGCATTTTCCAGGTTTGGATTCAGACCCATTCCTTCTCTGGTCGAACGCAGGGATCTATGTAAATCATGACTCACCTTTTTCCTGTTTTTCATCGCGCCTCAAGTCAAATTGTTGAAAATTTCGCTGGATGTTGGTGCTTGCTCAAATGTCTGCTGGATTTCGCTGTCTTGCGCTGCCAATCGGATCAACGAGATACCAAGAACCGCTTCGAATCCGTTGGGTGTCGAATTCACTCCAAGAAACCTGTACCCCATCACGCATTCGCTCTAAGAACCCAGCCAGAGCTGGAATCTTGTCTCGATCAACCCTCGTCGAGAACGCATCGGGGGGGGCTGTTGTGCGATCCAATCGCTCAAAATGACATCTAACTTCCAAATCGTGATAATGGACAGCGCGCGCAGGAGAGTTTTATTGGAGTTTTACGTCGCTCACCTTGGGGGGGGGGGCAAAATGTTGTGTTGCGATCGAATTCGAACTGGACTGGTGAAAAATGAAGTTGTGGGGGATTTTGTGTGCTGGATCGATTAGTATCGACCATCTGCATGTGAAATCTATTAAGCAAGGGTGTGATCCACAGTCGATCAAGGTATTGCCTCAGCAATCGGGAGGACTGCGATTTTTTTTCCATTTTTTGGTTGGGTTTGAGAGTTTCTGTAGAGAACGGATATATACAAAACATGCATTGAGACAATTGGGAAATCTACAGCAAGAAAGGTTGGCAGAAGTTTTCAAAATTGGGGGGAATCAACCGAAGAGCTGAAACCACAACATGATGTGCTGGGAAGATAGGTTCTATTGGTTGTTGGAATAATACAGTGTTGTGTCAGACCCAATTAAATGATATTGTTTATAGTACAAGTCGGATCTTGGCAGCAAGGATATAGTCTTCTTCTTGGTTGTATCTAGGTCTTTCTGTAAGCTTCGATAGGCTGTTCGTTGTATGGCCGAAGTAACAACAGACATACGGATGTAGCTTCTATTGCAGGACAATACACACTGACATACTATAACGATGTCGACGAAACAGAGAATCCCTGAACAATTGGACTCTGATACAAATTGGGTGCAGTTGGCCAGCTCTGATGACTCATCTCCACTGCTCAGCATCGTTAAGATTAAATGGCCTGACTTTGTGGCAAAGTGGTAAAGTTGGCCGATTAAGTCCTACTTCGGTGGAATGTGGTCGAGGAATGCCTGACTCACCCAGTTGGGTTTCTGAATGCCACCTGCTTTTTTTCATTTTCTGGAAAGAGACAGAGCAAGAAGAACAGATAAACAATTTCTATAGTCACGTAAGTCCTTCTCCCTGAACATCCCCCGAATTCCCCTCTGTTTCTCAGAAAAAATATATTCCCTGTAGAAGAGGGAGACTTTACACTCCCCCAAAATTCGCATGCCGAAAGCGGTGAAGGTCCGTGTTGAACAGAAACCATGCTAATTCGAAAATTGGAGTTACATGATAAAACACAACCCAAGTGTGCAATCCTAGCTTCTGTTGCTCTTTCACAACACCATGCTATTTTATACTCCAGTCCATTCCAATGCTTTGATGGGGGCCACCTCAAGACAAGCAAGCATCCTTGGAATGCAACGATGGATCCACATCCCCCAAAAACGTCCGTTTCGAATAAAGACGTCACCGCCGACGCCTCGACTACGTCCTCAGCTCCACGGGCGCTGCACCGCCGCTGGCTCCGTTTTCTTGTTTCTTGTTTCTTTCTGTTTTTTCAAAGTCACTCCTCCTTGGACTCTTTCAGTCGCTGCTCTGCCTCGTGCAGCAAACGCTGGTGGAGGATGAGCGCTTCTTTCTCGGCCGCCCTGAGAGTGGCCAGCCCGAACACCGCACAGATGCTGGCAACGGAGATCACCCCCAGAAGGGCGTAAGAAACGTTTTCGGAAATCTTCCCCCTCATTGCAAACGGAAGCGATCGATTGGGGCGCACTCACAATGGCGATAAACTGTCGTCCTTCTTGGCAGAAAATCAACCACTAAATTATTAAATATATTGGGAAGATATATTTTTTTGAGTCGGCCAGAGAAGAGCAAACTGTGGTCAGCCTCTTGCCGCCGTGCAAACTCATTTTTTTAAATCTTTTTGTTTGCATGCCCACAATGCTCAGAAAGCATTTGGGGTCCATCTTCTAGTGAATTCAATCATATAGTGATATTGATGGGGTTGAATTTTTCCAACCAAGTGAAAATTTGAAGCATTCTTTCCCATATTTCCTTTCAACCCCGTCAACTAACCCGGGCTTCTGCGCATGTAATTTTTGGTTTGGTTAACCCGCCAAGGACCCCCAAATGTGAATATACGGCCTGTTCAACCATTTAAAAACTATCTAGCTTGCCCTCGACTCTTTGCCAAGGCCCTAATCCCCAACTACATCAACAAACGGAAAGGTGACTCAATCGAGACGATTGCAAACCAATTTTGGCCCCCTCAGTACGATACCGCCAGGTGCCTGGATGAGAATCAGTCGCAGTCATTCGACCCACTCTGCAATGTAGTTCAGATCTTGCCCTGGATGCCTCCGACTCTCTCCATTCCCAACATCCTCCACTACAACTTTGCATGGGGTGCTCAGCCCTGATTTTTCGAAGATCATTTCCAACAGCGGCTGGGGCATCCTTCCGAACATGCATCTGGCCCCCACCCTTCCGTGAGTGCCCATCAACACCGCCAGTCTGACTTCGTCCAAAGAAGATGCAGCGATCGAATTGAGCTCTGCCTCATCCGAGGGTGCAAAGAAAGTGGCGGGCGCTCGAATCCGTACATCCCGAAACCCAACATTAGCTCTGAGAAGAGTTTTGAATGCCAAAATAACCCTCGCCCAGATGGATCTGTGCCGAACGGAACCGTCGGTCGGACCATCGTGCAGAAGCTCGATTCTCAGATGTTCGGTACATGGATTGTGTGCCAATGATTCGATCATGATGGAGGTCGCTTGAGCGACTTTTGCCGCTCCGAGTTCAGTCCCCAGTACGGCGATTCTCAGCGCCACCTCTTTCCCGCTGAATGTCGGTAACATCAACGAAAGCGCCACTATTTCGCCGAACGACATCGCCCTCTTTGGCTGGAGCGGTCTGTTATCCGATGCTGCTCTCGTAACGGAAGGGGCAAGTCGGCATGCCGAGCTCTGGCATATTCGTCGGGCTTCCCGCTCGGTATCCACCCACGTGCATTCCCCACAGAAGAACACGTGCAATGCCAGGCGGATTTTCGCCAGAAGACGCCGAACATCGTTCAATTCGATGGCCCGCCTGTCGGGGTTGGCAGAGGGGGTTCGAGCTGGACGCGAGTTCATTACGCAAAACAAACAAACATCAAATTATGCAAAACACGGAGCGAATGTTGCGCGCGCGTGTGTGCGTGAGCATCATTCCAAAAAAAGATCGACTTCATTTTATTGTACAGCGGAACGATCTTTTTGCCCACGTGATCCCAGGTGCGACTTTCACTCCGCAAGCCAGATTGAAAGCGAAACTCTCGCAAAAGCAACTTCGTTCGCGCGTACGTTTCTCGAGGTTTCCAGCTCAGTCGTCGCTCTTCCGTTACCGACCTCTCACGCATCCGGTGCTGTTTTTCGGAAATGGAGCCGGCGTCGACGTCCTCGCGCTTGGCGCCGAACGCCGTCAATTACGCAGGGTTCGTCGGACGTTCGCCCTCCAGAGTCATCCCAATGCCAGGTTCCAGAATCTGTCAACGGAAATATCGCTCGGTGGCGGTGAACGCTGGTTGTAAGCTGTTGGGCGTGGGGAGTTCCGTGCCCGAAACCGTGCTGACCAACGCTGATCTGGAGAGGATTGTCGAGACGTCGGACGAGTGGATCACTCGACGCACGGGAATACGACAAAGGCACGTCTTGAGCGATGGAGAGCTCCTCGCGGATCACGCGACGACAGCGTCGGAGCGAGCGCTCGAGATGGCGGGTGTGTCCGCGGAAGACTTGGACTTGATCATAATGGGGACTTCGAGTCCCGACGACATCTTTGGAAGCGCTTGTCAGGTGGGTTTTTCGCTCGCGTGGCGAAAGATTCGTGGTCGAGGTAGAGATACGTTGCCGTTTGTTTCGTCGATTCCAAAATCGAAAATGATTTTTTGGGATATTTTGCATGAATCCTTCGTACGAAAAATGATCAATTGGAGAGTGAGTGTCGAAAGGAATTGTGGAGTTCGGTTACACTCTTGAAATAATTTTATTTTCATCGATCATTTGTTTTGTTCAATCCATTCCCCTGCATTTGTTTATTTTTTTGAACATTTGCTATCAATTTTGTTTTTCAAAATCATTAATAAACTCGGAATTTCTTTCTAAATATCCTCTTCTAGAATCGATACTGCAAACAAAAGAAATGTAAGACTCGTAGATACTTGAAAATCCCTGATGGATGTATCCTGCTCCACAATATTATATCAATGTGAAAAATCTGCAGTATCGTACTGTTCTACAAGAAACGGGAAGCATTGGTGCTCGTGGCAAATGGCATTTGACACTTCAAAATCAAGCTTCCCCAGCATGATAGTGGTGGCAAAAAAAAGAAAGTCCGCAGTCCGAAGTCCACTGGAAAAAGAAACGTAGCGCTAAAATATGATCCAAACGAATGCAGTCCCACCAATTTCAAATTTCAAGTTTTGAGATCAGGCGTTTAATTTATCATTTTCTTCCAAATGTGTTGCATTGAGGGCTGAAAGCTCCCTGCAGCCCATCCACAGAGCAAGTGTATGGTAAACGGAACTCATTCCAGGTTTCTTTTTTGCTTTGATGTGACATTCAGGTTCAAAACAGGGTTGGGGCAGGGAAGGCGGTTGCTTTCGACATCACCGCTGCTTGTTCAGGATTTGTGGTGTCTTTGATCACTGCTGCTCAATACATTCGAACAGGGGCTTACAAAAACGTGCTTGTGGTGGGAGGAGATGCCCTTTCTAGAGTCGTCGACTGGAAAGATCGATGTAAGGGCTGACTTTTCAAGTAATTTTGTTGCATGCCATGCATACATTCTTCAAAAAAAAATACTCTTTTTTCTCCAAAGTCGGAGAGGCGCAGAGCGCAGCTCTTCCCAGAAATGTGTTGAGTAGATATTGCTTATATACAATAATATGTATATTTCAATTATATTTTTTCTTCTATCATAATTTTTTTCCCATAACGACCTGTCATATATTCATGAAACAGTCATTCAATTTTATTGATTCGTAGAAAATTCTGCATTTGACACGATGATCACAATTGGGCAATTCACGAATCCACAAAAGTTTCTTGGATTATGTCTTTTGATTTTTCAATCCAAAAAAGCTCTTTTTTCATTTTTTTCTTTTTTTTTTTTTGCTTTTCTAACCAAAGTGAAATCACAAAGAGGGGTGGGGGGACCACGCATAACATTCCCACAATCATCTACAACAAGATCTCATCGGTAGACCTCTTTTTGTTCATCCATTAACTAATTCCGATTCTTGTTTTTATTTTTTATTCTTATTTGTGGGTTTTTGGGATGTGAACATCAGCTACATGCATTCTTTTCGGGGATGCATGCGGGGCAGTGGTGATGTCAGCAGATGACTCATCATCAGAATCGGACGGCCTTTTGGGAATGGCCATGAACAGCACGGGATCCGGTCAAAAGAATCTGCATGCGATGTTCAATTCGAATGGATGCAAGCCTCTGGGGGATGACGACGTCCAGTCAGCAAAAGCGTCTTTTTGCAATTTGGAAATGAACGGGAAGGAGGTGTTCAAATGGGCTGTCCGAGGTGTGCCAGCGGTGGGTTTATTTATGATGGAAGGTTGCCAAAGAGTCGGGTTGGGGGTAAAAACACAGTGTGTTTTGTTTTACCAAGGAGGGGGGGGGGGCAAGGGGCAAAAAAGAAAAAGTATTGAAAAAAAAAGGCTCCAAACATGCTTGCGGAATTTGCGATGATCTACTTTCCTCTGTGCCTCCCCAACATATGATAGTTTTGAAGAACTGTTTTAAACCAATTCAACAAATTGAAAATTAAGAGGGAAACTATGAAGGAAATGGTCGATGATTTTGGAATACCCCCTCTTGATCCTTGTCTTTCGGAAAGGCAGCAGGCTCAAATTTCGAACAATTTTTTTTATTTTTGAAACATGTTTCAGATTTTTGAAACTTTTTTTTAAATTTCGAAACGTTTTTTTAATTTCGAAACTTTTTTTTAATTTCGAAACTTTTTTTTATGTTCGAAACATTTTAATTTTTTTTCTGACCAGGTAATTGAAGAGGCTCTGGAATCTGGGGGTTTGGACAGCGATGCCTTGGATTGGTTAGTCATGCATCAAGCCAATCAGAGGATCTTGGATGCGGCGGCCGATAGACTCGGCTTGGACTCGAAACAAGTTGTTTCGAACCTTTCTAAATATGGCAACACTTCGGCAGCTTCCATACCGCTGGCTTTGGACGAGGCCGTACGAGAAGGCCAAGTGAAGTCAGGAGATGTGGTGGGTTGGGTTCCCAGAAAAACAGTACTGAGAGTTTACTTTCTTACTTTCTTTGCAACACCCAACCGACTTTGCTTTTGTTGGAAAATATGCACCCTTGATTGTGTTTAGTGAGCCTGCACTATTCCCGTAAACAGCAGATATTTCAGAAAAAAACAGAAAATAGCGTGGGCCACACTATTTCCGAAATCTACACTTGTTTGTAACGTTTTTTTTTTTCTTTTTTTCATGAATTAAGTGTGGCCTGCACCATTACTGGGGTGACACTGTTAAGAGACCCACACTTTTTACGATGGAGTGTGTAGTTGATATCTGTGTAAAATATTGTGCTGGGTTTCTTTAGTGTTGGCAATCAGCAGTCGGTCCAAAATTTGGATATTTTGATTAAGGTCGATGATCAGTGTTTTATCATAATCGGTGAACTATTATCAGTTTCTTTTTCTTATCTAATGGATGCTTGTAAATTCCATTCAGGTGGCAATGGCAGGATTTGGTGCTGGGTTAACCATGGCAGCTGCAATCGTTAAATGGGGCTGATTGGAAAAAAAAATCCATACAATATATTTTTGGCAAAAATCTATCAAGGATCGTTGAATTTCTGAAGAAAAAAATCAACGAATCAACCCACTTATCTTCTGTTTAAAAAACCCTCTGCTTGCAGCGTCTCGGTAACTAAAATTTTGCACTTTCTTTTGGAAAGGGGAAAAAAAGGTTGAAAAAGATATACATGAAATGATAACTGGCACGATTTTGTCAATCAATCAGTTTTGAGGCCCTGGGTTTTTCTGTTTTTTTCTTTTTTTTCTCTTTTGCTTTCTGATTATTTTATCGGTTGGTAGATTCTCACAATTTTCATCGATTAATAAAATGAATGGAAAGAAAAAAAGAAGAAAAAAAACAGATCATTTGCTGTATTGCAGGGTGTGAATTCTTTTGGGGAAATTTTTGGTCGCAAAAACACACTTTTTCTCGTGGGAAAAAAGAGTGAGATGGGAGGGGCAAAAGAGTGAGAGAGGGTATGTTTGTGTGCCTTTGTCAGGCCGTAGTTTTTTTGTAATCATGTTTTTGGTTCTGTCAAGTCCCTTTTCCTTCACACCTCTTGGTTGGGTTTTGTTTGTTCGTGGTGTTTTCTACTTCTGTGCATCAGACCCTTTTCTCTTTGATTTATATATTTTAACAAAAAGAAATAGTGGAAAGTGGGGAGGACCCTCAATCAATCGATCAATCAATAGTTACAACCAACAGCAAAATAAAGTCAAAGCAACCACACCAGATTCTTTGCCACGAGTGCATCATCAGACGATAAGTATCAAACACTCATTATCTAGTCAGAGATACTCCAGTAGTTTTTTTTTGTTTTTTTTTTTGCCTTCAGCCCTGAAATTTTTATTTTTGTTTCAAGCCAGACCCCTCTGGTGGCAACAGTCTGAAGGATGCAACCTCTGTTTGTTTTTAGTCAAGTGTTAACCAACTTACACTTGGTTAACTGTGAATAACTGATCTCCAACATAACCATAAACACAAACCTTACACGATCAGTAGACACAAGCAATAAAAACCTTCGGCAATGTTGGAGGGTAAAGATATTTGTTTGTTTGTGTCGAGAGTAAAAAGTTCAGAATGGAACGATCAAGGGGACGTGCCCTCCGGCAGTCAAACATTGCCCATATCCAGGTGTCTGCCCAACAGTACAACTGTGGAACTGTCGCAAAAGGGCCGGGGGGTTTTATTGCAACAAAATGTTACGACCAATTTACTGCTGGATGCGACCGCCACCATGTACACCAATCCAGTACAAAAGCTCATGTTAATAGTTCATACCCACAGGTTACAACCACCTCACCACTTCATACGCATCATGATCCAGTCAAACCGTACTGATTTCACTTGACTGTTGCTTGGTCGAGCGCAAAATTGCCACAGGCATTTAATTCCCTTCCTTCTTTTTATACTCATCGATGTATAAGTTTGTATGAATTTCTGAACTGTTTATGAACCAGGCAGGTTTCCTTCATTTCACAATTGGTAATGTTTAGCAGGATATTTTTCCAAGCTAAAGCTACATTATGCTTCGCGAAAAGTGCAGAATGGTGTGAATTGTCACTTTTCCAGAAGGTGACTCAACGTATTCAGAAAAGACAGCGATGGACAAATACAGAGTGGGTTGCAACGTATTTTTTTTAAATCGGGTCAAGTTTGCGACGAGGATTTCGATGAAGTTTGCGAGTCCTTACTTAAATAACCTCCAAGTGCATTCATTCCTTCAACAGCTTTACAACGTAATTGTAAAAACTTAAAACAACTTTTCAGACATTTCAGAATGTCCAACCAAAATCCCGATACTGGGAAACTGCTAATCACATCGAACTAATAAAGCGGTCATTGACGACACACTTTCCTAACAGATGAACCTTGTCACAAAATTTTCATTCACTTGCGTGAATTTTGCCAAGCAAGACAACAGGAGGACAGATCACAGCCAAATCCTTCATCCAGGAATGCAAAACTTGCAAAAAAAAACCACCCATACATTTCTAACTCTGTCATGCACCATTTCGATCAGGTCAAAACACAAAGTTATATCTTCCATAAAGCTAAGACATGAAGTATACCAACTATTTTCTAAATATGTCAAAGAAGTTTGAATTCATACTCCTTCATCAAGGTAACTCGGAAGCATTGGAGCCCACGTGTTTAAAGATGGTGGCGGTGTCTACGTCTGACGCAGGTGGCTTGGGGGCAGACTGAAATCATAAAACAATCAAACATAAAGTTAAATGCAGTGTTGCTTGGCTTCTATGGCAGACGCATGTGCTTAAAACGAGCGATGCAGGTTTTCAACGAGCTTACCTTGGCGGCACACTTTAGTGAAGGTAGGTTTTCCCTTGTGGCAGTGATGACCTGGAACACGCAAAGAGCAATCGTCAACTTTTGAGGTGGTGGCAGTTGAACGTGGGAAACAATTCGAGTAACGTATGAAAGAAGCATGATTGGCTGTTGGCGATTGAATCCTCACCGTGACACGGGACTTTCTGCGGCCTGCAAACTGGAAAATAGAAAAAAAAAACACAAATAAGTCGGAAGGCTCCGTTACGCTGTGAAGGTATTAGCACGTCTTTACGGAGTCATGACAAGCTCTTACTAGTCTTGCAGATTGGCTTGCAACGGTAACCGCGTCCGCAATGCAACCTGGCACAGGGGTCTGCAATAACCATGCACAGAGTTAAGAATTCAACGAATGACGCAACCCCCAGATATCAAAGCGTAAACCCCTTCTACAGTCTCGTTTCGTCATGAACTTGAGCAGGAGGCCCTGGGAATTGAGCCATCTCTCACCTGGCCCTTTGGCACCGCTCAACTCGCGGCCTGCGTGTTCCAGTGCTTGGTCTTCTTCCTCTGCGTTTCCAACCTGTGGGTTCGTATGTCGAGTCAGCTTTGATGGAACGGGTGTAACGGTTTCGTACTTACACTGGCAATACTTGCAAACATACCTGGGCAAGAGAGAGAACGACCAAAACGAAGAAAGCGAAGTAAACGAACTTCATCTTTGCCACCCTTCACCAGACTGCTGAACAGGAAATAGACTCCTGAACCGGAAAACGACCACTGCTTAGCGTGAGTTCAGATACGAGGCAGATATTTTCCAGACGTAGTTGCGACTTCATATCCAACGTATTCCAGTGCGCAGGGCCGTCGCTCACCGTTGAAAATACACACGAAGAGATTTAGTATACTTGTTGCCAGAATGAACGGCAGGCAACAATTTATATGGGTTTTTCGGAACACGTGGCGGGCGACAAGCCGCCGTTTCCACATCAACTTCGCGCTTTTCCCAGTATTTGTGTTCCAAAATTTTTCAACAGGCGTCCTCCTATGTCCCATGCAAAGGGCGCGCGTTACGCTCACCCCATTATCATCCCGGAGACAGCACGCGCTACCAATTATTACAAAAATACAGCAAAAGGAAGCGCCAAGGAGGCTGAAGGCGGCTGAAGGCGGCTGAAGGCGGCTCCACACACACACCCCGACTCGGCGGGTTCAGCGACACTGAAGCCTCAGCGAATGTCGTAGTCCTCCCGTGATATTGTCGCCCCATATCCGCGTCCGCTGCTCCCATGTTCGCTGCATACTGCCACCAACACCCGAAAATAGCTTCACAGAAACCACTCGCTTGGTTTAACAAGTTCAACGAAGCGCTGCAGGAGTGGAGCGTTTGGGTGTCGCCTCCCTCGTTCAGTGGCCAGTGGTGGAACAGGAACGTGGTCGATCGAGCACGTGTAGTATTCTGAGGCACGTTCTACTCCCTGGGCTATGGTGTGAGATTGAGAATGGTTTTGCGAGTGAGCGAGAATAGCGAGAGCGAGATGTACTGATGTACTGAAGTAGTGCTGTAGTGAAGTAGTGCGGTTTGGAGTGCACGTACTGTTAGGGTTGTATATAAGGTGAACGTTTTCCTGTAACAAACACTTCTCTTCAAAATGTCTTCTCGAAAAAACAACATGGTTTCGGAGCACAGGTTGCTGGGGCTGATGATGGTGCTAGGAATGTTATGTTGGCACTTGCAAGTTTGTACGTACGAAGCAACGCTCCCACAGTCGACAATATATCGAGGAGCTCGGTCGGTAATGCTGGCGCATGTGTGTTTGGACGTGAACCTCAGACGCTTCACAGTGTATCGACGGTACATTTCTCGTCGTCTGCTTCGGATTCTCTTATGTGTAGGGAATATCGAAAGGAACCCTGGACCGACTCAGCCAACTATCAGGATATGGTCGAGGGAAGCTGACGAAGAGGTTTGGCCGTTGATTACAACGACTGCTGATACGTTTGGAGCTCGAGTGAAAGCGCTTATGAAGTACATCAATACAGCAACGCCAGGAGGAGCGGAAATACGTCGCATTGTCGCGGATGTGTGTACTATGACACCGTTGGAATGTATTCGTCGTTGGGCTTTGACTACCAGACAAGTGGGACCAGGGGGTGACGAAATTGATGTCGAAATGACTGAGGCTGCTTTCACGGATTCTCGACGATGGGAGGGGCTTCGTTCGACTTTGAGAGGTCTACTGCCACCAGAACCACCTCTGAACGCTGAGGAAAAGTTAAGGAAGCTTAAGAAACAACCGAATGAAGGTCTGAATACGTTTGTGAGTAGGTTTATTGGCATGGTACATCGGTATACTGAACAGGAGCTGGATAGGACAAGGGCAGCACAAATTCTGCTCAAGGCACTACCACATGATTTGCGTAAGATGCTGGCCACCAAGGATTTTCAGAATGAATGTGATTTGACCCGTATTGAAGTACACGTCAAGAATTACCTACACTGGATGTCAATCGACATGCAACCCTGGAAAGCGGATCTCGGTGATTACATGGAAGTTGACACCGCTCGGTTATCAGGGTCAAAGGGGGAAGGATCAGCCAGTGGGGTAGTAGGGACGGAAAGTGCACTTCGTTTTGATGAACGTCGGTATCGTAAACCGATTTTTTCGGGACCACGAATTAATTACGAAAATATAAGTGGGTATAAAACTTTGATGCTTGCGTGGAAAAGACTGATGGAAACGAATGAGGACTGCAGGCGAGAAGCGCTGGCACATCTGAAACAGCTTGGATACCCTCTGGAAACGACCCCCCCAGTGGCGACTGTGGAGACACCAGTACCAATCGAACCACCTCAAGAGACATATGCGATTACTCCAGAAAGGGAAAGGATGCCAGAGGAATATGTTTATGACGATCGTGAGGAGAACGAAGAGGACGAGTTCAGTTTCGATGTGGCCACTATGGGAATTACCAGAGCAGAATTACCAGGCGACTCGCATTCAGCAAATGACTCAATGTCATCAAAAGCGGACTCTACAGACTATCAAGATTGCGACTCGGACGTGTTGGAACCTGAAGGAGCGAATCCCAGTGAATTCGAACGATGCATCTACTATGACGCAGAGCCTGGAAACGACGTATTTTGGGCAGCGAATAGTGGAAACCAATGGGATCCGCTGATTGCCCAGATTTTGGAGGATACTACTTCCAGTGAATCGGAGGAGGAGTTTCACCAGTCAGTCGACGATGACGGTGTATTCAGGTGGTGGTCCAGCAAGCAACCACAAAAGGTTCATGTAGTACCACCACGATCTCGTTCTGGAAAGTTGGATGTTTTGCCAGGTACCACGCAAAACAATCACATCGAAGTCTTAAGATGCGATCATGTCACACGAAGCACAGTGAATGCTTTGCACGTCCCTATTACGATTCATGGGAAACGTGTTGAAGCCCTGATTGACACTGGTGCCTCGCAGAGTTTTGCTCAGGTGTCGCTTCTCAAAAAACTGGAGTTGTACGACCAAGTCCGACCTTGTGATATTAAGGTTCGCTATGCAGATGGGTCCATCCACAAGCTTGATGGGATGTTGGATCTTCCGATCAAAACGGCCACAGCAACCATTGACTGTCGAGTCTATGTTATTAACGGAAAAGGGCCTCCATTGATTATCGGATTTCCGGTTTTTAAAGAGTATGGTTGGGTGATTAACATAACATAACATAACATAATTACACGCGAAGAAGCCACCCAGCTTGGGTGATTAACTGCAAGGAAAGGACGATTCGGGATGCCAAGGGCCAGTATGTGACATGTCAAACTGGAGCTATTGTCGAACCTGGCGTACAGGAGTCTGGTCATGTTTTTGCCATTAAGACTGATAGTCCGGCTGTTATTGAACCATTCAGTGATGGCGAAATTCAGTGCCGCTTTCGACCCACTACAGAAATGGTGCATGTCATGGCGACGCCTCATTTTGTCCAACATACTCAAGTGAGCGTGGGACATCAATGTTTTCGTGGAGTTCAGACCGCCGCCGTTCGGGTTCGGAATCCCACAGCAAAACGTATTATCGTACCTACAGGCTGCAGAGTTTTTACTGGCGTTTGCAGCCCTAAGAGCCCCTCAAAAAACTGAAGGTTACTCCCGCGGATTCGGTCGCCGCGGGAGAGCATTTTCCGTTCATCCAAGCTACTGATGCTTTGGAGAACGATTGTATTCCTGACCGGGATGCTAATAAAGTTTGTTTTCGACTGGGACGCAGTATTGTACTGGGGCCACACCAAGTGGTACAAATTCAGTGGCCTTACAAGTTGATGGGTACATGGTCGGCTGGTTTCTACGATTGTCTTCATCACAAGGATGTGCGAGTTTTTGCCAAATTGCGTCGTTCTGGCCAGTTATTTTGTGTGGTTCAAAATTTATCGGGCCAACCTATTCAGTTGACACGGCGAGCACGATGTTTATGGACTCCCTCCCTGGCGACCACGCTACGTACGTTGGAGGGAAATGATCGACTGCTTCCACTCATGGCAGTACATCCTATATGTGCTCGGGGACTGCAGACTGGACTAACGCTGGCTTCTCTGGTGACTTTGTTTCCTCGAGTTTTTGATTTATCTCCGGCGTCGATGACGATCACGCCTGCAATGGAAAAAATGACTGTGGGGATGCAAGATGTTACCTGGACGACTCGACCGGATTTTTCTAGCAGAGCGCGTTTTCAAGCTATCAATTCGCTGGCGGTTACCAAGGTGACTGAGTTTATTCAAACACTGTTGGACCAGGACATAATTCGTTCTATGCACGTCGCAGCCAAAGGGTTTTTTTCCCAGGCAATTTTTTTGGTCAAGAAATCGGGGGCTGTGCGCTTGGTGGTTGATTTTCGCCGCATTAATACGTTGGCACGGACTTGGTTATCCGCCATGCCTAGCGTTCATCACCTCCTTCGTTGTTTGCGACCAGAATGGAACGTTTTTTCTGTTCTGGATTTGTCGAACGGCTATTTCAATGTTCCTATTTCTAAGGAACTTAGTCGGGTGTTTTGTTTTGAGTTCAATGGCCGCCGTTTTTGTTTTAATCGTTTGCCACAGGGCTGGAATAGTTCGGCATGCCTTTTCCAATCGATTCTTTCTCGCATTTTAGCTGACCTCCCAGTGTTAGTTTATCTTGATGATATCTTGATTGGGGCATCGTCGTTTGCTGAACACGATCGCATTTGTTTGGAAGTCCTTCGTCGTCTTTCGATTTATGGGTTCCATCTGAATAGCCAAAAGATTCAGTTTCGTCGTTCGTCGGTTGAGTTTTTAGGTTTTCGCATTTCAGCTGGGTCTTACGATGCTTCTCCTTTTATCAAGAAAGTCCAGGCTACTTTACCTACCATTACGGGGCGTCGTGATTTGCAAAAGGTTCTTGGTATGTTAAATGTGCTGCGCCCTTTTTTGCCTGATTTGGCTCGGCGGGTGGCTCCTTTGCATTGTTTTTTGACGGGTTCGCGGGTCGATTGGGGTGCTGTTCAAGTTCGTGCTCATCAGATTTGGTCGGCTGCTTTGGGGGCTGTTTTTTCTCTTTCAATGTGTCCTGATGGGCCCATATCTTCTTCTTTCGTACTTTACTGCGATTGGAGTGGTCAGGGGCAGGGTTTCATTCTTTTTCACAACGATCGCCCTATCTGGATGGGCTCACGGACTTGCCCTGTATGGACGTCCAAGGTTTCTAGTTTTTTAGGGGAACTTTCGACGATTTGCTGGGCTTTACGGGAAGTGCAGTGGTTAGTATGGGGTAGTACCGTGGTTGTGAAAACCGATTCGTTTGCCAGTTATAACAAATTGGTTCACAGTGAGTTTTGGCATAAAGAAGGTGATCTTAGAGTTGTGCGCCTTTTGGGGTATTTGTTGACTAACTGGGACTTAGGTGGCTCGTTGAAATTTGAATTTGTGGCTGGAAAAAATAATACTGTAGCTGACAGTTTATCGAGATGGCGCGCAAAAACCAAACAGGACTGTGCTACATGTGGTACGTCAAGAACGCAAGTCGTCACGGAGGAAATGAAACGGGCATGGTTTTCGAAAGCACATGAAGGCCACTATTGCGTCAAGACGACCTTGGAAAATCTACAGCTACAAAATCGCTACTGGACAGGGATGAAGGAGGATGTACAGCTCTGGGTAGAGCATTGTCAGGCGTGTCAAGCTTGTCGGCGAACTAAATCCATCAGTCAAAATCTGGGTGATCGTCTAGCATGGGAGCCTGGCCAAGTCATTGGAATTGACTTTGTTGGGCCGCTACGCACAGCCAAGAGTGGTTTTCGTTATATTGTGGCCATCACGGATTCGTTTTCGAAATGGTTCAAGACAGTTCCTGTGACCCAGAAGACGGCTTTGAATATGGTTGTTGCATTACGCAGTTGGATTGACGAAACTGGATGGACTCCTCGTCTTATCATTGGCGACAGCGATACAGCTTTCTTATCGGCAACATTCAAGGAGTTTACGAACGAGATAGGGGCGGAAGTCCATCTGTCGTCGCCATACGTCCACAAAAGTAATGGGCTAGTGGAGAGGACAATACAGACGTTTATTAACAGGATGCGACGGATTGGGTGGAACAGAGGAGGATCATGGGTAGACTGGGTGCAGGACGCAACTAGGAGTATGAATGACTCCTTTCATTCGAGTTTACTGTGTTCGCCAAAGCGACTTATGCTGCGGATCTCTGAAGTTGGAAAGGAATTGACAGAAGGTCAATGGAGCAGAGAAGTGAGAAGAGTTCGTGATTTGCAGAAATTTTTGTTTCGTCAACAGAGTTATCGTTATAGCTCAAAAATAAAGGGTGCTCAATTAAAAGAAGGGGAGAAAGTTTGGCTATTTGACGGAGCCAGGGCAACCGCTTTAGATCGAAAATTTGATCCTTTTTGGACTGGTCCTCATATATTGGAGAGGAAGACGTCACCTCATCTCTGGCAAGTTCGGCTTAGAGATAAACGACGGTTGGTAAATATTCACTCAGACATGTTGAAAGTTTTCAAAGAATAACGGGGTCGAGAAGAGTCATATGGTTTGGAATGGGCGTTTATTTCTACACCTATACAGATATCACAGTGGAAGCGTGTGAGATTGAGAATGGTTTTGCGAGTGAGCGAGAATAGCGAGAGCGAGATGTACTGATGTACTGAAGTAGTGCTGTAGTGAAGTAGTGCGGTTTGGAGTGCACGTACTGTTAGGGTTGTATATAAGGTGAACGTTTTCCTGTAACAAACACTTCTCTTCAAAATGTCTTCTCGAAAAAACAACAATGGGCTGTAAAGACTTAAAACACTAGAGTATATTTCGGTATTTGCATGTTCCTGTATACGACAAAATTCTTTAAAAGAAAGAGGTTCGACCGCAAACACGAGAAACGAAAAGACGAAACTAACTCGCTTTGCAAAGAAGGGAAAATGGGTGGCGCTGTGCCAGGAGATCGTAGAGGAGGTCGAGAGTAACTACGAAACAATTGTTTCTCAGATGTTCCAGAAGAGCGTAACTTTACGCTCTTAAGGTTTTGGGAGTTGGTTCGTAGTAGAACGCCAAAGAGATTTGTAGGCTTCTTTGGGGGTTAAAGTCTGTGGAAACAAAAGATGGATGGTGCGTGGCTGGATGACGATGCAGTTGGTCTTGCGTTGGTGGAGAGGAAGGGGTGCTTGTAGAGACCTGCGCATGCGCTTACAGGACCTTCAACCAGCGATCGAGACGCCGAAAGATTTCACTGCGCAAGCCAGAAGCGAGCCCTACACGTCGTGTTGCGCCAGAAACTCCTTGAAGAGGCGGCCGCGGAAATGCATTTGATTCCCGATTGGCCAGCACACAATTACAAGGCTGGTTTTCCAGAAGGTAGTCAGCCGTGAATTTAGGATTTTAGAGACGAGGGCGCGAGTTCACAACGCGCGTGAAAGAACGTTGAGTAGCGTACACAAAAGAAACGAAAAAATTTGTAAGACGGAGACGCGCGCGCTCCTGAGCTAGCCCCCTGGATCCGCCCTGGAAGAGACGTTGGAAAGTATCCTAGGCAGTAGACCAACAAAGCCGTCGAAAGGGGCTGTTATATAACACGCCAATCCCAAGAAAGTCGATTCAAGTGTTTGAAATGCCATATGAACATCCGTCCCCGACGTCCTCAAGGTTCCCTTATTCCGAGAGCTCGACAACGTGAATCGTGGTGAAACTCAAGCTCAAATGGCATGCTTGTGTAGGTTTCCCAACGATCCTCTGGTTCTGCCTCTAGAAAAGCGGAGGATATCGACACAACAGACGGCCGCACTTTCTTGCAACCACGATGCGATATTGTTTGATTTTTACACATGCGAAGGTGTTGACTACTACTGGGTCGCGAGATATGCATGCTCTTGAAGTGTCGCCGCAGCTGCCTGTTCTCTTCACAAACAGGATCTCGGGAAAACCGACGAATGGCAAGATAGGGCCTTTGACAAGCAAGCCTTCAGGTGAGTTTCTTGAACCCCATGAAAAAAAGAAAAGCTTCTCTCTAGAACATCCCTACCGCGGAACTTATCCTCAAATGAGATGCGCCTCACTCTCACCCCCCGAAATGAAGCGACACTCTCCACACTATCTCAGCTTGAAAATTGCGAAACTCTGTAACGACAGTCGCGATACGCTCGGGCGTGAGTGAGTTGAGATGAGGATAAATTCCACAGTTGGTGATACTCTCACCCCAAGAGGTTTGATGTTGGTTCAATTTTGGAGGTTCAAATCCTCCGTGCCTCGATCCCAGATTTCTTCCTTTCAGAAAGAAAGTTGGTCTTATCAAAGGAATTCCCTCCACAAGGCAATAAGTGGTGCACCATTCATTCGTCTCTGATTATTAAATTCTGACAATGTTCTGTGGGAAAGTTGGAACCATTGGTAATGCTGTCATGGTGGTTTTCTACAGGGCACAATCGAAAAGAACCCGCAAGAAACCCCAAGGAGAAGTATTAGTTGAAATTGTCTCGAGGGCACTGCACTTCATTGTCACAAAGGCTAATTTTTCGTGGAGCCCTCCATTTGAAAGGAAAAGGCTTCATCTTCCAGCAAGAAGCTACTGTTGTTGCTGCTACTTCCCACATCTTAAATTCCCCAGTTTCTGGCATACTTCCAGGACGGGTACACCAAATCATGCCTGTTTTGATAAAATGAAACTGAAAAGACAAAGCAAGCGAAAACACACAAAGGAGCATCACTCATGCATGGAGGTCATTAGCCGAAACCGAAAAAAAAACAAAAAAAACTGAAACCGAAACCGTTCAAGTCTCTGTGGAGGATTCAGTTTCAGTTTATCTATATATAATATATAACTCACGCACACAACCTGCACAGTCCTACTCTTCACCGATACAATTTGGTCTGGACCACGCAATCTTGTTATCAAAGTGCTCTTACATGAAACCCCCATCAAAAACATACAGTTGGCCATGCATCAACCGGCACACGCACATTACTCCTTTTCTTTTCAAAAAAAAGGATGGACTCGAGTTTCTGCGCCGCAATGCACTTGATCATCTTTCTTTCTCTTCTTTTTTTTGATTTCTTGTCTTTCAGATTTCGAATAATTTCCCCTTTAATACTGGCTGTGGCCTGATTTCACACAGACCCCATCCATCCATTCAGGTGCTCTGGTGAACCTCCCTAGTTGATCGTATCCAGCACGATTCTGCGTGATTTCAGTGGTGCCCATTTCCACCGTTTGTAATAGGAGGCCAAAACGAACATCAGGCCCAAGGCAAACACCCACTTGACGCCCATCAGCTTACGTTCATCAGATTCTGGCTCGGCAGCCCATGCCAAAAAGACGGTAACATCCTGAAAGCATATCGCCATGACAATCGAAACACTTAATACTCATTAGGCGGCATGAGGATGGATTTCGGCTTTTTTTTCCGGAAACTCATGGCGAGCGATCGGGTGTTCGAAAGAAAAATTGGTTCTCAGGATAAATCATAAAGGTATCGTTAATTGCTGTTTTGTGAATTTTCCGCAGTTTCGATTGCCCATCTTGTGAATGAGTAATATGTTTGTCCCTACTCTTTTCATATGATTTTTTTTTATTTTTTTTGATGGGTCACAAATATGGATGCACAGACACAACCTTTTTTGAATGTTCAATCCAACAAAAGAATTGACCCCCTCCCCCCCCCCAAAAAAAAGGTTTCTTTACATAGGCGAAAGAAAACATGCTGAATGGATATTCAAGGTGTTTTTTTTCTGTTTGATTTATTAAATTATCATGAGTCTAACCGAACCTTGGCTTGTTGAGCTTCGGTGGCTGGGGTTCCGTCTTCGTACTCCACACCTTCATCCACCAACATTTTCGGCATGGCGATAGCACCGCCAGGAAAGTACGGGTTGTAATACAGACCCTCACGAACCTTCAACCACAATCTACATAAATTCATTCCATTGGCCTCAAAATTACTATTTGCTCCCACAGGAAAAAAATGAGGAAAAAAATTAAAAAATTGGGGGCACAGCGAATGAAACATTGGTCAAAAGTAGTACAGGAATGTACGCCAAGTGAATAGGGAGCATACCACCCAGAAAATGTATGAGAAAAACTTAAAAAAAAATTCTCTTGACGGCCACTTTTTGTCCTTGAAGAGTTGTGCAACCACCCCCATGGAAACTATAGCCATTTTCGGTTCAAAGGTGGAACAGCAAATTGAATAGGGGACCAACCATCAGGTAAGCCACCCATGAATCAGCTGAATACAGGGTCTACAAGCCACAAGTTTTTTCCTCTGTCCACATTGTTTCTGAAATAATGTACTGGAAAAAAAACGAAACTACTACTTACCGTGATCCCGGCAGGAGGCTCCCTGTATCCTAAAAGCAGCGCAAAAATGTAGTTCAAGCCATCGTGCCTGGCCTTGGCCATCAAACTGAGGTCGGGAGGATATGCTCCTCCATTTGCGAATCTCGCAGCCTCTTCGTTGGCGTATGGGCTGGGCATTCTGTCGCTGGGTTTTCCTGGCCTGAAGAACATTTCCCCTTCGTCGTTGGGGCCATCTTCGACTTCGATTTCTGCAGCCATTTCTTTGACCTCGTCCTCTGTGTAGGCAACCCCGATGAGGTCTCGAAAATGAAGTTGATTCACGCTGTGGCATGCGGCGCACACCTGAAATGGACCGCACCAAAAAAACCGTAGTGAACCAGTGGATATTTTTCCTTTTTGATTTCGGAGGAATTTCAAGGTAGTGGATAAACGTTTCGTGCACTGGTGCCCAGCCATACGAAAGCATTGACCTTGAGCATATTGCACAAGATTTATATCCGAAGCGTAGATTTGACATATTCAGGGAAGCAAAGAGACACTTTTCTCAAAAATATAAAAATTCTTGGATACCTCCAAAATTCATGTCAGGCATTATCACCCCGCTAATTTTTCTTGTCTTTGTTGGTTTATTGCTGTCAAAACTCCCCCCCCCCAAAAAAAAAAATATATATATATATATATATATCCCCCAGGTTGCACTGTGCCCACAGTCACACATCACCAAAGTTTTATTTCGTTTTCTTTCCTTCACGATTTCGTTCCTTATTCAAAACTTCCTGGAATTCATGGGCCACTCACAGAATGAGGAGCAAACATATTAATTTCAAAACAACATCCTGACAACTTCTGAGTAAGGGGAAGCCCAGTGCATATCGATAACATTTTCTCCCTCGTCCTACAAACCGCTGATTATTTTGTTTCATTTCATTTATTATTATTAGTGTTTTTTTATTTTTTGGCGAGGGGAATTCGGGGAGTGGTGCTATTAGAAAACAGTGGGACACCCAACAGTCATATCCAGTAACAAAGTGTCAAAATATTATCCTTCTTTCGTATTCACACCTGAGTGTAAACTTGGTGCCCTCTCCTAATAGCAGCATGGTCGAACGCACTGAAAAAGCTAGTGTGGTCCCATGGATATTGAGGTGCATGCAACCCATGCTCCGATTCTTCCTCTGCCATGGCAGCCTGCGTGAACGCGGCCCCAGCAACTCCAGCGACTGCCAGGCCCGCATAGGGCGCGTATTTCATGAATGGATTCTCAGCATCGATTTTTGTCGAACCATTAGCTGCTGCTGCCGAGGATGTATACACTGCCTGTTTTTTTGGAGGAAAAGCAAAACAACAGGTTTGGAGGATCGATGGGCTTTTTCCTTTTTCCTTGTGAAAAAGATTTGTAAAAAACAAAAATGGAAGGGAAGGGAAGAGATTCCTAAGTGCCTCAAACTTCAATTCTTTGTGTCAAGAATTTTCTTAGACATGTGAATTGAACTCTTCTATAAGCATTTTCTACTTGTTGGATCCCTGCTGGAGTGTTCTGTTAAAAGGAGTTATATATGGCAGGAACCCCCCCTTCCCCCTGCAAAACCCTTTCTCTCAAGAACTCTGGACAATTCTCGGTGGATCGACTTTGACGAGCCACCCTCGTCTCATCCCTTTCCTTGACCAACCGGATCATCCCCCAACACATGCCTCGTTCTGTCGAGACCCGAAAACGAACTCTAATGCACCTCCCCCCTTGCCTTCCCCCAAGACAGGTGTGGTCCCTAGCTTGCCCCAACACGCTTGAGCGAGACGCGATATCGACCCAATGAAGACCCCAGATGGCATTCAGGATGTTTCTTTTTCCTTGTCGCGTTCGTTGGTTTTACTGATCCTCACCTGCGCAAGGCGTCCAGTGGCGAGGTCGGTGCCCAGAGCTCCGCTCTGTTTCAGGGCACGAAACGCGGCCGACCCCCCTGTCCGAAGCATCTTTTCACACTTTCTGCCGACCAGCGGCAAAAACTCGTCTTGCCGCTTCGTTCGTCGTTAAACTGGACTTTCGCTCACTTTCGGGTTCTGTGTGATTCTGTGAATAAATCTACGATGAATGGCCAATCAAATTCTCCTTTTTTTTTCTGGACACGGAGCGAATGGTGGTGGGGGGCAAGCATGCTGAGGGACGTCGATTTTGGGGATCTGAGAGGATGCAAGGAAAGTAATTCCTAGGATATTATACATATATGTTCCTCACTTTCCGTTTTAGGACCCTTCTGTTTTCCTCCCTCTAACTTGCGCTGACGGCATTGTGCCGCGCTGGCAGCTGCGGGTGATTTTTTATTGTTTTTTCCTTAGAAAAAGTCATATTATAGCCACCTCTTCCAGACGTTTTGGGTAAAATGGCAACTCATCCCATCGACCTTGTTACAATCAGGGTTTGCTAGTAGATCAATTTGCAACGATCTACTAACTAATGAAGGTCAAAATTCGCACGAGGTGAAGGGCTACTAAATAAAGTCGTTAGTAGGGAAATTTCCTACTTAATAGTATCTATTAATAGCATGCCTTAGTTAGTAGCTAGTTAGTAGGTCGGTCTACGTACTAATCAATGTTTGAATGCACATTTTATTGATTTTGTTAAGCTTCGCTCAAAGGCACTCACGTGACACACAACCTCACACATCCAAGACGTCCAAGCCAGATGGAGGTTGTGGGGGAAAGTGTTATCGCTCGGGAGGACTGACGTCCGCGAGCGACGTCTCCTATCTCGGGAAAGAGTGAGGCGGCGGCGGAACGGTCACACAAAATCGCACGGGTCACAGACTCGGGGTCACACAAACAGATCACTGAAAAGCAAGGTTACATCAAGCGTCCCATCATTTCAACTCCCAGTTCGACTTTCCCGAGGGTGACTAACCACCCGTAACACTCCCACTACCCTGACTCACAGCCGCCAGTTCTACTCCTGACTCACTCACACACTCACACACAGGCCCAAACCGAAGCACGTTCCCACTCAGACTCGAACCCAGGACCTCAGTCTCGCAAGTCCCAATCTGATTAATCGAACCATTGTCTTGACTCTGTGCTCTTGCGGTGGTTTCCTCGCTGTAGTTCAGTAGTACCTCCTTGGGAGGATGCTGTCATTCACCGGGGATGCATCTGACGCTTCACAGACGTCAGATGCATGACGCCTTTGACGTCTGACGTCCCTAGACGTCAGCAGCTGGTATCAATTGCCTCCCCCCTGGGGGCAGTTGGTGCCCTCACCAAGTATCCATCAAATGCATCCTTCTGATTCTGTAAAAGTAACTCTGAACTAGGGTGCTGCAAATCCCAAGCTCCCTGCACTTCTGAAAGGATAATTAGATCCCCATAAAATCCTTAACCCACAGAAGTTCAGAAAACACTTCACTGCCCTTATGCAACCCATCCCCTAGTCACTGGGATTCCTGATCCTTCAGCCACAGAATCAAAGTGCATCTAACTTCTACCTGATCCCAGCTCTCCTCTTATAATCAGCCAGGATCTCTGATGCATTCAATAAATTGTCTTGGGGTTCCCATGTTGCTTCACTAAGTGGATACCCCTTCCAGACTACTAAAAATCTCCTTTTTCTTCCTGAAAACTTATGTCTTACTACAGCCTCAACTTCAAATTCTTCTTCTCCCTCAGAATCTAATTCTGCTGGAGGTGCCATTACCTCCCTAGGAAACTTAGAACTCTCTTGAAGTTTTCTCAACTTTGATACATGAAATACAGGATGTAATTTCCATCCATCTGGTAACACCAATCTATATGCCACAGATCCCACTGCAGCAGCAATAACAAAAGGTCCAATATATCTTCTTCTGATTTTCACTGGAATATGTTTCAAGACTGCTAAATTCAATGTCTTTGTGGAGAGCAACACCTTTTCTCCCACTTGAAACTGTACATCCCTCCTTTTCTTATTAGCTTGCTGCCTCATCTTCTCTTGAGCTGTCTTATATCTGTTTTTGGCATCATTGATGACTTCCTGCATGTGTGATATCATTTCCTGAACTGACTCTGCTTCTGCTTGAGCTTTTCCAGCCAGTAGATCTCCTGGCAGCTGAGGATGCACCCCATACATCAAGTAGAAGGGGCTGTATCCTGTAGATGTGTGTACAGCATTGTTGGCTGCAAATTCAGCCATCCCTAATCCCTGCATCCATGTCTCTGGATGCTCTTCCACATAGGGTCTTAGAAAGTTTTCTAATGTTCTGATGCTGACTTCACTTTGTCCATCTGTTTGAGGATGGAAGGCTGTGGACATTCTCACTTTAGTGCCCACACATCTCATTAGCTCCTGCCAAAATTTACTAGCAAATCTAGTATCCCTATCACTGATTATCACACTGGGAATCCCATGATTCCTGAAGATGTGATCAAAGAATATCCTTGCATACCCAGGTGCATCTATTGTTTTACTGCAGGGTATGAACTTTACCATCTTAGTCAATCTATCAACAAATACTGCAATTGAATCAAATCCATCAACAGAGGGTAAATCAGTCACTAGATCAGTAGTGATCTGATCCCATTTCTTATTAGCCACTGGAATAGGTTGCAGCAATCCCTTCTGAGCTCTTAACTCAGGTTTCATTTGCTGGCAAACCTCACATGTCCTGACATATTCCTGGACATCCTTTTTCATATTATTCCAGTAGTATTTCCTGGACATCAGCTCCAGAGTTCTCTCTATTCCCAGATGTCCAGAGATTTGATTATCATGTCCTTCTGTAAGGACTTTCATCCTCAGTTCCTGAGGTACCCATAACTTCATGAGTCCATCCTGAGTTTGATAAATCAATAACCCTGATTCATTGATTCCATATCCTGGAATTCTCTCTCCATCCAGTATTTGATTATAGATGTCTTTGATTTCAACATCTGCCAGTGTTGCTTGTTCCCAGAGTGTAATCTCTTCTGTGCTAGGCTGTAATGAACTCACTACTTTGAGTTCCTGCTCTGCTGGAAGACTTCTTGATAGTGCATCAGCAACCAGATTCAGTTTCCCTTGGATGTACTGAATTTTTGGTTTGATGCTGAGGAAATGTCCTGCCCTGAGCCAGCCTGAGGCCTTGACATCATTTTTTGATCCATGAAGTTTGTTAAGGGCTGATGATCAGTAAAGACTGTAACCAGTCCTGGGCAGCCTTCTAAATAATGCCTCCACTGCATCAAACAGTAGGCTATTCCTAGTAATTCCCTCTCATAGACTGAATAGTTCTGTTCTGACTTTGATAATCTTCTACTGCAAAAGGCTATGGGCTGTAATCCAGAGCCATGATCCTGACAGAGAACTCCTCCAGTTGCTTCCCCAGATGCATCACTAATCACAGTATAATCCTTTACTGGATTAGGATGGATCAGCACTGGTTTCCCCATCAATGCAGTTTTAAGTGATTGAAAAGCTTGTTCCTGAGCAGATCCCCACTCCCACATGACATCCTTCTTAGTTAAGTCATGCAGAGGGCCTGCTATCTTTGCAAAGTCTGGGATGAATCTTCTATAGAAGGAAACCATCCCCAGAAAACTCCTGACATCTGTAACTGTCTTTAAGGGCTTCCATTCCCTGATTGCCTTAACTTTCACATCCATTGCTGAGATCCCCTTTTCACTTAACCAAAATCCACAGAAATCTGTTTCCTTCACACAGATTTCACTTTTGGTGGCCTTTGCAAATAGACTATACTTCTGTAGCCTGGCTAAGACTGCTGCCAGATGTTCTACATGCTCAGAGATGCTTCTGGAATAGATCAGAAGGTCATCAATGAAGATCAGCACAAATAAATCCAACATATCCTTGAATATGTCATTCACCATGTTCATATATTGTGCTGGAGCATTAGTAAGTCTGTGACAGTTCCAAGTTAGTGGGAAGAGGTTTGCAGACATAGGGGATCGAACTCTAGACGTGAAGGTCTGGAGTGAGACATCAGGTCACTTAACCAAGCGATGTCTCGTGACAGTTACAGAGGTTGTATCGTTATGTAACGGGCTAGCCGATGAAGTGACTTGGGTTGTACGGAATTAGAGGTACGATGGGAGTTAGTGGAAAACGGTTAGGAGGATTCGAACCCCCGCGCCCAGTAACCGTTTCTTTGACCGAATGAACTATGAAAAGGGGCGTGGGGAGACTTGGACGTTCTTCCTGGACATTGTGTTGTAATATTTTCTCGATTGAGTTCGTATCCCTGTGGAAACCCCGAACGAGTCTCTCGCCTTTACATATGGTTTCGGAGCGAAGACCCACGAGCTGGGAATAAAGATTTTGGCCCTGGGGGCGAATTGAGTCAATCACGCGAGACGAGAGATGGATAACCCGAACCCTAAAGTGGCGACTGTGGACATTGATGTCATGCGCGCAGAAGTACTGGCGTTAAAGAAAGAGACGGAGGAAAAGCTCTGTCAACTGGTCAAGACGGTCGGAGAGTTCGCCGAAAGTCATGGTACCACTCAAAGAGCTACCAAGAAAAGTTTGGAGGTCGGAGTCGACATACAGCAGCGACTGCTGGAAATACAAGAAACGGTTGAGAATGAACGGAGGGGACACCAAACGTCGATGGAGTCGTTGCAACTCGAGATGTCGAGGCTGAGGATAGCTGCAGAGAAGTCTCAGGAAGGTGTCTCGGACGCCAACGGAAATGGTGCATCGAGTTCTGCAACAATGGAGGAAACTTGGCAATTTTCCCCTGTACGTTTGGGTAATCCTCCGGAATTTTCGGGACGACCAGACGAGAGTGTTACGGAGTGGATAAACGCGATGGATGTTTATTTTATGGCGTCGGGATGCCCCAAGGAAAAGAAGGGTTTGCTGGCGAGTTCAGTTTTGAAAAGGAGTGCTTTGGATTGGTTATCAGAGCGGCGGCGGAACGAGCCTGGAGTGATATACGACTGGGAGAAGATGGCGGCTGGGATCAAGAGATTTTTCGAACCTTATGATGTCGGGATGTTGGCAAGGGAGAAATTATATCGGATGCAACACAAGCGGGGATGTTTGGCAGAACATGTGGCCGAATTCACTCGCTTACTTCTGAGAGTGCCATCGATGTCGAAAGAAGATCGCCTTCATCTGTTTATACAATCCCTGAAGTCGAGGACAATGGAGGCTGTTCTGGTGCGGAGACCAAAAACCCTGGATGATGCTATCAAACATGCCATGCAGGCTGACCGAGCTATGGAAGTGGCGAAAGCAGAGAATTCGAATGAACCGACAGAAATGGAACGTGATCGGGATAAGTCCAACATGCATTTTGCGTGGAATGCAAGGAACCAGAGGAAGTCCGGATCACAACGATCGACCCGAATGAAGTCGTCTACAGATCGATCACAGAGTGCCAGAGATTCGTCGCATCGGCGGACATCTGACAGGGATTTCTCACTACCCAAAGGAAAGACGTCAATGAGGCATATGTGTCAACTGTCGTCAGATCCAGGCCAATTGAATGCAATAGGGGGTGGAAAGTCCCATCAGAATGACAAAGGGGGGAGGGGGTTCAGATCAAATGGAGATTCCAGATCTCCAAGGGTGACCAAGTGGAAAGGATCAATCACATGGGAAAATAAGAGGATTTTCAGAGATGGGAAGGTTATAGTGGTACAAAGAACTACTGGGAAGGCAGATGGTGATTCCATTGGGAAGGGTGCCCATGGAAATCTCAAATCACCAAACAAGCAGACACCCAACAGTTCTCAGAGAGTGTCTTGGGCCAGTAATCTCATTGACACCAGCATCTCTCAAGCTCAGAGAGTCAATGAAGGAGGTTTGGGCAACAGTAAGACCACTGTTAAGAAACCTAGCCCCTCAGCTGTGACACAACAAGGTGGAAAACCCCCACAACCAGCAGACAGAATCACAAGGCATTCCCATCCAGGAATACATGTTGCAGACACAAGGAGTGTTGCAGACACCAGGATGGACCACAAGGATGCAGGAACTAAGACCATGTCTTACAAAGATGCTGGAAAACAAAGTGCTGCAAGCAAAAAGGCTGCAGACAAACATGTTGCCGAAAGCAAAGGAAAGGCTACAGAAAACCTGGAGAAAGGAATTCCTAAGTCACAGAGGAATCAGGTTTTAGCCCCACAATTCAAGCTCACACAAGCCTTGAATCAGGAGACATGTCAAGAGAGTCCATCTACTCAGAGGGAAGTTCTAACAGCATCTGGATGCTGGAAAGGGATCCCTGGGACTACAGAAAAGGCAGCAAGGAAAAGGAATGAACCAACAGGAAATTGTGTCACAGAAGACAAGGAAAACAGAGGAGATTTGGCACTGGGGAAATTGGGATCTGTAGGGCAAGGATGCCTGGGATCTACCCTCTTATATGTGCCTGGAAAACTACAGAAATGCACAGTCAAATGTCTGATTGACAGTGGAGCCACAGGGGATTTTATGGATGAAGGCACAGGAAAATCAAATGCAATCAAATTGTTGACAGACCAACCACTGGCAGTGGAGCTTGCAGATGGCTCCAAGATCATCCTCAAACATCAAGCTGTGGTGAGGATAAAGCTTGGACCATGGGTGGTAAAAAGGAAATTCTGGCTGGTACCCCAAATGAAGCATAAGGTTATCTTGGGAAAAGCATGGCTGGTTGATCACAATCCCCAGATTGATTGGAGAAGCCATGTCATCACCATCAACAGAGAAGGACATCCACCCATCAAGCTTCAGGGATTTCATCCCAAAGCAACTGCTGTAGAGGATGCATCAGAAATCAATTTGATGTCAGCAAAAGAAGCACAGAAATGCTTGAAAAACAGGAGTGGGGAAGCCTATTTATGCTTGGTGAGGCAGGTCCAGGATACATCTGGAAAGGATGGGGTGGATGGACAGAGATCAGGGACATCTACTGGAGATGTTGCAAGGAAAATCAGGAATCCAGGAGAAGCACAAGAAGTGAAAGGAACAGAGGATGGTACTGATGCAAATTTGGAGAAATTCATTGATGATGTTGATCCAGAGCTGCAGGAATTAAAGGAGGTGCTGAGGGAATATAGGGATGTTTTCCCTATGGATTTACCTGATGAATTGCCACCACACAGACCCTGGGACATGAAGATCCCACTGAAGGATGGAGTAAAACCTGTCTTTGGACCATTATATAAGCAGAGCCCCAAAGAACTTGATTCCTTGAGGGAACAATTGGATTATTTGCTGGAGAAGCAGATGATTCGACCCAGCCATTCACCTTATGGAGCTCCTGTACTCTTTGTACCCAAACCTGGGGGTGCATTGAGATTTTGCATTGATTACAGAGCCTTGAATAGAGCCACAAAAATCACCCAGTTTCCATTACCAAGAATGGATGAGATGCTGGATAGAATGAATTCAGCAAAATACTTCAGCAAAGTGGATTTGAGGGCTGGATTTTGGCAGCTAAGGATGGCAGAGGGTGAGGAAGAAAAGACTGCATTCAGAACCAAGTATGGGCAGTTTGAATTCCTTGTGATGCCCATGGGATTAAGTGGAGCACCAGGACATTTCATGGGGATGATGAATGAGATTCTGAAGCCTTACATTGATAAATTTGTGCAAGTGTTCCTGGATGACATCCTAATCTACTCATCCACACCTGAAGATCATGCAGCCCACATGAAGCTTGTGCTGGAAGCCCTGAGGAAACATCATTTATATGCTAAGCTGGTGAAATCTGCTGTGGGGAAAAAGGAGGTTGAATTTTTGGGCACCTGGGTGACCCACAAGGGAGTCAGTCCTGTGGCTGATAAGCTGCAGGCAGTCAAGGCATGGCCTGTTCCCAGGAATGTCCATGATGTCAGATCCTTCATGGGTCTATGTTCCTTCTACAGAAGATTTGTGCCCCATTTCAGTGGCAGAGCAGCCCCACTCACCAATTTGACCAAAGGCAGCCAGCAATTCATTTGGGGGAGAGAAGAACAAGATGCATTCCAGGATCTTAAGGATGCACTTTGCTCAGCTCCTGTTTTGACCCATCCCAGGGATGATTGGCCTTGGGTGATAGCAACTGATGGCAGCCAGGTTGGAGTTGGAGGTGTATTGATGCAAGAAGGGCCAGATGGATTACATCCAGTGGCATTTGAATCTCACAAGCTGTCAGATGCTGAGACAAGGTATCCCATCCATGAAATTGAGCTGCTTGCTATTGTTCATTGCTTGAAAAAGTGGAGAGCTTATCTGGAGGGAAGAGAATTTGTTTTGAGGACAGACAACCAGTCCTTATTGTGGCTGGATAGCCAACAACATCTCAGTCGAAGGCAAGCAAGATGGGTTGAATTTTTAGCCCCATTCAGATTCAAAACAGTCCACATTCCAGGGAAGGATAATGTTGTGGCTGACGCATTATCAAGATGTCCACAGCCAGGGTTGAAATCAACTGGATGTGGAGGGGGAGATGTGCATGCACAGCCCCAATCAATCATGAAGACAAAGACTGAAACACTCCATCAGAACATGGGCAAGGAAGGAAGAGGATACCAAGGTTTGGGGGCCTGGAATGATGACCAAGCAGATGAGCTACTGTTTGAGGAATTTGCAGGTGAACCATTGGGATCCAGACTGGTGAAGGTTGCTGGAAACCAGGCTGGAGATGTACCAGAGAGATTCAGAACTACAAGAGTGTCCAAATGTTCAAATGGAGGAGGTACCAATGGGGGTACTGGAATGGATTTGCCAAAAGGATCAAAGGATGTGTCAGGATGTCAAGAGATGTCCATGAATGAGATGCAGATGCATGCATTGGAATCAATCAGAGTACAACCAGTGGCTGAATGGAGTGAAGCTCAAGTTGCACATGCTCAGATGCAGGATGATGTCTGTAAGATGACCCTGAAAAGGCTGGATTATGACAAAGGAACACAAGCAAACTTTAAGATGACCTCAGGGGGAGTTCTACAGACATCTAGTGGCCAGATTGTTGTTCCACAGAGTCTCAAGGCTCTGGTGTTGAAGGAAGGACATGATGGTGAAATGGGTGGCCACAAAGGGAAGGATAGAACCATACACACATTGCAGCAGCATTTCTGGTGGAGGAGGATGAACAAGGAAATTTCAGACTACTGCAGGACCTGCCCTGTATGTCAGAAAACAAAGGCATCCACCAAGAAGCTTGCTGGAGATTTGCAGCCCCTCCAGATACCAGAGAGAAGATGGGGGAGTGTCAGCTTGGATCTAATCACAGGATTACCAAGGACATCCAGGGGCAAGGATGCAATTGTAGTGTTTGTTGACAGGTTATCCAAGATGGCCCACTTCTGTGCATGTGAAGGAACTATTGGAGCAGCTGGTCTAGCAAGGATGATATTTGATGAGGTGTGGAGGTACCATGGGATGCCCCAAGACCTGGTGTCAGATAGGGACCCAAGATTTACCTCAGAGCTGTGGAAGGAGCTGATGGCCTTGGCTGGAACCCAATTGAAGATGTCCACAGCAAGGCATCCCCAGACTGATGGCCAGACTGAGAGGATGAATAGAGTCTTGGAGGAGAGCTTAAGAGCCTACACAAATCATCAACAATCCAATTGGGATCTGAAGCTTACTGCAGCAGAATTTGTGTACAATCAGGGCAAGCAAGCCAGTACTGGCTACAGCCCATTTTACTTGAACATGGGGGAGGAACCTCTGGTGCCAGCAGCATTGCTTGGCAGAGGAAAAGTGGAGTCCCCAATCAGAGGAGTGAATCAAATTCTGGGAGATTTGCAAATGGATATTGAACATGCAAAGACATGCATTGCAAGGGCACAGAACAGGCAGAAACAACATGCAGACCAGCACAGAAGAGAAGAAGAATTTCAGGTGCATGAGAAGGTTTTACTGAGCACCAAGGATATTGAGTTGGCTGGTGGGAGAAGCAAGAAGCTTGGACCCAAATATGTTGGGCCATTCAAGGTGTTGGAAAGAGTGGGCAGGCTGGCTTACAAACTGGACATCCCACAACAGTGGAGGTTGCATCCAGTGTTCCATGTGAGCAAATTGAGAAGATATCTGCAAGATGATTCTTATGGAGAGAGAGAGCCTGATCCACCACCAGCAAGCATCATTGATGGTGAGCCTGAGTTTGAAGTACAAGAATTCCTGGAGCATAGAGAAGTGAGAAGGGGCAGAGGAAGGAGGATGTCCAGGGAATTCCTGATCAGATGGCAAGGATATGACAGAGCTCATGACAGTTGGGAGCCTGTAAGGAACTTGGAGAACTGTGGAGAAGTGGCAAGAACATACTTCCAGCGGCATCAGCTTGTTGCAACAGATCAGGAGAAGAAGATCTGGGGCTGGAGTTGAGAGGTGAAGTTGAATGAAGAAAGAAGCAAAATAAGATCTCAGTGGAAAAGGGAATGAGACCTGGAGAATCAGTAAGGGTTGCTGGAGATTCAGTGGAGTGAGTGTTGTTGCTGAGATCATGCCCTCTGGATCCAGTTCTATTTTTCTGGAGGCTTATTTTTCTTTGTGCTTATGGATTTTTCTGTGTGCTATTCACTGCTGGGTAGTTGTTCTTAATGACCCTTTTTGCTGGGGACAGCCTTCAAGGGTCAGGGGGAGAATGTGACAGTTCCAAGTTAGTGGGAAGAGGTTTGCAGACATAGGGGATCGAACTCTAGACGTGAAGGTCTGGAGTGAGACATCAGGTCACTTAACCAAGCGATGTCTCGTGACAGTTACAGAGGTTGTATCGTTATGTAACGGGCTAGCCGATGAAGTGACTTGGGTTGTACGGAATTAGAGGTACGATGGGAGTTAGTGGAAAACGGTTAGGAGGATTCGAACCCCCGCGCCCAGTAACCGTTTCTTTGACCGAATGAACTATGAAAAGGGGCGTGGGGAGACTTGGACGTTCTTCCTGGACATTGTGTTGTAATATTTTCTCGATTGAGTTCGTATCCCTGTGGAAACCCCGAACGAGTCTCTCGCCTTTACAAAGTCCAAATGAAAGCACTTTGAACTGATAGTGTCCAAATCTACTTCTGAAGGCAGTCTTAGGCCTGTCCTCTTCCCTTAGAGGCATCTGCCAGTAGCCTGATCTCAGGTCAATCTTAGTGAAATATTTAGCCCCATGCACCCTGTCAATCATCTCCTCTGGTAAGGGCAGAGGGTACCTATTTTTGATGGTTTTCTTATTGAGCCATCTGTAATCCAGGCACATCCTGAGCCCTCCATCTTTCTTAGGGACAAACAGGATGGGTGCCCCAAATGGTGACTGTGATGGTTCTATGAAATCCATCTCCAACAGGTAATCTAACTGTCTTTTAACCTCATCTAACTCAAGAGGAGACAGTTTGTATAGGGGTCTATACATGGGTTCTGTACCCTCCTCCAGATCAATCCTGAATTCATGACCCAGTCTGACAGGAGGTACACCCTTAGGCAAATCCTTTGCAAACACTTTTCTGTACTGAGTCAGTACTTCTTTAATCCTGGGATCCATATCCTCCTGCAGGATTTTCTGTAGATCATCCCCTTCCCTTTGTTCTGGGATTGTTTCTACTCCAGTCTTTGATTCATCCTCTGGCCTAATCACCACCATGATGATGTGTTTGATTTCTCCTTTTTCTATCTGTCTTTTGATTCTGCCACTAGAACAAAAGGAAAGTTCTGTAGCTCCAGTGGGTGTGAGCTGATATTCAGGCATCACTGAGAGTGGTAATTTTACACTCTTTTTGCCCTTGTTGACTGTGATTATTCCTGACTTGAAATCCACTTTGGGATTGTAGTGTATGAGCCAGGGCAATCCCAGCAGGATTGGGTGATTACTGTCTGGAAAGACATCAGCATCAAATGAGAGCTGAATCTTTCCACAGACAAATGGGATGCCATAACATCTCCCCACTGATTTCCTTTCTGTACCATCTAGAAACTTAACAGGAGTTTCTTGTGGTTTGTATTGCAGTCCCAGTTCCTTGACTGCATCCATGCTAATATAATTAGCAGTGGATCCTGTATCAATGTATGCTGTAGCTTTCTTTGCACCAATAAACCCTGCCAGTTCATATCCTCTATATGCTGCTGTAGCCTGAGCTACTGCAGTATGAACTGGTTCCTTTCCCTCAACATTTCCTTCCACTCTAGTGGGTAAACTCACAGTGGCCTCTGTTTGTTTATCCACTCTCTTTTGAGACTGCTTTTTCTTTTGAATTAACACTCCTGGAGTGACCCCATCCAGTGTGTTTGCTTCCTGTTCTGTTGCAATAGGGGCTGCAACCACAGGTGTCTCTTGAACACCATCATTTAGTGAGGCTGGTGTTTTTGTAGTGGGTTCTTTCATTTCAATATCATCTGGAGGCTTAGCTGACCCAACACTAGCCTCCTCTTTTAGTTTCCCTTCTTCAGGGCTTTCTGAGCTTGGGACAGTTTGGGACACTGTCTCACCCCATGCTCTGTGCTTCCACATAGAAAACACTTGAAGGATCCTCCCCTGGAGGGCCTAGATCCCATCTGACCTCTCTGCTGCACAGCCTTAACTGAATTTGCTGCAGGGGGCAGTTGTGATGTTGCAGCAGCTATCACTGCTGACATCTGTGTATTTCTCTGTCCAAATCTTCCCCTCCCTCTACCTCTACCTCTAAAGCTACTAGTAGTGCCACCTCTACTGCCTATAGTTGCAGAGAGTCTTTGGACTGTGAGGATGGCCTTATCCAGATCCCCATCACACAGGGTCATAACCTGTGCTTGCATATTCCTATCTGCTAGCCCATCCACAAAGGCAGCATACCTTTCTTCTTGAGGTAGGTTAGGGAGTCTAAACATCAGCTTTCTGAAGAGTCTGATGTAGCCTAAGGCAGTTCCAGTCTGCCTTAGAGTTCTTAATTGTTTTCTGGCAGTCTCTATTAGGGAGACTGGCTCAAAAACATTCCTTAGTTCTTGAGTGAACTCTTGCCAGCTAGCATACTCTGCTTTTTCCTGATTCATGATCTGTATATCCATCAGATTTAACCAGCTAAGTGCATCTCCCTGGAGATGTGACTGAAAACAGGATAACCAGTCTCTCTCTAAGATGTGTTGATTCTGCAACCATCTCTTCATTCCTAGTATCCATTCTGTTGCAGACATCCTTTCATCTCCTGTGAATTTCTCTGGGGGAGTGAGCTTAATCTGTTTGCTGTAAGGTCTATCAGGACCTTGTCCTGAACCTCCTGATGTGCCACTAGGATCTCTATCAGGTGGTCCTCCTCCTGGGGGACCTCCTCCATCACCTCCACCACCATCACCACCATTCCCTGGCCCTGGATGTCCAGAACCAGATGCTCTAGGCATGCCTGGTCTGTCTGGGCCATTTGGTCCATTTGATCCATTTGGATCCCCTGGATTTCCTCCAGGTGCACCACCACTGGATGCTCTTTGACTTGTTAACTGTTCAAAGGGATTTGGTGGTCGAATTCCCATTCCTGATGGTGCTGGGGTAGTGCCTACAGTAAAGGTAACTGGAGGTGCTATAGTTACTGCTGGTGGTTGCAGTAGAGGGGGTGGTAAACCCATGGACAGTTGTTGTCCTGAAGTGAGGTCTATTAGACCTAAAGAAGAGGGTCCTGGAGGTACTGCTCCAGTACTTGTGGCAGGTATAACTTGCTGTACTGGTGGCTGACCAGATGTTGGGATATCCTGAGTTTGTCCCTCAGTTTCTCCTTCCTCTGTATTTTGTACTGTTTGTGTTGCTTGCATCATATGCACTTGCATCACTTGTGGAGGAATAGGTGCTCTCAGAATTCCATCCTTCATCCAGCCATCAACTGCTTTCTGATAGTCTGGATCAGTTAAAGCCCATCTAGTCTCTTCTAGATCTGCTTTCTGTCCTTCAGCATTGTTATACTTGTCTTCAATAGCTGTGGTGGTTTCATCCACTGCTGTAGCTACCATTTTCTGAATGACTGCAGGATAGGAGTCCAATTCTCCTTGTAGTATGCTAGTCATTGTGTTTGTCATACTCTCCCTCTCTTCCATCAGCTGTTTTTGCATTCTTTGCATGTGCTGAGACACTTCATATAATTGGGCATTAATATCTTCCTGTTGTTTCTTTTGAACCAACATCAGTTGCTCCTGAAGAGCTAACTGCTTCTTCTGGAATAGTTCCAGCTCTGTTTGGTTCTTATTTTTCCACTGAGCCATGCCTACAGCATGTTCTTTTCCTGTGCTTCTCAACTGTTCACCAAGGTCCTTCAGTTGAGTGTTTGTATTTGCAGTGAGGCTTTGATAAAAGTCCTTTGCATGTAGCTCCTGAGTCTGCTGTAGTTTTCGACTCTGTTCTTCCAAACTGTGCACTAAGGCTGACTGCAACTCTTCCTTTAGAGTTGACTGATGTAGCTCTGTTTGCTCTCTGTGTGTATAGAGTTCAACCTGGACTTGTTGAACCTGGTTCTGCATGGAGGTCAATGATTGCTGGAGATGGTTGGTTACTGTTCCACCCCAGACCTCAATCTGTCTTTGCATTTCAGTGTGATCAGAACCATTGATCTGTATATTCTGAATTTGCTGGTGCACCATTGGTTGCACTTCTGACCCTTCCATAACTTCGTCGCTTATCGCGACCATGTCGCTTTCCGTAACAACCGGAACCAGAGCCATTCTGGTCGCTTGACTTTCAGTTGACTTTCCAGGCAACGGTTACTGTCAACTGTAGACCGTTGACTTTCGCGCCACGACCTGTCCTTGCCGAACTGTGAACGGATAACCCACGTGCCCTTGCCGTGAGAGTTACTATACGTAATACTACTATACCCCTTCACGTCCGACTCTGTTAGTCTTTTAGCGCTATACGAGGTAGTTTGGGATAGAGCCGAGGGTGGCTGACGCATGCGGGTTCACGAGTAAGACAGATTAGACCCAGAGTTTGGGGCATGCGTCAGCGTACTACACTTAGGGGTACTTAAGAGGCCCACTCGTTGTTTTGACATTCACTTTATTTTGTAAGAACTCGGGATTCGTGGGATTGGTGTGTTCCCGCTTGTGTGTGTGTTTGTGTGTGTGTGTGTTAAGTGTTTGCCTGACGCAATCACTTCCCAACCCAAGTGCTCTAGTAGCGTTCACAACCGCGCTAGCTAGAGAGTTGTCTAAACTAACAAACCCCACAAGTATACTTGCGTTAGCCAGCAAGTTATCACGAATCCAATCAACACAGCCGACCACTATTGCGTCACCCACAAGCTTCACTATCAATTGGTTTCGGAGCGAGGCAAGAACTTTAAGTTCTTGAGATCGAAACTTGTGAACGTGGCGCAACAAACGTTTTTTGTTTGTTTGTTTGGTAGAGAGAAACTCCAACCGTGGTTGTTGAGTACTCCCAAATAGTGGCTGAGAGACCATGGCTGACCGTGAACACGCATTGGCAGTGCGCGAGCCTCAAGTTGAAGAGCCAGGGATTGAACCTGAGTTCGATGAAGAATTGCCTGACGCACCCAATGTTGTGTATCAACAAATAAACGTCCAGAACATCCACAATGTCCAGCAAGCAGCTGTCGACATAGACATGGGAGCTGATGCGGAAGCCTTAAGAGAGGATGTGGATGCGGTCCATGACCGTGTGGACGATTTAGCCCACGGGCTAAGGGGTCACCTGCAGCAAGTTGACCAGACACTGGGGCAGAGGCTAGCCCATACTGAGGCCTCTGTGTCGAACCAACTGGCTGGCGCATCAGAGGTGATCGGGCAGGCGCTGGAAACACAGCACCAGCATGCGCAACAGGTTGAGGCCACACAGCATGCGGTGGTGTCGCAACAGCAGAAGCTGGATTCAGTAGCGGCTCAACATAGTCGATACGAGCAGAGGCTATTACGCCAAGATATCGACCATAGGAAAGAAAGAGCCGAGATCAAAGCTTCTGTGGATGCAATAACGAGGAGAATGGATGCCGCAGACATTCTAGCGGACTCTCGTTTTGCTGACCTAAAAGAAGCAACTGAAGCATCAGCACTTCAGTTAAAACAACTCTCCGAGTTATCCCTTGTTCAAGGGCGGAGAATTGAAGGCTTATTAGGAACTGTTGCGGATTCCAACGAAAAAGTCGAACGGACTCTAGAATTGTTTCGGGAGTCCTTGCACAAACAAGGTGCTGAGGTGAAGCGTTTGCAGAGCTCAAGAGTAGCAATTCAAAAAGATTTGATTGCCTTGGAGAAAAAGGCATCCAAGACCTGGGATCAGCAGCAAGATGCAGCTGATGTGGTTGCCTTAAGATTATCTGGCCTGGAACGAAGCATGGAGGATGTGAGTGGCGGAAGTCAGAGTGCCCAAAGTGGAAGTGATGCTCGTGCAGTATCACCAGAGCGAGAAGAATCAACTTCTCCTGAGCCTGAGGACTCAGCCTTTGGAATGCCGCTGCCGAAGAAATCAGTAAAGCAGTTGGCTGTATCATGGCCGCCACTAGACCAGAGCTTCGCGGTAGGAATGGTTGGGGCAGGAACCGCAACAATACCGGCTCCTCCAGCAGTACAGGTCGAGGAGGGTGAAATTGTTGCTGCAGAAGCACCACCATGCACTGCAGTGGACAGCGCACCAGACGCTGATTTCACATTCCCTCAATTGATACCTCCAAGTACAAGAGCTCAGCCTGGAGTACGCATCTCAGAACCCGACTCTGCCGATGGATCACGTAGACCCACACGAACTAACCCAAGAGTTCTCTCCTCAGCAGAAGTGTTATATCAAATTGACCTTGAGCGTGCTAAGGCACAGGTCAGAGAAGAGAAAGGAAAAGAACCCATGCAGATCCCCACACGTACTGGAAGATTGGGACTTGGGTTAAGTGCATTGGGAGCAAGGGTAGAAAATAATCCCTTTGCTGCACTTGGTTCATATGAGTCTACTGGTGGACCCAGTCGAGTTCCTCGCATGCGAGGTAACTTTGGAGACCCTGGTGATGACGACCCAGATGATGATGGCGGTGATGATTACCGCGACAGACGAAACCGTCCACCTTCCCGCATTCCAGGTGCGCCTGATGGCGGTGGAGGTGGTGGCGGCGGTGGAGATGGTGGAGGCGGTGGACCTCCCGGTGGACCTCCTGGTGGAGGTGGAGGTGGAGGTGGCGCTGGACCAGCAGGCCCAGGACCTCCTAGGCAAGGACAGTGGTTGCCTAGCACCGTCAAGTTGCAAATGCCTCGCGCATTTAACGGAAGTGGAGAACCAAAAGCCCGTAAATGGCAAGTGCTCATGACGCGGTACTTGAGAACCTGCGGAGTGCATGAAGCACAGTGGCAGTCGATTATGGCCACTAACCTTTATGGAGCTGCCTCGGATTGGTTAACGATGCAAGAGTTGAAAATTCACCGAGGTGAAAGACCACCCTTCCGTGACTGGATGGACTTCATGGATGGCTTAGCTACAGCTTTCGAATTCTCTAGTGATCGAGATGAAGCGTGGCGTGACCTCCATAAACTCAAGCAGACTGGAACCGTGAAACAGTTCGTAAAAGAGTTTCAGCGGTTAGTTTTGAGGATTCCAGACCTCGAAGAGGATCACCAGTATTTGCTCTTCGTGGATGGACTTAAAAGTGAAGTTCAGAAGTTAGTCGCAGCAACGGTACCTCGAGATGTAGAGGCCGCCATCATATCCGCCGAACGATTGGAAGCCCTTGGAGTTGGAACACAAGGCCAAGGAGGGCAAACCAATCAGAAAAAGAAAGGAGTCTGGCGTGGTGGAAGAAAGAAGAAAGGCCAGAATCAGGGTCAGCAGCAGCAGAACCCCACACCACCAGCCCAAGCACCACCACAAGCTGCCGCAGGAGTGCAACAGCAGCAGCAACAGCAACAAGGACGAGGAGGAGGACGTGGTGGTGGTGGACGTGGACGCGGTGGTGGTAACCGTGGAAGAGGACAAGCCAATCAGGGAAGACAGAACCCCCAGGGGGGAGGGGGATATAATTGTTATCTTTGTGGAAAGAAGGGTCACCCTGTGAGGCAATGTCCTAGATTGGAGGAGGTGAAAAACCTCCCCGATGTAAAAAAAATGTTAAACTGACCGCCAGGCAGGAAACTGCTTCGTCTGAGCCTGGCCGACGCAAACGTCGTAAGCGAAATAGAGTTCGTAGGCGGCGTAGGAAGCTAAGATCAAAAGTAGGTGCCTCGAAAAAGGTTTGTACTCACAGCGGAAAACCTGGGGCGCGGACTAGTACACCGCGTGAAGAGAGAACAGAGACACTCTCCACATCTACCCAATCGGCACATGACAACTGCGATTGGAAAAATGAACAGAAGGAAAGCACACCGGATGAGATGGACGCGCCTCATGCGTCATCTGCATCTCTTCCCTCTGTTAGTGAATCTGTGGGCTCATTGGAGTCGCAGAGTAGTCTACAGGAGTCCCTGCCTGCAGACGTAGACGATAGTGGGTCAGAAACAACCCAGCGGTCTACCACAGAGCGAGTTAATGTGTCAGAAGTTCGATCAACTTCGTCAACCAAGGGTGACACATGCCCTCTGTTAAAAATTCAAGAAGTGCCTGTGAGAGGGTACGAAGTAAAAGCACGGATCAAGACCACGGACCTTTATGCATTCATTGATTGTGGAAGTACCGCAAACTATATCAATGATAAGGTAGCGCGTGATCTCGGGTTGTCGATTACACCAAGCTCCAAGAGAGCAATGTTGGCAAACGGAGATATTAAAGAACTGGCTGGCAGCTGTAACAACCTCCGAGTAAAGATAGGAGGGCTGAAGTGCAAAATGAAAGCGGATCTGTTCCCAGACCTTGGTTATGACCTAATATTGGGCATGCCTTGGTTGCAGAAAGAAAACCCCCGCATAGACTTTCAGCAGAATGAGATTTCAGTTTGCAAAAACAGCCAAGTGTTTCATCTCCCGTTGCGTCATCCAACCCAAGAGAGTATTGAACCTGAACGAAAAGTACAGTCGATACTGCAAGAAGTGCCAGTGACTGAGTGTTCAGCTAAGAGAATGATGCGTCATCTCAAAACAGAGACAGCATTCATGGTTGTAGTGCAAGAGTCTGAAGAGAAAGCTTTAGGCCAACATGAATTGCCTGACGCAATAGAGCGAACACAGCCATTCAACACTGAGGATGAGATTGGTAAACTTATTCGTTCAGACACCCCTGCCGAAATTAAAAAGGTGGTAGAAACACACCGTGGTGTGTTCCCTCGTGATTTACCCCCAGGGATCCCTCCGAAGAGAAAAGGTCATGAGTTTAAGATAGACCTGGAGGATCCAACACCTATCCATCGTCCAATATACAAGCTTTCACCAGCAGAGCTGGATGAAGTGAAAGCACAAGTGGACTACCTTCTGGAACAGAAGAAAATCAAACCATCCGAGTCCCCTTGGGGCGCGCCAATCCTATTTGTACCGAAAAAGGATGGAGGCTTAAGGATGTGTGTGGATTACAGGTGGATCAATAAGGTGACGGTGAAAAACCGGTATCCTTTACCCCTGCCAGAAGAATTGATGGATAGAGTGTTCAAAGCCAAAGTGTTCTCAAAGTTAGATCTGCGATCAGGCTATTGGCAATTTCCAGTAAGGCCATCTGATACAGATAAAACAGCGTTCCGCACGAGATATGGTCACTTTGAGTTTTTGGTAGCGCCTTTTGGGCTAACCAATTGCCCAGCGCAATTCCAAACTCTAGTGCAAGACCTACTCGCAGAGTTTTTAGATGATTTTGTTGTTGTCTTTATTGATGACATACTCATCTTCTCTGAAAACATGGAACAGCATGCCGAACACTTAGAGAAAGTTCTGTCGCGACTAGCAGAATATCAGCTTTTTGCTAAGGCAAGTAAAAGTGAGCTGGCTGTCGCAACAGTAGACTATCTTGGCTACCGCATTAGCGGAAGTGGGTTAAAACCACAGGAACAAAAAGTGAAGGCAGTGAAGGAGTGGAAGGAACTACAGAGTGTTAGTGATGTACGTAGTTTCCTTGGAATGGTTTCATACTACAGAAAATTCATTCCCCAGTTTGCACATGTTGCTGGACCACTCCATGACTTAGTGAAGAAAGACCATCCCTGGAGATGGGGACAGGTTGAGCGTGGCGCATTCAATGAACTGAAAAAGCGTCTAAGTCAAGCTCCCGTCCTTATTTTTCCAGATGCGTCACTGCCTTACACTGTGATCACTGATGCGTCGAATGAGGCCATCGGTGCCGTGTTAACACAGGATCACGGAGAGGGGCTACAGCCAATAGCTTACCTCTCACGTAGATTCAAGCCTGCCGAGCTTAACTATGCACCATACGACAAAGAGTTGTGTGCAATATGTTATGCGATGGTGCAGTGGAGACATTATCTAGAAGGTTGTGCGGGTGGAGTAACAGTGTTCACTGACCACCAACCTCTGACGCATATTCTGTCGCAGAGGAACCTTTCTAGAACCCAAGCAAGATGGCTTGAGGCGGGGTACCTGACTTCGATCAACCCCAAGATCTCCTATATCAAAGGCAAGGCTAATGTGTTAGCAGATGCTCTCTCCCGCAGTGTTCCTAAGCCCGTGGAAACTGCGATGAACATTTCCACTTGGCAAGTGCATCAAGCAAGCCAAGACGAGTGGAAACAAGCCCTCCAAGCTGATAACTCCTTGGTGAAGATATTGCGGAAGCTTGAGAGTGGCGAGGAAGTTGAGGGATATTTCCTCAGAGAGGGAATACTCTGGACGGTCCCAAAGAGAGGATTAGTCGAGAAAGTGGTGGTTCCTAAAGGCCAGCGCAATAAGATTATGAAGGAGTGCCATGAGACACCTTCAGCAGGCCATACAGGACCAGCGCGAACAGGAGAAATCCTAGCGCGGCGATATTGGTGGAAGGGGTGGATGAATGAGTTGAAGGCATTTGTGCGCGAATGCCCTGTGTGCCAACAAATAAAGGCTGACACACAGAAGCCTATGGGCTTACTTCAACCCCTGCCAATACCTGAGCGGAAGTGGGAGCAGATTACCACTGACTTGGTGACAGATCTACCAGCATCCAATGGGTTTAGTGCTGTAGCTGTCTTTGTCGATAGACTTACCAAGTTTGTGCATTTCGCCCCATGTACTAAAGAGATTACCGCTGCAGGATACGCCCAACTTTTTATCGAACATGTTTACCGCAACCATGGCCTACCTAAAGTGATTGTGTCTGATAGAGACCCTCGCTTTACCAGCAAGTTCTGGCAGACGCTTTTTAAAGCTCTGGGTACAGAGATTCGTATGAGTACAGCTTACCACCCTCAAACGGATGGGCAGAGTGAGGTTACCATACGTACTCTGGAAAATTTCCTGAGGCCATATGCTGAGAGGTATCCCCATAAGTGGGTTGAGTATTTACCTACAGCAGAGTTTGCAGCAAACAATGCAGTGAATGCGAGTACAGGGTTCGCACCTGCATACTTGATGTATGGGTACCATCCAGAAACACCAAACATTGGTGGGACGGCAACGCAATTTCAAGTGGAAGCAGTTAAGACTATGGTAGCACGGATGGCACAGGACTTAGATACCGCAAAAGCATATTACTCTAGAGCACAACACAGAATGTGTGTGAGTGCAAACAAGAAGAGGAAAGATATTGCTTTTGAGAAAGGGGATAAAGTCCTGATAAAAAGCCGTTTTATTCCGTTGGCTGCTTTGAACAAAGTGAGTCCCAAACTGCGCCGTCGATTTGTGGGTCCCTTTGAAATTGTGGAGAAAATATCAAAGGTGGCTTACAGAGTTCAACTTCCGGAAACATGGCTCATTCACCCAGTGTTTCATGTTTCTAAGTTCAAGCGTTATCACGCCTCGAGTGATAACAGCAGGCAGATACAACCTCCAGAAGGAGAGTTGATTGGTAGCGAAGTAGAGTATGAGGTCGAAAATATCCTAAGGGCTAGAGGTAAACGCAATCGTGAATACCTAGTGCTGTGGAAAGGATACGATCTACTTGACGCTACTTGGGAACCTGAAGCTAATCTGGTTAACGCACCAGATATACTTCGCGCATTTAAAGAGAAAGAAAGAAAAGAGTTGCAGAAAGGAAGAGAATAGGGAAACAGAGTGTTTGATGGCTAAGGTGGAACTCCTTATTGCAAGGGGGCGCGAAAAAGGATACCTTAGAAAAACTCTGTCGACTTCCAAACCAACTCTTTAACCTTAATGCGTTAGGTGCCTAAGTTATTTGGCTGGCGCAGTAAGTGTAGCTTCAGTAGTACTTTAGAAACCGGGCAAACGATGTCACATTCGAGATAGTGTGGTTGTTCCGAGAAAACCCCTATCAAGTGACGTGTTGAGGTGGTCTTGACGAGACTCCAACCGAGCGAAACGTTGGTGTCTCACCCCAATAACCCAACGAGGAAAGTGTACGAGTCACCCAGCCTTATAAGCGCAGCCCTCGAACCATTTTGCCCTAGTGTTTGTGTAAACGGAGCGAGCTCCTGAGTGAAAAAAAGTCTAAAGACGCACAAACCGTTGTTTATATCTTTCTTTCCGACAAACATAATGGCTGCCGATACACCCGCCGCAATTATTGCGAGGTTGGAAGCGGAGGTAGCTCAAAAAGAAGAGGAGCTGCAGCACTTTGTTACGACCGCAGAGGAGGTGCTGCAGAACAATGAGGCCTTAACCCGGCAGCTCGCAGAGTTGAGTGACCAGACGAAAGCAGCTGAGGCTGCGAAGGAGGCAGCGGAGAAAGCCAAGGATAAGGCGGAGGCGGAAAAGAAAGAAGCGGAGGACAAGACCAAGGTCTTGGAAGAAAAATTGGAAGCCATGAAGCTGAAAAAGCAAAGGTTCCAATCTCACATGATGGCTAACCATCGTGAGAATGACCTCCGTAAACAAGCTCTCGGGGGAATAGTGGATCGATTTACCGCGGTAGAGGAAACGCTGCAGCGAGCTGTAGCAACCGCGTGGAGTGCAGCAGCCAACAACCTTAAGAAGGAATTGGCAGAACAAGAGCTGCAGATCGATTTGCTGGGAGAGTCCCTCAGAGATGGCTCTGAAAAACTTCAAGTGCAGAGCGAAACAACGGACAAGATGCTGCGTTTGAACCCGGCGGTACCAGCACCACGGGTACGTGAAGAACTGGATCGCCAAGTCCAAGTTCTGTTGTCAAACGCAACACTTGATCTGGAACCGTCCAAGGACGATGATGCGGGAGGCTCAAGCAAGGGCAAGGGGAAAGGGAAAAACAAACGCCCAAGCTCGCCGTGTAGGGATGAAGATCCACACGGAAAGAGAAGGCGAGAGGACGGTGACGATGAAGGTGGTGAGCCACCGAGGGATCGTATGCCTGGAGATGCAGCAAGAGCCAACTTGTTACTCAAGTTAAAGGCTGCCGCATTAAAGACTCCAGCACCCTCACAACCAGCGCCAACAGTTCAGACTCCCAGGGATGAGGCTACCGCAATAGCACCGGGGGAGGACTTATTCGACATGAGAGAGGAGGAGCTTTTGGACTTGGATTTTAACGAAGAAATTGACTTCGGCAGTCCACCTCCTAGGCTCGAAGGTCCTAGTTCTGAACTGGAGGACGGGGAATTAAGGAATGATGAAGGGCCAAGCCAGGTGACAGAGGTTCAGCGTGCGGTCCATCCACCGTTGGAGTTAGCTCCAACAGAAGCAGCACTTCGGGCTTTCCGAGAAAAGGTTAAGCTCAGAAGACTAAAGGCGGCTGCTCAAGACAAAGTGGATGCTGCACCCAGCGAAGTGAACCTGTCACGGGAGGATATCGAGGAGGCTTGCAACCCCATCACTGCGTCAGAGAAATGGCCGAAGGTCCAATATACTAACCCCAGGGACCGAGCCTTGCAAAATTACCGCGGCAACCGGCACTTTCACGAGTTGCCCATGTGCATTTGGTGCGGGAGAAGCCCAATGCAAGCAAGTGCTCAGCGGCTGACGCAGAAGAAGTATTCCGTCCTTCCTTGTGGGTATCACCTCGTGTGTGATGCTCATTGGTTGGCATACTCGATGCTGGGGCGCATCGTCACGGCGGTCCAAAAAGTCGCGGAAGTGGACAACAAGTCCATCGCCACCGTCTCCCCATTCTCTCTACCTGCCCATATGTTGAAGCTGACACGCTCGACGTTCGAAGAAATCCCTCCGTTCCCGGCTGAGCACGAGAAGTTGCCACACTGCAACATGTGTGTAAAGCGGCAGCTCAAAGTGTCCGGCATCACAAGGGATCTGCCATTCCTTAAGTCCAAGAGGGTGGCTGCCGCATTTGATCCCTGTGTCCGGTATCGTGCAGTGCAGCAAGCGCATGCGCAGGAGCAGCGTGCTATTCAGCAAGCGCAAGCGCCAGAACAGCGTTAAGGAGGAGGAAAAAGGAGTTATCGTCGACCAAGTGTGTGCGTGCAGCAGCTGTCAGAGACGTCAGAGCAAGAGACAGGTCCAAGACAGTTGGGTGTGGGTATGGGAGTGGGTGAGTTTTGTGTTTGTGTTTTTGTGTTTTTGTTTTTCTTTGTGTTTTGGTGTGCGTGGGCGCCCACTTTTTGCGGGGGGGGCGTATGTTAGTCTTTTAGCGCTATACGAGGTAGTTTGGGATAGAGCCGAGGGTGGCTGACGCATGCGGGTTCACGAGTAAGACAGATTAGACCCAGAGTTTGGGGCATGCGTCAGCGTACTACACTTAGGGGTACTTAAGAGGCCCACTCGTTGTTTTGACATTCACTTTATTTTGTAAGAACTCGGGATTCGTGGGATTGGTGTGTTCCCGCTTGTGTGTGTGTTTGTGTGTGTGTGTGTTAAGTGTTTGCCTGACGCAATCACTTCCCAACCCAAGTGCTCTAGTAGCGTTCACAACCGCGCTAGCTAGAGAGTTGTCTAAACTAACAAACCCCACAAGTATACTTGCGTTAGCCAGCAAGTTATCACGAATCCAATCAACACAGCCGACCACTATTGCGTCACCCACAAGCTTCACTATCAGACTCTAACCCTTCGAACCTGAGTACTACAGTTCGCTGACAGCGACGCAGGTTACAGGGTAACCTTTTTCCCAAACGTCCTGTCACACGACTGAACGTTGGCACCCTCTTTTCTCTCTTTTTATGGGTGTGATTCTTTTCCAACGTTGCTACCACACGTTTTCCTTTTTTCCCGTTCACTGCGTTTGCCTTTTTTTCCGTTTTCCCACGACCTTACGACTGGCGTTAAGCGCCTCGAACAAACCTGCTGGTCAAACCAGCGGAGAGCTCCAGTCCAGTCGGTTCCTTCGGGCTCCGAAACCAAAAATGTTATCGCTCGGGAGGACTGACGTCCGCGAGCGACGTCTCCTATCTCGGGAAAGAGTGAGGCGGCGGCGGAACGGTCACACAAAATCGCACGGGTCACAGACTCGGGGTCACACAAACAGATCACTGAAAAGCAAGGTTACATCAAGCGTCCCATCATTTCAACTCCCAGTTCGACTTTCCCGAGGGTGACTAACCACCCGTAACACTCCCACTACCCTGACTCACAGCCGCCAGTTCTACTCCTGACTCACTCACACACTCACACACAGGCCCAAACCGAAACACGTTCCCACTCAGACTCGAACCCAGGACCTCAGTCTCGCAAGTCCCAATCTGATTGATCGAACCATTGTCTTGACTCTGTGCTCTTGCGGTGGTTTCCTCGCTGTAGTTCAGTAGTACCTCCTTGGGAGGATGCTGTCATTCACCGGGGATGCATCTGACGCTTCACAGACGTCAGATGCATGACGCCTTTGACGTCTGACGTCCCTAGACGTCAGCAGCTGGTATCAGAAAGTAGTGGATAGGCTAGTTACATAATTAGTAGCTAGTAGGCGTTAGTAGTATTTTCAGCCTACTAGCCAATCTACTAGCAACCCCTGGTTGAGATATCCTTATGACCGACTGTGCTGTGTTTCCGATATCGCACATGCAGCGCGAGAATGATGTCGCGACAGCGTAGTACTGTCGCCCTGTTTCTTTTTTGATATATATAATTATGTAACTAGTCAGTAGGTATTAATAGAAAATATCCATGTTAATACCTACTGGCTCAGGATTTTGCCTACTAACTAAAGTTGCCTTAGTAGTTAGTAGAAAGTTAGTTAAACGTTAGTAGATTTTCAGCCTACTAGCCAATCTACTAGCAAACCCTGGTTACAATATATCTCTTAAAAAAGTTCTTTTTATTCTGTTACAATATATCTTTTTAAAAAAGTTCTTTTTTTTCTGTAAGGTTTTTACAATCAAATAGTTTGGTAGTGCACATTCCCTCCATCGATTTTAAAAAAAGTAAGAAGTATATATTTTTGAGCTCCAAGCACATACTTTGGACACTTGAAAAACCACCATAAAAGCCTTATTTGATCTCTTTTTTTTGTCTTTTTTCTTGTTTTTTTTTCAAGGAGTTTCTTTTTTTCTTTAAAAGAGGTGGCACTGGAATCAGGAAGAAAACTCAAGACAGAGTAACAACTGTTTCTTGTCGAGCAAAACAGGGACAATGGTTTTATTTTGAAATCGAATATCCAAACATTCCCCTCTTTTTGGCCTTTTGACAGACCAACCATAGCTGCTTATCAGTTCCACCTCCGTCGGATTTTTTTTTTAATCTGGAAAATCAAAAGCCAACAGCGCCACATGATTTCCCCCCTTTTCTAAAAAAAGAAAGAGAAAAAAAATACCTCCTAGCATTGCTGTCCCTCGAAACGAATACAATCATATCCCCACTTTTTTTTTTCTTACTTTTTTTTCCCTTACTAATGAAAAACAAAAAAAAGCCTTCGAGCCTTTGTAGATAAGAAGCCCATCCTTCTCACCGTCTGCTTTTTTTTTTAACCCCGCATTTTAGAAATGTTGCTCCCATATATGTAATTCCTGATCACTTCAACAAACCTGTTGGAAAACATGCTAAAATATATATCGCCAGTCCTCTCATTTGTCATTCCTGAACACCCCCCCACCCCACCCCCCAAATTTCAAAAAAGAAACGCCAACCACGAAGAGCGAGGATCTACAGTTTTTTAACGTCAAAAACTCAGCTCAATCGTCCTCCTCTTCCCCCTTTTTTTTCCTTGACGCCGGAACGTTACTCCGAGACGTAATAATCGGTCCAGTGGATGCTATAACAGGGCCAGGTGAGTTTTCAGGCTCCTCCACTGGCTCCTCCTCAGTTTTCAGCTGGACCACACTCTTTCTTTTCGAGGATTTCGGGGCAGCTTTGGTCGTTCTTTTCCGTTTGGGTCGTTTGGATTTGATGGTGGGGGCTTCGATCGTCTCCTCCTCAGTCTCGTCGATTTCGATCTTCTCCTCAGTCTCGTCAATTTCAATCTCCTCCTCTGGGGTCTCCATGACCTCGGCATTTTCACCAGGTGCCACCGGACACCTGATCCACTGCGAAACCAACCCATCAGGAGTTTCATATCTCTCTTCCGACCCGATTTCGCCAAATCCTGCCACCAGGTCCCCCTCCCGTTCAGGCAAATCCTCCAACTCCCGCTCAGGCAAGGTCCGCGGTGCCAAGCATCCGCCCCCAGCCACCATGAGGGAGTGATAACTGCAGGCCGTCTTGGTCCGGCAAGTTTTCCCGATGAACATAGAAACTGGCTCCCAGGGGTGCATACATCCAGCCTCATCCTCTTCAGGGAACTCGCCGTCGCCTTCCACTTGGACAAATATGCACACGGGCCGAGGCTCATCCACACTCTCGCTCAGCTTGGCAGTTATCATTCCTGGCCGGTCCCCAATCGTCATATTGAACAGTGGCTTGGTGTCCCCGGGACTTAATCTAGCCCTCAAATCAGCACAGGGAGTGTATGCAATTCCCATATCTGGGTTAAATGCTTGGGCATCCTCTATGCAACGAATTGGATCCTCATAAGATGGGCCAAATCCGGTGCATGTCGTTCTATCCACCAAATGTGTGGTGCTGTACACCCGAAAGCAGAGATCGATGGCCAATTCTTTGTCAACGCCTCCAGCAGGGTTTTGAATCGAAGGAGGTACCGGGGCACCGCCACCCGTTCCAGGAGCCAGCTCTGGAACCCCCATAGATACCCCATTAGGTGCGCCCTCTGGGGGGATTATCCCCTGGGCTTGTCCCGGAGGAATCTGACCACCTGGTGCAGTATCTTCAGGCAGCACTCCTGACCCAGATCCGGCTCCAGGTGGGATGACAGGACCTCCAGGGAAGGGTCCAGGGAACTGAGGTGAGTTCGGATTGATATTCCCCGGCTGAGTGCTTGGACCTGGAATGCCACCAGGTCCAGGAAGAGGTTGATCTTCTGGCAGCTGCGGGCTGAGTCCCCCCCCAGGGGGAAGAGTAATATCTCCAGGCAATCCAGATGGTATCAAAGGTGCGGTTGTGGGTGGTGGAACTGTGAACTGGGAAGGGCCGGGACCAGTTTGCTGAGGGCCAGGCAAAGTGGCTGGAGGGCTTGCTGACTGGGGGGGCAGAGAGATCATCGGGTCTGCACCAGCCCCAGGAGGGGGAACGGGATCCACTGGGGGCAGTGCTGGCTTTGGACTTGGTTTTCGAGGTCGAGGTGGTGCAGGAGTCTTTGGGGTTTTGGAGGGCTCTGGAACAACTGGCTCTGAGGCAAGTTTGGTGTCGGCTTGTTTTTCTTGTTTTGACTTGGGGGAACCGGTCCCATCGCATTTGCCCTCAGAAGCTAGCAGCCAGTTGTTGACGCACCCTTCCAGAGCTTCAGGGCATGTTTTTGTCACGAACATCACAAGCATGCCCCCGTCTCCACTGAAACACCTGTCCACAATGAACTGTGTTGAGTCACATTCACACTCTTGGTTTTGGGGGGGTACTTTACTCTTTTCTTGGTAGGATCAGCTGCAAAAAAGGTGTTTCTCAAGACTAGATAAATCACACCACCAGTTTGGGGAAAGAAAAAAGAAAACCTCAGGGACCAACCACTATTTCTGAAAAAAGCTTCAGATTTGGCATAACAATCAGGTCAAAACTAGTCAGACATCCATTAATTTCCTCGTCTAAAAACTGAACATGCATATCGCAACCACATCCTGCTTGTCCAATCCTGAAAGAAGCAAATGGTAATAAACGCGATCAAGCAACTTCATGACAGACTTGAATCAAAACATTGTTTACCGGGGTGAGTCATCGGCAAACTCGCTCTCCCCCATGGGTACGTTGTGTTGGAAACAAATAGATTTTTCTTTTGTACTGGACTCGAATGCCTGGAGAGTCCCCTTTCTGTCGTCAAGCTCCAGTTTCAGCGCAAACACAGATTTTAGACCCTTCAGTTTCACTGAGGACTGCTGGCAGGAGCTGACCTAATTCCAATTGCAGGAACAGAATCGAGTCAGACATGAGGGCACTTTTGTTGGAAGCACAGGTAATGAAAACCATCTGTG